>JBBPBR010000008.1:22254512-22270285 GCA_037974775.1 Cicer pinnatifidum | reverse complement strand
ATCTTGAAGCCGGGAAAACAACTCGCACCCGAAGCCGAGAAAACGACCCGCATGTTGAAGCCGGGAAAACGACTCGCACCCGAAGCCGAGAAAACGACCCACAAGTTAAAACTGGGAAAACGACTCGCATCCGAAGCCGAGAAAACGACCCGCATGTTAAAATCGGGAAAACGACTCGCATTCTTCCTAAAAAATTATTTTCTCGGACAAAATTAGAGTTGTTATCTTTACTTATCTTTACTTTGATTCTCAAGTAAATTCTAAGTAAAGAGGGGCAGCTGTTGACACCTAATTTTGTCCGATTTTTTATTTATTTTTTACTTTTTATTAATAAAGGAAATAATAATAATAATAATGACAATAATAATAAATATATAAATATATGTGAAGAAATAAAAATAAAGGAAACTGAAAAGAAATGAATTGATGCAATGATGATCAAAATAAATGAAAAAAAAACAGAAAAGAAATTGATTGATAGTCATAAAAATCAAAATAATGGTGATCAATTGAATAGAAAAGAAAACCGAAGAAATGAATCAATGGTAATAAGAATCGGTATAATTGTGGTCAATTAAAAGAAAAGAAACCGAAAAATAGATTAATAGTAATCAATTGACAATTATTCTTTTGTCTTTTGAAATCTACACCAAAAAATCTATAAATAGGCTGCCACAAGAGCACAATAGAAAAGGAGAAGAGAAAACACAAATGGAGAGCACAGAAAAAATAGAGAGATTAATTAGCAAAGAGAAGAAGAGAGTCTGATCTTGAAAAATCAGTCTAGCAAGGTATCATTTTATTATTCTTTTCTCTATTCTGCTTATTAGTTTTTTTTTTTGAATCTTTTTTTAAATATATATATTTTTTGCTATTTCTATTTTTTTTGTTTATAAAAAATAAACTCATATGTTAAGCTTTCATTTTATTTTTTTTTAAATCGTTTAATCCTAAAAATTATTTTCTTTGTAACATAAAATAATAATAAAAAATAATATAACTAATTGATGTCTATAGATCAAGAAAACAAATTTCATCATACTGTAATGTGTAGAAAATTCATAATACGTCTTTATAAAGAAAAAATAATAAAATTATAACAGATAAATGTTTTTTTACTCTTAAGATTAAAATTAATGGTTGTTGCCGCCGGATGAAATTCATCCTCGCTCGCTGCACCATATTATTCAATCATTAGTGGCCTTTGTGTCGCGACAGATCCGACAATGTATGAGCAAATCATTTAACAGATTGTTTCACCACCGTGTCCATCTGTCTCGTTCATATAGCGCCACATTACGTTTTTTAAAATAAATTAATTCATTTTTCTTCTTTTTTACTTTAAAACAGACAAAGATTATTATTATTATTATTATTATTATTATTATTATTATTATTATTATATTTATCATCATTACTATTATTACATTTTTTTATTTTTATCTTTTTAATACGTATATAAATAAAAAATAATAATAAAATCGATCAACACACAAATATTTTCTACCCAAGAGCTACGTGTGTTTTGATTTCCCTATTGCACATGGGGATACGTAGGAGCAAGGTATTCCCCTTGTCAAACCAAATTAATAAAAAAAAATATTTTTTCTTCTTTCATTAATGTAAATAATTTAATTTTTTATTATTCTTTTTGGGGTAAAAATAAATAAATAAATAAATAAATAGTTTGTATATAATTAATTATAGGGTAACCGTTTCAACGGACGTTGTAGGGTGATAATACTTCCTTACTCGTAATCGACTCCCGAATCCAAATTTTTGGTTCAAAAATATTATTTTAGGTTTTATCCAATTTTTCCTTTAATAAAAATAAAATTGGTGGCGACTCCTTTTTCGCGGACAAACCGGACGCGACAACTAGTGTTATTTTTGTGCAATTAGGGTTTTTAACCAATCTTGTGCATCCAATAAGTTAATTTGTGTCATTGGATTAACATTTTGGTCGTTTTTGTCCTCCTTAGATTTATTCTTGTGCAATTAGGGTTTTTAACCAATCTTGTGCATCCAATAAGTTCATTTGTGTCATTGGATTAACATTTAGGTCATTTTCGTCCTCCCTAGGCTTATTCTTGTGCAATTAGGGTTTTTTAACCAATCTTGTGCATAAAATAAGTTTATTTGTGTCATTGGATTAACATTTAGGTCATTTTCGTCCTCCCTAGGGTTTTTTATGGGCAATTATGGTTTTTAACTAATCATGTGCATCCAATAAGTTCATTTGTGTCATTTGATTAACATTTATGTCATTTCCCTAGGCTTATTCTTGTGCAATTAGGGTTTTTAACCAATCTTGTGCATCCAATAAGTTCATTTGTGTCATTGGATTAACATTTAGGTCATTTTCGTCCTCCCTAGGCTTATCCTTGTGCAATTAGGGCTTTTAACCAATCTTGTGCATCCTATAAGTTCATTTGTGTCTTTGAATTGACATTTAGGTCATTTTCCTCCTCTCTAGGGTTATTTATGTCTAATTAGGGTTTTTAACCAATCTTGTGCATCCAATAAGTTCATTTGTGTCATTGGATTAACATTTAGGTCATTTTCGTCGTCTCTAGGGTTATTTATGTGCAATTAGGGTTTTTAACCAATCTTGTGCATCCAATAAGTTCATTTGTGTCGTTGGATTAACATTTAGGTCATTTCCGTCCTCCCTAGGCTTATTCTTGTCCAATTAGGGTTTTTAACCAATCTTGTGCATCCAATAAGTTCATTTGTGTCATTGGATTAACATTTAGGTCATTTTCGTCCTCCCTAGGCTTATTCTTGTGCAATTAGGACTTTTAACCAATCTTGTGCATCCAAAAAGTTCATTTGTGTCTTTGAATTGACATTTAGGTCATTTTCGTCCTCTCTAGGGTTATTTATGTCCAATTAGGGCTTTTAACCTATCTTGTGCATCCAAAAAGTTCATTTGTGTCTTTGAATTGACATTTATGTCATTTTTGTCCTCTCTAGGGTTATTTATGTGCAATTAAGGTTTTTAACCTATCTTGTGCATCGAACAAGTTCATTTGTCTCGTTGGATTAACATTTAGGTCATTTCCGTCCTCCCTAGGCTTATTCTTGTCCAATTAGGGTTTTTAACCAATCTTGTGCATCCAATAAGTTCATTTGTGTCATTGGATTAACATTTAGGTCATTTTCGTCCTCCCTAGGCTTATTCTTGTGCAATTAGGACTTTTAACCAATCTTGTGCATCCAAAAAGTTCGTTTGTGTCTTTGAATTGACATTTATGTCATTTTCGTCCTCTCTAGGGTTATTTATGTCCAATTAGGGCTTTTAACCTATCTTGTGCATCCAAAAAGTTCATTTGTGTCTTTGAATTGACATTTATGTCATTTTCGTCCTCTCTAGGGTTATTTATGTGCAATTAAGGTTTTTAACCTATCTTGTGCATCGAATAAGTTCATTTGTGTCGTTGGATTAACATTTAGGTCATTTCCGTCCTCCCTAGGCTTATTCTTGTCCAATTAGGGTTTTTAACCAATCTTGTGCATCCAATAAGTTCATTTGTGTCATTGGATTAACATTTAGGTCATTTTCATCCTCCCTAGGGTTATTTGTGGGCAATTAGGGTTTTTAACCAATCTTGTGCATCCAATAAGTTTATTTGTGTCATTGGATTAACATTTAGGTCATTTTCGTCCTCCCTAGGCTTATTCTTGTGCAATTAGGGTTTTTAACCAATCTTGTGCATCCAATAAGTTCATTTGTGTCATTGGATTAACATTTAGGTCATTTTCGTCCTCCCTAGGCTTATTCTTGTGCAATTAGGGTTTTTAACCAATCTTGTGCATCCAATAAGTTTATTTGTGTCATTGAATTAACATTTAGGTCATTTTCGTCCTCCCTAGGGTTTTTTATGGGTAATTATGGTTTTTAACCAATCATGTGCATCCAAGAAGTTCATTAGTGTCATTGGATTAACATTTATGTCATTTTCGTCCTCCCTAGGCTTATTCTTGTGGAATTAGGGTTTTTAACCAATCTTGTGCATCCAATAAGTTCATTTGTGTCATTGGATTAACATTTAGGTCATTTTCGTCCTCCCTAGGCTTATTCTTGTGCAATTAGGACTTTTAACCAATCTTGTGCATCCAAAAAGTTCATTTGTGTCTTTGAATTGACATTTATGTCATTTTCGTCCTCTCTAGGGTTATTTATGTCCAATTAGGGCTTTTAACCTATCTTGTGCATCCAAAAAGTTCATTTGTGTCTTTGAATTGACATTTATGTCATTTTCTTCCTCTCTAGAGTTATTTATATGCAATTAAGGTTTTTAACCTATCTTGTGCATCGAACAAGTTCATTTGTGTCGTTGGATTAACATTTAGGTCATTTTCGTCCTCCCTAGGCTTATTCTTGTCCAATTAGGGTTTTTAACCAATCTTGTGCATCCATTAAGTTCATTTGTGTCATTGGATTAACATTTAGGTCATTTTCGTCCTCCCTAGGGTTTTTTATGGGCAATTATGGTTTTTAACCAATCATGTGCATCCAATAAGTTCATTTGTGTCATTGGATTAACATTTATGTCATTTTCGTCCTCCCTAGGCTTATTCTTGTGGAATTAGGGTTTTTAACCAATCTTGTGCATCCAATAAGTTCATTTGTGTCATTGGATTAACATTTAGGTCATTTTCGTCCTCCCTAGGCTTATTCTTGTGCAATTAGGACTTTTAACCAATCTTGTGCATCCAAAACGTTCATTTGTGTCTTTGAATTGACATTTATGTCATTTTCGTCCTCTCTAGGGTTATTTATGTCCAATTAGGGCTTTTAACCTATCTTGTGCATCCAAAAAGTTCATTTGTGTCTTTGAATTGACATTTATGTCATTTTCGTCCTCTCTAGGGTTATTTATGTGCAATTAAGGTTTTTAACCTATCTTGTGCATCGAACAAGTTCATTTGTGTCGTTGGATTGACATTTAGGTCATTTCCGTCCTCCCTAGGCTTATTCTTGTGGAATTAGGGTTTTTAACCAATCTTGTGCATCCAATAAGTTCATTTGTGTCATTGGATTAACATTTAGGTCATTTTCGTCCTCCCTAGGCTTATTCTTGTGCAATTAGGACTTTTAACCAATCTTGTGCATCCAAAAAGTTCGTTTGTGTCTTTGAATTGACATTTATGTCATTTTCGTCCTCTCTAGGGTTATTTATGTCCAATTAGGGCTTTTAACCTATCTTGTGCATCCAAAAAGTTCATTTGTGTCTTTGAATTGACATTTATGTCATTTTCGTCCTCTCTAGGGTTATTTATGTGCAATTAAGGTTTTTAACCTATCTTGTGCATCGAATAAGTTCATTTGTGTCGTTGGATTAACATTTAGGTCATTTCCGTCCTCCCTAGGCTTATTCTTGTCCAATTAGGGTTTTTAACCAATCTTGTGCATCCAATAAGTTCATTTGTGTCATTGGATTAACATTTAGGTCATTTTCGTCCTCCCTAGGCATATTCTTGTCCAATTAGGGTTTTGAACCAATCATGCGCATCCAATAGGTGTGTTTGTGTCATTGGATGATCAATTAGGTCATTTTCGTCCTCCCTAGGCTTATTCTTGTCCAATTAGGGTTTTTAACCAATCTTGTGCATCCAATAGGTGTGTTTGTGTCATTGGATGATCAATTAGGTCATTTTCGTCCTCCCTAGGCTTATTCTTGTCCAATTAGGGTTTTTAACCAATCTTGTGCATCCAATAGGTGTGTTTTTGTCATTGGATGATCAATTAGGTCATTTTCTTCCTCCCCAGGCTTATTCTTGTCCAATTAGGGTTTTTAACCAATCTTGTGCATCCAATAGGTGTGTTTGTGTCATTGGATGATCAATTAGGTCATTTTCGTCCTCCCTAGGCTTATTCTTGTCCAATTAGGGTTTTTAACCAATCTTGTGCATCCGATAAGTTTGTTTGTGTCATTGAATTAATATTTAGGTCGTTTTCGTCCTCCCTAGGCATATTCTTGTCCAATTAGGGTTTTTAACCAATCTTGTGCCTCCAATAGGTGTGTTTGTGTCATTGGATGATCAATTAAGTCATTTATGTCCTCCCTAGGCATATTCTTGTCCAATTAGGGTTTTTAACCAATCTTGTGCATCCAATAGGTGTGTTTGTGTCATTGGATGATCAATTAGGTCATTTTCGTCCTCCCTAGGCTTATTATTGCCCAGTTAGGGTTTTTAACCAATCTTGTGCATCCAATAAGTTGAGTTGTGTCATTGGATTAACATTTAGGTCATTTTCGTCCTCCCTAGGCTTATTCTTGTCCAATTAGGGTTTTTAACCAATCTTGTGCATCCATTAAGTTCATTTGTGTCATTGGATTAACATTTAGGTCATTTTCGTCCTCCCTAGGGTTATTTGTGGGCAATTAGGGTTTTTAACCAATCTTGTGCATCCAATAAGTTCATTTGTGTCATTGGATTAACATTTAGGTCATTTTCGTCCTCCCTAGGCTTATTTTTGTGCAATTAGGGTTTTTAACCAATCTTGTGCATTCAATAAGTTTATTTGTGTCATTGGATTAACATTTAGGTCATTTTCGTCCTCCCTAGGGTTTTTTATGGGCAATTATGGTTTTTAACCAATCATGTGCATCCAATAAGTTCATTTGTGTCATTGGATTAACATTTATGTCATTTTCGTCCTCCCTAGGCTTATTCTTGTGCAATTAGGGTTTTTAACCAATTTTGTGCATCCAATAAGTTCATTTGTGTCATTGGATTAACATTTAGATCATTTTCGTCCTCCCTAGGCTTATTCTTGTGCAATTAGGACTTTTAACCAATCTTGTGCATCCAAAAAGTTCATTTGTGTCTTTGAATTGACATTTAGGTCATTTTCGTCCTCTCTAGGGTTATTTATGTCCAATTAGGGCTTTTAACCTATCTTGTGCATCCAAAAAGTTCATTTGTGTCTTTGAATTGACATTTAGGTCATTTTCGTCCTCTCTAGGGTTATTTATGTGCAATTAATGTTTTTAACCTATCTTGTGCATCGAACAAGTTCATTTGTGTCGTTGGATTAACATTTAGATCATTTCCGTCCTCCCTAGGCTTATTCTTGTCCAATTAGGGTTTTTAACCAATCTTGTGCATCCAATAAGTTCATTTGTGTCATTGGATTAACATTTAGGTCATTTTCGTCCTCCCTAGGGTTATTTATGGGCAATTAGGGTTTTTAACCAATCTTGTGCATCCAATAAGTTCATTTGTGTCATTGGATTAACATTTAAGTCATTTTCGTCCTCCCTAGGGTTATTTATGGGCAATTAGGGTTTTTAACCAATCTTGTGCATCCAATAAGTTCATTTGTGTCATTGGATTAACATTTAGGTCATTTTCGTCCTCCCTAGGCTTATTCTTGTGCAATTAGGGTTTTTAACCAATCTTGTGTATCCAATAAGTTTATCTTTGTCATTGGATTAACATTTAGGTCATTTTCGTCCTCCTTAGGGTTTTTTATGGGCAATTATGGTTTTTAACCCATCATGTGCATCCAATAAGTTCATTTGTGTCATTGGATTTACATTTATGTCATTTTCGTCCTCCCTAGACTTATTCTTGTGCAATTAGGGTTTTTAACCAATCTTGTGCATCCAATAAGTTCATTTGTGTCATTGGATTAACATTTAGGTCATTTTCGTCCTCCCTAGGCTTATTCTTGTGCAATTAGGAGTTTTAACCAATCTTGTGCATCCAAAAAGTTCATTTGTGTCTTTGAATTGACATTTAGGTCATTTTCGTCCTCTCTAGGGTTATTTATGTCCAATTAGGGCTTTTAACCTATCTTGTGCATCCAAAAAGTTCATTTGTGTCTTTGAATTGACATTTATGTCATTTTCGTCCTCTCTAGGGTTATTTATGTGGAATTAAGGTTTTTAACCTATCTTGTGCATCGAACAAGTTCATTTGTGTCGTTGGATTAACATTTAGGTCATTTCCGTCCTCCCTATGCTTATTCTTGTCCAATTAGGGTTTTTAACCAATCTTGTGCATCCAATAAGTTTATTTGAGTCATTGGATTAACATTTAGGTCATTTTCGTCCTCCCTAGGCTTATTCTTGTGCAATTAGGGTTTTTAACCAATCTTGTGCATCCAATAAGTTCATTTGTGTCATTGGATTAACATTTAGGTCATTTTCGTCCTCCCTAGGCTTATTCTTGTGCAATTAGGGTTTTTAACCAATCTTGTGCATCCAATAAGTTTATTTGTGTCATTGGATTAACATTTAGGTCATTTTCGTCCTCCCTAGGGATATTTATGGGCAATTATGGTTTTTAACCAATTATGTGCATCCAATAAGTTCATTTGTGTCATTGGATTAACATTTATGTCATTTTCGTCCTCCCTAGGCTTATTCTTGTGCAATTAGGGTTTTTAACCAATCTTGTGCATCCAATAAGTTCATTTGTGTCATTGGATTAACATTTAGGTCATTTTCGTCCTCCCTAGGCTTATTCTTGTGCAATTAGGACTTTTAACCAATCTTGTGCATCCAAAAAGTTCATTTGTGTCTTTGAATTGACATTTAGGTCATTTTCGTCATCTCTAGGGTTATTTATGTCCAATTAGGGCTTTTAACCTATCTTGTGCATCCAAAAAGTTCATTTGTGTCTTTGAATTGACATTTATGTCATTTTCGTCCTCTCTAGGGTTATTTATGTGCAATTAAGGTTTTTAACCTATCTTGTGCATCGAACAAGTTCATTTGTGTCGTTGGATTAACATTTAGGTCATTTTCGTCCTCTCTAGGGTTATTTATGTCCAATTAGGGCTTTTAACCTATCTTGTGTATCCAAAAAGTTCATTTGTGTCTTTGAATTGACATTTATGTCATTTTCGTCCTCTCTAGGGTTATTTATGTGCAATTAAGGTTTTTAACCTATCTTGTGCATCGAACAAGTTCATTTGTGTCGTTGGATTAACATTTAGGTCATTTCCGTCCTCCCTAGGCTTATTCTTGTGCAATTAGGGTTTTTAACCAATCTTGTGCATCCAATAAGTTTATTTGTGTCATTGGATTAACATTTAGGTCATTTTCGTCCTCCCTAGGGTTATTTATGGGCAATTATGGTTTTTAACCAATCATGTGCATCCAATAAGTTAATTTGTGTCATTGGATTAGCATTTATGTCATTTTCGTCCTCCCTAGGCTTATTCTTGTGCAATTAGGGTTTTTAACCAATCTTGTGCATCCAATAAGTTCATTTGTGTCATTGGATTAACATTTAGGTCATTTTCGTCCTCCCTAGGCTTATTCTTGTGCAATTAGGACTTTTAACCAATCTTGTGCATCCAAAAAGTTCATTTGTGTCTTTGAATTGACATTTAGGTCATTTTCGTCCTCTCTAGGGTTATTTATGTCCAATTAGGGCTTTTAACCTATCTTGTGCATCCAAAAAGTTCATTTGTGTCTTTGAATTGACATTTATGTCATTTTCGTCCTCTCTAGGGTTATTTAGGTGCAATTAAGGTTTTTAACCTATCTTGTGCATCGAACAAGTTCATTTGTGTCGTTGGATTAACATTTAGGTCATTTCCGTCCTCCCTAGGCTTATTCTTGTCCAATTAGGGATTTTAACCAATCTTGTGCATCCAACAAGTTAATTTGTGTCATTGGATTAACATTTAGGTCAATTTCGTCCTCCCTAGGGTTATTTATGGGCAATTAGGGTTTTTAACCAATCTTCTGCATCCAATAAGTTCATTTGTGTCATTGGATTAACATTTAGGTCATTTTCATCCTCCCTAGGCTTATTCTTGTGCATTTAGGGTTTTTAACCAATCTTGTGCATCCAATAAGTTTATTTGTGTCATTGGATTAACATTTAGGTCATTTTCGTCCTCCCTAGGGTTTTTTATGGGCAATTATGGTTTTTAACCAATCATGTGCATTCAATAAGTTCATTTGTGTCATTGGATTAACATTTATGTCATTTTCGTCCTCCCTAGGCTTATTCTTGTGCAATTAGGGTTTTTAACCAATTTTGTGCATCCAATAAGTTCATTTGTGTCATTGGATTAACATTTAGATCATTTTCGTCCTCCCTAGGCTTATTCTTGTGCAATTAGGACTTTTAACCAATCTTGTGCATCCAAAAAGTTCATTTGTGTCTTTGAATTGACATTTAGGTCATTTTCGTCCTCTCTAGGGTTATTTATGTCCAATTAGGGCTTTTAACCTATCTTGTGCATCCAAAAAGTTCATTTGTGTCTTTGAAATGACATTTAGGTCATTTTCGTCCTCTCTAGGGTTATTTATGTGCAATTAATGTTTTTAACCTATCTTGTGCATGGAACAAGTTCATTTGTGTCGTTGGATTAACATTTAGATCATTTCCGTCCTCCCTAGGCTTATTCTTGTCCAATTAGGGTTTTTAACCAATCTTGTGCATCCAATAAGTTCATTTGTGTCATTGGATTAACATTTAGGTCATTTTCGTCCTCCCTAGGGTTATTTATGGGCAATTAGGGTTTTTAACCAATCTTGTGCATCCAATAAGTTCATTTGTGTCATTGGATTAACATTTAGGTCATTTTCGTGCTCCCTAGGCTTATTCTTGTCCAATTAGGGTTTTTGACCAATCTTGTGCATCCAATAAGTTCATTTGTGTCATTGGATTAACATTTAGGTCATTTTCGTCCTCCCTAGGGTTATTTATGGGCAATTAGGGTTTTTAACCAATCTTGTGCATCCAATAAGTTCATTTGTGTCATTGGATTAACATTTAGGTCATTTTTGTCGTCTCTAGGATTATTTATGTGCAATTAGGGTTTTTAACCAATCTTGTGCATCCAATAAGTTCATTTGTGTCATTGGATTAACATTTAGGTCATTTTCGTCCTCCCTAGGCTTATTCTTGTGCAATTAGGGTTTTTAACCAATCTTGTGCATCCAATAAGTTCATTTGTGTCATTGGATTAACATTTAGGTCATTTTCGTCCTCCCTAGGGTTATTCTTGTGCAATTAGGGTTTTTAACCAATCTTGTGCATCCAATAAGTTAATTTGTGTCATTGGATTAAAATTTTGGTCCTTTTCGTCCTCCTTAGACTTATTCTTGTGCAATTAGGGTTTTTAACCAATCTTGTGCATCCAATAAGTTCATTTGTGTCATTGGATTAACATTTAGGTCATTTTCGTCCTCCCTAGGCTTATTCTTGTGCAATTAGGGTTTTTAACCAATCTTGTGCATAAAATAAGTTTATTTGTGTCATTGGATTAACATTTAGGTCATTTTCGTCCTCCCTAGGGTTTTTTATGGGCAATTATGGTTTTTAACAAATCATGTGCATCCAATAAGTTCATTTGTGTCATTTGATTAACATTTATGTCATTTTCGTCCTCCCTAGGCTTATTCTTGTGCAATTAGGGTTTTTAACCAATCTTGTGCATCCAATAAGTTCATTTGTGTCATTGGATTAACATTTAGGTCATTTTTGCCCTCCCTAGGCTTATCCTTGTGCAATTAGGGCTTTTAACCAATCTTGTGCATCCTATAAGTTCATTTGTGTCTTTGAATTGACATTTAGGTCATTTTCGTCCTCTCTAGGGTTATTTATGTGTAATTAGGGTTTTTAACCAATCTTGTGCATCCAAAAAGTTCATTTGTGTCTTTGAATTGACATTTATGTCATTTTCGTCCTCTCTAGGGTTATTTATTTGCAATTAAGGTTTTTAACCTATCTTGTGCATCGAACAAGTTGATTTGTGTCGTTGGATTAACATTTAGGTCATTTCCGTCCTCCCTAGGCTTATTCTTGTCCAATTAGGGTTTTTAACCAATCTTGTGCATCCAATAAGTTCATTTGTGTCATTGGATTAACATTTAGGTCATTTTCGTCCTCCCTAGGCTTATTATTGTGCAATTAGGACTTTTAACCAATCTTGTGCATCCAAAAAGTTCATTTGTGTCTTTGAATTGACATTTAGGTCATTTTCGTCCTCTCTAGGGTTATTTATGTCCAATTAGGGCTTTTAACCTATCTTGTGCATCCAAAAAGTTCATTTGTGTCTTTGAATTGACATTTATGTCATTTTCGTCCTCTCTAGGGTTATTTAGGTGCAATTAAGGTTTTTAACCTATCTTGTGCATCGAACAAGTTCATTTGTGTCGTTGGATTAACATTTAGGTCATTTCCGTCCTCCCTAGGCTTATTCTTGTCCAATTAGGGTTTTTAACCAATCTTGTGCATCCAACAAGTTCATTTGTGTCATTGGATTAACATTTAGGTCATTTTAGTCCTCCCTAGGGTTATTTATGGGCAATTAGGGTTTTTAACCAATCTTGTGCATCCAATAAGTTCATTTGTGTCATTGGATTAACATTTAGGTCATTTTCGTCCTCCCTAGGCTTATTCTTGTGCAATTAGGGTTTTTAACCAATCTTGTGCATCCAAAAAGTTTATTTGTGTCATTGGATTAACATTTAGGTCTTTTTCGTCCTCCCTAGGGTTTTTTATGGGCAATTATGGTTTTTAACCAATCATGTGCATCCAATAAGTTCATTTGTGTCATTGGATTAACATTTATGTCATTTTCGTCCTCCCTAGGCTTATTCTTGTGCAATTAGGGTTTTTAACCAATTTTGTGCATCCAATAAGTTCATTTGTGTCATTGGATTAACATTTAGATCATTTTCGTCCTCCCTAGGCTTATTCTTGTGCAATTAGGACTTTTAACCAATCTTGTGCATCCAAAAAGTTCATTTGTGTCTTTGAATTGACATTTAGGTCATTTTCGTCCTCTCTAGGGTTATTTATGTCCAATTAGGGCTTTTAACCTATCTTGTGCATCCAAAAAGTTCATTTGTGTCTTTGAATTGACATTTAGGTCATTTTCGTCCTCTCTAGGGTTATTTATGTGCAATTAATGTTTTTAACCTATCTTGTGCATCGAACAAGTTCATTTGTGTCGTTGGATTAACATTTAGATCATTTCCGTCCTCCCTAGGCTTATTCTTGTCCAATTAGGGTTTTTAACCAATCTTGTGCATCCAATAAGTTCATTTGTGTCATTGGATTAACATTTAGGTCATTTTCGTCCTCCCTAGGGTTATTTATGGGCAATTAGGGTTTTTAACCAATCTTGTGCATCCAATAAGTTCATTTGTGTCATTGGATTAACATTTAAGTCATTTTCGTCCTCCCTAGGGTTATTTATGGGCAATTAGGGTTTTTAACCAATCTTGTGCATCCAATATGTTCATTTGTGTCATTGGATTAACATTTAGGTCATTTTCGTCCTCCCTAGGCTTATTCTTGTGCAATTAGGGTTTTTAACCAATCTTGTGCATCCAATAAGTTTATTTGTGTCATTGGATTAACATTTAGGTCATTTTCGTCCTCCCTAGGGTTTTTTATGGGTAATTATGGTTTTTAACCTATCATGTGCATCCAATAAGTTCATTTGTGACATTGGATTAACATTTATGTCATTTTCGTCCTCCCTAGGCTTATTCTTGTGCAATTAGGGTTTTTAACCAATCTTGTGCATCCAATAAGTTCATTTGTGTCATTGGATTAACATTTAGGTCATTTTCGTCCTCCCTAGGCTTATTCTTGTGCAATTAGGGTTTTTAACCAATCTTGTGCATCGAATAAGTTCATTTGTGTCATTGGATTAACATTTAGGTCATTTTCGTCCTCCCTAGGCTTATCCTTGTGCAATTAGGGCTTTTAACCAATCTTGTGCATCCTATAAGTTAATTTGTGTCTTTGAATTGACATTTAGGTCATTTTCGTCCTCTCTAGGGTTATTTATGTGTAATTAGGGTTTTTAACCAATCTTGTGCATCCAATAAGTTCATTTGTGTCATTGGATTAACATTTAGGTCATTTTCGTCCTCCCTAGGCTTATTCTTGTGCAATTAGGGTTTTTAACCAATCTTGTGCATCCAATAAGTTCATTTGTGTCATTGGATTAACATTTAGGTCATTTTCGTGCTCCCTAGGCTTATTCTTGTGCAATTAGGGTTTTTAACCAATCTTGTGCATCCAATAAGTTCATTTGTGTCATTGGATTAACATTTAGGTCATTTTCGTCCTCCCAAGGGTTATTTATGGGCAATTAGGGTTTTTAACCAATCTTGTGCATCCAATAAGTTCATTTGTGTCATTGGATTAACATTTAGGTCATTTTCGTCGTCTCTAGGGTTATTTATGTGCAATTAGGGTTTTTAACCAATCTTGTGCATCCAATAAGTTCATTTGTGTCATTGGATTAACATTTGGGTCATTTTCGTCCTCCCTAGGCTTATTCTTGTGCAATTAGGGTTTTTAACCAATCTTGTGCATCCAATAAGTTCATTTGTGTCATTGGATTAACATTTAGGTCATTTTCGTCCTCCTTAGGCTTATTCTTGTGCAATTAGGGTTTTTAACCAATCTTGTGCATCCAATAAATTCCTTTGTGTCATTGGATTAACATTTAGGTCATTTTCGTCCTCCCTAGGCTTATCGTTTTGCAATTAGGGTTTTTAACCAATCTTGTGCATCCAATAAGTTCATTTGTGTCATTGGATTAACATTTAGGTCATTTTCGTCCTCTCTAGGGTTATTTATGTGCAATTAGGGTTTTTAACCAATCTTGTGCATCCAATAAGTTCATTTGTGTCATTGGATTAGCATTTAGGTCATTTTCGTCCTCCCTAGGCTTATTTATGTGCAATTAGGGTTTTTAACCAATCTTGTGCATCCAATAAGTTCATTTGTGTCATTGGATTAACATTTAGGTCATTTTAGTCCTCCCTAGGGTTATTTATGGGCAATTAGGGTTTTTAACCAATCTTGTGCATCCAATAAGTTCATTTGTGTCATTGGATTAACATTTAGGTCATTTTCGTCCTCCCTAGGCTTATTCTTGTGCAATTAGGGTTTTTAACCAATCTTGTGCATCCAATAAGTTTATTTGGGTCATTGGATTAACATTTAGGTCATTTTCGTCCTCCCTAGGGTTTTTTATGGGCAATTATTGTTTTTAACCAATCATGTGCATCCAATAAGTTCATTTGTGTCATTGGATTAACATTTATGTCATTTTCGTCTTCCCTAGGCTTATTCTTGTGCAATTAGGGTTTTTAACCAATCTTGTGCATCCAATAAGTTCATTTGTGTCATTGGATTAACATTTAGGTCATTTTCGTCCTCCCTAGGATTATTCTTGTGCAATTAGGACTTTTAACCAATCTTGTGCATCAAAAAAGTTCATTTGTGTCTTTGAATTGACATTTAGGTCTTTTTCGTCCTCTCTAGGGTTATTTATGTCCAATTAGCGCTTTTAACCTATCTTGTGCATCCAAAAAGTTCATTTGTGTCTTTGAATTGACATTTATGTCATTTTCGTCCTCTCTAGGGTTATTTATGTGCAATTAAGGTTTTTAACCTATCTTGTGCATCGAACAAGTTCATTTGTGTGGTTGGATTAATATTTAGGTCATTTCCGTCCTCCCTAGGCTTATTCTTGTCCAATTAGGGTTTTTAACCAATCTTGTGCATCCAATAAGTTCATTTGTGTCATTGGATTAACATTTAGGTCATTTTCGTCCTCCCTAGGCTTATTATTGTGCAATTAGGACTTTTAACCAATCTTGTGCATCCAAAAAGTTCATTTGTGTCTTTGAATTGACATTTAGGTCATTTTCGTCCTCTCTAGGGTTATTTATGTCCAATTAGGGCTTTTAACCTATCTTGTGCATCCAAAAAGTTCATTTGTGTCTTTGAATTGACATTTATGTCATTTTCGTCCTCTC
>JBBPBR010000008.1:22226910-22253102 GCA_037974775.1 Cicer pinnatifidum | reverse complement strand
CAATAAGTTCATTTGTGTCATTGGATTAACATTTATGTCATTTTCGTCCTCCCTAGGCTTATTCTTGTGCAATTAGGGTTTTTAACCAATTTTGTGCATCCAATAAGTTCATTTGTGTCATTGGATTAACATTTAGATCATTTTCGTCCTCCCTAGGCTTATTCTTGTGCAATTAGGACTTTTAACCAATCTTGTGCATCCAAAAACTTCATTTGTGTCTTTGAATTGACATTTAGGTCATTTTCGTCCTCTCTAGGGTTATTTATGTGCAGTTAATGTTTTTAACCTATCTTGTGCATCGAACAAGTTCATTTGTGTCGTTGGATTAACATTTAGGTCATTTCCGTCCTCCCTAGGCTTATTCTTGTCCAATTAGGGTTTTTAACCAATCTTGTGCATCCAATAAGTTCATTTGTGTCATTGGATTAACATTTAGGTCATTTTCGTCCTCCCTAGGCTTATTCTTGTGCAATTAGGACTTTTAACCAATCTTGTGCATCCAAAAAGTTCATTTGTGTCTTTGAATTGACATTTAGGTCAATTTCTTCCTCTCTAGGGTTATTTATGTCCAATTAGGGCTTTTAACCTATCTTGTGCATCCAAAATGTTCATTTGTGTCTTTGAATTGACATTTATGTCATTTTCGTCCTCTCTAGGGTTATTTATGTGCAATTAAGGTTTTTAACCTATCTTGTGCATCGAACAAGTTCATTTGTGTCGTTGGATTAACATTTAGGTCATTTCCGTCCTCCCTAGGCTTATTCTTGTCCAATTAGGGTTTTTAACCAATCTTGTGCATCCGATAAGTTCATTTGTGTCATTGGATTAACATTTAGGTCATTTTCGTCCTCCCTAGGCTTATTCTTGTGCAATTAGGACTTTTAACCAATCTTGTGCATCCAAAAAGTTCATTTGTGTCTTTGAATTGACATTTAGGTCATTTTCGTCCTCTCTAGGGTTATTTATGTCCAATTAGGGCTTTTAACCTATCTTGTGCATCCAAAAAGTTCATTTGTGTCTTTGAATTGACATTTATGTCATTTTCGTCCTCTCTAGGGTTATTTATGTGGAATTAAGGTTTTTAACCTATCTTGTGCATCGAACAAGTTCATTTGTGTCGTTGGATTAACATTTAGGTCATTTCCGTCCTCCCTAGGCTTATTCTTGTGCAATTAGGGTTTTTAACCAATCATGTGCATCCATTAAGTTCATTTGTGTCATTGGATTAACATTTATGTCATTTTCGTCCTCCCTAGGCTTATTCTTGTGGAATTAGGGTTTTTAACCAATCTTGTGCATCCAAAAAGTTCATTTGTGTCTTTGAATTGACATTTAGGTCATTTTCGTCCTCTCTAGGGTTATTTATGTCCAATTAGGGCTTTTAACCTATCTTGTGCATCCAAAAAGTTCATTTGTGTCTTTGAATTGACATTTATGTCATTTTCGTCCTCTCTAGGGTTATTTATGTGCAATTAAGGTTTTTAACCTATCTTGTGCATCGAACAAGTTCATTTGTGTCGTTGGATTAACATTTAGGTCATTTCCGTCCTCCCTAGGCTTATTCTTGTGCAATTAGGGTTTTTAACCAATCTTGTGCATCCAATAAGTTCATTTGTGTCATTGGATTAACATTTAGGTCATTTTCGTCCTCCCTAGGCTTGTTCTTGTGCAATTAGGGTTTTTAACCAATCTTGTGCATCCAATAAGTTCATTTGTGTCATTGGATTAACATTTAGGTCATTTTCGTCCTCCCTAGGCTTATTCTTGTGCAATTAGGGTTTTTAACCAATCTTGTGCATCCAATAAGTTTATTTGTGTCATTGGATTAACATTTAGGTCATTTTCGTCCTCCCTAGGGTTATTTATGTGCAATTATGGTTTTTAACCAATCATGTGCATCCAATAAGTTCATTTGTGTCATTGGATTAACATTTATGTCATTTTCGTCCTCCCTAGGCTTATTCTTGTGCAATTAGGGTTTTTAACCAATCTTGTGCATCCAATAAGTTCATTTGTGTCATTGGATTAACATTTAGGTCATTTTCGTCCTCCCTAGGCTTATTCTTGTGCAATTAGGGCTTTTAACCAATCTTGTGCATCCAATAAGTTTATTTGTGTCATTGGATTAACATTTAGGTCATTTTCGTCCTCCCTAGGGTTATTTATGGGCAATTATGGTTTTTAACCAATCATGTGCATCCAATAAGTTCATTTGTGTCATTAGATTAACATTTATGTCATTTTCGTCCTCCCTAGGCTTATTCTTGTGCAATTAGGGTTTTTAACCAATCTTGTGCATCCAATAAGTTCATTTGTGTCATTGGATTAACATTTAGGTCATTTTCGTCCTCCCTAGGCTTATTCTTGTGCAATTAGGGTTTTTAACCAATCTTGTGCATAAAATAAGTTTATTTGTGTCATTGGATTAACATTTAGGTCATTTTCGTCCTCCCTAGGGTTTTTTATGGGCAATTATGGTTTTTAACAAATCATGTGCATCCAATAAGTTCATTTGTGTCATTTGATTAACATTTATGTCATTTTCGTCCTCCCTAGGCTTATTCTTGTGCAATTAGGGTTTTTAACCAATCTTGTGCATCCAATAAGTTCATTTGTGTCATTGGATTAACATTTAGGTCATTTTTGCCCTCCCTAGGCTTATCCTTGTGCAATTAGGGCTTTTAACCAATCTTGTGCATCCTATAAGTTCATTTGTGTCTTTGAATTGACATTTAGGTCATTTTCGTCCTCTCTAGGGTTATTTATGTGTAATTAGGGTTTTTAACCAATCTTGTGCATCCAAAAAGTTCATTTGTGTCTTTGAATTGACATTTATGTCATTTTCGTCCTCTCTAGGGTTATTTATTTGCAATTAAGGTTTTTAACCTATCTTGTGCATCGAACAAGTTGATTTGTGTCGTTGGATTAACATTTAGGTCATTTCCGTCCTCCCTAGGCTTATTCTTGTCCATTTAGGGTTTTTAACCAATCTTGTGCATCCAATAAGTTCATTTGTGTCATTGGATTAACATTTAGGTCATTTTCGTCCTCCCTAGGGTTATTTATGGGCAATTAGGGTTTTTAACCAATCTTGTGCATCCAATAAGTTCATTTGTGTCATTGGATTAACATTTAGGTCATTTTCGTGCTCCCTAGGCTTATTCTTGTCCAATTAGGGTTTTTAACCAATCTTGTGCATCCAATAAGTTCATTTGTGTCATTGGATTAACATTTAGGTCATTTTCGTCCTCCCTAGGGTTATTTATGGGCAATTAGGGTTTTTAACCAATCTTGTGCATCCAATAAGTTCATTTGTGCCATTGGATTAACATTTAGGTCATTTTCGTCCTCCCTAGGCTTATTCTTGTGCAATTAGGGCTTTTAACCAATCTTGTGCATCCAAAAAGTTCATTTGTGTCATTGAATTGACATTTAGGTCATTTTCGTCCTCTCTACGGTTATTTATGTGCAATTAGGGTTTTTAACCAATCTTGTGCATCCAATAAGTTCATTTGTGTCATTGGATTAACATTTAGGTCATTTTCGTCCTCCCTAGGCTTATTCTTGTGCAATTAGGGTTTTTAACCAATCTTGTGCATCCAATAAGTTCATTTGTGTCATTGGATTAACATTTAGGTCATTTTCGTCCTCCCTAGGCTTATTCTTGTGGAATTAGGGTTTTTAACCAATCTTGTGCATCCAATAAGTTCATTTGTGTCATTGGATTAACATTTAGGTCATTTTCGTCCTCCCTAGGCTTATTCTTGTGCAATTAGGACTTTTAACCAATCTTGTGCATCCAAAAAGTTCATTTGTGTCTTTGAATTGACATTATGTCATTTTCGTCCTCTCTAGGGTTATTTATGTCCAATTAGGGCTTTTAACCTATCTTGTGCATCCAAAAAGTTCATTTGTGTCTTTGAATTGACATTTATGTCATTTTCGTCCTCTCTAGGGTTATTTATGTGCAATTAAGGTTTTTAACCTATCTTGTGCATCGAACAAGTTCATTTGTGTCGTTGGATTAACATTTAGGTCATTTCCGTCCTCCCTAGGCTTATTCTTGTGGAATTAGGGTTTTTAACCAATCTTGTGCATCCAATAAGTTCATTTGTGTCATTGGATTAACATTTAGGTCATTTTCGTCCTCCCTAGGCTTATTCTTGTGCAATTAGGACTTTTAACCAATCTTGTGCATCCAAAGAGTTCATTTGTGTC
This sequence comes from Cicer pinnatifidum, assembly GCA_037974775.1. Lineage (NCBI taxonomy): Eukaryota > Viridiplantae > Streptophyta > Magnoliopsida > Fabales > Fabaceae > Cicer > Cicer pinnatifidum. The sequence continues at coordinate 22,248,884 of JBBPBR010000008.1, read as the reverse complement.
TTTGAATTGACATTTAGGTCATTTTCGTCCTCTCTAGGGTAATTTATGTCCAATTAGGGCTTTTAACCTATCTTGTGCATCCAAAAAGTTCATTTGTGTCTTTGAATTGACATTTATGTCATTTTCGTCCTCTCTAGGGTTATTTATGTGCAATTAAGGTTTTTAACCTATCTTGTGCATCGAACAAGTTCATTTGTGTCGTTGGATTAACATTTAGGTCATTTCCGTCCTCCCTAGGCTTATTCTTGTCCAATTAGGGTTTTTAACCAATCTTGTGCATCCAATAAGTTCATTTGTGTCATTGGATTAACATTTAGGTCATTTTCGTCCACCCTAGGCTTATTATTGTGCAATTAGGACTTTTAACCAATCTTGTGCATCCAATAAGTTCATTTGTGTCATTTGATTAACATTTATGTCATTTTCGTCCTCCCTAGGCTTATTCTTGTGCAATTAGGGTTTTTAACCAATCTTGTGCATCCAATAAGTTCATTTGTGTCATTGGATTAACATTTAGGTCATTTTTGCCCTCCCTAGGCTTATCCTTGTGCAATTAGGGCTTTTAACCAATCTTGTGCATCCTATAAGTTCATTTGTGTCTTTGAATTGACATTTAGGTCATTTTCGTCCTCTCTAGGGTTATTTATGTGTAATTAGGGTTTTTAACCAATCTTGTGCATCCAAAAAGTTCATTTGTGTCTTTGAATTGACATTTATGTCATTTTCGTCCTCTCTAGGGTTATTTATTTGCAATTAAGGTTTTTAACCTATCTTGTGCATCGAACAAGTTGATTTGTGTCGTTGGATTAACATTTAGGTCATTTCCGTCCTCCCTAGGCTTATTCTTGTCCAATTAGGGTTTTTAACCAATCTTGTGCATCCAATAAGTTCATTTGTGTCATTGGATTAACATTTAGGTCATTTTCGTCCTCCCTAGGCTTATTATTGTGCAATTAGGACTTTTAACCAATCTTGTGCATCCAAAAAGTTCATTTGTGTCTTTGAATTGACATTTAGGTCATTTTCGTCCTCTCTAGGGTTATTTATGTCCAATTAGGGCTTTTAACCTATCTTGTGCATCCAAAAAGTTCATTTGTGTCTTTGAATTGACATTTATGTCATTTTCGTCCTCTCTAGGGTTATTTATGTGGAATTAAGGTTTTTAACCTATCTTGTGCATCGAACAAGTTCATTTGTGTCGTTGGATTAACATTTAGGTCATTTCCGTCCTCCCTAGGCTTATTCTTGTGCAATTAGGGTTTTTAACCAATCATGTGCATCCATTAAGTTCATTTGTGTCATTGGATTAACATTTATGTCATTTTCGTCCTCCCTAGGCTTATTCTTGTGGAATTAGGGTTTTTAACCAATCTTGTGCATCCAAAAAGTTCATTTGTGTCTTTGAATTGACATTTAGGTCATTTTCGTCCTCTCTAGGGTTATTTATGTCCAATTAGGGCTTTTAACCTATCTTGTGCATCCAAAAAGTTCATTTGTGTCTTTGAATTGACATTTATGTCATTTTCGTCCTCTCTAGGGTTATTTATGTGCAATTAAGGTTTTTAACCTATCTTGTGCATCGAACAAGTTCATTTGTGTCGTTGGATTAACATTTAGGTCATTTCCGTCCTCCCTAGGCTTATTCTGGTCCAATTAAGGTTTTTAACCAATCTTGTGCATCCAATAAGTTCATTTGTGTCATTGGATTAACATTTAGGTCATTTTCGTCCTCCCTAGGCTTATTCTTGTGCAATTAGGACTTTTAACCAATGTTGTGCATCCAAAGAGTTCATTTGTGTCTTTGAATTGACATTTAGGTCATTTTCATCCTCTCTAGGGTTATTTATGTCCAATTAGGGCTTTTAACCTATCTTGTGCATCCAAAAAGTTCATTTGTGTCTTTGAATTGACATTTATGTCATTTTCGTCCTCTCTAGGGTTATTTATGTGCAATTAAGGTTTTTAACCTATCTTGTGCATCGAACAAGTTCATTTGTGTCGTTGGATTAACATTTAGGTCATTTCCGTCCTCCCTAGGCTTATTCTTGTGCAATTAGGGTTTTTAACCAATCTTGTGCATCCAATAAGTTTATTTGTGTCATTGGATTAACATTTAGGTCATTTTCGTCCTCCCTAGGGTTTTTTATTGGCAATTATGGTTTTTAACCAATCATGTGCATCCAATTAGTTCATTTGTGTCATTGGATTAACATTTATGTCATTTTCGTCCTCCCTAGGCTTATTCTTGTGCAATTTGGGTTTTTAACCAATCTTGTGCATCCAATAAGTTCATTTGTGTCATTGGATTAACATTTAGGTCATTTTCGTCCTCCCTAGGCTTATTCTTGTGCAATTAAGACTTTTAACCAATCTTGTGCATCCAAAAAGTTCATTTGTGTCTTTGAATTGACATTTAGGTCATTTTCGTCCTCTCTAGGGTTATTTATGTCCAATTAGGGCTTTTAACCTATCTTGTGCATCCAAAAAGTTCATTTGTGTCTTTGAATTGACATTTATGTCATTTTCGTCCTCTCTAGGGTTATTTATGTGCAATTAAGGTTTTTAACCTATCTTGTGCATCGAACAAGTTCATTTGTGTCGTTGGATTAACATTTAGGTCATTTCCGTCCTCCCTAGGCTTATTCTTGTGCAATTAGGGTTTTTAACCAATCTTGTGCATCCAATAAGTTCATTTGTGTCATTGGATTAACATTTAGGTCATTTTCGTCCTCCCTAGGCTTATTCTTGTGCAATTAGGGTTTTTAACCAATCTTATGCATCCAATAAGTTCATTTGTGTCATTGGATTAACATTTAGGTCATTTTCGTGCTCCCTAGGCTTATTCTTGTCCAATTAGGGTTTTTGACCAATCTTGTGCATCCAATAAGTTCATTTGTGTCATTGGATTAACATTTAGGTCATTTTCGTCCTCCCTAGGGTTATTTATGGGCAATTAGGGTTTTTAACCAATCTTGTGCATCCAATAAGTTCATTTGTGTCATTGGATTAACATTTAGGTCATTTTCGTCCTCCCTAGGGTTATTTATGGGCAATTAGGGTTTTTAACCAATCTTGTGCATCCAATAAGTGCATTTGTGTCATTGGATTAACATTTAGGTCATTTTCGTCCTCTCTAGGGTTATTTATGTGCAATTAGGGTTTTTAACCAATCTTGTGCATCCAATAAGTTCATTTGTGTCATTGGATTAACATTTAGGTCATTTTCGTCCTCCCTAGGCTTATTTATGGGCAATTAGGGTTTTTAACCAATCTTGTGCATCCAATAAGTTCATTTGTGTCATTGGATTAACATTTAGGTCATTTTCGTCGTCTCTAGGGTTATTTATGTGCAATTAGGGTTTTTAACCAATCTTGTGCATCCAATAAGTTCATTTGTGTCATTGGATTAACATTTAGGTCATTTTCGTCCTCCCTAGGCTTATTCTTGTGCAATTAGGGTTTTTAACCAATCTTGTGCATCGAATAAGTTCATTTGTGTCATTGGATTAACATTTAGGTCATTTTCGTCCTCCCTAGGGTTATTTATGGGCAATTAGGGTTTTTAACCAATCATGTGCATCCAATAAGTTCATTTGTGTCATTGGATTAACATTTATGTCATTTTCGTCTTCCCTAGGCTTATTCTTGTGCAATTAGGGTTTTTAACCAATCTTGTGCATCCAATAAGTTCATTTGTGTCATTGGATTAACATTTAGGTCATTTTCGTCCTCCCTAGGATTATTCTTGTGCAATTAGGACTTTTAACCAATCTTGTGCATCAAAAAAGTTCATTTGTGTCTTTGAATTGACATTTAGGTCTTTTTCGTCCTCTCTAGGGTTATTTATGTCCAATTAGCGCTTTTAACCTATCTTGTGCATCCAAAAAGTTCATTTGTGTCTTTGAATTGACATTTATGTCATTTTCGTCCTCTCTAGGGTTATTTATGTGCAATTAAGGTTTTTAACCTATCTTGTGCATCGAACAAGTTCATTTGTGTGGTTGGATTAATATTTAGGTCATTTCCGTCCTCCCTAGGCTTATTCTTGTCCAATTAGGGTTTTTAACCAATCTTGTGCATCCAATAAGTTCATTTGTGTCATTGGATTAACATTTAGGTCATTTTCGTCCTCCCTAGGCTTATTATTGTGCAATTAGGACTTTTAACCAATCTTGTGCATCCAAAAAGTTCATTTGTGTCTTTGAATTGACATTTAGGTCATTTTCGTCCTCTCTAGGGTTATTTATGTCCAATTAGGGCTTTTAACCTATCTTGTGCATCCAAAAAGTTCATTTGTGTCTTTGAATTGACATTTATGTCATTTTCGTCCTCTCCAGGGTTATTTAGGTGCAATTAAGGTTTTTAACCTATCTTGTGCATCGAACAAGTTCATTTGTGTCGTTGGATTAACATTTAGGTCATTTCCGTCCTCCCTAGGCTTATTCTTGTCCAATTAGGGTTTTTAACCAATCTTGTGCATCCAACAAGTTCATTTGTGTCATTGGATTAACATTTAGGTCATTTTAGTCCTCCCTAGGGTTATTTATGGGCAATTAGGGTTTTTAACCAATCTTGTGCATCCAATAAGTTCATTTGTGTCATTGGATTAACATTTAGGTCATTTTCGTCCTCCCTAGGCTTATTCTTGTGCAATTAGGGTTTTTAACCAATCTTGTGCATCCAAAAAGTTTATTTGTGTCATTGGATTAACATTTAGGTCTTTTTCGTCCTCCCTAGGGTTTTTTATGGGCAATTATGGTTTTTAACCAATCATGTGCATCCAATAAGTTCATTTGTGTCATTGGATTAACATTTATGTCATTTTCGTCCTCCCTAGGCTTATTCTTGTGCAATTAGGGTTTTTAACCAATTTTGTGCATCCAATAAGTTCATTTGTGTCATTGGATTAACATTTAGATCATTTTCGTCCTCCCTAGGCTTATTCTTGTGCAATTAGGACTTTTAACCAATCTTGTGCATCCAAAAAGTTCATTTGTGTCTTTGAATTGACATTTAGGTCATTTTCGTCCTCTCTAGGGTTATTTATGTCCAATTAGGGCTTTTAACCTATCTTGTGCATCCAAAAAGTTCATTTGTGTCTTTGAATTGACATTTAGGTCATTTTCGTCCTCTCTAGGGTTATTTATGTGCAATTAATGTTTTTAACCTATCTTGTGCATCGAACAAGTTCATTTGTGTCGTTGGATTAACATTTAGATCATTTCCGTCCTCCCTAGGCTTATTCTTGTCCAATTAGGGTTTTTAACCAATCTTGTGCATCCAATAAGTTCATTTGTGTCATTGGATTAACATTTAGGTCATTTTCGTCCTCCCTAGGGTTATTTATGGGCAATTAGGGTTTTTAACCAATCTTGTGCATCCAATAAGTTCATTTGTGTAATTGGATTAACATTTAGGTCATTTTCGTTCTCCCTAGGCTTATTCTTGTCCAATTAGGGTTTTTGACCAATCTTGTGCATCCAATAAGTTCATTTGTGTCATTGGATTAACATTTAGGTCATTTTCGTCCTCCCTAGGGTTATTTATGGGCAATTAGGGTTTTTAACCAATCTTGTGCATCCAATAAGTTCATTTGTGTCATTGGATTAACATTTAGGTCATTTTCGTCGTCTCTAGGGTTATTTATGTGCAATTAGGGTTTTTAACCAATCTTGTGCATCCAATAAGTTCATTTTTGTCATTGGATTAACATTTAGGTCATTTTCGTCCTCCCTAGGCTTATTCTTGTGCAATTAGGGTTTTTAACCAATCTTGTGCATCCAATAAGTTCATTTGTGTCATTGGATTAACATTTAGGTCATTTTCATCCTCCCTAGGGTTATTCTTGTGCAATTAGGGTTTTTAACCAATCTTGTGCATCCAATAAGTTAATTTGTGTCATTGGATTAACATTTAGGTCATTTTCGTCCTCCCTAGGCTTATTCTTGTGCAATTAGGACTTTTACCCAATCTTGTGCATAAAATAAGTTTATTTGTGTCATTGGATTAACATTTAGGTCATTTTCGTCCTACCTAGGGTTTTTTATGGGCAATTATTGTTTTTAACCAATCATGTGCATCCAATAAGTTCATTTGTGTCATTTGATTAACATTTATGTCATTTTCGTCCTCCCTAGGCTTATTCTTGTGCAATTAGGGTTTTTAACCAATCTTGTGCATCCAATAAGTTCATTTGTGTCATTGGATTAACATTTAGGTCATTTTCGTCCTCCCTAGGCTTATCCTTGTGCAATTAGGGCTTTTAACCAATCTTGTGCATCCTATAAGTTCATTTGTGTCTTTGAATTGACATTTAGGTCATTTTCGTCCTCTCTAGGGTTATTTATGTGTAATTAGGGTTTTTAACCAATCTTGTGCATCCAAACAGTTCATTTGTGTCTTTGAATTGACATTTATGTCATTTTCGTCCTCTCTAGGGTTATTTATTTGCAATTAAGGTTTTTAACCTATCTTGTGCATCGAACAAGTTGATTTGTGTCGTTGGATTAACATTTAGGTCATTTCCGTCCTCCCTAGGCTTATTCTTGTCCAATTAGGGTTTTTAACCAATCTTGTGCATCCAATAAGTTCATTTGTGTCATTGGAGTAACATTTAGGTCATTTTCGTCCTCCCTAGGGTTATTTATGGGCAATTAGGGCTTTTAACCAATCTTGTGCATCCAATAAGTTCATTTGTGTCATTGGATTAACATTTAGGTCATTTTCGTCCTCCCTAGGGTTATTTATGGGCAATTAGGGTTTTTAACCAATCTTGTGCATCCAATAAGTTCATTTGTGTCATTGGATTAACATTTAGGTCATTTTCGTGCTCCCTAGGCTTATTCTTGTCCAATTAGGGTTTTTGACCAATCTTGTGCATCCAATAAGTTCATTTGTGTCATTGGATTAACATTTAGGTCATTTTCGTCCTCCCTAGGGTTATTTATGGGCAATTAGGGTTTTTAACCAATCTTGTGCATCCAATAAGTTCATATGTGTCATTGGATTAACATTTAGGTCATTTTCGTCGTCTCTAGGGTTATTTATGTGCAATTAGGGTTTTTAACCAATCTTGTGCATCCAATAAGTTCATTTGTGCCATTGGATTAACATTTAGGTCATTTTCGTCCTCCCTAGGCTTGTTCTTGTGCAATTAGGGTTTTTAACCAATCTTGTGCATCCAATAAGTTCATTTGTGTCATTGGATTAACATTTAGGTCATTTTCGTCCTCCCTAGGTTTATTCTTGTGCAATTAGGGTTTTTAACCAATCTTGTGCATCCAATAAGTTAATTTGTGTCATTGGATTAACATTTTGGTCATTTTCGTCCTCCTTAGACTTATTCTTGTGCAATTAGGGTTTTTAACCAATTTTGTGCATCCAATAAGTTCATTTGTGTCATTGGATTAACATTTAGGTCATTTTCGTCCTCCCTAGGCTTATTCTTGTGCATTTAGGGTTTTTAACCAATCTTGTGCATAAAATAAGTTTATTTGTGTCATTGGATTAACATTTAGGTCATTTTCGTCCTCCCTAGGGTTTTTTATGGGCAATTATGGTTTTTAACCAATCGTGTGCATCCAATAAGTTCATTTGTGTCATTTGATTAACATTTATGTCATTTTCGTCCTCCCTAGGCTTATTCTTGTGCAATTAGGGTTTTTAACCAATCTTGTGCATCCAATAAGTTCATTTGTGTCATTGGATTAACATTTAGGTCATTTTCGTCCTCCCTAGGCTTATTCTTGTGCAATTAGGGCTTTTAACCAATCTTGTGCATCCTATAAGTTCATTTGTGTCTTTGAATTGACATTTAGGTCATTTTCGTCCTCTCTAGGGTTATTTATGTGTAATTAGGGTTTTTAACCAATCTTGTGCATCCAAAAAGTTCATTTGTGTCTTTGAATTGACATTTATGTCATTTTCGTCCTCTCTAGGGTTATTTATTTGCAATTAAGGTTTTTAACCTATCTTGTGCATCGAACAAGTTGATTTGTGTCGTTGGATTAACATTTAGGTCATTTCCGTCCTCCCTAGGCTTATTCTTGTCCAATTAGGGTTTTTAACCAATCTTGTGCATCCAATAAGTTCATTTGTGTCATTGGATTAACATTTAGGTCATTTTCGTCCTCCCTAGGCTTATTATTGTGCAATTAGGACTTTTAACCAATCTTGTGCATCCAAAAAGTTCATTTGTGTCTTTGAATTGACATTTAGGTCATTTTCGTCCTCTCTAGGGTTATTTATGTCCAATTAGGGCTTTTAACCTATCTTGTGCATCCAAAAAGTTCATTTGTGTCTTTGAATTGACATTTATGTCATTTTCGTCCTCTCTAGGGTTATTTATGTGCAATTAAGGTTTTTAACCTATCTTGTGCATCGAACAAGTTCATTTGTGTCGTTGGATTAACATTTAGGTCATTTCCGTCCTCCCTAGGCTTATTCTTGTGCAATTAGGGTTTTTAACCAATCTTGTGCATCCAATAAGTTCATTTGAGTCATTGGATTAACATTTAGGTCATTTTCGTCCTCCCTAGGCTTGTTCTTGTGCAATTAGGGTTTTTAACCAATCTTGTGCATCCAATAAGTTCATTTGTGTCATTGGATTAACATTTAGGTCATTTTCGTCCTCCCTAGGCTTATTCTTGTGCAATTAGGGTTTTTAACCAATCTTGTGCATCCAATAAGTTTATTTGTGTCATTGGATTAACATTTAGGTCATTTTCGTCCTCCCTAGGGATATTTATGGGCAATTATGGTTTTTAACCAATTATGTGCATCCAATAAGTTCATTTGTGTCATTGGATTAACATTTATGTCATTTTCGTCCTCCCTAGGCTTATTCTTGTGCAATTAGGGTTTTTAACCAATCTTGTGCATCCAATAAGTTCATTTGTGTCATTGGATTAACATTTAGGTCATTTTCGTCCTCCCTAGGCTTATTCTTGTGCAATTAGGACTTTTAACCAATCTTGTGCATCCAAAAAGTTCATTTGTGTCTTTGAATTGACATTTAGGTCATTTTCGTCATCTCTAGGGTTATTTATGTCCAATTAGGGCTTTTAACCTATCTTGTGCATCCAAAAAGTTCATTTGTGTCTTTGAATTGACATTTATGTCATTTTCGTCCTCTCTAGGGTTATTTATGTGCAATTAAGGTTTTTAACCTATCTTGTGCATCGAACAAGTTCATTTGTGTCGTTGGATTAACATTTAGGTCATTTTCGTCCTCTCTAGGGTTATTTATGTCCAATTAGGGCTTTTAACCTATCTTGTGTATCCAAAAAGTTCATTTGTGTCTTTGAATTGACATTTATGTCATTTTCGTCCTCTCTAGGGTTATTTATGTGCAATTAAGGTTTTTAACCTATCTTGTGCATCGAACAAGTTCATTTGTGTCGTTGGATTAACATTTAGGTCATTTCCGTCCTCCCTAGGCTTATTCTTGTGCAATTAGGGTTTTTAACCAATCTTGTGCATCCAATAAGTTTATTTGTGTCATTGGATTAACATTTAGGTCATTTTCGTCCTCCCTAGGGTTTTTTATTGGCAATTATGGTTTTTAACCAATCATGTGCATCCAATTAGTTCATTTGTGTCATTGGATTAACATTTATGTCATTTTCGTCCTCCCTAGGCTTATTCTTGTGCAATTTGGGTTTTTAACCAATCTTGTGCATCCAATAAGTTCATTTGTGTCATTGGATTAACATTTAGGTCATTTTCGTCCTCCCTAGGCTTATTCTTGTGCAATTAAGACTTTTAACCAATCTTGTGCATCCAAAAAGTTCATTTGTGTCTTTGAATTGACATTTAGGTCATTTTCGTCCTCTCTAGGGTTATTTATGTCCAATTAGGGCTTTTAACCTATCTTGTGCATCCAAAAAGTTCATTTGTGTCTTTGAATTGACATTTATGTCATTTTCGTCCTCTCTAGGGTTATTTATGTGCAATTAAGGTTTTTAACCTATCTTGTGCATCGAACAAGTTCATTTGTGTCGTTGGATTAACATTTAGGTCATTTCCGTCCTCCCTAGGCTTATTCTTGTGCAATTAGGGTTTTTAACCAATCTTGTGCATCCAATAAGTTCATTTGTGTCATTGGATTAACATTTAGGTCATTTTCGTCCTCCCTAGGCTTATTCTTGTGCAATTAAGGCTTTTAACCAATCTTGTGCATCCAAAAAGTTCATTTGTGTCTTTGAATTGACATTTAGGTCATTTTCGTCCTCTCTAGGGTTATTTATGTCCAATTAGGGCTTTTAACCTATCTTGTGCATCCAAAAAGTTCATTTGTGTCTTTGAATTGACATTTATGTCATTTTCGTCCTCTCTAGGGTTATTTATGTGCAATTAAGGTTTTTAACCTATCTTGTGCATCGAACAAGTTCATTTGTGTCGTTGGATTAACATTTAGGTCATTTCCGTCCTCCCTAGGCTTATTCTTGTCCAATTAGGGTTTTTAACCAATCTTGTGCATCCAATAAGTTCATTTGTGTCATTGGATTAACATTTAGGTCATTTCCGTCCTCCCTAGGCTTATTCTTGTCCAATTAGGGTTTTTAACCAATCTTGTGCATCCAATAAGTTCATTTGTGTCATTGGATTAACATTTAGGTCATTTTCGTCCACCCTAGGCTTATTCTTGTGCAATTAGGGTTTTTAACCAATCTTGTGCATCCAATAAGTTCATTTGTGTCATTGGATTAACATTTTGGTCATTTTCGTCCTCCCTAGGCTTATTCTTGTGCAATTAGGGTTTTTAACCAATCTTGTGCATTCAATAAGTTCATTTGTGTCATTGGATTAACATTTAGGTCATTTTCGTCGTCTCTAGGGTTATTTATGTGCAATTAGGGTTTTTAACCAATCTTGTGCATCCAATAAGTTCATTTGTGTCATTGGATTAACATTTGGGTCATTTTCGTCCTCCCTAGGCTTATTCTTGTGCAATTAGGGTTTTTAACCAATCTTGTGCATCCAATAAGTTCATTTGTGTCATTGGATTAACATTTAGGTCATTTTCGTCCTCCCTAGGCTTATTCTTGTGCAATTAGGGCTTTTAACCAATCTTGTGCATCCAATAAGTTTATTTGTGTCATTGGATTAACATTTAGGTCATTTTCGTCCTCCCTAGGGTTATTTATGGGCAATTATGGTTTTTAACCAATCATGTGCATCCAATAAGTTCATTTGTGTCATTAGATTAACATTTATGTCATTTTCGTCCTCCCTAGGCTTATTCTTGTGCAATTAGGGTTTTTAACCAATCTTGTGCATCCAATAAGTTCATTTGTGTCATTGGATTAACATTTAGGTCATTTTCGTCCTCCCTAGGCTTATTCTTGTGCAATTAGGGCTTTTAACCAATCTTGTGCATCCAAAAAGTTCATTTGTGTCTTTGAATTGACATTTAGGTCATTTTCGTCCTCTCTAGGGTTATTTATGTGTAATTAGGGTTTTTAACCAATCTTGTGCATCCAATAAGTTCATTTGTGTCATTGGATTAACATTTAGGTCATTTTCGTCGTCTCTAGGGTTATTTATGTGCAATTAGGGTTTTTAACCAATCTTGTGCATCCAATAAGTTCATTTGTGTCATTGGATTAACATTTAGGTCATTTTCGTCCTCCCTAGGCTTATTCTTGTCCAATTAGGGTTTTTAACAAATCTTGTGCATCCAATAAGTTCATTTGTGTCATTGGATGATCAATTAGGTCATTTTCGTCCTCCCTAGGCATATTCTTGTACAACTAGGGTTTTAAACCAATCTTGTGCATCCAATAGGTGTGTTTGTGTCATTGGATGATCAATTAGGTCATTTTCGTCCTCCCTAGGCTTATTCTTGTCCAATTAGGGTTTTTAACCAATCTTGTGCATCCAATAAAGTTGATTGTGTCATTGAATTAATATTTAGGTCATTTTCGTCCTCCCTAGGCATATTCTTGTCCAATTTGGGTTTTTAACCAATCTTGTGCATCCAATAGGTGTGTTTGTGTCATTGGATGATCAATTAGGTCAATTTCGTCCTCCCTAGGCATATTCTTGTCCAACTAGGGTTTTTAACCAATCTTGTGCATCCAATAAGTTCATTTGTGTCATTGGATGATCAATTAGGTCATTTTCGTCCTCCCTAGGCATATTCATGTCCAACTTGGGTTTTTAACCAATCTTGTGCATCCAATAGGTGTGTTTGTGTCATTGGATGATCAATTAGGTCATTTTCGTCCTCCCTAGGCTTATTCTTGTCCAATTAGGGTTTTTAACCAATCTTGTGCATCCAATAGGTGTGTTTGTGTCATTGGATGATCAATTAGGTCATTTTCGTCCTCCCTAGGCTTATTCTTGTCCAATTAGGGTTTTTAACCAATCTTGTGCATCCAATAAGTTTGTTTGTGTCATTGAATTAATATTTAGGTCATTTTCGTCCTCCCTATGCATATTCTTGTTCAATTAGGGTTTTTAACCAATCTTGTGCATCCAATAGGTGTGTTTGTGTCATTGGATGATCAATTAGGTCATTTTCGTCCTCCCTAGGCTTATTCTTGTCCAATTAGGGTTTTTAACCAATCTTGTGCATCCAATAAGTTTGTTTGTGTCATTGGATTAACATTTAGGTCATTTTCATCCTCCCTAGGCATATTCTTGTCCAATTAGGGTTTTTAACCAATCTTGTGCATCCAATAGGTGTGTTTGTGTCATTGGATGATCAATTAGGTCATTTTCGTCCTCCCTAGGCTTATTCTTGTCCAATTAGGGTTTTTAACCAATCTTGTGCATCCAATAAGTTTAGTTGTGTCATTGGATGATCAATTAGGTCATTTTCGTCCTCCCTAGGCATATTCTTGTCCAATTAGGGTTTTTAACCAATCTTGTGCATCCAATAGGTGTGTTTGTGTCATTGGATGATCAATTAGGTCATTTTCGTCCTCCCTAGGCTTATTCTTGTCCAATTAGGGTTTTTAACCAATCTTGTGCATCCAATAAGTTCATTTGTGTCATTGGATTAACATTTAGATCATTTTCGTCCTGCCTAGGCATATTCTTGTCCAATTAGGGTTTTTAACCAATCTTGTGCATCCAATAGGTGTGTTTGTGTCATTGGATGATCAATTAGGTTATTTTCGTCCTCCCTAGGCTTATTCTTGTCCAATTAGGGTTTTTAACCAATCTTGTGCATCCAATAGGTGTGTTTGTGTCATTGGATGACCAATTAGGTCATTTTCGTCCTCCCTAGGCATATTCTTGTCCAATTAGGGTTTTTAACCAATCTTGTGCATCCAATAGGTGTGTTTGTGTCATTGGATGATCAATTAGGTCATTTTCGTCCTCCCTAGGCTTATTCTTGTCCAATTAGGGTTTTTAACCAATCTTGTGCATCCAATACGTTGAGTTGTGTCATTGGATTAACATTTAGGTCATTTTCGTCCTCCCTAGGCATATTCTTGTCCAATTAGGGTTTTTAACCAATCTTGTGCATCCAATAGGTGTGTTTGTGTCATTGGATGATCAATTAGGTCATTTTCGTCCTCCCTAGGCTTATTCTTGTCCAATTAGGGTTTTTAACCAATCTTGTGCATCCAATAGGTGTGTTTGTGTCATTGGATGATCAATTAGGTCATTTTCGTCCTCCCTAGGCTTATTCTTGTCCAATTAGGGTTTTTAACCATTCTTGTGCATCCAATAGGTGTGTTTGTGTCATTGGATGATCAATTAGGTCATTGTTGTCCTCCCTAGGCTTATTCTTGTCCAATTAGGGTTTTTAACCAATCTTGTGCATCCAATAGGTGTGTTTGTGTCATTGGATGATCAATTAGGTCATTTTCGTCCTCCCTAGGCTTATTCTTGTCCAATTAGGGTTTTTAACCAATCTTGTGCATCCAATAGGTGTGTTTGTGTCATTGGATGATCAATTAGGTCATTTATCGTCCTCCCTAGGCTTATTCTTGTCCAATTAGGGTTTTTAACCAATCTTGTGCATCCAATAGGTTGAGTTGTGTCATTGGATTAACATTTAGGTCATTTTCGTCCTCCCTAGGCATATTCTTGTCCAATTAGGGTTTTTAACCAATCTTGTGCATCCAATAGGTGTGTTTGTGTCATTGGATGATCAATTAGGTCATTTTCGTCCTCCCTAGGCTTATTCTTGTCCAATTAGGGTTTTTAACCAATCTTGTGCATCCAATATGTGTGTTTGTGTCATTGGATGACCAATTAGGTCATTTATGTCCTCCCTAGGCATATTCTTGTCCAATTAGGGTTTTTAACCAAACTGGTGCATCCATTAGGTGTGTTTGTGGCAATGGATGATCAATTAGGTCATTTTCGTCCTCCATAGGCTTATTCTTGTCCAATTAGGGTTTTTAACCAATCTTGTGCATCCAATAGGTGTGTTTGTGTCATTGGATGATCAATTAGGTCATTTTCGTCCTCCCTAGGCTTATTCTTGTCCAATTAGGGTTTTTAATCAATCTTGTGCATCCAATACGTGTGTTTGTGTCATTGGATGATCAATTAGGTCATTTTTGTCCTCCCTAGGCTTAATCTTGTCCAATTAGGGTTTTTAACCAATATTGTGCATCCAATAAGTTCATTTGTGTCATTGGATTAACATTTAGGTCATTTTCGTCCTCCCTAGGCTTATTCTTGTCCAATTAGGGTTTTTAACCAATCTTGTGCATCCAATAGGTGTGTTTATGTCATTCGATGAACATTTAGGTCATTTTTGTCCTCCCTAAGCTTATTCTTGTGCAATTAACCAATCTTGTGCATCCAATAAGTTCATTTGTGTCATTGGATTAACATTTAGGTCATTTTCGTCCTCCCTAGGTTTATTCTTGTCCAATTATGGTTTTTAATCAATCTTGTGCATCCAATAAGTTCATTTGTGTCATTGGATTAACATTTAGCTCATTTTCGTCCACCATAGGCTTATTGTTGTGCAATTAGGGTTTTTAACCAATTTTGTGTATCCAAAAAGTTCATTTGTGTCATTGGATTCACATTTAGGTCATTTTCGTCCTCTATAGCCTTATTTATGTTCAATTAGGGTTTTAACCAATCTTGTGCATCCAATAACTTCATTTGTGTCTTTGGATTAACATTTAGGTCATTTTCGTCCTCCCTAGGCTTATCCTTGTGCAATTAGGGTTTTTAACCAATCTTGTGCATCCAATAAGTTCATTTGTGTCATTGGATTAATATTTAGGTCATTTTCGTCCTCCCAAGGCTTATTCTTCTCCAATTAGGGTTTTTAACCAATCTTGTGCACCCAATAGGTGTGTTTATGTCATTGGATGAACATTTAGGTCAATTTTGTCCTCCCTAGGCTTATTCTTGTGCAATTAGGGTTTTTAACCAATATTGTGCATCCAATAAGTTCATTTGTGTCATTGGATTAACATTTAGGTCATTTTCGTCCTCCCTAGGCTTATTCTTGTGCAATTAGGGTTTTTAACCAATCTTGTGCATCCAATAAGTTAATTTGTGTCATTGGATTAACATTTTGGTCATTTTCGTTCTCCCTCGGCTTATTCTTGTGCAATTAGGGTTTTTAACCAATCTTGTGCATCCAATAAGTTCATTTGTGTCATTGGATTAACATTTAGGTCATTTTCGTCGTCTCTAGGGTTATTTATGTGCGATTAGGGTTTTTAACCAATCTTGTGCATCCAATAAGTTCATTTGTGTCATTGGATTAACATTTGGGTCATTTTCGTCCTCCCTATGCTTATTCTTGTGCAATTAGGGTTTTTAACCAATATTGTGCATCCAATAAGTTCATTTGTGTCATTGGATTAACATTTAGGTCATTTTCGTCCTCCCTAGGCTTATTCTTGTGCAATTAGGGTTTTTAACCAATCTTGTGCATCCAATAAGTTAATTTGTGTCATTGGATTAACATTTTGGTCATTTTCGTTCTCCCTCGGCTTATTCTTGTGCAATTAGGGTTTTTAACCAATCTTGTGCATCCAATAAGTTCATTTGTGTCATTGGATTAACATTTAGGTCATTTTCGTCCTCCCTAGGGTTTTTTATGGGCAATTATGGTTTTTAACCAATCATGTGCATTCAATAAGTTCATTTGTTTCATTGGATTAACATTTATGTCATTTTCGTCCTCCCTAGGCTTATTCTTGTGCTATTAGGGTTTTTAACCAATCTTGTGCATCCAATAAGTTCATTTGTGTCATTGGATTAACATTTAGGTCATTTTCGTCCTCCCTAGGCTTATCCTTGTGCAATTAGGGATTTTAACCAATCTTGTGCATCCAAAAAGTTCATTTGTGTCTTTGAATTGACATTTAGGTCTTTTTCGTCCTCTCTAGGGTTATTTATGTCCAATTAGGGTTTTTAACCAATCTTGTGCATCCAAAAAGTTCATTTGTGTCTTTGAATTGACATTTATGTCATTTTCGTCCTCTCTAGGGTTATTTATGTGCAATTAAGGTTTTTAACCTATCTTGTGCATCGAACAAGTTCATTTGTGTCGTTGGATTAACATTTAGGTCATTTTCCGTCCTCCCTAGGCTTATTCTTGTCCAATTAGGGTTTTTAACCAATCTTGTGCATCCAATAAGTTCATTTGTGTCATTGGATTAACATTTAGGTCATTTTCGTCCTCCCTAGGCTAATTCTTGTGCAATTAGGGTTTTTAACCAATTTTATGCATCCAATAAGTTCATTTGTGTCATTGGATTAACATTTAGATCATTTTCGTCCTCCCTAGGCTTATTCTTGTGCAATTAGGGTTTTTAACCAATCTTGTGCATCCAATAAGTTAATTTGTGTCATTGGATTAACATTTTGGTCATTTTCGTTCTCCCTCGGCTTATTCTTGTGCAATTAGGGTTTTTAACCAATCTTGTGCATCCAATAGGTTCATTTGTGTCATTGGATTAACATTTAGGTCATTTTCGTCCTCCCTAGGGTTTTTTATGGGCAATTATGGTTTTTAACCAATCATGTGCATTCAATAAGTTCATTTGTGTCATTGGATTAACATTTATGTCATTTTCGTCCTCCCTAGGCTTATTCTTGTGCTATTAGGGTTTTTAACCAATCTTGTGCATCCAATAAGTTCATTTGTGTCATTGGATTAACATTTAGGTCATTTTCGTCCTCCCTAGGCTTATCCTTGTGCAATTAGGGATTTTAACCAATCTTGTGCATCCAAAAAGTTCATTTGTGTCTTTGAATTGACATTTAGGTCTTTTTCGTCCTCTCTAGGGTTATTTATGTCCAATTAGGGTTTTTAACCAATCTTGTGCATCCAAAAAGTTCATTTGTGTCTTTGAATTGACATTTATGTCATTTTCGTCCTCTCTAGGGTTATTTATGTGCAATTAAGGTTTTTAACCTATCTTGTGCATCGAACAAGTTCATTTGTGTCGTTGGATTAACATTTAGGTCATTTCCGTCCTCCCTAGGCTTATTCTTGTGCAATTAGGGTTTTTAACCAATCTTGTGCATCCAATAAGTTCATTTGAGTCATTGGATTAACATTTAGGTCATTTTCGTCCTCCCTAGGCTTATTCTTGTGCAATTAAGACTTTTAACCAATCTTGTGCATCCAAAAAGTTCATTTGTGTCTTTGAATTGACATTTAGGTCATTTTCGTCCTCTCTAGGGTTATTTATGTCCAATTAGGGCTTTTAACCTATCTTGTGCATCCAAAAAGTTCATTTGTGTCTTTGAATTGACATTTATGTCATTTTCGTCCTCTCTAGGGTTATTTATGTGCAATTAAGGTTTTTAACCTATCTTGTGCATCGAACAAGTTCATTTGTGTCGTTGGATTAACATTTAGGTCATTTCCGTCCTCCCTAGGCTTATTCTTGTGCAATTAGGGTTTTTAACCAATCTTGTGCATCCAATAAGTTCATTTGTGTCATTGGATTAACATTTAGGTCATTTTCGTCCTCCCTAGGCTTATTCTTGTGCAATTAGGACTTTTAACCAATCTTGTGCATCCAAAAAGTTCATTTGTGTCTTTGAATTGACATTATGTCATTTTCGTCCTCTCTAGGGTTATTTATGTCCAATTAGGGCTTTTAACCTATCTTGTGCATCCAAAAAGTTCATTTGTGTCTTTGAATTGACATTTATGTCATTTTCGTCCTCTCTAGGGTTATTTATGTGCAATTAAGGTTTTTAACCTATCTTGTGCATCGAACAAGTTCATTTGTGTCGTTGGATTAACATTTAGGTCATTTCCGTCCTCCCTAGGCTTATTCTTGTGGAATTAGGGTTTTTAACCAATCTTGTGCATCCAATAAGTTCATTTGTGTCATTGGATTAACATTTAGGTCATTTTCGTCCTCCCTAGGCTTATTCTTGTGCAATTAGGACTTTTAACCAATCTTGTGCATCCAAAGAGTTCATTTGTGTCTTTGAATTGACATTTAGGTCATTTTCGTCCTCTCTAGGGTAATTTATGTCCAATTAGGGCTTTTAACCTATCTTGTGCATCCAAAAAGTTCATTTGTGTCTTTGAATTGACATTTATGTCATTTTCGTCCTCTCTAGGGTTATTTATGTGCAATTAAGGTTTTTAACCTATCTTGTGCATCGAACAAGTTCATTTGTGTCGTTGGATTAACATTTAGGTCATTTCCGTCCTCCCTAGGCTTATTCTTGTCCAATTAGGGTTTTTAACCAATCTTGTGCATCCAATAAGTTCATTTGTGTCATTGGATTAACATTTAGGTCATTTTCGTCCTCCCTAGGCTTATTCTTGTGCAATTAGGACTTTTAACCAATCTTGTGCATCCAAAAAGTTCATTTGTGTCTTTGAATTGACATTTAGGTCATTTTCTTCCTCTCTAGGGTTATTTATGTCCAATTAGGGCTTTTAACCTCTCTTGTGCATCCAAAATGTTCATTTGTGTCTTTGAATTGACATTTATGTCATTTTCGTCCTCTCTAGGGTTATTTATGTGCAATTAAGGTTTTTAACCTATCTTGTGCATCGAACAAGTTCATTTGTGTCGTTGGATTAACATTTAGGTCATTTCCGTCCTCCCTTGGCTTATTCTTGTCCAATTAGGGTTTTTAACCAATCTTGTGCATCCAATAAGTTCATTTGTGTCATTGGATTAACATTTAGGTCATTTTCGTCCTCCCTAGGCTTATTCTTGTGCAATTAGGGTTTTTAACCAATCTTGTGCATCCAATAAGTTAATTTGTGTCATTGGATTAACATTTTGGTCATTTTCGTTCTCCCTCGGCTTATTCTTGTGCAATTAGGGTTTTTAACCAATCTTGTGCATCCAATAAGTTCATTTGTGTCATTGGATTAACATTTAGGTCATTTTCGTCCTCCCTAGGGTTTTTTATGGGCAATTATGGTTTTTAACCAATCATGTGCATTCAATAAGTTCATTTGTGTCATTGGATTAACATTTATGTCATTTTCGTCCTCCCTAGGCTTATTCTTGTGCTATTAGGGTTTTTAACCAATCTTGTGCATCCAATAAGTTCATTTGTGTCATTGGATTAACATTTAGGTCATTTTCGTCCTCCCTAGGCTTATCCTTGTGCAATTAGGGATTTTAACCAATCTTGGGCATCCAAAAAGTTCATTTGTGTCTTTGAATTGACATTTAGGTCTTTTTCGTCCTCTCTAGGGTTATTTATGTCCAATTAGGGTTTTTAACCAATCTTGTGCATCCAAAAAGTTCATTTGTGTCTTTGAATTGACATTTATGTCATTTTCGTCCTCTCTAGGGTTATTTATGTGCAATTAAGGTTTTTAACCTATCTTGTGCATCGAACAAGTTCATTTGTGTCGTTGGATTAACATTTAGGTCATTTCCGTCCTCCCTAGGCTTATTCTTGTCCAATTAGGGTTTTTAACCAATCTTGTGCATCCAATAAGTTCATTTGTGTCATTGGATTAACATTTAGGTCATTTTCGTCCTCCCTAGGCTTATTCTTGTGCAATTAGGACTTTTAACCAATCTTGTGCATCCAAAAAGTTCATTTGTGTCTTTGAATTGACATTTAGGTCATTTTCTTCCTCTCTAGGGTTATTTATGTCCAATTAGGGCTTTTAACCTCTCTTGTGCATCCAAAATGTTCATTTGTGTCTTTGAATTGACATTTATGTCATTTTCGTCCTCTCTAGGGTTATTTATGTGCAATTAAGGTTTTTAACCTATCTTGTGCATCGAACAAGTTCATTTGTGTCGTTGGATTAACATTTAGGTCATTTCCGTCCTCCCTAGGCTTATTCTTGTCCAATTAGGGTTTTTAACCAATCTTGTGCATCCAATAAGTTCATTTGTGTCATTGGATTAACATTTAGGTCATTTTCGTCGTCTTTAGGGTTATTTTTGTGCAATTAGGGTTTTTAACCAATCTTGTGCATCCAATAAGTTCATTTGTGTCATTGGATTAACATTTAAGTCATTTTCGTCCTCCCTAGGCTTATTCTTGTGCAATTAGAGCTTTTAACCAATCTTTAGCATCCAAAAAGTTCATTTGTGTCTTTGAATTGACATTTTGGTCATTTTCGTTCTCTCTAGGGTTATTTATGTCCAATTAGGGTTTTTAACCTATCTTGAGCATCGAACAAGTTCATTTGTGTCATTGGATTCAATTTTAGGTCATTTTCGTCCTCCCTAGGCTTATTCTTGTCCAATTAGGGTTTTTGACCAATCTTGTGCATCCAATAAGTTCATTTGTGTCATTGGATTAACATTTAGGTCATTTTCGTCCTCCCTAGGGTTATTTATGGGCAATTATGGTTTTTAACCAATCTTGTGCATCCAATAAGTTCATTTGTGTCATTGGATTAACATTTAGGTCATTTTCGTCGTCTCTAGGGTTATTTATGTGCAATTAGGGTTTTTAACCAATCTTGTGCATCCAATAAGTTCATTTGTGTCATTGGATTAACATTTAGGTCATTTTCGTCCTCCCTAGGCTTATTCTTGTCCAATTAGGCTTTTTAACCAATTTTGTGCATCCAATAAGTTCATTTGTGTCATTGGATTAACATTTAGGTCATTTTTGTCCTCCTTAGGCTTATTCTTGTGCAATTAGGGTTTTTAACCAATCTTGTGCGTCCAATAAATTCATTTGTGTCATTGGATTAACATTTAGGTCATTTTCGTCCTCCCTAGGCTTATTTATGTGCAATTAGGAATTTTAACCAATCTTGTGCATCCAAAAAGTTCTTTTTAGTCATTGGATTAACATTTAGGTCATTTTCGTCCTCCCTAGGGTTATTTATGGGCAATTACGGTTTTTAACCAATCTTGTGCATCCAATAAGTTCATTTGTGTCATTGGATTATTATTTAGGTCATTTTTGTCCTCCCTAGTCTTATTCTTGTCCAATTAGGGTTTTTACCCAATCTTGTGCATCCAAAAAGTTAATTTGTGTCATTGGATTAACATTTAGGTCATTTTCGTCCACTCTAGGGTTATTTATGTGCAATTAGGGTTTTTAACCAATCTTGTGCATCCAATAAATTCATTTGTGTCATTGGATTAGCATTTAGGTCATTTTCGTCGGCCCTAGGCTTATTCTTGTGCAATTAGGGCTTTTAACCAATCTTGTGCATCCAAAAAGTTCATTTGTGTCTTTGAGTTGACATTTAGGTCATTTTCGTCCTCTCTAGGGTTATTTATGTGCAATTAGGGTTTTTAACCAATCTTGTGCATCCAATAAGTTCATTTGTGTCATTGGATTAACATTTAGGTCATTTTCGTCCTCCCTAGGCTTATTCTTGTGCAATTAGGGCTTTTAACCAATCTTTAGCATCCAAAAAGTTCATTTGTGTCTTTGAATTGACATTTAGGTCTTTTTCGTCCTCTCTAGGGTTATTTATGTCCAATTAGGGTTTTTAACCTATCTTGTGCATCGACAAAGTTCATTTGTGTCATTGGATTAACATTTAGGTCATTTCCGTCCTCCCTAGGCTTATTCTTGTCCAAATTAGGGTTTTTAACCAATCTTGTGCATCC
>JBBPBR010000008.1:22186859-22226706 GCA_037974775.1 Cicer pinnatifidum | reverse complement strand
CTAGGGTTATTTATGTCCAATTAGGGTTTTTAACCTATCTTGTGCATCGACAAAGTTCATTTGTGTCATTGGATTAACATTTAGGTCATTTCCGTCCTCCCTAGGCTTATTCTTGTCCAAATTAGGGTTTTTAACCAATCTTGTGCATCCAATAAGTTCATTTGTGTCATTGGATTAACATTTAGGTCATTTTCGTCCTCCCTAGGCTTTTTCTTGTGCAATTAGGGTTTTTAACCAATCTTGTGCATCCAATAAGTTCATTTGTGTCATTGGATTAACATTTAGGTCATTTTCGTCGTCTTTAGGGTTATTTATGTGCAATTAGGGTTTTTAACCAATCTTGTGCATCCAATAAGTTCATTTGTGTCATTGGATTAACATTTAGGTCATTTTCGTCCCCTTAGGGTTATTTATGGGCAATTATGGTTTTTAACCAATCTTGTGCATCCAATAAGTTCATTTGTGTCATTGGATTAACATTTAGGTCATTTCCGTCCTCCCTAGGCTTATTCTTGTCCAATTAGGGTTTTTAACCAATCTTGTGCATCCATTAAGTTCATTTGTGTCATTGGATTAACATTTAGGTCATTTTCGTCCTCCCTAGGCTTTTTCTTGTGCAATTAGGGTTTTTAACCAATCTTGTGCATCCAATAAGTTCATTTGTGTCATTGGATTAACATTTAGGTCATTTTCGTCGTCTTTAGGGTTATTTATGTGCAATTAGGGTTTTTAACCAATCTTGTGCATCCAATAAGTTCATTTGTGTCATTGGATTAACATTTAGGTCATTTTCGTCCTCCCTAGGCTTATTCTTGTGCAATTAGGGTTTTTAACCAATCTTGTGCATCCAATAAGTTTATTTGTGTCATTGGATTAACATTTAGGTCATTTTCGTCCTCCCTAGGGTTTTTTATGGGTAATTATGGTTTTTAACCAATCATGTGCATCCAATAATTTCATTTGTGTCATTGGATTAACATTTATGTCATTTTCGTCCTCCCTAGGCTTATTCTTGTGGAATTAGGGTTTTTAACCAATCTTGTGCATCCAATAAGTTCATTTGTGTCATTGGATTAACATTTAGGTCATTTTCGTCCTCCCTAGGCTTATTCTTGTGCAATTAGGACTTTTAACCAATCTTGTGCATCCAAAAAGTTCATTTGTGTCTTTGAATTGACATTTATGTCATTTTCGTCCTCTCTAGGGTTATTTATGTCCAATTAGGGCTTTTAACCTATCTTGTGCATCCAAAAAGTTCATTTGTGTCTTTGAATTGACATTTATGTCATTTTCTTCCTCTCTAGAGTTATTTATATGCAATTAAGGTTTTTAACCTATCTTGTGCATCGAACAAGTTCATTTGTGTCGTTGGATTAACATTTAGGTCATTTTCGTCCTCCCTAGGCTTATTCTTGTCCAATTAGGGTTTTTAACCAATCTTGTGCATCCATTAAGTTCATTTGTGTCATTGGATTAACATTTAGGTCATTTTCGTCCTCCCTAGGGTTTTTTATGGGCAATTATGGTTTTTAACCAATCATGTGCATCCAATAAGTTCATTTGTGTCATTGGATTAACATTTATGTCATTTTCGTCCTCCCTAGGCTTATTCTTGTGGAATTAGAGTTTTTAACCAATCTTGTGCATCCAATAAGTTCATTTGTGTCATTGGATTAACATTTAGGTCATTTTCGTCCTCCCTAGGCTTATTCTTGTGCAATTAGGACTTTTAACCAATCTTGTGCATCCAAAAAGTTCATTTATGTCTTTGAATTGACATTTATGTCATTTTCGTCCACTCTAGGGTTATTTATGTCCAATTAGGGCTTTTAACCTATCTTGTGCATCCAAAAAGTTTATTTGTTTCTTTGAATTGACATTTATGTCATTTTCGTCCTCTCTAGGGTTATTTATGTGCAATTATGGTTTTTAACCTATCTTGTGCATCGAACAAGTTCATTTGTGTCGTTGGATTAACATTTAGGTCATTTCCGTCCTCCCTAGGCTTATTCTTGTCCAATTAGGGTTTTTAACCAATCTTGTGCATCCAATAAGTTCATTTGTGTCATTGGATTAACATTTAGGTCATTTTCGTCCTCCCTAGGCTTATTCTTGTGCAATTAGGACTTTTAACCAATCTTGTGCATCCAAAAAGTTCATTTGTGTCTTTGAATTGACATTTAGGTCATTTTCTTCCTCTCTAGGGTTATTTATGTCCAATTAGGGCTTTTAACCTCTCTTGTGCATCCAAAATGTTCATTTGTGTCTTTGAATTGACATTTATGTCATTTTCGTCCTCTCTAGGGTTATTTATGTGCAATTAAGGTTTTTAACCTATCTTGTGCATCGAACAAGTTCATTTGTGTCGTTGGATTAACATTTAGGTCATTTCCGTCCTCCCTTGGCTTATTCTTGTCCAATTAGGGTTTTTAACCAATCTTGTGCATCCAATAAGTTCATTTGTGTCATTGGATTAACATTTAGGTCATTTTCGTCCTCCCTAGGCTTATTCTTGTGCAATTAGGGTTTTTAACCAATCTTGTGCATCCAATAAGTTCGTTTGTGTCATTGGATTAACATTTAGGTCATTTTCGTCCTCCCTAGGCTTATTCTTGTCCAATTAGGGTTTTTAACCAATCTTGTGCATCCAATAAGTTGAGTTGTGTCATTGGATTAACATTTAGGTCATTTTCATTCTCCCTAGGCTTATTATTGTCGAATTAGGTTTTTAACCATTCTTGTGCATCCAATAAGTTTATTTGTGTCATAGGATGATCAATCAGGTCATTTTCCTCCTCCCTAGGCTTATTCTTGTCCAATTAGGGTCTTTAACCAATCTTGTGCATCCAATAACTTTGTTTGTGTCATTGAATTAATATTTAGGTCATTTTCGTCCTCCCTAGGCATATTCTTGTCCAATTAGGGTTTTTAACCAATCTTGTGCATCCAATAGGTGTGTTTGTGTCATTGGATGATCAATTAGGTCATTTTCGTCCTCCCTAGGCTTATTCTTGTCCAATTAGGGTTTTTAACCAATCTTGTGCATCCAATAAGTTCATTTGTGTCATTGGATTAACATTTAGGTCATTTTCGTCCTCCCTAGGCATATTCTTGTCCAATTAGGGTTTTTAACCAATCTTGTGCATCAAATAGGTGTGTTTGTGTCATAGGATGATCAATTGGGTCATTTTCGTGCTCCCTAGGCTTATTCTTGTCCAATTAGGGTTTTTAACCAATCTTGTGCATCCAATAAGTTCATTTGTGTTATTGGATGATCAATTAGGTCATTTTCGTCCTGCCTAGGCTTATTCTTGTCCAATTAGGGTTTTTAACCAATCTTGTGCATCCAATAAGTTGAGTTGTGTCATTGGATTAACATTTAGGTCATTTTCGTCCTCCCTAGGCTTATTCTTGTCCAATTAGGGTTTTTAACCAATCTTGTGCATCCATTAAGTTCATTTGTGTCATTGGATTAACATTTAGGTCATTTTCGTCCTCCCTAGGGTTATTTGTGGGCAATTAGGGTTTTTAACCAATCTTGTGCATCCAATAAGTTCATTTGTGTCATTGGATTAACATTTAGGTCATTTTCGTCCTCCCTAGGCTTATTTTTGTGCAATTAGGGTTTTTAACCAATCTTGTGCATTCAATAAGTTTATTTGTGTCATTGGATTAACATTTAGGTCATTTTCGTCCTCCCTAGGGTTTTTTATGGGCAATTATGGTTTTTAACCAATCATGTGCATCCAATAAGTTCATTTGTGTCATTGGATTAACATTTATGTCATTTTCGTCCTCCCTAGGCTTATTCTTGTGCTATTAGGGTTTTTAACCAATCTTGTGCATCCAATAAGTTCATTTGTGTCATTGGATTAACATTTAGGTCATTTTCGTCCTCCCTAGGCTTATCCTTGTGCAATTAGGGATTTTAACCAATCTTGTGCATCCAAAAAGTTCATTTGTGTCTTTGAATTGACATTTAGGTCTTTTTCGTCCTCTCTAGGGTTATTTATGTCCAATTAGGGTTTTTAACCAATCTTGTGCATCCAAAAAGTTCATTTGTGTCTTTGAATTGACATTTATGTCATTTTCGTCCTCTCTAGGGTTATTTATGTGCAATTAAGGTTTTTAACCTATCTTGTGCATCGAACAAGTTCATTTGTGTCGTTGGATTAACATTTATGTCATTTCCGTCCTCCCTAGGCTTATTCTTGTGCAATTAGGGTTTTTAACCAATCTTGTGCATCCAATAAGTTCATTTGTGTCATTGGATTAACATTTAGGTCATTTTCGTCCTCCCTAGGCTTATTCTTGTGCAATTAGGACTTTTAACCAATCTTGTGCATCCAAAAAGTTCATTTGTGTCTTTGAATTGACATTTAGGTCATTTTCTTCCTCTCTAGGGTTATTTATGTCCAATTAGGGCTTTTAACCTATCTTGTGCATCCAAAATGTTCATTTGTGTCTTTGAATTGACATTTATGTCATTTTCGTCCTCTCTAGGGTTATTTATGTGCAATTAAGGTTTTTAACCTATCTTGTGCATCGAACAAGTTCATTTGTGTCGTTGGATTAACATTTAGGTCATTTCCGTCCTCCCTAGGCTTATTCTTGTCCAATTAGGGTTTTTAACCAATCTTGTGCATCCAATAAGTTCATTTGTGTCATTGGATTAACATTTAGGTCATTTTCGTCGTCTTTAGGGTTATTTATGTGCAATTAGGGTTTTTAACCAATCTTGTGCATCCAATAAGTTCATTTGTGTCATTGGATTAACATTTAAGTCATTTTCGTCCTCCCTAGGCTTATTCTTGTGCAATTAGAGCTTTTAACCAATCTTTAGCATCCAAAAAGTTCATTTGTGTCTTTGAATTGACATTTTTGTCATTTTCGTTCTCTCTAGGGTTATTTATGTCCAATTAGGGTTTTTAACCTATCTTGTGCATCGAACAAGTTCATTTGTGTCATTGGATTCAATTTTAGGTCATTTTCGTCCTCCCTAGGCTTATTCTTGTCCAATTAGGGTTTTTGACCAATCTTGTGCATCCAATAAGTTCATTTGTGTCATTGGATTAACATTTAGGTCATTTTCGTCCTCCCTAGGGTTATTTATGGGCAATTAAGGTTTTTAACCAATCTTGTGCATCCAATAAGTTCATTTGTGTCATTGGATTAACATTTAGGTCATTTTCGTCGTCTCTAGGGTTATTTATGTGCAATTAGGGTTTTTAACCAATCTTGTGCATCCAATAAGTTCATTTGTGTCATTGGATTAACATTTAGGTCATTTTCGTCGTCTCTAGGGTTATTTATGTGCGATTAGTGTTTTTAACCAATCTTGTGCATCCAATAAGTATATTTGTGTCATTGGATTAACATTTGGGTCATTTTCGTCCTCCCTATGCTTATTCTTGTGCAATTAGGGTTTTTAACCAATATTGTGCATCCAATAAGTTCATTTGTGTCATTGGATTAACATTTAGGTCATTTTCGTCCTCCCTAGGCTTATTCTTGTGCAATTAGGGTTTTTAACCAATCTTGTGCATCCAATAAGTTAATTTGTGTCATTGGATTAACATTTTGGTCATTTTCATTCTCCCTAGGCTTATTCTTGTGCAATTAGGGTTTTTAACCAATCTTGTGCATCCAATAAGTTCATTTGTGTCATTGGATTAACATTTAGGTCATTTTCGTCCTCCCTAGGGTTTTTTATGGGCAATTATGGTTTTTAACCAATCATGTGCATCCAATAAGTTCATTTGTGTCATTGGATTAACATTTATGTCATTTTCGTCCTCCCTAGGCTTATTCTTGTGCTATTAGGGTTTTTAACCAATCTTGTGCATCCAATAAGTTCATTTGTGTCATTGGATTAACATTTAGGTCATTTTCGTCCTCCCTAGGCTTATCCTTGTGCAATTAGGGCTTTTAACCAATCTTGTGCATCCAAAAAGTTCATTTGTGTCTTTGAATTGACATTTAGGTCTTTTTCGTCCTCTCTAGGGTTATTTATGTCCAATTAGGGTTTTTAACCAATCTTGTGCATCCAAAAAGTTCATTTGTGTCTTTGAATTGACATTTATGTCATTTTCGTCCTCTCTAGGGTTATTTATGTGCAATTAAGGTTTTTAACCTATCTTGTGCATCGAACAAGTTCATTTGTGTCGTTGGATTAACATTTAGGTCATTTCCGTCCTCCCTAGGCTTATTATTGTCCAATTAGGGTTTTTAACCAATCTTGTGCATCCAATAAGTACATTTGTGTCATTGGATTAACATTTAGGTCATTTTCGTCCTCCCTAGACTTATTCTTGTGCAATTAGGACTTTTAACCAATCTTGTGCATCCAAAAAGTTCATTTGTGTCTTTGAATTGACATTTAGGTCATTTTCGTCCTCTCTAGGGTTATTTATGTCCAATTAGGGCTTTTTAACCTATCTTGTGCATCCAAAAAGTTTATTTGTGTCTTTGAATTGACATTTATGTCATTTTCGTCCTCTCTAGGGTTATTTAAGTGCAATTAAGGTTTTTAACCTATCTTGTGCATCGAACAAGTTCGTTTGTGTCGTTGGATTAACATTTAGGTCATTTCCGTCCTCCCTAGGCTTATTCTTGTCCAATTAGGGTTTTTAACCAATCTTGTGCATCCAATAAGTTCATTTGTGTCATTGGATTAACATTTAGGTCATTTTCGTCCTCCCTAGGGTTATTTATGGGCAATTAGGGTTTTTAACCAATCTTGTGCATCCAATAACTTCATTTGTGTCATTGGATTACCATTTAGGTCATTTTCGTCCTCCCTAGGCTTATTCTTGTGCAATTAGGGTTTTTAACCAATCTTGTGCATCCAATAAGTTTATTTGTGTCATTGGATTAACATTTAGGTCATTTTCGTCCTCCCTAGGGTTTTTTATGGGCAATTATGGTTTTTAACCAATCATGTGCATCCAATAAGTTCATTTGTGTCATTGGATTAACATTTATGTCATTTTCGTCCTCCCAAGGCTAATTCTTGTGCAATTAGGGTTTTTAACCAATTTTGTGCATCCAATAAGTTCATTTGTGTCATTGGATTAACATTTAGATCATTTTCGTCCTCCCTAGGCTTATTCTTGTGCAATTAGGACTTTTAACCAATCTTATGCATCCAAAAACTTCATTTGTGTCTTTGAATTGACATTTAGGTCATTTTCGTCCTCTCTAGGGTTATTTATGTGCAGTTAATGTTTTTAACCTATCTTGTGCATCGAACAAGTTCATTTGTGTCGTTGGATTAACATTTAGGTCATTTCCGTCCTCCCTAGGCTTATTCTTGTCCAATTAGGGTTTTTAACCAATCTTGTGCATCCAATAAGTTCATTTGTGTCATTGGATTAACATTTAGGTCATTTTCGTCCTCCCTAGGCTTATTCTTGTGCAATTAGGACTTTTAACCAATCTTGTGCATCCAAAAAGTTCATTTGTGTCTTTGAATTGACATTTAGGTCATTTTCTTCCTCTCTAGGGTTATTTATGTCCAATTAGGGCTTTTAACCTCTCTTGTGCATCCAAAATGTTCATTTGTGTCTTTGAATTGACATTTATGTCATTTTCGTCCTCTCTAGGGTTATTTATGTGCAATTAAGGTTTTTAACCTATCTTGTGCATCGAACAAGTTCATTTGTGTCGTTGGATTAACATTTAGGACATTTCCGTCCTCCCTAGGCTTATTCTTGTCCAATTAGGGTTTTTAACCAATCTTGTGCATCCAATAAGTTCATTTGTGTCATTGGATTAACATTTAGGTCATTTTCGTCCTCCCTAGGGTTATTTATGGGCAATTAGGGTTTTTAACCAATCTTGTGCATCCAATAACTTCATTTGTGTCATTGGATTACCATTTAGGTCATTTTCGTCCTCCCTAGGCTTATTCTTGTGCAATTAGGGTTTTTAACCAATCTTGTGCATCCAATAAGTTTATTTGTGTCATTGGATTAACATTTAGGTCATTTTCGTCCTCCCTAGGGTTTTTTATGGGCAATTATGGTTTTTAACCAATCATGTGCATCCAATAAGTTCATTTGTGTCATTGGATTAACATTTATGTCATTTTCGTCCTCCCAAGGCTAATTCTTGTGCAATTAGGGTTTTTAACCAATTTTGTGCATCCAATAAGTTCATTTGTGTCATTGGATTAACATTTAGATCATTTTCGTCCTCCCTAGGCTTATTCTTGTGCAATTAGTACTTTTAACCAATCTTGTGCATCCAAAAACTTCATTTGTGTCTTTGAATTGACATTTAGGTCATTTTCGTCCTCTCTAGGGTTATTTATGTGCAGTTAATGTTTTTAACCTATCTTGTGCATCGAACAAGTTCATTTGTGTCGTTGGATTAACATTTAGGTCATTTCCGTCCTCCCTAGGCTTATTCTTGTCCAATTAGGGTTTTTAACCAATCTTGTGCATCCAATAAGTTTATTTGTGTCATTGGATTAACATTTAGGTCATTTTCGTCCTCCCTAGGGTTATTTATGGGCAATTAGGGTTTTTAACCAATCTTGTGCATCCAATAACTTCATTTGTGTCATTGGATTACCATTTAGGTCATTTTCGTCCTCCCTAGGCTTATTCTTGTGCAATTAGGGTTTTTAACCAATCTTGTGCATCCAATAAGTTTATTTGTGTCATTGGATTAACATTTAGGTCATTTTCGTCCTCCCTAGGGTTTTTTATGGGCAATTATGGTTTTTAACCAATCATGTGCATCCAATAAGTTCATTTGTGTCATTGGATTAACATTTATGTCATTTTCGTCCTCCCAAGGCTAATTCTTGTGCAATTAGGGTTTTTAACCAATTTTGTGCATCCAATAAGTTCATTTGTGTCATTGGATTAACATTTAGATCATTTTCGTCCTCCCTAGGCTTATTCTTGTGCAATTAGTACTTTTAACCAATCTTGTGCATCCAAAAACTTCATTTGTGTCTTTGAATTGACATTTAGGTCATTTTCTTCCTCTCTAGGGTTATTTATGTCCAATTAGGGCTTTTAACCTCTCTTGTGCATCCAAAATGTTCATTTGTGTCTTTGAATTGACATTTATGTCATTTTCGTCCTCTCTAGGGTTATTTATGTGCAATTAAGGTTTTTAACCTATCTTGTGCATCGAACAAGTTCATTTGTGTCGTTGGATTAACATTTAGGTCATTTCCGTCCTCCCTAGGCTTATTCTTGTCCAATTAGGGTTTTTAACCAATCTTGTGCATCCAATAAGTTCATTTGTGTCATTGGATTAACATTTAGGTCATTTTCGTCGTCTTTAGGGTTATTTTTGTGCAATTAGGGTTTTTAACCAATCTTGTGCATCCAATAAGTTCATTTGTGTCATTGGATTAACATTTAAGTCATTTTCGTCCTCCCTAGGCTTATTCTTGTGCAATTAGAGCTTTTAACCAATCTTTAGCATCCAAAAAGTTCATTTGTGTCTTTGAATTGACATTTTGGTCATTTTCGTTCTCTCTAGGGTTATTTATGTCCAATTAGGGTTTTTAACCTATCTTGAGCATCGAACAAGTTCATTTGTGTCATTGGATTCAATTTTAGGTCATTTTCGTCCTCCCTAGGCTTATTCTTGTCCAATTAGGGTTTTTGACCAATCTTGTGCATCCAATAAGTTCATTTGTGTCATTGGATTAACATTTAGGTCATTTTCGTCCTCCCTAGGGTTATTTATGGGCAATTATGGTTTTTAACCAATCTTGTGCATCCAATAAGTTCATTTGTGTCATTGGATTAACATTTAGGTCATTTTCGTCGTCTCTAGGGTTATTTATGTGCAATTAGGGTTTTTAACCAATCTTGTGCATCCAAAAAGTTCATTTGTGTCTTTGAATTGACATTTATGTCATTTTCGTCCTCTCTAGGGTTATTTAAGTGCAATTAAGGTTTTTAACCTATCTTGTGCATCGAACAAGTTCATTTGTGTCGTTGGATTAACATTTAGGTCATTTCCGTCCTCCCTAGGCTTATTCTTGTCCAATTAGGGTTTTTAACCAATCTTGTGCATCCAATAAGTTCATTTGTGTCATTGGATTAACATTTAGGTCATTTTCGTCCTCCCTAGGCTTATTCTTGTGCAATTAGGACTTTTAACCAATCTTGTGCATCCAAAAAGTTCATTTGTGTCTTTGAATTGACATTTAGGTCATTTTCTTCCTCTCTAGGGTTATTTATGTCCAATTAGGGCTTTTAACCTCTCTTGTGCATCCAAAATGTTCATTTGTGTCTTTGAATTGACATTTATGTCATTTTCGTCCTCTCTAGGGTTATTTATGTGCAATTAAGGTTTTTAACCTATCTTGTGCATCGAACAAGTTCATTTGTGTCGTTGGATTAACATTTAGGTCATTTCCGTCCTCCCTTGGCTTATTCTTGTCCAATTAGGGTTTTTAACCAATCTTGTGCATCCAATAAGTTCATTTGTGTCATTGGATTAACATTTAGGTCATTTTCGTCGTCTTTAGGGTTATTTATGTGCAATTAGGGTTTTTAACCAATCTTGTGCATCCAATAAGTTCATTTGTGTCATTGGATTAACATTTAAGTCATTTTCGTCCTCCCTAGGCTTATTCTTGTGCAATTAGAGCTTTTAACCAATCTTTAGCATCCAAAAAGTTCATTTGTGTCTTTGAATTGACATTTTGGTCATTTTCGTTCTCTCTAGGGTTATTTATGTCCAATTAGGGTTTTTAACCTATCTTGTGCATCGAACAAGTTCATTTGTGTCATTGGATTCAATTTTAGGTCATTTTCGTCCTCCCTAGGCTTATTCTTGTCCAATTAGGGTTTTTGACCAATCTTGTGCATCCAATAAGTTCATTTGTGTCATTGGATTAACATTTAGGTCATTTTCGTCCTCCCTAGGGTTATTTATGGGCAATTAAGGTTTTTAACCAATCTTGTGCATCCAATAAGTTCATTTGTGTCATTGGATTAACATTTAGGTCATTTTCGTCGTCTCTAGGGTTATTTATGTGCAATTAGGGTTTTTAACCAATCTTGTGCATCCTATAAGTTCATTTGTGTCATTGGATTAACATTTAGGTCATTTTCGTCCTCCCTAGGCTTATTCTTGTGCAATTAGGGTTTTTAACCAATCTTGTGCATCCAATAAGTTCATTTGTGTCATTGGATTAACATTTAGGTCATTTTCGTGCTCCCTAGGCTTATTCTTGTCCAATTAGGGTTTTTGACCAATCTTGTGCATCCAATAAGTTCATTTGTGTCATTGGATTAACATTTAGGTCATTTTCGTCCTCCCTAGGGTTATTTATGGGCAATTAAGGTTTTTAACCAATCTTGTGCATCCAATAAGTTCATTTGTGTCATTGGATTAACATTTAGGTCATTTTCGTCCTCCCTAGGCTTATTCTTGTGCAATTAGGGTTTTTAACCAATCTTGTGCATCCAATAAGTTCATTTGTGTCATTGGATTAACATTTAGGTCATTTTCGTCCTCCCTAGGGTTATTTATGGGCAATTAGGGTTTTTAACCAATCTTGTGCATCCAATAACTTCATTTGTGTCATTGGATTACCATTTAGGTCATTTTCGTCCTCCCTAGGCTTATTCTTGTGCAATTAGGGTTTTTAACCAATCTTGTGCATCCAATAAGTTTATTTGTGTCATTGGATTAACATTTAGGTCATTTTCGTCCTCCCTAGGGTTTTTTATGGGCAATTATGGTTTTTAACCAATCATGTGCATCCAATAAGTTCATTTGTGTCATTGGATTAACATTTATGTCATTTTCGTCCTCCCAAGGCTAATTCTTGTGCAATTAGGGTTTTTAACCAATTTTGTGCATCCAATAAGTTCATTTGTGTCATTGGATTAACATTTAGATCATTTTCGTCCTCCCTAGGCTTATTCTTGTGCAATTAGGACTTTTAACCAATCTTGTGCATCCAAAAACTTCATTTGTGTCTTTGAATTGACATTTAGGTCATTTTCGTCCTCTCTAGGGTTATTTATGTGCAGTTAATGTTTTTAACCTATCTTGTGCATCGAACAAGTTCATTTGTGTCGTTGGATTAACATTTAGGTCATTTCCGTCCTCCCTAGGCTTATTCTTGTCCAATTAGGGTTTTTAATCAATCTTGTGCATCCAATAAGTTCATTTGTGTCATTGGATTAAAATTTAGGTCATTTTCGTCCTCCCTAGGCTTATTCTTGTGCAATTAGGACTTTTAACCAATCTTGTGCATCCAAAAAGTTCATTTGTGTCTTTGAATTGACATTTAGGTCATTTTCTTCCTCTCTAGGGTTATTTATGTCCAATTAGGGCTTTTAACCTATCTTGTGCATCCAAAATGTTCATTTGTGTCTTTGAATTGACATTTATGTCATTTTCGTCCTCTCTAGGGTTATTTATGTGCAATTAAGGTTTTTAACCTATCTTGTGCATCGAACAAGTTCATTTGTGTCGTTGGATTAACATTTAGGTCATTTCCGTCCTCCCTAGGCTTATTCTTGTCCAATTAGGGTTTTTAACCAATCTGGTGCATCCAATAAGTTCATTTGTGTCATTGGATTAACATTTAGGTCATTTTCGTCGTCTCTAGGGTTATTTATGTGCAATTAGGGTTTTTAACCAATCTTGTGCATCCAATAAGTTCATTTGTGTCATTGGATTAACATTTGGGTCATTTTCGTCCTCCCTAGGCTTATTCTTGTGCAATTAGGGTTTTTAACCAATCTTGTGCATCCAATAAGTTCATTTGTGTCATTGGATTAACATTTAGGTCATTTTCGTCGTCTCTAGGGTTATTTATGTGCAATTAGGGTTTTTAACCAATCTTGTGCATCCAATAAATTCATTTGTGTCATTGGATTAACATTTAGGTCATTTTCGTCCTCCCTAGGCTTATTCTTGTGCAATTAGAGCTTTTAACCAATCTTTAGCATCCCAAAAGTTCATTTGTGTCTTTGAATTGACATTTTGGTCATTTTCGTCCTCTCTAGGGTTATTTATGTCCAATTAGGGTTTTTAACCTATCTTGTGCATCGAACAAGTTCATTTTTGTCATTGGATTAAATTTTAGGTCATTTTCGTCCTCCCTAGGCTTATTCTTGTCCAATTAGGGTTTTTAACCAATCTTGTGCATCCAATAAGTTCATTTGTGTCATTGGATTAACATTTAGGTCATTTTCGTCGTCTCTAGGGTTATTTATGTGCAATTAGGGTTTTTAACCAATCTTGTGCATCCAGTAATTTCATTTGTGTCATTGGATTAACATTTAAGTCATTTTCGTCCTCCCTAGGCTTATTCTTGTGCAATTAGAGCTTTTAACCAATCTTTAGCATCCAAAAAGTTCATTTGTGTCTTTGAATTGACATTTTGGTCATTTTCGTCCTCTCTATGGTTATTTATGTCCAATTAGGGTTTTTAACCTATCTTGTGCATCGAACAAGTTCATTTGTGTCATTGGATTCAATTTTAGGTCATTTTCGTCCTCCCTAGGCTTATTCTTGTCCAATTAGGGTTTTTAACCGATCTTGTGCATCCAATAAGTTCATTTGTGTCATTGGATTAACATTTAGGTCATTTTCGTCGTCTCTAGGGTTATTTATGTGCAATTAGGGTTTTTAACCAATCTTGTGCATCCAATAAGTTCATTTGTGTCATTGGATTAACATTTGGGTCATTTTCGTCCTCCCTAGGCTTATTCTTGTGCAATTAGGGTTTTTTAACCAATATTGTGCATCCAATAAGTTCATTTGTGTCATTGGATTAACATTTTGGTCATTTTCGTCGTCTCTAGGGTTATTTATGTGCAATTAGGGTTTTTAACCAATCTTGTGCATCCAATAAGTTCATTTGTGTCATTGGATTAACATTTGGGTCATTTTCGTCCTCCCTAGGCTTATTCTTGTGCAATTAGGGTTTTTAACCAATCTTGTGCATCCAATAAGTTCATTTGTGTCATTGGATTAACATTTAGGTCATTTTCGTCGTCTCTAGGGTTATTTATGTGCAATTAAGGTTTTTAACCTATCTTGTGCATCGAACAAGTTCATTTGTGTCGTTGGATAAACATTTAGGTCATTTCCGTCCTCCCTAGGCTTATTCTTGTCCAATTAGGGTTTTTAACCAATATTGTGCATCCAATAAGTTCATTTGTGTCATTGGATTAACATTTATGTCATTCTCGTCCTCCCTAGGCTTATTCTTGTGCAATTAGGACTTTTAACCAATCTTGTGCATCCAAAAAGTTCATTTGTGTCTTTGAATTGACATTTTGGTCATTTTCGTCCTCTCTAGGGTTATTTATGTCCAATTAGGGTTTTTAACCTATCTTGTGCATCGAACAAGTTCATTTGTGTCGTTGGATTAAATTTTAGGTCATTTTCGTCCTCCCTAGGCTTATTCTTGTCCAATTAGGGTTTTTAACCAATCTTGTGCATCCAATAAGTTAATTTGTGTCATTGGATTAACATTTAGGTCATTTTCGTCGTCTCTAGGGTTATTTATGTGCAATTAGGGTTTTTAACCAATCTTGTGCATCCAATAAGTTCATTTGTGTCATTGGATTAACATTTGGGTCATTTTCGTCCTCCCTAGGCTTATTCTTGTGCAATTAGGGTTTTTAACCAATCTTGTGCATCCAATAAGTTCATTTGTGTCATTGGATTAACATTTAGGTCATTTTCCTTCTCCCTAGGCTTATTCTTGTGCAATTAGGGTTTTTAACCAATCTTGTGCATCCAATAAGTTAATTTGTGTCATTGGATTAACATTTTGGTCATTTTCGTCCTCCCTAGGCTTATTCTTGTGCAATTAGGGTTTTTAACCAAT
This sequence comes from Cicer pinnatifidum, assembly GCA_037974775.1. Taxonomy (NCBI): domain Eukaryota; kingdom Viridiplantae; phylum Streptophyta; class Magnoliopsida; order Fabales; family Fabaceae; genus Cicer; species Cicer pinnatifidum. Next base: position 22,211,867 of record JBBPBR010000008.1, on the reverse strand, counting down.
CTTGTGCATCCAATAAGTTCATTTGTGTCATCGGATTAACATTTTGGTCATTTTCGTCCTCCCTAGGCTTATTTATGTGCAATTAGGGTTTTTAACCAATCTTGTGCATCCAATAAGTTCATTTGTGTCATTGGATTAACATTTAGGTCATTTTCGTCCTCCCTAGGGTTATTTATGGGCAATTAGGGTTTTTAACCAATCTTGTGCATCCAATAACTTCATTTGTGTCATTGGATTACCATTTAGGTCATTTTCGTCCTCCCTAGGCTTATTCTTGTGCAATTAGGGTTTTTAACCAATCTTGTGCATCCAATAAGTTTATTTGTGTCATTGGATTAACATTTAGGTCATTTTCGTCCTCCCTAGGGTTTTTTATGGGCAATTATGGTTTTTAACCAATCATGTGCATCCAATAAGTTCATTTGTGTCATTGGATTAACATTTATGTCATTTTCGTCCTCCCTAGGCTAATTCTTGTGCAATTAGGGTTTTTAACCAATTTTGTGCATCCAATAAGTTCATTTGTGTCATTGGATTAACATTTAGATCATTTTCGTCCTCCCTAGGCTTATTCTTGTGCAATTAGGACTTTTAACCAATCTTGTGCATCCAAAAACTTCATTTGTGTCTTTGAATTGACATTTAGGTCATTTTCGTCCTCTCTAGGGTTATTTATGTGCAGTTAATGTTTTTAACCTATCTTGTGCATCGAACAAGTTCATTTGTGTCGTTGGATTAACATTTAGGTCATTTCCGTCCTCCCTAGGCTTATTCTTGTCCAATTAGGGTTTTTAACCAATCTTGTGCATCCAATAAGTTCATTTGTGTCATTGGATTAACATTTAGGTCATTTTCGTCCTCCCTAGGCTTATTCTTGTGCAATTAGGACTTTTAACCAATCTTGTGCATCCAAAAAGTTCATTTGTGTCTTTGAATTGACATTTAGGTCATTTTCTTCCTCTCTAGGGTTATTTATGTCCAATTAGGGCTTTTAACCTCTCTTGTGCATCCAAAATGTTCATTTGTGTCTTTGAATTGACATTTATGTCATTTTCGTCCTCTCTAGGGTTATTTATGTGCAATTAAGGTTTTTAACCTATCTTGTGCATCGAACAAGTTCATTTGTGTCGTTGGATTAACATTTAGGTCATTTCCGTCCTCCCTTGGCTTATTCTTGTCCAATTAGGGTTTTTAACCAATCTTGTGCATCCAATAAGTTCATTTGTGTCATTGGATTAACATTTAGGTCATTTTCGTCGTCTTTAGGGTTATTTATGTGCAATTAGGGTTTTTAACCAATCTTGTGCATCCAATAAGTTCATTTGTGTCATTGGATTAACATTTAAGTCATTTTCGTCCTCCCTAGGCTTATTCTTGTGCAATTAGAGCTTTTAACCAATCTTTAGCATCCAAAAAGTTCATTTGTGTCTTTGAATTGACATTTTGGTCATTTTCGTTCTCTCTAGGGTTATTTATGTCCAATTAGGGTTTTTAACCTATCTTGTGCATCGAACAAGTTCATTTGTGTCATTGGATTCAATTTTAGGTCATTTTCGTCCTCCCTAGGCTTATTCTTGTCCAATTAGGGTTTTTGACCAATCTTGTGCATCCAATAAGTTCATTTGTGTCATTGGATTAACATTTAGGTCATTTTCGTCCTCCCTAGGGTTATTTATAGGCAATTAAGGTTTTTAACCAATCTTGTGCATCCAATAAGTTCATTTGTGTCATTGGATTAACATTTAGGTCATTTTCGTCGTCTCTAGGGTTATTTATGTGCAATTAGGGTTTTTAACCAATCTTGTGCATCCAATAAGTTCATTTGTGTCATTGGATTAACATTTAGGTCATTTTCGTCGTCTCTAGGGTTATTTATGTGCGATTAGGGTTTTTAACCAATCTTGTGCATCCAATAAGTTCATTTGTGTCATTGGATTAACATTTGGGTCATTTTCGTCCTCCCTATGCTTATTCTTGTGCAATTAGGGTTTTTAACCAATATTGTGCATCCAATAAGTTCATTTGTGTCATTGGATTAACATTTAGGTCATTTTCGTCCTCCCTAGGGTTATTTATGGGCAATTAAGGTTTTTAACCAATCTTGTGCATCCAATAAGTTCATTTGTGTCATTGGATTAACATTTAGGTCATTTTCTTCGTCTCTAGGGTTATTTATGTGCAATTAGGGTTTTTAACCAATCTTGTGCATCCAATAAGTTCATTTGTGTCATTGGATTAACATTTAGGTCATTTTCGTCGTCTCTAGGGTTATTTATGTGCGATTAGGGTTTTTAACCAATCTTGTGCATCCAATAAGTTCATTTGTGTCATTGGATTAACATTTGGGTCATTTTCGTCCTCCCTATGCTTATTCTTGTGCAATTAGGGTTTTTAACCAATATTGTGCATCCAATAAGTTCATTTGTGTCATTGGATTAACATTTAGGTCATTTTCGTCCTCCCTAGGCTTATTCTTGTGCAATTAGGGTTTTTAACCAATCTTGTGCATCCAATAAGTTAATTTGTGTCATTGGATTAACATTTTGGTCATTTTCGTGCTCCCTCGGCTTATTCTTGTGCAATTAGGGTTTTTAAACAATCTTGTGCATCTAATAAGTTCATTTGTGTCATTGGATTAACATTTAAGTCATTTTCGTCCTCCCTAGGCTTATTCTTGTGCAATTAGGGTTTTTAACCAATCTTGTGCATCCAATAAGTTGATTTGTGTCATTGGATTAACATTTAGGTCATTTTAGTCCTCCCTAGGCTTATTCTTGTGCAATTAGAGCTTTTAACCAATCTTTAGCATCCCAAAAGTTCATTTGTGTCTTTGAATTGACATTTTGGTCATTTTCGTCCTCTCTAGGGTTATTTATGTCCAATTAGGGTTTTTAACCTATCTTGTGCATCGAACAAGTTCATTTGTGTCATTGGATTAAATTTTAGGTCATTTTCGTCCTCCCTAGGCTTATTCTTGTCCAATTAGGGTTTTTAAACAATCTTGTGCATCCAATAAGTTCATTTGTGTCATTGGATTAACATTTAAGTCATTTTCGTCCTCCCTAGGCTTATTCTTGTGCAATTAGGGTTTTTAACCAATCTTGTGCATCCAATAAGTTCATTTGTGTCATTGGATTAACATTTAGGTCATTTTCGTCCTCCCTAGGCTTATTCTTGTGCAATTAGGGTTTTTAACCAATCTTGTGCATCCAATAAGTTAATTTGTGTCATTGGATTAACATTTTGGTCATTTTCGTCCTCCCTAGGCTTATTGTTGTGCAATTAGGATTTTTAACCAATCTTGTGCATCCAATAAGTTCATTTGTGTCATTGGATTAACATTTAAGTCATTTTCGTCCTCCCTAGGCTTATTCTTGTGCAATTAGGGTTTTTAACCAATCTTGTGCATCAAATAAGTTTATTTGTGTCATTGGATTAACATTTAGGTCATTTTCGTCCTCCCTAGGGTTTTTTATGGGCAATTATGGTTTTTAACCAATCATGTGCATCCAATAAGTTCATTTGTGTCATTTGATTAACATTTATGTCATTCTCGTCCTCCCTAGGCTTATTCTTGTGCAATTAGGACTTTTAACCAATCTTGTGCATCCAAAAAGTTCATTTGTGTCTTCGAATTGACATTTAGGTCATTTTCTTCCTCTCTAGGGTTATTTATGTCCAATTAGGGCTTTTAACCTATCTTGTGCATCCAAAAAGTTCACTTGTGTCTTTGAATTGACATTTATGTCATTTTCGTCCTCTCTAGGGTTATTTATGTGCAATTATGGTTTTTAACCTATCTTGTGCATCGAACAAGTTCATTTGTGTCGTTGGATTAACATTTAGGTCATTTCCGTCCTCCCTAGGCTTATTCTTGTCCAATTAGGGTTTTTAACCAATCTTGTGCATCCAATAAGTTCCTTTGTGTCATTGGATTAACATTTAGGTCATTTTCGTTTTCCCTAGGGTTATTTGTGGGCAATTAGGGTTTTTAACCAATCTTGTGCATCCAATAAGTTCATTTGTGTCATTGGATTAACATTTAGGTCATTTTCGTCCTCCCTAGGCTTATTCTTGTGCAATCAGGGTTTTTAACCAATCTTGTGCATCCAATAAGTTTATTTGTGTCATTGGGTTAACATTTAGGTCATTTTCGTCCTCCCTAGGGTTATTTATGGGCAATTATGGTTTTTAACCAATCATGTGCATCCAATAAGTTCATTTGTGTCATTGGATTAACATTTATGTCATTTTCGTCCTCCCTAGGCTTATTCTTGTGCAATTAGGGTTTTTAACCAATCTTGTGCATCCAATAAGTTCATTTGTGTCATTGGATTAACATTTAGGTCATTTTCGTCCTCCCTAGGCTTATTCTTGTGCAATTAGGACTTTTAACCAATCTTGTGCATTCAAAAAGTTCATTTGTGTCTTTGAATTGACATTTAGGTCATTTTCGTCCTCTCTAGAGTTATTTATGTCCAATTAGGGCTTTTAACCTATCTTGTGTATCCAAAAAGTTCATTTGTGTCTTTGAATTGACATTTATGTCATTTTCGTCCTCTCTAGGGTTATTTATGTGCAATTAAGGTTTTTAACCTATCTTGTGCATCGAACAAGTTCATTTGTGTCGTTGGATAAACATTTAGGTCATTTACGTCCTCCCTAGGCTTATTCTTGTCCAATTAGGGTTTTTAACCAATCTTGTGCATCCAGTAAGTTCATTTGTGTCATTGGATTAACATTTATGTCATTTTCGTCGTCTCTAGGGTTATTTATGTGCAATTAGGGTTTTTAACCAATCTTGTGCATCCAATAAATTCATTTGTGTCATTGGATTAACATTTAGGTCATTTTCGTCCTCCCTAGGCTTATTCTTGTGCAATTAGAGCTTTTAACCAATCTTTAGCATCCCAAAAGTTCATTTGTGTCTTTGAATTGACATTTTGGTCATTTTCGTTCTCTCTAGGGTTATTTATGTCCAATTAGGGTGTTTAACCTATCTTGTGCATCGAACAAGTTCATTTGTGTCATTGGATTCAATTTTAGGTCATTTTCGTCCTCCCTAGGCTTATTCTTGTCCAATTAGGGTTTTTGACCAATCTTGTGCATCCAATAAGTTCATTTGTGTCATTGGATTAACATTTAGGTCATTTTCGTCCTCCCTAGGGTTATTTATGGGCAATTAAGGTTTTTAACCAATCTTGTGCATCCAATAAGTTCATTTGTGTCATTGGATTAACATTTAGGTCATTTTCTTCGTCTCTAGGGTTATTTATGTGCAATTAGGGTTTTTAACCAATCTTGTGCATCCAATAAGTTCATTTGTGTCATTGGATTAACATTTAGGTCATTTTCGTCGTCTCTAGGGTTATTTATGTGCGATTAGGGTTTTTAACCAATCTTGTGCATCCAATAAGTTCATTTGTGTCATTGGATTAACATTTGGGTCATTTTCGTCCTCCCTATGCTTATTCTTGTGCAATTAGGGTTTTTAACCAATATTGTGCATCCAATAAGTTCATTTGTGTCATTGGATTAACATTTAGGTCATTTTCGTCCTCCCTAGGCTTATTCTTGTGCAATTAGGGTTTTTAACCAATCTTGTGCATCCAATAAGTTAATTTGTGTCATTGGATTAACATTTTGGTCATTTTCGTTCTCCCTCGGCTTATTCTTGTGCAATTAGGGTTTTTAAACAATCTTGTGCATCCAATAAGTTCATTTGTGTCATTGGATTAACATTTAGGTCATTTTAGTCCTCCCTAGGCTTATTCTTGTGCAATTAGAGCTTTTAACCAATCTTTAGCATCCCAAAAGTTCATTTGTGTCTTTGAATTGACATTTTGGTCATTTTCGTCCTCTCTAGGGTTATTTATGTCCAATTAGGGTTTTTAACCTATCTTGTGCATCGAACAAGTTCATTTGTGTCATTGGATTAAATTTTAGGTCATTTTCGTCCTCCCTAGGCTTATTCTTGTCCAATTAGGGTTTTTAACCAATCTTGTGCATCCAATAAGTTCATTTGTGTCATTGGATTAACATTTAAGTCATTTTCGTCCTCCCTAGGCTTATTCTTGTGCAATTAGGGTTTTTAACCAATCTTGTGCATCCAATAAGTTCATTTGTGTCATTGGATTAACATTTAGGTCATTTTCGTCCTCCCTAGGCTTATTCTTGTGCAATTAGGGTTTTTAACCAATCTTGTGCATCAAATAAGTTTATTTGTGTCATTGGATTAACATTTAGGTCATTTTCGTCCTCCCTAAGGTTATTTATGGGCAATTATGGTTTTTAACCAATCATGTGCATCCAATAAGTTCATTTGTGTCATTGGATTAACATTTATGTCATTTTCATCCTCCCTAGGCTTATTCTTGTGCAATTAGGGTTTTTAACCAATCTTGTGCATCCAATAAGTTCATTTGTGTCATTGGATTAACATTTAAGTCATTTTCGTCCTCCCTAGGCTTATTCTTGTGCAATTAGGGTTTTTAACCAATCTTGTGCATCCAATAAGTTCATTTGTGTCATTGGATTAACATTTAAGTCATTTTCGTCCTCCCTAGGCTTATTCTTGTGCAATTAGGACTTTTAACCAATCTTGTGCATCCAAAAAGTTCATTTGTGTCTTTGAATTGACATTTAGGTCATTTTCGTCTTCTCTAGGGTTATTTATGTCCAATTAGGGCTTTTAACCTATCTTGTGCATCCAAAAAGTTCATTTGTGTCTTTGAATTGACATTTATGTCATTTTCGTCCTCTCTAGGGTTATTTATGTGCAATTAAGGTTTTTAACCTATCTTGTGCATCGAACAAGTTCATTTGTGTCGTTGGATAAACATTTAGGTCATTTCCGTCATCCCTAGGCTTATTGTTGTCCAATTAGGGTTTTTAACCAATCTTGTGCATCCAATAAGTTCATTTGTGTCATTGGATTAACATTTAGGTCATTTTCGTCGTCTCTAGGGTTATTTACGTGCAATTAGGGTTTTTAACCAATATTGTGCATCCAATAAGTTCATTTGTGTCATTGGATTAACATTTATGTCATTCTCGTCCTCCCTAGGCTTATTCTTGTGCAATTAGGACTTTTAACCAATCTTGTGCATCCAAAAAGTTCATTTGTGTCTTTGAATTGACATTTTGGTCATTTTCGTCCTCTCTAGGGTTATTTATGTCCAATTAGGGTTTTTAACCTATCTTGTGCATCGAACAAGTTCATTTGTGTCGTTGGATTAAATTTTAGGTCATTTTCGTCCTCCCTAGGCTTATTCTTGTCCAATTAGGGTTTTTAACCAATCTTGTGCATCCAATAAGTTAATTTGTGTCATTGGATTAACATTTAGGTCATTTTCGTCGTCTCTAGGGTTATTTATGTGCAATTAGGGTTTTTAACCAATCTTGTGCATCCAATAAGTTCATTTGTGTCATTGGATTAACATTTGGGTCATTTTCGTCCTCCCTAGGCTTATTCTTGTGCAATTAGGGTTTTTAACCAATCTTGTGCATCCAATAAGTTCATTTGTGTCATTGGATTAACATTTAGGTCATTTTCCTTCTCCCTAGGCTTATTCTTGTGCAATTAGGGTTTTTAACCAATCTTGTGCATCCAATAAGTTAATTTGTGTCATTGGATTAACATTTTGGTCATTTTCGTCCTCCCTAGGCTTATTCTTGTGCAATTAGGGTTTTTAACCAATCTTGTGCATCCAATAAGTTCATTTGTGTCATTGGATTAACATTTAAGTCATTTTCGTCCTCCCTAGGCTTATTCTTGTGCAATTAGGGTTTTTAACCAATCTTGTGCATCAAATAAGTTTATTTGTGTCATTGGATTAACATTTAGGTCATTTTCGTCCTCCCTAGGGTTTTTTATGGGCAATTATGGTTTTTAACCAATCATGCGCATCCAATAAGTTCATTTGTGTCATTTGATTAACATTTAGGTCATTTTCGTCCTCCCAAGGCTTATTCTTGTGCAATTAGGGTTTTTAACCAATCTTGTGCATCCAATAAGTTAATTTGTGTCATTGGATTAACATTTTGGTCATTTTCGTCCTCCCTAGGCTTATTCTTGTGCAATTAGGGTTTTTAACCAATCTTGTGCATCCAATAAGTTAATTTGTGTCATTGGATTAACATTTTGGTCATTTTCGTCCTCCCTAGGCTTATTCTTGTGCAATTAGGGTTTTTAACCAATCTTGTGCATTCAATAAGTTCATTTGTGTGATTGGATTAACATTTAGGTCATTTTCGTCGTCTCTAGGGTTATTTATGTGCAATTAGGGTTTTTAACCAATCTTGTGCATCCAATAAGTTCATTTGTGTCATTGGATTAACATTTAGGTCATTTTCGTCCTCCCTAGGCTTATTCTTGTGCAATTAGGGTTTTTAACCAATCTTGTGCATCCAATAAGTTCATTTGTGTCTTTGAATTGACATTTATGTCATTTTCGTCCTCTCTAGGGTTATTTATGTGCAATTAAGGTTTTTAACCTATCTTGTGCATCGAACAAGTTCATTTGTGTCGTTGGATTAACATTTAGGTCATTTCCGTCCTCCCTAGGCTTATTCTTGTCCAATTAGGGTTTTTAACCAATCTTGAGCATCCAATAAGTTCATTTGTGTCATTGGATTAACATTTATGTCATTTTCGTCCTCCCTAGGCTTATTCTTGTGCAATTAGGACTTTTAACCAATCTTGTGCATCCAAAAAGTTCATTTGTGTCTTTCAATTGACATTTAGGTCATTTTCGTCCTCTCTAGGGTTATTTATGTCCAATTAGGGCTTTTAACCTATCTTGTGTATCCAAAAAGTTCATTTGTGTCTTTGAATTGACATTTATGTCATTTTCGTCCTCTCTAGGGTTATTTATGTGCAATTAAGGTTTTTAACCTATCTTGTGCATCGAACAAGTTCATTTGTGTTGTTGGATTAACATTTAGGTCATTTCCGTCCTCCCTAGGCTTATTCTTGTCCAATTAGGGTTTTTAACCAATCTTGTGCATCCAATAAGTTCATTTGTGTCATTGGATTAACATTAAGGTCATTTTCGTCCTCCCTAGGGTTATTTATGAGCAATTTGGGTTTTTAACCAATCTTGTGCATCCAATAAGTTCATTTGTGTCATTGGATTAACATTTAGGTCATTTTCGTCCTCCCTAGGCTTATTCTTGTGCAATTAGGGTTTTTAACCAATCTTGTGCATCCAATAAGTTTATTTGTGTCATTGGATTAACATTTAGGTCATTTTCGTCCTCCCTAGGGTTTTTTATTGGAAATTATGGTTTTTAACCAATCATGTGCATCCAATTAGTTCATTTGTGTCATTGGATTAACATTTATGTCATTTTCGTCCTCCCTAGGCTTATTCTTGTGCAATTAGGGTTTTTAACCAATCTTGTGCATCCAATAAGTTCATTTGTGTCATTGGATTAACATTTAGGTCATTTTCGTCCTCCCTAGGCTTATTCTTGTGCAATTAGGACTTTTAACCAATCTTGTGCATCCAAAAAGTTCATTTGTGTCTTTCAATTTACATTTAGGTCATTTTCGTCCTCTCTAGGGTTATTTATGTCCAATTAGGGCTTTTAACCTATCTTGTGCATCCAAAAAGTTCATTTGTGTCTTTGAATTGACATTTATGTCATTTTCGTCCTCTCTAGGGTTATTTATGTGCAATTAAGGTTTTTAACCTATCTTGTGCATCGAACAAGTTCATTTGTGTCGTTGGATTAACATTTAGGTCATTTCCGTCCTCCCTAGGCTTATTCTTGTCCAATTAGGGTTTTTAACCAATCTTGTGCATCCAATAAGTTCGTTTGAGTCATTGGATTAACATTTAGGTCATTTTCGTCCTCCTTAGGCTTATTCTTGTGCAATTAGGGTTTTTAACCAATCTTGTGCATCCAATAAGTTCATTTGTGTCATTGGATTAACATTTAGGTCATTTTCGTCCTCCCTAGGCTTATTCTTGTGCAATTAGGGTTTTTAACCAATCTTGTGCATCCAATAAGTTAATTTGTGTCATTGGATTAACATTTTGGTCATTTTCGTTCTCCCTAGGCTTATTCTAGTGCAATTAGGGTTTTTAACTAATCTTGTGCATCCAATAAGTTCATTTGTGTCATTGGATTAACATTTAGGTCATTTTCGTCCTCCCTAGGGTTATTTATGGGCAATTAGGGTTTTTAACCAATCTTGTGCATCCAATAAGTTCATTTGTGTCATTGGATTAACATTTAGGTCATTTTCGTCGTCTCTAGGGTTATTTATGTGCAATTAGGGTTTTTAACCAATCTTGTGCATCCAATAAGTTCATTTGTGTTATTGGATTAACATTTAGGTCATTTTTGTCCTCCCTAGGCTTATTCTTGTGCAATTAGGGTTTTTAACCAATCTTGTGCATCCAATAAGTTCATTTGTGTCATTGGATTAACATTTAGGTCATTTTCGTCCTCCCTAGGCTTATTCTTGTGCAATTAGGGTTTTTAACCAATCTTGTGCATCCAATAAGTTAATTTGTGTCATTGGATTAACATTTTGGTCATTTTCGTCCTCCCTTGGCTTATTGTTGTGCAATTAGGATTTTTAACCAATCTTGTGCATCCAATAAGTTCATTTGTGTCATTGGATTAACATTTAAGTCATTTTCGTCCTCCCTAGGCTTATCCTTGTGCAATTAGGGTTTTTAACCAATCTTGTGCATCAAATAAGTTTATTTGTGTCATTGGATTAACATTTAGGTCATTTTCGTCCTCCCTAGGGTTTTTTATGGGCAATTATGGTTTTTAACCAATCATGTGCATCCAATAAGTTCATTTGTGTCATTTGATTAACATTTATGTCATTCTCGTCCTCCCTAGGCTTATTCTTGTGCAATTAGGACTTTTAACCAATCTTGTGCATCCAAAAAGTTCATTTGTGTCTTTGAATTGACATTTAGGTCATTTTCGTCCTCTCTAGGGTTATTTATATGCAATTATGGTTTTTAACCTATCTTGTGCATCGAACAAGTTCATTTGTGTCGTTGGATTAACATTTAGGTCATTTCCGTCCTCCCTAGGCTTATTCTTGTCCAATTAGGGTTTTTAACCAATCTTGTGCATCCAATAAGTTCCTTTGTGTCATTGGATTAACATTTAGGTCATTTTCGTTTTCCCTAGGGTTATTTGTGGGCAATTAGGGTTTTTAACCAATCTTGTGCATCCAATAAGTTCATTTGTGTCATTGGATTAACATTTAGGTCATTTTCGTCCTCCCTAGGCTTATTCTTGTGCAATTAGGGTTTTTAACCAATCTTGTGCATCCAATAAGTTTATTTGTGTCATTGGGTTAACATTTAGGTCATTTTCGTCCTCCCTAGGGTTATTTATGGGCAATTATGGTTTTTAACCAATCATGTGCATCCAATAAGTTCATTTGTGTCATTGGATTAACATTTATGTCATTTTCGTCCTCCCTAGGCTTATTCTTGTGCAATTAGGGTTTTTAACCAATCTTGTGCATCCAATAAGTTCATTTGTGTCATTGGATTAACATTTAGGTCATTTTCGTCCTCCCTAGGCTTATTCTTGTGCAATTAGGACTTTTAACCAATCTTGTGCATTCAAAACGTTCATTTGTGTCTTTGAATTGACATTTAGGTCATTTTCGTCCTCTCTAGGGTTATTTATGTCCAATTAGGGCTTTTAACCTATCTTGTGTATCCAAAAAGTTCATTTGTGTCTTTGAATTGACATTTATGTCATTTTCGTCCTCTCTAGGGTTATTTATGTGCAATTAAGGTTTTTAACCTATCTTGTGCATCGAACAAGTTCATTTGTGTCGTTGGATAAACATTTAGGTCATTTACGTCATCCCTAGGCTTATTCTTGTCCAATTAGGGTTTTTAACCAATCTTGTGCATCCAGTAAGTTCATTTGTGTCATTGGATTAACATTTAGGTCATTTTCGTCGTCTCTAGGGTTATTTATGTGCAATTAGGGTTTTTAACCAATCTTGTGCATCCAATAAATTCATTTGTGTCATTGGATTAACATTTAGGTCATTTTCGTCCTCCCTAGGCTTATTCTTGTGCAATTAGAGCTTTTAACCAATCTTTAGCATCCCAAAAGTTCATTTGTGTCTTTGAATTGACATTTTGGTCATTTTCGTCCTCTCTAGGGTTATTTATGTCCAATTAGGGTTTTTAACCTATCTTGTGCATCGAACAAGTTCATTTTTGTCATTGGATTAAATTTTAGGTCATTTTCGTCCTCCCTAGGCTTATTCTTGTCCAATTAGGGTTTTTAACCAATCTTGTGCATCCAATAAGTTCATTTGTGTCATTGGATTAACATTTAGGTCATTTTCGTCGTCTCTAGGGTTATTTATGTGCAATTAGGGTTTTTAACCAATCTTGTGCATCCAGTAATTTCATTTGTGTCATTGGATTAACATTTAAGTCATTTTCGTCCTCCCTAGGCTTATTCTTGTGCAATTAGAGCTTTTAACCAATCTTTAGCATCCAAAAAGTTCATTTGTGTCTTTGAATTGACATTTTGGTCATTTTCGTCCTCTCTATGGTTATTTATGTCCAATTAGGGTTTTTAACCTATCTTGTGCATCGAACAAGTTCATTTGTGTCATTGGATTCAATTTTAGGTCATTTTCGTCCTCCCTAGGCTTATTCTTGTCCAATTAGGGTTTTTAACCGATCTTGTGCATCCAATAAGTTCATTTGTGTCATTGGATTAACATTTAGGTCATTTTCGTCGTCTCTAGGGTTATTTATGTGCAATTAGGGTTTTTAACCAATCTTGTGCATCCAATAAGTTCATTTGTGTCATTGGATTAACATTTGGGTCATTTTCGTCCTCCCTAGGCTTATTCTTGTGCAATTAGGGTTTTTTAACCAATATTGTGCATCCAATAAGTTCATTTGTGTCATTGGATTAACATTTTGGTCATTTTCGTCGTCTCTAGGGTTATTTATGTGCAATTAGGGTTTTTAACCAATCTTGTGCATCCAATAAGTTCATTTGTGTCATTGGATTAACATTTGGGTCATTTTCGTCCTCCCTAGGCTTATTCTTGTGCAATTAGGGTTTTTAACCAATCTTGTGCATCCAATAAGTTCATTTGTGTCATTGGATTAACATTTAGGTCATTTTCGTCGTCTCTAGGGTTATTTATGTGCAATTAAGGTTTTTAACCTATCTTGTGCATCGAACAAGTTCATTTGTGTCGTTGGATAAACATTTAGGTCATTTCCGTCCTCCCTAGGCTTATTCTTGTCCAATTAGGGTTTTTAACCAATATTGTGCATCCAATAAGTTCATTTGTGTCATTGGATTAACATTTAGGTCATTTTCGTCCTCCCTAGGCTTATTCTTGTGCAATTAGGGTTTTTAACCAATCTTGTGCATCCAATAAGTTAATTTGTGTCATTGGATTAACATTTTGGTCATTTTCGTTCTCCCTAGGCTTATTCTAGTGCAATTAGGGTTTTTAACTAATCTTGTGCATCCAATAAGTTCATTTGTGTCATTGGATTAACATTTAGGTCATTTTCGTCCTCCCTAGGGTTATTTATGGGCAATTAGGGTTTTTAACCAATCTTGTGCATCCAATAAGTTCATTTGTGTCATTGGATTAACATTTAGGTCATTTTCGTCGTCTCTAGGGTTATTTATGTGCAATTAGGGTTTTTAACCAATCTTGTGCATCCAATAAGTTCATTTGTGTTATTGGATTAACATTTAGGTCATTTTTGTCCTCCCTAGGCTTATTCTTGTGCAATTAGGGTTTTTAACCAATCTTGTGCATCCAATAAGTTCATTTGTGTCATTGGATTAACATTTAGGTCATTTTCGTCCTCCCTAGGCTTATTCTTGTGCAATTAGGGTTTTTAACCAATCTTGTGCATCCAATAAGTTAATTTGTGTCATTGGATTAACATTTTGGTCATTTTCGTCCTCCCTAGGCTTATTCTTGTGCAATTAGGGTTTTTAACCAATCTTGTGCATTCAATAAGTTCATTTGTGTCATTGGACTAACATTTAGGTCATTTTCGTCGTCTCTAGGGTTATTTATGTGCAATTAGGGTTTTTAACCAATCTTGTGCATCCAATAAGTTCAATTGTGTCATTGGATTAACATTTGGGTCATTTTCGTCCTCCCTAGGCTTATTCTTGTGCAATTAGGGTTTTTAACCAATCTTCTGCATCCAATAAGTTCATTTGTGTCATTGGATTAACATTTAGGTCATTTTCGTCGTCTCTAGGGTTATTTATGTGCAATTAGGGTTTTTAACCAATCTTGTGCATCCAATAAGTTCATTTGTGTCATTGGATTAACATTTGGGTCATTTTCGTCCTCCCTAGGCTTATTCTTGTGCAATTAGGGTTTTTAACCAATATTGTGCATCCAATAAGTTCATTTGTGTCATTGGATTAACATTTAGGTCATTTTCGTCCTCCCTAGGCTTATTCTTGTCCAATTAGGGTTTTTAACCAATCTTGTGCATCCAATAAGTTCATTTGTGTCATTGGATTAACATTTAGGTCATTTTCATCCTCTCTAGGTTTATTTATGTGCAATTAGGGTTTTTAACCAATCTTGTGCATCCAATAAGTTCATTTGTGTCATTGGATTAACATTTAGGTCATTTTCGTCCTCCCTAGGCTTATTCTTGTGCAATTAGGGTTTTTAACCAATCTTGTGCATCCAATAAGTTCATTTGTGTCATTGGATTAACATTTAGGTCATTTTCGTCCTCCCTAGGCTTATTCTTGTTCAATTAGGGTTTTTAACCAATCTTGTGCATCCAATAAGTTAATTTGTGTCATTGGATTAACATTTTGGTCATTTTCGTCCTCCCTAGACTTATTCTTGTGCAATTAGGGTTTTTAACCAATCTTGTGCATCCAATAAGTTCATTTGTGTCATTGGATTAACATTTAGGTCATTTTCGTCCTCCCTAGGCTTATTCTTGTGCAATTAGGGTTTTTAACCAATCTTGTGCATCCAATAAGTTAATTTGTGTCATTGGATTAACATTTTTGTCATTTTCGTCCTCCCTAGACTTATTCTTGTGCAATTAGGGTTTTTAACCAATCTTGTGCATCCAATAAGTTCATTTGTGTCATTGGATTAACATTTAGGTCATTTTCGTCCTCCCTAGGCTTATTCTTGTGCAATTAGGGTTTTTAACCAATCTTGTGCATCCAATAAGTTCATTTTTGTCATTGGATTAACATTTAGGTCATTTTCGTCCTCCCTAGGCTTATTCTTGTGCAATTAGGGTTTTTAACCAATCTTGTGCATCCAATAAGTTCATTTGTGTCATTGGATTAACATTTAGGTCATTTTCGTCCTCCCTAGGGTTATTTTTGTGCAATTAGGGTTTTTAACCAATCTTGTGCATCCAATAAGTTCATTTGTGTCATTGGATTAACATTTAGGTCATTTTCGTCCTCCCTAGGCTTATTCTTGTGCAATTAGGGTTTTTAACCAATCTTGTGCATCCAATAAGTTAATTTGTGTCATTGGATTAACATTTTGGTCATTTTCGTTCTCCCTCGGCTTATTCTTGTGCAATTAGGGTTTTTAACCAATCTTGTGCATCCAATAAGTTCATTTGTGTCATTGGATTAACATTTATGTCATTTTCGTCCTCCCTAGGCTTATTCTTGTGCAATTAGGGTTTTTAACCAATCTTGTGCATCCAATAAGTTCATTTGTGTCATTGGATTAACATTTAGGTCATTTTCGTCCTCCCTAGGCTTATTCTTGTGCAATTAGAGCTTTTAACCAATCTTTAGCATCCCAAAAGTTCATTTGTGTCTTTGAATTGACGTTTTGGTCATTTTCGTCCTCTCTAGGGTTATTTATGTCCAATTAGGGTTTTTAACCTATCTTGTGCATCGAACAAGTTCATTTGTGTTATTGGATTAAAATTTAGGTCATTTTCGTCCTCCCTAGGCTTATTCTTGTCCAATTAGGGTTTTTAACCAATCTTGTGCATCCAATAAGTTCATTTGTGTCATTGGATTAACATTTAGGTCATTTTCGTCGTCTCTAGGGTTATTTATGTGCAATTAGCGTTTTTAACCAATCTTGTGCATCCAATAAGTTCATTTGTGTCATTGGATTAACATTTGGGTCATTTTCGTCCTCCCTAGGCTTATTCTTGTGCAATTAGGGTTTTTAACCAATCTTGTGCATCCAATAAGTTCATTTGTGTCATTGGATTAACATTTAGGTCATTTTCGTCCTCCCTAGGCTTATTCTTGTGCAATTAGGGTTTTTAACCAATCTTGTGCATCCAATAAGTTTATTTGTGTCATTGGATTAACATTTAGGTCATTTTCGTCCTCCCTAGGGATATTTATGGGCAATTATGGTTTTTAACCAATTATGTGCATCCAATAAGTTCATTTGTGTCATTGGATTAACATTTATGTCATTTTCGTCCTCCCTAGGCTTATTCTTGTGCAATTAGGGTTTTTAACCAATCTTGTGCATCCAATAAGTTCATTTGTGTCATTGGATTAACATTTAGGTCATTTTCGTCCTCCCTAGGCTTATTCTTGTGCAATTAGGACTTTTAACCAATCTTGTGCATCCAAAAAGTTCATTTGTGTCTTTGAATTGACATTTAGGTCATTTTCGTCATCTCTAGGGTTATTTATGTCCAATTAGGGCTTTTAACCTATCTTGTGCATCCAAAAAGTTCATTTGTGTCTTTGAATTGACATTTATGTCATTTTCGTCCTCTCTAGGGTTATTTATGTGCAATTAAGGTTTTTAACCTATCTTGTGCATCGAACAAGTTCATTTGTGTCGTTGGATTAACATTTAGGTCATTTTCGTCCTCTCTAGGGTTATTTATGTCCAATTAGGGCTTTTAACCTATCTTGTGTATCCAAAAAGTTCATTTGTGTCTTTGAATTGACATTTATGTCATTTTCGTCCTCTCTAGGGTTATTTATGTGCAATTAAGGTTTTTAACCTATCTTGTGCATCGAACAAGTTCATTTGTGTCGTTGGATTAACATTTAGGTCATTTCCGTCCTCCCTAGGCTTATTCTTGTGCAATTAGGGTTTTTAACCAATCTTGTGCATCCAATAAGTTTATTTGTGTCATTGGATTAACATTTAGGTCATTTTCGTCCTCCCTAGGGTTTTTTATTGGCAATTATGGTTTTTAACCAATCATGTGCATCCAATTAGTTCATTTGTGTCATTGGATTAACATTTATGTCATTTTCGTCCTCCCTAGGCTTATTCTTGTGCAATTTGGGTTTTTAACCAATCTTGTGCATCCAATAAGTTCATTTGTGTCATTGGATTAACATTTAGGTCATTTTCGTCCTCCCTAGGCTTATTCTTGTGCAATTAAGACTTTTAACCAATCTTGTGCATCCAAAAAGTTCATTTGTGTCTTTGAATTGACATTTAGGTCATTTTCGTCCTCTCTAGGGTTATTTATGTCCAATTAGGGCTTTTAACCTATCTTGTGCATCCAAAAAGTTCATTTGTGTCTTTGAATTGACATTTATGTCATTTTCGTCCTCTCTAGGGTTATTTATGTGCAATTAAGGTTTTTAACCTATCTTGTGCATCGAACAAGTTCATTTGTGTCGTTGGATTAACATTTAGGTCATTTCCGTCCTCCCTAGGCTTATTCTTGTGCAATTAGGGTTTTTAACCAATCTTGTGCATCCAATAAGTTCATTTGTGTCATTGGATTAACATTTAGGTCATTTTCGTCCTCCCTAGGCTTATTCTTGTGCAATTAGAGCTTTTAACCAATCTTTAGCATCCCAAAAGTTCATTTGTGTCTTTGAATTGACATTTTGGTCATTTTCGTCCTCTCTAGGGTTATTTATCTCCAATTAGGGTTTTTAACCTATCTTGTGCATCGAACAAGTTCATTTGTGTCATTGGATTAAATTTTAGGTCATTTTCGTCCTCCCTAGGCTTATTCTTGTCCAATTAGGGTTTTTAACCAATCTTGTGCATCCAATAAGTTCATTTGTGTCATTGGATTAACATTTAGGTCATTTTCGTCGTCTCTAGGGTTATTTATGTGCAATTAGGGTTTTTAACCAATCTTGTGCATCCAATAAGTTCATTTGTATCATTGGATTAACATTTAGGTCATTTTCGTCCTCCCTAGGCTTATTCTTGTGCAATTAGAGCTTTTAACCAATCTTTAGCATCCCAAAAGTTCATTTGTGTCTTTGAATTGACATTTTGGTCATTTTCGTCCTCTCTAGGGTTATTTATGTCCAATTAGGGTTTTTAACCTATCTTGTGCATCGAACAAGTTCATTTGTGTCATTGGATTAAATTTTAGGTCATTTTCGTCCTCCCTAGGCTTATTCTTGTCCAATTAGGGTTTTTAACCAATCTTGTGCATCCAATAAGTTCATTTGTGTCATTGGATTAACATTTAAGTCATTTTCGTCCTCCCTAGGCTTATTCTTGTGCAATTAGGGTTTTTAACCAATCTTGTGCATCCAATAAGTTCATTTGTGTCATTGGATTAACATTTAGGTCATTTTCGTCCTCCCTAGGCTTATTCTTGTGCAATTAGGGCTTTTAACCAATCTTGTGCATCCAATAAGTTAGTTTGTGTCATTGGATTAACATTTTGGTCATTTTCGTCCTCTCTAGGGTTATTTATGTTCAATTATGGTTTTTAACCAATCTTGTGCATCCAATAAGTTCATTTGTGTCATTGGATTAACATTTATGTCATTTTCGTCCTCCCTAGGCTTATTCTTGTGCAATTAGGGTTTTTAACCAATCTTGTGCATCCAATAAGTTCATTTGTGTCATTGGATTAACATTTAAGTCATTTTCGTCCTCCCTAGGCTTATTCTTGTGCAATTAGGGTTTTTAACCAATCTTGTGCATCAAATAAGTTTATTTGTGTCATTGGATTAACATTTAGGTCATTTTCGTCCTCCCTAGGGTTTTTTATGGGCAATTATGGTTTTTAACCAATCATGTGCATCCAATAAGTTCATTTGTGTCATTTGATTAACATTTATGTCATTCTCGTCCTCCCTAGGCTTATTCTTGTGCAATTAGGACTTTTAACCAATCTTGTGCATCCAAAAAGTTCATTTGTGTCTTTGAATTGACATTTTGGTCATTTTCGTCCTCTCTAGGGTTATTTATGTCCAATTAGGGTTTTTAACCTATCTTGTGCATCAGACAAGTTCATTTGTGTCGTTGGATTAAATTTTAGGTCATTTTCGTCCTCCCTAGGCTTATTCTTGTCCAATTAGGGTTTTTAACCAATCTTGTGCATCCAATAAGTTCATTTGTGTCATTGGATTAACATTTAGGTCATTTTCGTCGTCTCTAGGGTTATTTATGTGCAATTAGGGTTTTTAACCAATCTTGTGCATCCAATAAGTTCATTTGTGTCATTGGATTAACATTTGGGTCATTTTCGTCCTCCCTAGGCTTATTCTTGTGCAATTAGGGTTTTTAACCAATCTTGTGCATCCAATAAGTTCATTTGTGTCATTGGATTAACATTTAGGTCATTTTCCTCCTCCCTAGGCTTATTCTTGTGCAATTAGGGTTTTTAACCAATCTTGTGCATCCAATAAGTTAATTTGTGTCATTGGATTAACATTTTGGTCATTTTCGTCCTCCCTAGGCTTATTCTTGTGCAATTAGGGTTTTTAACCAATCTTGTGCATCCAATAAGTTCATTTGTGTCATTGGATTAACATTTAAGTCATTTTCGTCCTCCCTAGGCTTATTCTTGTGCAATTAGGACTTTTAACCAATCTTGTGCATCCAAAAAGTTCATTTGTGTCTTTGAATTGACATTTAGGTCATTTTCGTCTTCTCTAGGGTTATTTATGTCCAATTAGGGCTTTTAACCTATCTTGTGCATCCAATAATTTCATTTGTGTCATTGGATTAACATTTAAGTCATTTTCGTCCTCCCTAGGCTTATTCTTGTGCAATTAGAGCTTTTAACCAATCTTTAGCATCCAAAAAGTTCATTTGTGTCTTTGAATTGACATTTTGGTCATTTTCGTCCTCTCTATGGTTATTTATGTCCAATTAGGGTTTTTAACCTATCTTGTGCATCGAACAAGTTCATTTGTGTCATTGGATTCAATTTTAGGTCATTTTCGTCCTCCCTAGGCTTATTCTTGTCCAATTAGGGTTTTTAACCGATCTTGTGCATCCAATAAGTTCATTTGTGTCATTGGATTAACATTTAGGTCATTTTCGTCGTCTCTAGGGTTATTTATGTGCAATTAGGGTTTTTAACCAATCTTGTGCATCCAATAAGTTCATTTGTGTCATTGGATTAACATTTGGGTCATTTTCGTCCTCCCTAGGCTTATTCTTGTGCAATTAGGGTTTTTTAACCAATATTGTGCATCCAATAAGTTCATTTGTGTCATTGGATTAACATTTTGGTCATTTTCGTCGTCTCTAGGGTTATTTATGTGCAATTAGGGTTTTTAACCAATCTTGTGCATCCAATAAGTTCATTTGTGTCATTGGATTAACATTTGGGTCATTTTCATCCTCCCTAGGCTTATTCTTGTGCAATTAGGGTTTTTAACCAATCTTGTGCATCCAATAAGTTCATTTGTGTCATTGGATTAACATTTAGGTCATTTTCGTCGTCTCTAGGGTTATTTATGTGCAATTAAGGTTTTTAACCTATCTTGTGCATCGAACAAGTTCATTTGTGTCGTTGGATAAACATTTAGGTCATTTCCGTCCTCCCTAGGCTTATTCTTGTCCAATTAGGGTTTTTAACCAATATTGTGCATCCAATAAGTTCATTTGTGTCATTGGATTAACATTTAGGTCATTTTCGTCCTCCCTAGGCTTATTCTTGTGCAATTAGGGTTTTTAACCAATCTTGTGCATCCAATAAGTTAATTTGTGTCATTGGATTAACATTTTGGTCATTTTCGTTCTCCCTCGGCTTATTCTTGTGCAATTAGGGTTTTTAACCAATCTTGTGCATCCAATAAGTTCATTTGTGTCATTGGATTAACATTTATGTCATTTTCGTCCTCCCTAGGCTTATTCTTGTGCAATTAGGGTTTTTAACCAATCTTGTGCATCCAATAAGTTCATTTGTGTCATTGGATTAACATTTAGGTCATTTTCGTCCTCCCTAGGCTTATTCTTGTGCAATTAGAGCTTTTAACCAATCTTTAGCATCCCAAAAGTTCATTTGTGTCTTTGAATTGACATTTTGGTCATTTTCGTCCTCTCTAGGGTTATTTATCTCCAATTAGGGTTTTTAACCTATCTTGTGCATCGAACAAGTTCATTTGTGTCATTGGATTAAATTTTAGGTCATTTTCGTCCTCCCTAGGCTTATTCTTGTCCAATTAGGGTTTTTAACCAATCTTGTGCATCCAATAAGTTCATTTGTGTCATTGGATTAACATTTAGGTCATTTTCGTCGTCTCTAGGGTTATTTATGTGCAATTAGGGTTTTTAACCAATCTTGTGCATCCAATAAGTTCATTTGTATCATTGGATTAACATTTAGGTCATTTTCGTCCTCCCTAGGCTTATTCTTGTGCAATTAGAGCTTTTAACCAATCTTTAGCATCCCAAAAGTTCATTTGTGTCTTTGAATTGACATTTTGGTCATTTTCGTCCTCTCTAGGGTTATTTATGTCCAATTAGGGTTTTTAACCTATCTTGTGCATCGAACAAGTTCATTTGTGTCATTGGATTAAATTTTAGGTCATTTTCGTCCTCCCTAGGCTTATTCTTGTCCAATTAGGGTTTTTAACCAATCTTGTGCATCCAATAAGTTCATTTGTGTCATTGGATTAACATTTAGGTCATTTTCGTCGTCTCTAGGGTTATTTATGTGCAATTAGGGTTTTTAACCAATCTTGTGCATCCAATAAGTTCATTTGTGTCATTGGATTAACATTTGGGTCATTTTCGTCCTCCCTAGGCTTATTCTTGTGCAATTAGAGCTTTTAACCAATCTTTAGCATCCCAAAAGTTCATTTGTGTCTTTGAATTGACATTTTGGTCATTTTCGTCCTCTCTAGGGTTCTTTATGTCCAATTAGGCTTTTTAACCTATCTTGTGCATCGAACAAGTTCATTTGTGTCATTGGATTAAATTTTAGGTCATTTTCGTCCTCCCTAGGCTTATTCTTGTCCAATTAGGGTTTTTAACCAATCTTGTGCATCCAATAAGTTCATTTGTGTCATTGGATTAACATTTAGGTCATTTTCGTCGTCTCTAGGGTTATTTATGTGCAATTAGGGTTTTTAACCAATCTTGTGCATCCAATAAGTTCATTTTTGTCATTGGATTAACATTTGGGTCATTTTCGTCCTCCCTAGGCTTATTCTTGTGCAATTAGGGTTTTTAACCAATCTTGTGCATCCAATAAGTACATTTGTGTCATTGGATTAACATTTAGGTCATTTTCGTCCTCCTTAGGCTTATGCTTGTGCAATTATGGTTTTTAACCAATCTTGTGCATCCAATAAGTTAATTTGTGTCATTGGATTAACATTTTGGTCATTTTCGTCCTCCCTAGGCTTATTCTTGTGCAATTAGGGTTTTTAACCAATCTTGTGCATCTAATAAGTTCATTTGTGTCATTGGATTAACATTTAGGTCATTTTCGTCGTCTCTAGGGTTATTTATGTGCAATTAGGGTTTTTAACCAATCTTGTGCATCCAATAAGTTCATTTGTGTCATTGGATTAACATTTGGGTCATTTTCGTCCTCCCTAGGCTTATTCTTGTGCAATTAGGGTTTTTAACCAATCTTGTGCATCCAATAAGTTCATTTGTGTCATTGGATTAACATTTTGGTCATTTTCGTCCTCCCTAGGCTTATTCTTGTGCAATTAGGGTTTTTAACCAATCTTGTGCATCCAATAAGTTCATTTGTGTCATTGGATTAACATTTAGGTCATTTTCGTCGTCTCTAGGGTTATTTATGTGCAATTAGGGTTTTTAACCAATCTTGTGCATCCAATAAATTCATTTGTGTCATTGGATTAACATTTAGGTCATTTTCGTCCTCCCTAGGCTTATTCTTGTGCAATTAGAGCTTTTAACCAATCTTTAGCATCCCAAAAGTTCATTTGTGTCTTTGAATTGACATTTTGGTCATTTTCGTCCTCTCTAGGGTTATTTATGTCCAATTAGGGTTTTTAACCTATCTTGTGCATCGAACAAGTTCATTTTTGTCATTGGATTAAATTTTAGGTCATTTTCGTCCTCCCTAGGCTTATTCTTGTCCAATTAGGGTTTTTAACCAATCTTGTGCATCCAATAAGTTCATTTGTGTCATTGGATTAACATTTAGGTCATTTTCGTCGTCTCTAGGGTTATTTATGTGCAATTAGGGTTTTTAACCAATCTTGTGCATCCAGTAATTTCATTTGTGTCATTGGATTAACATTTAAGTCATTTTCGTCCTCCCTAGGCTTATTCTTGTGCAATTAGAGCTTTTAACCAATCTTTAGCATCCAAAAAGTTCATTTGTGTCTTTGAATTGACATTTTGGTCATTTTCGTCCTCTCTATGGTTATTTATGTCCAATTAGGGTTTTTAACCTATCTTGTGCATCGAACAAGTTCATTTGTGTCATTGGATTCAATTTTAGGTCATTTTCGTCCTCCCTAGGCTTATTCTTGTCCAATTAGGGTTTTTAACCGATCTTGTGCATCCAATAAGTTCATTTGTGTCATTGGATTAACATTTAGGTCATTTTCGTCGTCTCTAGGGTTATTTATGTGCAATTAGGGTTTTTAACCAATCTTGTGCATCCAATAAGTTCATTTGTGTCATTGGATTAACATTTGGGTCATTTTCGTCCTCCCTAGGCTTATTCTTGTGCAATTAGGGTTTTTTAACCAATATTGTGCATCCAATAAGTTCATTTGTGTCATTGGATTAACATTTTGGTCATTTTCGTCGTCTCTAGGGTTATTTATGTGCAATTAGGGTTTTTAACCAATCTTGTGCATCCAATAAGTTCATTTGTGTCATTGGATTAACATTTGGGTCATTTTCATCCTCCCTAGGCTTATTCTTGTGCAATTAGGGTTTTTAACCAATCTTGTGCATCCAATAAGTTCATTTGTGTCATTGGATTAACATTTAGGTCATTTTCGTCGTCTCTAGGGTTATTTATGTGCAATTAAGGTTTTTAACCTATCTTGTGCATCGAACAAGTTCATTTGTGTCGTTGGATAAACATTTAGGTCATTTCCGTCCTCCCTAGGCTTATTCTTGTCCAATTAGGGTTTTTAACCAATATTGTGCATCCAATAAGTTCATTTGTGTCATTGGATTAACATTTAGGTCATTTTCGTCCTCCCTAGGCTTATTCTTGTGCAATTAGGGTTTTTAACCAATCTTGTGCATCCAATAAGTTAATTTGTGTCATTGGATTAACATTTTGGTCATTTTCGTTCTCCCTCGGCTTATTCTTGTGCAATTAGGGTTTTTAACCAATCTTGTGCATCCAATAAGTTCATTTGTGTCATTGGATTAACATTCAAGTCATTTTCGTCCTCCCTAGGCTTATTCTTGTGCAATTAGGGTTTTTAACCATTCTTGTGCATCCAATAAGTTCATTTGTGTCATTGGATTAACATTTAGGTCATTTTCGTCCTCCCTAGGCTTATTCTTGTGCAATTAGAGCTTTTAACCAATCTTTAGCATCCCAAAAGTTCATTTGTGTCTTTGAATTGACATTTTGGTCATTTTCGTCCTCTCTAGGGTTATTTATGTCCAATTAGGGTTTTTAACCTATCTTGTGCATCGAACAAGTTCATTTGTGTCATTGGATTAAATTTTAGGTCATTTTCGTCCTCCCTAGGCTTATTCTTGTCCAATTAGGGTTTTTAACCAATCTTGTGCATCCAATAAGTTCATTTGTGTCATTGGATTAACATTTAGGTCATTTTCGTCGTCTCTAGGGTTATTTATGTGCAATTAGGGTTTTTAACCAATCTTGT
>JBBPBR010000008.1:22163276-22185705 GCA_037974775.1 Cicer pinnatifidum | reverse complement strand
CTTTGAATTGACATTTAGGTCATTTTCGTCTTCTCTAGGGTTATTTATGTCCAATTAGGGCTTTTAACCTATCTTGTGCATCCAATAATTTCATTTGTGTCATTGGATTAACATTTAAGTCATTTTCGTCCTCCCTAGGCTTATTCTTGTGCAATTAGAGCTTTTAACCAATCTTTAGCATCCAAAAAGTTCATTTGTGTCTTTGAATTGACATTTTGGTCATTTTCGTCCTCTCTATGGTTATTTATGTCCAATTAGGGTTTTTAACCTATCTTGTGCATCGAACAAGTTCATTTGTGTCATTGGATTCAATTTTAGGTCATTTTCGTCCTTCCTAGGCTTATTCTTGTCCAATTAGGGTTTTTAACCGATCTTGTGCATCCAATAAGTTCATTTGTGTCATTGGATTAACATTTAGGTCATTTTCGTCGTCTCTAGGGTTATTTATGTGCAATTAGGGTTTTTAACCAATCTTGTGCATCCAATAAGTTCATTTGTGTCATTGGATTAACATTTGGGTCATTTTCGTCCTCCCTAGGCTTATTCTTGTGCAATTAGGGTTTTTTAACCAATATTGTGCATCCAATAAGTTCATTTGTGTCATTGGATTAACATTTTGGTCATTTTCGTCGTCTCTAGGGTTATTTATGTGCAATTAGGGTTTTTAACCAATCTTGTGCATCCAATAAGTTCATTTGTGTCATTGGATTAACATTTGGGTCATTTTCGTCCTCCCTAGGCTTATTCTTGTGCAATTAGGGTTTTTAACCAATCTTGTGCATCCAATAAGTTCATTTGTGTCATTGGATTAACATTTAGGTCATTTTCGTCGTCTCTAGGGTTATTTATGTGCAATTAAGGTTTTTAACCTATCTTGTGCATCGAACAAGTTCATTTGTGTCGTTGGATAAACATTTAGGTCATTTCCGTCCTCCCTAGGCTTATTCTTGTCCAATTAGGGTTTTTAACCAATATTGTGCATCCAATAAGTTCATTTGTGTCATTGGATTAACATTTAGGTCATTTTCGTCCTCCCTAGGCTTATTCTTGTGCAATTAGGGTTTTTAACCAATCTTGTGCATCCAATAAGTTAATTTGTGTCATTGGATTAACATTTTGGTCATTTTCGTTCTCCCTCGGCTTATTCTTGTGCAATTAGGGTTTTTAACCAATCTTGTGCATCCAATAAGTTCATTTGTGTCATTGGATTAACATTTATGTCATTTTCGTCCTCCCTAGGCTTATTCTTGTGCAATTAGGGTTTTTAACCAATCTTGTGCATCCAATAAGTTCATTTGTGTCATTGGATTAACATTTAGGTCATTTTCGTCCTCCCTAGGCTTATTCTTGTGCAATTAGAGCTTTTAACCAATCTTTAGCATCCCAAAAGTTCATTTGTGTCTTTGAATTGACATTTTGGTCATTTTCGTCCTCTCTAGGGTTATTTATCTCCAATTAGGGTTTTTAACCTATCTTGTGCATCGAACAAGTTCATTTGTGTCATTGGATTAAATTTTAGGTCATTTTCGTCCTCCCTAGGCTTATTCTTGTCCAATTAGGGTTTTTAACCAATCTTGTGCATCCAATAAGTTCATTTGTGTCATTGGATTAACATTTAGGTCATTTTCGTCGTCTCTAGGGTTATTTATGTGCAATTAGGGTTTTTAACCAATCTTGTGCATCCAATAAGTTCATTTGTATCATTGGATTAACATTTAGGTCATTTTCGTCCTCCCTAGGCTTATTCTTGTGCAATTAGAGCTTTTAACCAATCTTTAGCATCCCAAAAGTTCATTTGTGTCTTTGAATTGACATTTTGGTCATTTTCGTCCTCTCTAGGGTTATTTATGTCCAATTAGGGTTTTTAACCTATCTTGTGCATCGAACAAGTTCATTTGTGTCATTGGATTAAATTTTAGGTCATTTTCGTCCTCCCTAGGCTTATTCTTGTCCAATTAGGGTTTTTAACCAATCTTGTGCATCCAATAAGTTCATTTGTGTCATTGGATTAACATTTAAGTCATTTTCGTCCTCCCTAGGCTTATTCTTGTGCAATTAGGGTTTTTAACCAATCTTGTGCATCCAATAAGTTCATTTGTGTCATTGGATTAACATTTAGGTCATTTTCGTCCTCCCTAGGCTTATTCTTGTGCAATTAGGGTTTTTAACCAATCTTGTGCATCCAATAAGTTTATTTGTGTCATTGGATTAACATTTAGGTCATTTTCGTCCTCCCTAGGGTTATTTATGGGCAATTATGGTTTTTAACCAATCATGTGCATCCAATAAGTTCATTTGTGTCATTGAATTAACATTTATGTCATTTTCGTCCTCCCTAGGCTTATTCTTGTGCAATTAGGGTTTTTAACCAATCTTGTGCATCCAATAAGTTCATTTGTGTCATTGGATTAACATTTAGGTCATTTTCGTCCTCCCTAGGCTTATTCTTGTGCAATTAGGACTTTTAACCAATCTTGTGCATCCAAAAAGTTCATTTGTGTCTTTGAATTGACATTTAGGTCATTTTCGTCCTCTCTAGGGTTATTTATGTCCAATTAGGGCTTTTAACCTATCTTGTGCATCCAAAAAGTTCATTTGTGTCTTTGAATTGACATTTATGTCATTTTCGTCCTCTCTAGGGTTATTTATGTGCAATTAAGGTTTTTAACCTATCTTGTGCATCGAACAAGTTCATTTGTGTCGTTGGATTAACATTTAGGTCATTTCCGTCCTCCCTAGGCTTATTCTTGTCCAATTAGGGTTTTTAACCAAACTTTTGCATCCAATAAGTTCATTTGTGTCATTGTATTAAAATTTAGGTCATTTTCGTCCTCCCTAGGGTTATTTGTGGGCAATTAAGGTTTTTAACCAATCTTGTGCATCCAATAAGTTCATTTGTGTCATTGGATTAACATTTAGGTCATTTTCGTCCTCCCTAGGCTTATTCTTGTGCAATTAGGGTTTTTAACCAATCTTGTGCATCCAATAAGTTTATTTGTGTCATTGGATTAACATTTAGGTCATTTTCGTCCTCCCTAGGGTTTTTTATGGGCAATTATGGTTTTTAACCAATCATGTGCATCCAATAAGTTCATTTGTGTCATTGGATTAACATTTATGTCATTTTCGTCCTCCCTAGGCTTATTCTTGTGGAATTAGAGTTTTTAACCAATCTTGTGCATCCAATAAGTTCATTTGTGTCATTGGATTAACATTTAGGTCATTTTCGTCCTCCCTAGGCTTATTCTTGTGCAATTAGGACTTTTAACCAATCTTGTGCATCCAAAAAGTTCATTTGTGTCTTTGAATTGACATTTATGTCATTTTCGTCCACTCTAGGGTTATTTATGTCCAATTAGGGCTTTTAACCTATCTTGTGCATCCAAAAAGTTCATTTGTGTCTTTGAATTGACATTTATGTCATTTTCGTCCTCTCTAGGGTTATTTATGTGCAATTAAGGTTTTTAACCTATCTTGTGCATCGAACAAGTTCATTTGTGTCGTTGGATTAACATTTAGGTCATTTCCGTCCTCCCTAGGCTTATTCTTGTCCAATTAGGGTTTTTAACCAATCTTGTGCATCCAATAAGTTCATTTGTGTCATTGGATTAACATTTAGGTCATTTCCGTCCTCCCTAGGCTTATTCTTGTCCAATTAGGGTTTTTAACCAATCTTGTGCATCCAATAAGTTGAGTTGTGTCATTGGATTAACATTTAGGTCATTTTCGTCCTCCCTAGGCTTATTCTTGTCCAATTAGGGTTTTTAACCAATCTTGTGCATCCAATAAGTTCATTTGTGTCATTGTATTAACATTTAGGTCATTTTCGTCCTCCCTAGGCTTATTCTTGTCCAATTAGGGTTTTTAACCAATCTTGTGCATCCAATAAGTTGAGTTGTGTCATTGGATTAACATTTAGGTCATTTTCGTCCTCCCTAGGCTTATTCTTGTCCAATTAGGGTTTTTAACCAATCTTGTGCATCCAACAAGTTCATTTGTGTCATTGGATTAACATTTAGGTCATTTTCGTCCTCCCTAGGCTTATTCTTGTGCAATTAGGGTTTTTAACCAATCTTGTGCATCCAATAAGTTCATTTGTGTCATTGGATTAACATTTAGGTCATTTTCGTGCTCCCTAGGCTTATTCTTGTCCAATTAGGGTTTTTGACCAATCTTGTGCATCCAATAAGTTCATTTGTGTCATTGGATTAACATTTAGGTCATTTTCGTCCTCCCTAGGCTTATTCTTGTGCAATTAGGGTTTTTAACCAATCTTGTGCATCCAATAAGTTCATTTGTGTCATTGGATTAACATTTAGGTCATTTTCGTCCTCCCTATGCTTATTCTTGTCTAATTAGGGTTTTTAACCAATCTTGTGCATCCAATAAGTTCATTTGTGTCATTGGATTAACATTTAGGTCATTTTCGTCCTCCCTAGGCTTATTCTTGTGCAATTAGGGTTTTTAACCAATCTTGTGCATCCAATAAGTTCATTTGTGTCATTGGATTAACATTTTGGTCATTTTCGTCCTCCCTAGGCTTATTTATGTGCAATTAGGGTTTTTAACCAATCTTGTGCATCCAATAAGTTCATTTGTGTCATTGGATTAACATTTTGGTCATTTTCGTCCTCCCTAGGCTTATTTATGTGCAATTACGTTTTTTAACCAATCTTGTGCATCCAAAAAGTTCTTTTGTGTCATTGGATTAACATTTAGGTCATTTTCGTCCTCCGTTGGGTTATTTGTGGGCAATTAGGGTTTTTAACCAATCTTGTGCATCCAATAAGTTCATTTGTGTCATTGGATTAAGATTTAGGTCATTTTCATCCTCTCTAGGGTTATTTATGTGCAATTAGGGTTTCTAACCAATCTTGTGCATCCAATAAGTTCATTTGTGTCATTGGATTAACATTTAGGTCATTTTCGTCATCTCTAGGGTTATTCATGTGCAATTAGGGTTGTTAACCAATCTTGGGCATCTAAAAAGTTCATTTGTATCTTTGAATTGACATTTAGGTCATTTTCGTCCTCCCTAGGCTTATTCTTGTCCAATTAGGGTTTTTAACCAATCTTGTGCATCCAAAAAGTTCATTTGTGTCTTTGAATTGACATTTAGGTCATTTTCGTCCTCGCTAGGCTTATTCTTGTGCAATTAGGGTTTTTAACCAATCTTATGCATCCAATAAGTTCATTTGTGTCATTGGATTAATATTTAAGTCATTTTCGTCCTCCCTAGACTTATTCTTGTCCAATTAGGGTTTTTAACCAATCTTATGCATCCAATAAGTTCATTTGTGTCATTGGATTAACATTTAGGTCATTTTCGTCCTCCCTAGGCTTATTCTTGTGCAATTAGGGTTTTTAACCAATCTTGTGCATCCAATAAGTTCATTTGTGTCATTGGATTAACATTTTGGTCATTTTCGTCCTCCCTAGGCTTATTTATGTGCAATTAGGGTTTTTAACCAATCTTGTGCATCCAATAAGTTTATTTGTGTCATTGGAATAACATTTAGGTCATTTTCGTCCTCCCTAGGGTTATTTATGGGCAATTAGGGTTTTTAACCAATCTCGTGCATCCAATAAGTTCATTTGTGTCATTGGATTAACATTTAGGTCATTTTCATCGTCTCTAGGGTTATGTATGTGCAATTAGGGTTTTTAACCAATCTTGTGCATCAAATAAGTTCATTTGTGTCATTGTATTAACATTTAGGTCATTTTCGTGCTCCCTAGGCTTATTCTTGTCCAATTAGGGTTTTTAACCAATCTTGTGCATCCAAAAAGTTCATTTGTGTCTTTGAATTGACATTTAGGTCATTTTCGTCCTCTCTAGGGTTATTTATGTCCAATTAGGGTTTTTAATCTATCTTGTGCATCGAACAAGTTCATTTGTGTCATTGGATTAACATTTAGGTCATTTTCGTCCTCTCTAGGGTTATTTATGTGCAATTAGGGTTTTTAACCATTCTTGTGCATCCAATAAGTTCATTTGTGTCATTGGATTAACATTTAGGTCATTTTCGTCCTCCCTAGGCTTATTCTTGTGAAATTAGGGCTTTTAACCAATCTTGTGCATCCAAAAAGTTCATTTGTGTCTTTGAATTGACATTTAGGTCATTTTCGTCCTCTCTAGGGTATTTATGTCAAATTAGGGTTTTTAGCCTATCTTGTGCATCGAACAAGTTCATTTGTGTCATTGGATTAACATTTAGGTCATTTCCGTCCTCCCTAGGCTTATTCTTGTCCAATTAGGGTTTTTAACCAATCTTGTGCATCCAATAAGTTCATTTGTGTCATTGGATTAACATTTAGGTCATTTTCGTCCTCCCTAGGCTTATTCTTGTGCAATTAGGGTTTTTAACCAATCTTGTGCATCCAATAAGTTCATTTGTGTCATTGGATTAACATTTAGGCCATTTTCGTCCTCCCTAGGCTTATTCTTGTCCAATTAGGGTTTTTAACCAATCATGTGCATCCAAAAAGTTCATTTGTGTCTTTGGATTAACATTTAGGTCATTTTCGTCCTCCCTAGGCTTATTCTTGTGCAATTAGGGCTTTTAACCAATCTTGTGCATCCAAAAAGTTCATTTGTGTCTTTGAATTGACATTTAGGTCATTTTCGTCCTCTCTAGGGTTATTTATGTGTAATTAGGGTTTTTAACCAATCTTGTGCATCCAATAAGTTCATTTGTGTCATTGGATTAACATTTAGGTCATTTTCGTCCTCCCTAGGCTTATTCTTGTGCAATTAGGGTTTTTAACCAATCTTGTGCATCCAATAAGTTCATTTGTGTCATTGGATTAACATTTAGGTCATTTTAGTCCTCCCTAGGCTTATTCTTGTGCAATTAGAGCTTTTAACCAATCTTTAGCATCCCAAAAGTTCATTTGTGTCTTTGAATTGACATTTTGGTCATTTTCGTCCTCTCTAGGGTTATTTATGTCCAATTAGGGTTTTTAACCTATCTTGTGCATCGAACAAGTTCATTTGTGTCATTGGATTAAATTTTAGGTCATTTTCGTCCTCCCTAGGCTTATTCTTGTCCAATTAGGGTTTTTAACCAATCTTGTGCATCCAATAAGTTCATTTGTGTCATTGGATTAACATTTAGGTCATTTTCGTCGTCTCTAGGGTTATTTATGTGCAATTAGGGTTTTTAACCAATCTTGTGCATCCAATAAGTTCATTTGTGTCATTGGATTAACATTTGGGTCATTTTCGTCCTCCCTAGGCTTATTCTTGTGCAATTAGGGTTTTTAACCAATCTTGTGCATCCAATAAGTTCATTTGTGTCATTGGAATAACATTTAGGTCATTTTCGTCCTCCCTAGGCTTATTCTTGTGCAATTAGGGTTTTTAACCAATCTTGTGCATCCAATAAGTTAATTTGTGTCATTGGATTAACATTTTGGTCATTTTCGTCCTCCCTAGGCTTATTCTTGTGCAATTAGGGTTTTTAACCAATCTTGTGCATTCAATAAGTTCATTTGTGTCATTGGATTAACATTTAGGTCATTTTCGTCGTCTCTAGGGTTATTTATGTGCAATTAGGGTTTTTAACCAATCTTGGGCATCCAATAAGTTCATTTGTGTCATTGGATTAACATTTGGGTCATTTTCGTCCTCCCTAAGCTTATTCTTGTGCAATTAGGGTTTTTAACCAATCTTGTGCATCCAATAAGTTCATTTGTGTCATTGGATTAACATTTAGGTCATTTTCGTCGTCTCTAGGGTTATTTATGTGCAATTAAGGTTTTTAACCTATCTTGTGCATCGAACAAGTTCATTTGTGTCGTTGGATAAACATTTAGGTCATTTCCGTCCTCCCTAGGCTTATTCTTGTCCAATTAGGGTTTTTAACCAATATTGTGCATCCAATAAGTTCATTTGTGTCATTGGATTAACATTTATGTCCTTCTCGTCCTCCCTAGGCTTATTCTTGTGCAATTAGGACTTTTAACCAATCTTGTGCATCCAAAAAGTTCATTTGTGTCTTTGAATTGACATTTTGGTCATTTTCGTCCTCTCTAGGGTTATTTATGTCCAATTAGGGTTTTTAACCTATCTTGTGCATCGAACAAGTTCATTTGTGTCGTTGGATTAAATTTTAGGTCATTTTCGTCCTCCCTAGGCTTATTCTTGTCCAATTAGGGTTTTTAACCAATCTTGTGCATCCAATAAGTTAATTTGTGTCATTGGATTAACATTTAGGTCATTTTCGTCGTCTCTAGGGTTATTTATGTGCAATTAGGGTTTTTAACCAATCTTGTGCATCCAATAAGTTCATTTGTGTCATTGGATTAACATTTGGGTCATTTTCGTCCTCCCTAGGCTTATTCTTGTGCAATTAGGGTTTTTAACCAATCTTGTGCATCCAATAAGTTCATTTGTGTCATTGGATTAACATTTAGGTCATTTTCCTTCTCCCTAGGCTTATTCTTGTGCAATTAGGGTTTTTAACCAATCTTGTGCATCCAATAAGTTAATTTGTGTCATTGGATTAACATTTTGGTCATTTTCGTCCTCCCTAGGCTTATTCTTGTGCAATTAGGGTTTTTAACCAATCTTGTGCATCCAATAAGTTCATTTGTGTCTTTGGATTAACATTTAAGTCATTTTCGTCCTCCCTAGGCTTATTCTTGTGCAATTAGGACTTTTAACCAATCTTGTGCATCCAAAAAGTTCATTTGTGTCTTTGAATTGACATTTAGGTCATTTTCGTCTTCTCTAGGGTTATTTATGTCCAATTAGGGCTTTTAACCTATCTTGTGCAT
Organism: Cicer pinnatifidum; assembly: GCA_037974775.1. Lineage (NCBI taxonomy): Eukaryota > Viridiplantae > Streptophyta > Magnoliopsida > Fabales > Fabaceae > Cicer > Cicer pinnatifidum. Next base: position 22,176,924 of record JBBPBR010000008.1, on the reverse strand, counting down.
CCAAAAAGTTCATTTGTGTCTTTGAATTGACATTTATGTCATTTTCGTCCTCTCTAGGGTTATTTATGTGCAATTAAGGTTTTTAACCTATCTTGTGCATCGAACAAGTTCATTTGTGTCGTTGGATAAACATTTAGGTCATTTCCGTCATCCCTAGGCTTATTGTTGTCCAATTAGGGTTTTTAACCAATCTTGTGCATCCAATAAGTTCATTTGTGTCATTGGATTAACATTTAGGTCATTTTCGTCGTCTCTAGGGTTATTTACGTGCAATTAGGGTTTTTAACCAATCTTGTGCATCCAATAAGTTCATTTGTGTCATTGGATTTACATTTAGGTCATTTTCGTCCTCCCTAGGCTTATTCTTGTGCAATTAGAGCTTTTAACCAATCTTTAGCATCCCATAAGTTCATTTGTGTCTTTGAATTGACATTTTGGTCATTTTCGTCCTCTCTAGGGTTCTTTATGTCCAATTAGGCTTTTTAACCTATCTTGTGCATCGAACAAGTTCATTTGTGTCATTGGATTAAATTTTAGGTCATTTTCGTCCTCCCTAGGCTTATTCTTGTCCAATTAGGGTTTTTAACCAATCTTGTGCATCCAATAAGTTCATTTGTGTCATTGGATTAACATTTAGGTCATTTTCGTCGTCTCTAGGGTTATTTATGTGCAATTAGGGTTTTTAACCAATCTTGTGCATCCAATAAGTTCATTTGTGTCATTGGATTAACATTTGGGTCATTTTCGTCCTCCCTAGGCTTATTCTTGTGCAATTAGGGTTTTTAACCAATCTTGTGCATCCAATAAGTTCATTTGTGTCATTGGATTAACATTTAGGTCATTTTCGTCCTCCTTAGGCTTATTCTTGTGCAATTAGGGTTTTTAACCAATCTTGTGCATCCAATAAGTTCATTTGTGTCATTGGATTAACATTTAGGTCATTTTCGTCCTCCCTAGGCTTATTCTTGTGCAATTAGGGCTTTTAACCAATCTTGTGCATCCAAAAAGTTCATTTGTGTCTTTGAATTGACATTTAGGTCATTTTCGTCCTCTCTAGGGTTATTTATGTCCAATTAGGGTTTTTAACCAATCTTGTGCATCCAATAAGTTCATTTGTGTCATTGGATTAACATTTAGGTCATTTTCGTCCTCCCTAGGCTTATTCTTGTGCAATTAGGGTTTTTAACCAATCTTGTGCATCCAATAAGTTAATTTGTGTCATTGGATTAACATTTTGGTCATTTTCGTTCTCCCTAGGCTTATTCTAGTGCAATTAGGGTTTTTAACTAATCTTGTGCATCCAATAAGTTCATTTGTGTCATTGGATTAACATTTAGGTCATTTTCGTCCTCCCTAGGGTTATTTATGGGCAATTAGGGTTTTTAACCAATCTTGTGCATCCAATAAGTTCATTTGTGTCATTGGATTAACATTTTGGTCATTTTCGTCCTCCCTAGGCTTATTTATGTGCAATTAGGGTTTTTAACCAATCTTGTGCATCCAATAAGTTCATTTGTGTCATTGGATTAACATTTAGGTCATTTTCGTCGTCTCTAGGGTTATTTATGTGCAATTAGGGTTTTTAACCAATCTTGTGCATCCAATAAGTTCATTTGTGTCATTGGATTAACATTTGGGTCATTTTCGTCCTCCCTAGGCTTATTCTTGTGCAATTAGGGTTTTTAACCAATCTTGTGCATCCAATAAGTTCATTTGTGTCATTGGATTAACATTTAGGTCATTTTCCTCCTCCCTAGGCTTATTCTTGTGCAATTAGGGTTTTTAACCAATCTTGTGCATCCAATAAGTTAATTTGTGTCATTGGATTAACATTTTGGTCATTTTCGTCCTCCCTAGGCTTATTCTTGTGCAATTAGGGTTTTTAACCAATCTTGTGCATCCAATAAGTTCATTTGTGTCATTGGATTAACATTTAAGTCATTTTCGTCCTCCCTAGGCTTATTCTTGTGCAATTAGGACTTTTAACCAATCTTGTGCATCCAAAAAGTTCATTTGTGTCTTTGAATTGACATTTAGGTCATTTTCGTCTTCTCTAGGGTTATTTATGTCCAATTAGGGCTTTTAACCTATCTTGTGCATCCAATAATTTCATTTGTGTCATTGGATTAACATTTAAGTCATTTTCGTCCTCCCTAGGCTTATTCTTGTGCAATTAGAGCTTTTAACCAATCTTTAGCATCCAAAAAGTTCATTTGTGTCTTTGAATTGACATTTTGGTCATTTTCGTCCTCTCTATGGTTATTTATGTCCAATTAGGGTTTTTAACCTATCTTGTGCATCGAACAAGTTCATTTGTGTCATTGGATTCAATTTTAGGTCATTTTCGTCCTCCCTAGGCTTATTCTTGTCCAATTAGGGTTTTTAACCGATCTTGTGCATCCAATAAGTTCATTTGTGTCATTGGATTAACATTTAGGTCATTTTCGTCGTCTCTAGGGTTATTTATGTGCAATTAGGGTTTTTAACCAATCTTGTGCATCCAATAAGTTCATTTGTGTCATTGGATTAACATTTGGGTCATTTTCGTCCTCCCTAGGCTTATTCTTGTGCAATTAGGGTTTTTTACCCAATATTGTGCATCCAATAAGTTCATTTGTGTCATTGGATTAACATTTAGGTCATTTTCGTCGTCTCTAGGGTTATTTATGTGCAATTAGGGTTTTTAACCAATCTTGTGCATCCAATAAGTTCATTTGTGTCATTGGATTAACATTTGGGTCATTTTCGTCCTCCCTAGGCTTATTCTTGTGCAATTAGGGTTTTTAACCAATCTTGTGCATCCAATAAGTTCATTTGTGTCATTGGATTAACATTTAAGTCATTTTCGTCCTCCCTAGGCTTATTCTTGTGCAATTAGGGTTTTTAACCAATCTTGTGCATCCAATAAGTTAATTTGTGTCATTGGATTAACATTTTGGTCATTTTCGTCCTCCCTAGGCTTATTCTTGTGCAATTAGGGTTTTTAACCAATCTTGTGCATTCAATAAGTTCATTTGTGTGATTGGATTAACATTTAGGTCATTTTCGTCGTCTCTAGGGTTATTTATGTGCAATTAGGGTTTTTAACCAATCTTGTGCATCCAATAAGTTCATTTGTGTCATTGGATTAACATTTGGGTCATTTTCGTCCTCCCTAGGCTTATTCTTGTGCAATTAGGGTTTTTAACCAATCTTGTGCATCCAATAAGTTCATTTGTGTCATTGGATTAACATTTTGGTCATTTTCGTCCTCCCTAGGCTTATTCTTGTGCAATTAGGGTTTTTAACCAATCTTGTGCATTCAATAAGTTCATTTGTGTCATTGGACTAACATTTAGGTCATTTTCGTCGTCTCTAGGGTTATTTATGTGCAATTAGGGTTTTTAACCAATCTTGTGCATCCAATAAGTTCAATTGTGTCATTGGATTAACATTTGGGTCATTTTCGTCCTCCCTAGGCTTATTCTTGTGCAATTAGGGTTTTTAACCAATCTTCTGCATCCAATAAGTTCATTTGTGTCATTGGATTAACATTTAGGTCATTTTCGTCGTCTCTAGGGTTATTTATGTGCAATTAGGGTTTTTAACCAATCTTGTGCATCCAATAAGTTCATTTGTGTCATTGGATTAACATTGGGTCATTTTCGTCCTCCCTAGGCTTATTCTTGTGCAATTAGGGTTTTTAACCAATCTTGTGCATCCAATAAGTTCATTTGTGTCATTGGATTAACATTTAGGTCATTTTCGTCCTCCTTAGGCTTATTCTTGTGCAATTATGGATTTTAACCAATCTTGTGCATCCAATAAGTTAATTTGTGTCATTGGATTAACATTTTGGTCATTTTCGTCCTCCCTAGGCTTATTCTTGTGCAATTAGGGTTTTTAACCAATCTTGTGCATCTAATAAGTTCATTTGTGTCATTGGATTAACATTTATGTCATTTTCGTCCTCCCTAGGCTTATTCTTGTGCAATTAGGGTTTTTAACCAATCTTGTGCATCCAATAAGTTCATTTGTGTCATTGGATTAACATTTAGGTCATTTTCGTCCTCCCTAGGCTTATCCTTGTGCAATTAGGGCTTTTAACCAATCTTGTGCATCCTATAAGTTAATTTGTGTCTTTGAATTGACATTTAGGTCATTTTCTTCCTCTCTAGGGTTATTTATGTGTATTTAGGGTTTTTAACCAATCTTGTGCATCCAATAAGTTCATTTGTGTCATTGGATTAACATTTAGGTCATTTTCGTCGTCTCTAGGGTTATTTATGTGCAATTAGGGTTTTTAACCAATCTTGTGCATCCAATAAGTTCATTTGTGTCATTGGATTAACATTTAGGTCATTTTCGTCCTCCCTAGGCTTATTCTTGTGCAATTAGGGTTTTTAACCAATCTTGTGCATCCAATAAGTTCATTTTTGTCATTGGATTAACATTTAGGTCATTTTCGTCCTCCCTAGGCTTATTCTTGTGCAATTAGGGTTTTTAACCAATCTTGTGCATCCAATAAGTTCATTTGTGTCATTGGATTAACATTTAGGTCATTTTCGTCGTCTCTAGGGTTATTTATGTGCAATTAAGGTTTTTAACCTATCTTGTGCATCGAACAAGTTCATTTGTGTCGTTGGATAAACATTTAGGTCATTTCCGTCCTCCCTAGGCTTATTCTTGTCCAATTAGGGTTTTTAACCAATATTGTGCATCCAATAAGTTCATTTGTGTCATTGGATTAACATTTATGTCATTCTCGTCCTCCCTAGGCTTATTCTTGTGCAATTAGGACTTTTAACCAATCTTGTGCATCCAAAAAGTTCATTTGTGTCTTTGAATTGACATTTTGGTCATTTTCGTCCTCTCTAGGGTTATTTATGTCCAATTAGGGTTTTTAACCTATCTTGTGCATCGAACAAGTTCATTTGTGTCGTTGGATTAAATTTTAGGTCATTTTCGTCCTCCCTAGGCTTATTCTTGTCCAATTAGGGTTTTTAACCAATCTTGTGCATCCAATAAGTTAATTTGTGTCATTGGATTAACATTTAGGTCATTTTCGTCGTCTCTAGGGTTATTTATGTGCAATTAGGGTTTTTAACCAATCTTGTGCATCCAATAAGTTCATTTGTGTCATTGGATTAACATTTGGGTCATTTTCGTCCTCCCTAGGCTTATTCTTGTGCAATTAGGGTTTTTAACCAATCTTGTGCATCCAATAAGTTCATTTGTGTCATTGGATTAACATTTAGGTCATTTTCCTTCTCCCTAGGCTTATTCTTGTGCAATTAGGGTTTTTAACCAATCTTGTGCATCCAATAAGTTAATTTGTGTCATTGGATTAACATTTTGGTCATTTTCGTCCTCCCTAGGCTTATTCTTGTGCAATTAGGGTTTTTAACCAATCTTGTGCATCCAATAAGTTCATTTGTGTCATTGGATTAACATTTAAGTCATTTTCGTCCTCCCTAGGCTTATTCTTGTGCAATTAGGACTTTTAACCAATCTTGTGCATCCAAAAAGTTCATTTGTGTCTTTGAATTGACATTTCGGTCATTTTCGTCTTCTCTAGGGTTATTTATGTCCAATTAGGGCTTTTAACCTATCTTGTGCATCCAAAAAGTTCATTTGTGTCTTTGAATTGACATTTATGTCATTTTCGTCCTCTCTAGGGTTATTTATGTGCAATTAAGGTTTTTAACCTATCTTGTGCATCGAACAAGTTCATTTGTGTCGTTGGATAAACATTTAGGTCATTTCCGTCATCCCTAGGCTTATTGTTGTCCAATTAGGGTTTTTAACCAATCTTGTGCATCCAATAAGTTCATTTGTGTCATTGGATTAACATTTAGGTCATTTTCGTCGTCTCTAGGGTTATTTACGTGCAATTAGGGTTTTTAACCAATCTTGTGCATCCAATAAGTTCATTTGTGTCATTGGATTTACATTTAGGTCATTTTCGTCCTCCCTAGGCTTATTCTTGTGCAATTAGAGCTTTTAACCAATCTTTAGCATCCCAAAAGTTCATTTGTGTCTTTGAATTGACATTTTGGTCATTTTCGTCCTCTCTAGGGTTCTTTATGTCCAATTAGGCTTTTTAACCTATCTTGTGCATCGAACAAGTTCATTTGTGTCATTGGATTAAATTTTAGGTCATTTTCGTCCTCCCTAGGCTTATTCTTGTCCAATTAGGGTTTTTAACCAATCTTGTGCATCCAATAAGTTCATTTGTGTCATTGGATTAACATTTAGGTCATTTTCGTCGTCTCTAGGGTTATTTATGTGCAATTAGGGTTTTTAACCAATCTTGTGCATCCAATAAGTTCATTTTTGTCATTGGATTAACATTTGGGTCATTTTCGTCCTCCCTAGGCTTATTCTTGTGCAATTAGGGTTTTTAACCAATCTTGTGCATCCAATAAGTACATTTGTGTCATTGGATTAACATTTAGGTCATTTTCGTCCTCCTTAGGCTTATGCTTGTGCAATTATGGTTTTTAACCAATCTTGTGCATCCAATAAGTTAATTTGTGTCATTGGATTAACATTTTGGTCATTTTCGTCCTCCCTAGGCTTATTCTTGTGCAATTAGGGTTTTTAACCAATCTTGTGCATCTAATAAGTTCATTTGTGTCATTGGATTAACATTTATGTCATTTTCGTCCTCCCTAGGCTTATTCTTGTGCAATTAGGATTTTTAACCAATCTTGTGCATCAAATAAGTTTATTTGTGTCATTGGATTAACATTTAGGTCATTTTCGTCCTCCCTAAGGTTATTTATGGGCAATTATGGTTTTTAACCAATCATGTGCATCCAATAAGTTCATTTGTGTCATTGGATTAACATTTATGTCATTTTCATCCTCCCTAGGCTTATTCTTGTGCAATTAGGGTTTTTAACCAATCTTGTGCATCCAATAAGTTCATTTGTGTCATTGGATTAACATTTAAGTCATTTTCGTCCTCCCTAGGCTTATTCTTGTGCAATTAGGGTTTTTAACCAATCTTGTGCATCCAATAAGTTCATTTGTGTCATTGGATTAACATTTAGGTCATTTTCGTCCTCCCTAGGCTTATTCTTGTGCAATTAGAGCTTTTAACCAATCTTTAGCATCCCAAAAGTTCATTTGTGTCTTTGAATTGACATTTTTGTCATTTTCGTCCTCTCTAGGGTTATTTATGTCCAATTAGGGTTTTTAACCTATCTTGTGCATCGAACAAGTTCATTTGTGTCATTGGATTAAATTTTAGGTCATTTTCGTCCTCCCTAGGCTTATTCTTGTCCAATTAGGGTTTTTAACCAATCTTGTGCATCCAATAAGTTCATTTGTGTCATTGGATTAACATTTAGGTCATTTTCGTCGTCTCTAGGGTTATTTATGTGCAATTAGGGTTTTTAACCAATCTTGTGCATCCAATAAGTTCATTTGTGTCATTGGATTAACATTTGGGTCATTTTCGTCCTCCCTAGGCTTATTCTTGTGCAATTAGGGTTTTTAACCAATCTTGTGCATCCAATAAGTTCATTTGTGTCATTGGATTAACATTTTGGTCATTTTCGTCCTCCCTAGGCTTATTCTTGTGCAATTAGGGTTTTTAACCAATCTTGTGCATTCAATAAGTTCATTTGTGTCATTGGACTAACATTTAGGTCATTTTCGTCGTCTCTAGGGTTATTTATGTGCAATTAGGGTTTTTAACCAATCTTGTGCATCCAATAAGTTCATTTGTGTCATTGGATTAACATTTAGGTCATTTTCGTCCTCCTTAGGCTTATTCTTGTGCAATTATGGATTTTAACCAATCTTGTGCATCCAATAAGTTAATTTGTGTCATTGGATTAACATTTTGGTCATTTTCGTCCTCCCTAGGCTTATTCTTGTGCAATTAGGGTTTTTAACCAATCTTGTGCATCTAATAAGTTCATTTGTGTCATTGGATTAACATTTATGTCATTTTCGTCCTCCCTTGGCTTATTCTTGTGCAATTAGGGTTTTTAACCAATCTTGTGCATCAAATAAGTTTATTTGTGTCATTGGATTAACATTTAGGTCATTTTCGTCCTCCCTAAGGTTATTTATGGGCAATTATGGTTTTTAACCAATCATGTGCATCCAATAAGTTCATTTGTGTCATTGGATTAACATTTATGTCATTTTCATCCTCCCTAGGCTTATTCTTGTGCAATTAGGGTTTTTAACCAATCTTGTGCATCCAATAAGTTCATTTGTGTCATTGGATTAACATTTAGGTCATTTTCGTCCTCCATAGGCTTATTCTTGTGCAATTAGGACTTTTAACAAATCTTGTGCATCCAAAAAGTTCATTTGTGTGTTTGAATTGACATTTAGGTCATTTTCTTCCTCTCTAGGGTTATTTATGTCCAATTAGGGCTTTTAACCTATCTTGTGCATCCAAAAAGTTCATTTGTGTCTTTGAATTGACATTTATTTTATTTTCGTCCTCTCTAGGGTTATTTATGTGCAATTAAGGTTTTTAACCTATGTTGTGCATCGAACAACTTCATTTGTGTCGTTGGATAAACATTTAGGTCATTTCCGTCCTCCCTAGGCTTATTCTTGTCCAATTAGGGTTTTTAACCAATATTGTGCATCCAATAAGTTCATTTGTGTCATTGGATTAACATTTAGGTCATTTTCGTCCTCCCTAGGCTTATTCTTGTGCAATTAGGGTTTTTAACCAATCTTGTGCATCCAATAAGTTAATTTGTGTCATTGGATTAACATTTTGGTCATTTTCGTTCTCCCTCGGCTTATTCTTGTGCAATTAGGGTTTTTAACCAATCTTGTGCATCCAATAAGTTCATTTGTGTCATTGGATTAACATTTATGTCATTTTCGTCCTCCCTAGGCTTATTTATGGGCAATTATGGTTTTTAACCAATTGGATTAACATTTAGGTCATTTTCGTCCTCCCTAGGCTTATTCTTGTGCAATTAGGGTTTTTAACCAATCTTGTGCATCCAATAAGTTCATTTGTGTCATTGGATTAACATTTAGGTCATTTTCGTCCTCCCTAGGCTTATTTATGGGCAATTATGGTTTTTAACCAATTGGATTAACATTTATGTCATTTTCGTCCTCCCTAGGCTTATTCTTGTGCAATTAGGGTTTTTAACCAATCTTGTGCATCCAATAAGTTCATTTGTGTCATTGGATTAACATTTAGGTCATTTTCGTCCTCCCTAGGCTTATTCTTGTGCAATTAGGACTTTTAACCAATCTTGTGCATTCAAAAAGTTCATTTGTGTCTTTGAATTGACATTTAGGTCATTTTCGTCCTCTCTAGGGTTATTTATGTCCAATTAGGGCTTTTAACCTATCTTGTGTATCCAAAAAGTTCATTTGTGTCTTTGAATTGACATTTATGTCATTTTCGTCCTCTCTAGGGTTATTTATGTGCAATTAAGGTTTTTAACCTATCTTGTGCATCGAACAAGTTCATTTGTGTCGTTGGATAAACATTTAGGTCATTTCCGTCCTCCCTAGGCTTATTCTTGTCCAATTAGGGTTTTTAACCAATATTGTGCATCCAATAAGTTCATTTGTGTCATTGGATTAACATTTAGGTCATTTTCGTCCTCCCTAGGCTTATTCTTGTGCAATTAGGGTTTTTAACCAATCTTGTGCATCCAATAAGTTAATTTGTGTCATTGGATTAACATTTTGGTCATTTTCGTTCTCCCTCGGCTTATTCTTGTGCAATTAGGGTTTTTAACCAATCTTGTGCATCCAATAAGTTCATTTGTGTCATTGGATTAACATTTAGGTCATTTTCGTCGTCTCTAGGGTTATTTATGTGCAATTAAGGTTTTTAACCTATCTTGTGCATCGAACAAGTTCATTTGTGTCGTTGGATAAACATTTAGGTCATTTCCGTCCTCCCTAGGCTTATTCTTGTCCAATTAGGGTTTTTAACCAATATTGTGCATCCAATAAGTTCATTTGTGTCATTGGATTAACATTTAGGTCATTTTCGTCCTCCCTAGGCTTATTCTTGTGCAATTAGGGTTTTTAACCAATCTTGTGCATCCACTAAGTTTAGTTGTGTCTTTGGATTAACATTTAGGTCATTTTCGTCCTCCCTAGGGTTTTTTATTGGCAATTATGGTTTTTAACCAATCATGTGCATCCAATTAGTTCATTTGTGTCATTGGATTAACATTTATGTCATTTTCGTCCTCCCTAGGCTTATTCTTGTGCAATTAGGGTTTTTAACCAATCTTGTGCATCCAATAAGTTCATTTGTGTCATTGGATTAACATTTAGGTCATTTTCGTCCTCCCTAGGCTTATTCTTGTGCAATTAGGACTTTTAACCAATCTTGTGCATTCAAAAAGTTCATTTGTGTCTTTGAATTGACATTTAGGTCATTTTCGTCCTCTCTAGGGTTATTTATGTCCAATTAGGGCTTTTAACCTATCTTGTGTATCCAAAAAGTTCATTTGTGTCTTTGAATTGACATTTATGTCATTTTCGTCCTCTCTAGGGTTATTTATGTGCAATTAAGGTTTTTAACCTATCTTGTGCATCGAACAAGTTCATTTGTGTCGTTGGATAAACATTTAGGTCATTTCCGTCCTCCCTAGGCTTATTCTTGTCCAATTAGGGTTTTTAACCAATATTGTGCATCCAATAAGTTCATTTGTGTCATTGGATTAACATTTAGGTCATTTTCGTCCTCCCTAGGCTTATTCTTGTGCAATTAGGGTTTTTAACCAATCTTGTGCATCCAATAAGTTAATTTGTGTCATTGGATTAACATTTTGGTCATTTTCGTTCTCCCTCGGCTTATTCTTGTGCAATTAGGGTTTTTAACCAATCTTGTGCATCCAATAAGTTCATTTGTGTCATTGGATTAACATTTATGTCATTTTCGTCCTCCCTAGGCTTATTCTTGTGCAATTAGGGTTTTTAACCAATCTTGTGCATCCAATAAGTTCATTTGTGTCATTGGATTAACATTTAGGTCATTTTCGTCCTCCCTAGGCTTATTCTTGTGCAATTAGAGCTTTTAACCAATCTTTAGCATCCCAAAAGTTCATTTGTGTCTTTGAATTGACATTTTGGTCATTTTCGTCCTCTCTAGGGTTATTTATCTCCAATTAGGGTTTTTAACCTATCTTGTGCATCGAACAAGTTCATTTGTGTCATTGGATTAAATTTTAGGTCATTTTCGTCCTCCCTAGGCTTATTCTTGTCCAATTAGGGTTTTTAACCAATCTTGTGCATCCAATAAGTTCATTTGTGTCATTGGATTAACATTTAGGTCATTTTCGTCGTCTCTAGGGTTATTTATGTGCAATTAGGGTTTTTAACCAATCTTGTGCATCCAATAAGTTCATTTGTATCATTGGATTAACATTTAGGTCATTTTCGTCCTCCCTAGGCTTATTCTTGTGCAATTAGAGCTTTTAACCAATCTTTAGCATCCCAAAAGTTCATTTGTGTCTTTGAATTGACATTTTGGTCATTTTCGTCCTCTCTAGGGTTATTTATGTCCAATTAGGGTTTTTAACCTATCTTGTGCATCGAACAAGTTCATTTGTGTCATTGGATTAAATTTTAGGTCATTTTCGTCCTCCCTAGGCTTATTCTTGTCCAATTAGGGTTTTTAACCAATCTTGTGCATCCAATAAGTTCATTTGTGTCATTGGATTAACATTTAGGTCATTTTCGTCGTCTCTAGGGTTATTTATGTGCAATTAGGGTTTTTAACCAATCTTGTGCATCCAATAAGTTCATTTGTGTCATTGGATTAACATTTGGGTCATTTTCGTCCTCCCTAGGCTTATTCTTGTGCAATTAGAGCTTTTAACCAATCTTTAGCATCCCAAAAGTTCATTTGTGTCTTTGAATTGACATTTTGGTCATTTTCGTCCTCTCTAGGGTTCTTTATGTCCAATTAGGCTTTTTAACCTATCTTGTGCATCGAACAAGTTCATTTGTGTCATTGGATTAAATTTTAGGTCATTTTCGTCCTCCCTAGGCTTATTCTTGTCCAATTAGGGTTTTTAACCAATCTTGTGCATCCAATAAGTTCATTTGTGTCATTGGATTAACATTTAGGTCATTTTCGTCGTCTCTAGGGTTATTTATGTGCAATTAGGGTTTTTAACCAATCTTGTGCATCCAATAAGTTCATTTTTGTCATTGGATTAACATTTGGGTCATTTTCGTCCTCCCTAGGCTTATTCTTGTGCAATTAGGGTTTTTAACCAATCTTGTGCATCCAATAAGTACATTTGTGTCATTGGATTAACATTTAGGTCATTTTCGTCCTCCTTAGGCTTATGCTTGTGCAATTATGGTTTTTAACCAATCTTGTGCATCCAATAAGTTAATTTGTGTCATTGGATTAACATTTTGGTCATTTTCGTCCTCCCTAGGCTTATTCTTGTGCAATTAGGGTTTTTAACCAATCTTGTGCATCTAATAAGTTCATTTGTGTCATTGGATTAACATTTATGTCATTTTCGTCCTCCCTAGGCTTATTCTTGTGCAATTAGGGTTTTTAACCAATCTTGTGCATCCAATAAGTTAATTTGTGTCATTGGATTAACATTTTGGTCATTTTCGTCCTCCCTAGGCTTATTCTTGTGCAATTAGGGTTTTTAACCAATCTTGTGCATTCAATAAGTTCATTTGTGTGATTGGATTAACATTTAGGTCATTTTCGTCGTCTCTAGGGTTATTTATGTGCAATTAGGGTTTTTAACCAATCTTGTGCATCCAATAAGTTCATTTGTGTCATTGGATTAACATTTGGGTCATTTTCGTCCTCCCTAGGCTTATTCTTGTGCAATTAGGGTTTTTAACCAATCTTGTGCATCCAATAAGTTCATTTGTGTCATTGGATTAACATTTAAGTCATTTTCGTCCTCCCTAGGCTTATTCTTGTGCAATTAGGGTTTTTAACCAATCTTGTGCATCAAATAAGTTTATTTGTGTCATTGGATTAACATTTAGGTCATTTTCGTCCTCCCTAGGGTTTTTTATGGGCAATTATGGTTTTTAACCAATCATGTGCATCCAATAAGTTCATTTGTGTCATTTGATTAACATTTATGTCATTCTCGTCCTCCCTAGGCTTATTCTTGTGCAATTAGGACTTTTAACCAATCTTGTGCATCCAAAAAGTTCATTTGTGTCTTTGAATTGACATTTTGGTCATTTTCGTCCTCTCTAGGGTTATTTATGTCCAATTAGGGTTTTTAACCTATCTTGTGCATCGGACAAGTTCATTTGTGTCGTTGGATTAAATTTTAGGTCATTTTCGTCCTCCCTAGGCTTATTCTTGTCCAATTAGGGTTTTTAACCAATCTTATGCATCCAATAAGTTCATTTGTGTCATTGGATTAACATTTAGGTCATTTTCGTCGTCTCTAGGGTTATTTATGTGCAATTAGGGTTTTTAACCAATCTTGTGCATCCAATAAGTTCATTTGTGTCATTGGATTAACATTTGGGTCATTTTCGTCCTCCCTAGGCTTATTCTTGTGCAATTAGGGTTTTTAACCAATCTTGTGCATCCAATAAGTTCATTTGTGTCATTGGATTAACATTTAGGTCATTTTCCTCCTCCCTAGGCTTATTCTTGTGCAATTAGGGTTTTTAACCAATCTTGTGCATCCAATAAGTT
>JBBPBR010000008.1:22118168-22162776 GCA_037974775.1 Cicer pinnatifidum | reverse complement strand
TCATTTGTGTCATTGGATTAACATTTAGGTCATTTTCGTCCTCCCTAGGCTTATTCTTGTGCAATTAGGACTTTTAACCAATGTTGTGCATCCAAAGAGTTCATTTGTGTCTTTGAATTGACATTTAGGTCATTTTCATCCTCTCTAGGGTTATTTATGTCCAATTAGGGCTTTTAACCTATCTTGTGCATCCAAAAAGTTCATTTGTGTCTTTGAATTGACATTTATGTCATTTTCGTCCTCTCTAGGGTTATTTATGTGCAATTAAGGTTTTTAACCTATCTTGTGCATCGAACAAGTTCATTTGTGTCGTTGGATTAACATTTAGGTCATTTCCGTCCTCCCTAGGCATATTCTTGTCCAATTAGGGTTTTTAACCAATCTTGTGCATCCAATAAGTTCATTTGTGTCATTGGATTAACATTTAGGTCATTTTCGTCCTCCCTAGGGTTATTTATGAGCAATTAGGGTTTTTAACCAATCTTGTGCATCCAATAAGTTCATTTGTGTCATTGGATTAACATTTAGGTCATTTTCGTCCTCCCTAGGCTTATTCTTGTGCAATTAGGGTTTTTAACCAATCTGGTGCATCCAATAAATTTATTTGTGTCATTGGATTAACATTTAGGTCATTTTCGTCCTCCCTAGGGTTTTTTATTGGCAATTATGGTTTTTAACCAATCATGTGCATCCAATTAGTTCATTTGTGTCATTGGATTAACATTTATGTCATTTTCGTCCTCCCTAGGCTTATTCTTGTGGAATTAGGGTTTTTAACCAATCTTGTGCATCCAATAAGTTCATTTGTGTCATTGGATTAACATTTAGGTCATTTTCGTCCTCCCTAGGCTTATTCATGTGCAATTAGGACTTTTAACCAATCTTGTGCATCCAAAAAGTTCATTTGTTTCTTTGAATTGACATTTATGTCATTTTCGTCCTCTCTAGGGTTATTTATGTCCAATTAGGGCTTTTAACCTATCTTGTGCATCCAAAAAGTTCATTTGTGTCTTTGAATTGACATTTATGTCATTTTCGTCCTCTCTAGGGTTATTTATGTGCAATTAAGGTTTTTAACCTATCTTGTGCATCGAACAAGTTCATTTGTGTCGTTGGATTAACATTTAGGTCATTTCCGTCCTCCCTATGCTTATTCTTGTCCAATTAGGGTTTTTAACCAATCTTTTGCATCCAATAAGTTCATTTGTGTCATTGGATTAACATTTAGGTCATTTTCGTCCTCCCTAGGGTTATTTGTGGGCAATTAAGGTTTTTAACCAATCTTGTGCATCCAATAAGTTCATTTGTGTCATTGGATTAACATTTAGGTCATTTTCGTCCTCCCTAGGCTTATTCTTGTGCAATTAGGGTTTTTAACCAATCTTGTGCATCCAATAAGTTTATTTGTGTCATTGGATTAAAATTTAGGTCATTTTCGTCCTCCCTAGGGTTTTTTATGGGCAATTATGGTTTTTAACCAATCATGTGCATCCAATAAGTTCATTTGTGTCATTGGATTAACATTTATGTCATTTTCGTCCTCCCTAGGCTTATTCTTGTGGAATTAGGGTTTTTAACCAATCTTGTGCATCCAATAAGTTTATTTGTGTCATTGGATTAACATTTAGGTCATTTTCGTCCTCCCTAGGCTTATTCTTGTGCAATTAGGACTTTTAACCAATCTTGTGCATCCAAAAAGTTCATTTGTGTCTTTGAATTGACATTTAGGTCATTTTCATCCTCTCTAGGGTTATTTATGTCCAATTTGGGCTTTTAACCTATCTTGTGCATCCAAAAAGTTCATTTGTGTCTATGAATTGACATTTATGTCATTTTCGTCCTCTCTAGGGTTATTTATGTGCAATTAAGGTTTTTAACCTATCTTGTGCATCGAACAAGTTCATTTGTGTCGTTGGATAAACATTTAGGTCATTTCCGTCCTCCCTAGGCTTATTCTTGTCCAATTAGGGTTTTTAACCAATCTTGTGCATCCAATAAGTTCATTTGTGTCATTGGAATAACATTTAGGTCATTTTCGTCGTCTCTAGGGTTATTTATGTGCAATTAGGGTTTTTAACCAATCTTGTGCATCCAATAAGTTCATTTGTGTAATTGGATTAACATTTAGGTCATTTTCGTCCTCCCTAGGCTTATTCTTATGCAATTAGGGTTTTTAACCAATCTTGTGCATCAAATAAGTTTATTTGTGTCATTGGATTAACATTTAGGTCATTTTCGTCCTCCCTAGGCTTATTCTTGTGCAATTAGGGTTTTTAACCAATCTTTTGCATCCAATAAGTTTATTTGTGTCATTGGATTAACATTTAGGTCATTTTCGTCCTCCCTAGGGTTTTTTATTGGCAATTATGGTTTTTAACCAATCATGTGCATCCAATTAGTTCATTTGTGTCATTGGATTAACATTTATGTCATTTTCGTCCTCCCTAGGCTTATTCTTGTGGAATTAGGGTTTTTAACCAATCTTTTGCATCCAATAAGTTCATTTGTGTCATTGGATTAACATTTAGGTCATTTTCGTCCTCCCTAGGCTTATTCATGTGCAATTAGGACTTTTAACCAATCTTGTGCATCCAAAAAGTTCATTTGTGTCTTTGAATTGACATTTATGTCATTTTCGTCCTCTCTAGGGTTATTTATGTCCAATTAGGGCTTTTAACCTATCTTGTGCATCCAAAAAGTTCATTTGTGTCTTTGAATTGACATTTATGTCATTTTCGTCCTCTCTAGGGTTATTTATGTGCAATTAAGGTTTTTAACCTATCTTGTGCATCGAACAAGTTCATTTGTGTCGTTGGATTAACATTTAGGTCATTTCCGTCCTCCCTATGCTTATTCTTGTCCAATTAGGGTTTTTAACCAATCTTTTGCATCCAATAAGTTCATTTGTGTCATTGGATTAACATTTAGGTCATTTTCGTCCTCCCTAGGGTTATTTGTGGGCAATTAAGGTTTTTAACCAATCTTGTGCATCCAATAAGTTCATTTGTGTCATTGGATTAACATTTAGGTCATTTTCGTCCTCCCTAGGCTTATTCTTGTGCAATTAGGGTTTTTAACCAATCTTGTGCATCCAATAAGTTTATTTGTGTCATTGGATTAACATTTAGGTCATTTTCGTCCTCCCTAGGGTTATTTATGTGCAATTATGGTTTTTAACCAATCATGTGCATCCAATAAGTTCATTTGTGTCATTGGATTAACATTTATGTCATTTTCGTCCTCCCTAGGCTTATTCTTGTGCAATTAGGGTTTTTAACCAATCTTGTGCATCCAATAAGTTCATTTGTGTCATTGGATTAACATTTAGGTCATTTTCGTCCTCCCTAGGCTTATTCTTGTGCAATTAGGACTTTTAACCAATCTTGTGCATCCAAAAAGTTCATTTGTGTCTTTGAATTTACATTTAGGTCATTTTCGTCCTCTCTAGGGTTATTTATGTCCAATTAGGGCTTTTAACCTATCTTGTGCATCCAAAAAGTTCATTTGTGTCTTTGAATTGACATTTATGTCATTTTCGTCCTCTCTAGGGTTATTTATGTGCAATTAAGCTTTTTAATCTATCTTGTGCATCGAACAAGTTCATTTGTGTCGTTGGATTAACATTTAGGTCATTTCCGTCCTCCCTAGGCTTATTCTTGTCCAATTAGGGTTTTTAACCAATCTTGTGCATCCAATAAGTTCATTTGTGTCTTTGAATTGACATTTATGTCATTTTCGTCCTCTCTAGGGTTATTTATGTGCAATTAAGGTTTTTAACCTATCTTGTGCATCGAACAAGTTCATTTGTGTCGTTGGATTAACATTTAGGTCATTTCCGTCCTCCCTAGGCTTATTCTTGTGCAATTAGGGTTTTTAACCAATCTTGTGCATCCAATAAGTTTATTTGTGTCATTGGATTAACATTTAGGTCATTTTCGTCCTCCCTAGGGTTTTTTATTGGCAATTATGGTTTTTAACCAATCATGTGCATCCAATTAGTTCATTTGTGTCATTGGATTAACATTTATGTCATTTTCGTCCTCCCTAGGCTTATTCTTGTGCAATTAGGGTTTTTAACCAATCTTGTGCATCCAATAAGTTCATTTGTGTCATTGGATTAACATTTAGGTCATTTTCGTCCTCCCTAGGCTTATTCTTGTGCAATTAGGACTTTTAGCCAATCTTGTGCATCCAAAAAGTTCATTTGTGTCTTTGAATTTACATTTAGGTCATTTTCGTCCTCTCTAGGGTTATTTATGTCCAATTAGGGCTTTTAACCTATCTTGTGCATCCAAAAAGTTCATTTGTGTCTTTGAATTGACATTTATGTCATTTTCGTCCTCTCTAGGGTTATTTATGTGCAATTAAGGTTTTTAACCTATCTTGTGCATCGAACAAGTTCATTTGTGTCGTTGGATTAACATTTAGGTCATTTCCGTCCTCCCTAGGCTTATTCTTGTGCAATTAGGGTTTTTAACCAATCTTGTGCATCCAATAAGTTCATTTGAGTCATTGGATTAACATTTAGGTCATTTTCGTCCTCCCTAGGCTTATTCTTGTGCAATTAAGACTTTTAACCAATCTTGTGCATCCAAAAAGTTCATTTGTGTCTTTGAATTGACATTTAGGTCATTTTCGTCCTCTCTAGGGTTATTTATGTCCAATTAGGGCTTTTAACCTATCTTGTGCATCCAAAAAGTTCATTTGTGTCTTTGAATTGACATTTATGTCATTTTCGTCCTCTCTAGGGTTATTTATGTGCAATTAAGGTTTTTAACCTATCTTGTGCATCGAACAAGTTCATTTGTGTCGTTGGATTAACATTTAGGTCATTTCCGTCCTCCCTAGGCTTATTCTTGTGCAATTAGGGTTTTTAACCAATCTTGTGCATCCAATAAGTTTATTTGTGTCATTGGATTAACATTTAGGTCATTTTCGTCCTCCCTAGGGTTATTTATGGGCAATTAGGGTTTTTAACCAATCTTGTGCATCCAATAAGTTCATTTGTGTCATTGGATTAACATTTAGGTCATTTTCGTCCTCCCTAGGCTTATTCTTGTGCAATTAGGGTTTTTAACCAATCTTGTGCATCCAAAAAGTTCATTTGTGTCTTTGGATTAACATTTAGGACATTTTCGTCCCCTCTATGGTTATTTATGTCCAATTAGGGTTTTTAACCAATCTTGTGCATCCAATAAGTTCATTTGTGTCATTGGATTAACATTTAGGTCATTTTCGTCCTCCCTAGGCTTATTCTTGTGGAATTAGGGTTTTTAACCAATCTTGTGCATCCAATAAGTTCATTTGTGTCATTGGATTAACATTTAGGTCATTTTCGTCCTCCCTAGGCTTATTCTTGTGCAATTAGGACTTTTAACCAATCTTGTGCATCCAAAGAGTTCATTTGTGTCTTTGAATTGACATTTAGGTCATTTTCGTCCTCTCTATGGTTATTTATGTCCAATTAGGGCTTTTAACCTATCTTGTGCATCCAAAAAGTTCATTTGTGTCTTTGAATTGACATTTATGTCATTTTCGTCCTCTCTAGGGTTATTTATGTGCAATTAAGGTTTTTAACCTATCTTGTGCATCGAACAAGTTCATTTGTGTCGTTGGATTAACATTTAGGTCATTTCCGTCCTCCCTAGGCTTATTCTTGTCCAATTAGGGTTTTTAACCAATCTTGTGCATCCAATAAGTTCATTTGTGTCATTGGATTAAAATTTAGGTCATTTTCGTCCTCCCTAGGGTTATTTGTGGGCAATTAAGGTTTTTAACCAATCTTGTGCATCCAATAAGTTCATTTGTGTCATTGGATTAACATTTAGGTCATTTTCGTCCTCCCTAGGCTTATTCTTATGCAATTAGGTTTTCTAACCAATCTTGTGCATCCAATAAGTTCATTTGTGTCATTGGATTAACATTTAGGTCATTTTCGTCCTCCCTAGGGTTTTTTATGGGCAATTATGGTTTTTAACCAATCATGTGCATCCAATAAGTTCATTTGTGTCATTGGATTAACATTTATGTCATTTTCGTCCTCCCTAGGCTTATTCTTGTGGAATTAGGGTTTTTAACCAATCTTGTGCATCCAATAAGTTCATTTGTGTCATTGGATTAACATTTAGGTCATTTTCGTCCTCCCTAGGGTTATTTGTGGGCAATTAAGGTTTTTAACCAATCTTGTGCATCCAATAAGTTCATTTGTGTCATTGGATTAACATTTAGGTCATTTTCGTCCTCCCTAGGCTTATTCTTGTGCAATTAGGGTTTTTAACCAATCTTGTGCATCCAATAAGTTTATTTGTGTCATTGGATTAACATTTAGGTCATTTTCGTCCTCCCTAGGGTTTTTTATGGGTAATTATGGTTTTTAACCTATCATGTGCATCCAATAAGTTCATTTGTGTCATTGGATTAACATTTATGTCATTTTCGTCCTCCCTAGGCTTATTCTTGTGCAATTAGGGTTTTTAACCAATCTTGTGCATCCAATAAGTTCATTTGTGTCATTGGATTAACATTTAGGTCATTTTCGTCCTCCCTAGGCTTATTCTTGTGCAATTAGGACTTTTAACCAATCTTGTGCATCCAATAAGTTCATTTGTGTCATTGGATTAACATTTAGGTCATTTTCGTCCTCCCTAGGCTTATTCTTGTGCAATTAGGGTTTTTAACCAATCTTGTGCATCCAATAAGTTTATTTGTGTCATTGGATTAACATTTAGGTCATTTTCGTCCTCCCTAGGCTTATTCTTGTGCAATTAGGGTTTTTAACCAATCTTGTGAATCCAATAAGTTTATTTGTGTCATTGGATTAACATTTAGGTCATTTTCGTCCTCCCTAGGGTTTTTTATGGGTAATTATGGTTTTTAACCTATCATGTGCATCCAATAAGTTCATTTGTGTCATTGGATTAACATTTATGTCATTTTCGTCCTCCCTAGGCTTATTCTTGTGGAATTAGGGTTTTTAACCAATCTTGTGCATCCAATAAGTTTATTTGTGTCATTGGATTAACATTTAGGTCATTTTCGTCCTCCCTAGGCTTATTCTTGTGCAATTAGGACTTTTAACCAATCTTGTGCATCCAAAAAGTTCATTTGTGTCTTTGAATTGACATTTATGTCATTTTCGTCCTCTCTAGGGTTATTTATGTCCAATTAGGGCTTTTAACCTATCTTGTGCATCCAAAAAGTTCATTTGTGTCTTTGAATTGACATTTATGTCATTTTCGTCCTCTCTAGGGTTATTTATGTGCAATTAAGGTTTTTAACCTATCTTGTGCATCGAACAAGTTCATTTGTGTCGTTGGATTAACATTTAGGTCATTTCCGTCCTCCCTAGGCTTATTCTTGTCCAATTAGGGTTTTTAACCAAACTTTTGCATCCAATAAGTTCATTTGTGTCATTGTATTAAAATTTAGGTCATTTTCGTCCTCCCTAGGGTTATTTGTGGGCAATTAAGGTTTTTAACCAATCTTGTGCATCCAATAAGTTCATTTGTGTCATTGGATTAACATTTAGGTCATTTTCGTCCTCCCTAGGCTTATTCTTGTGCAATTAGGGTTTTTAACCAATCTTGTGCATCCAATAAGTTTATTTGTGTCATTGGATTAACATTTAGGTCATTTTCGTCCTCCCTAGGGTTTTTTATGGGCAATTATGGTTTTTAACCAATCATGTGCATCCAATAAGTTCATTTGTGTCATTGGATTAACATTTATGTCATTTTCGTCCTCCCTAGGCTTATTCTTGTGGAATTAGGGTTTTTAACCAATCTTGTGCATCCAATAAGTTTATTTGTGTCATTGGATTAACATTTAGGTCATTTTCGTCCTCCCTAGGCTTATTCTTGTGTAATTAGGACTTTTAACCAATCTTGTGCATCCAAAAAGTTCATTTGTGTCTTTGAATTGACATTTAGGTCATTTTCGTCCTCTCTAGGGTTATTTATGTCCAATTAGGGCTTTTAACCTATCTTGTGCATCCAAAAAGTTCATTTGTGTCTATGAATTGACATTTATGTCATTTTCGTCCTCTCTAGGGTTATTTATGTGCAATTAAGGTTTTTAACCTATCTTGTGCATCGAACAAGTTCATCTGTGTCGTTGGATAAACATTTAGGTCATTTCCGTCCTCCCTAGGCTTATTCTTGTCCAATTAGGGTTTTTAACCAATCTTGTGCATCCAATAAGTTCATTTGTGTCATTGGAATAACATTTAGGTCATTTTCGTCGTCTCTAGGGTTATTTATGTGCAATTAGGGTTTTTAACCAATCTTGTGCATCCAATAAGTTCATTTGTGTAATTGGATTAACATTTAGGTCATTTTCGTCCTCCCTAGGCTTATTCTTGTGCAATTAGGGTTTTTAACCAATCTTGTGCATCAAATAAGTTTATTTGTGTCATTGGATTAACATTTAGGTCATTTTCGTCCTCCCTAGGCTTATTCTTGTGCAATTAGGGTTTTTAACCAATCTTTTGCATCCAATAAGTTTATTTGTGTCATTGGATTAACATTTAGGTCATTTTCGTCCTCCCTAGGGTTTTTTATGGGCAATTATGGTTTTTAACCAATCATGTGCATCCACTAAGTTCATTTGTGTCATTGGATTAACATTTATGTCATTTTCGTCCTCCCTAGGCTTAGTCTTGTGGAATTAGAGTTTTTAACCAATCTTGTGCATCCAATAAGTTCATTTGTGTCATTGGATTAACATTTAGGTCATTTTCGTCCTCCCTAGGCTTATTCTTGTGCAATTAGGACTTTTAACCAATCTTGTGCATCCAAAAAGTTCATTTGTGTCTTTGAATTGACATTTATGTCATTTTCGTCCACTCTAGGGTTATTTATGTCCAATTAGGGCTTTTAACCTATCTTGTGCATCCAAAAAGTTCATTTGTGTCTTTGAATTGACATTTATGTTATTTTCGTCCTCTCTAGGGTTATTTATGTGCAATTAAGGTTTTTAACCTATCTTGTGCATCGAACAAGTTCATTTGTGTCGTTGGATTAACATTTAGGTCATTTCCGTCCTCCCTAGGCTTATTCTTGTCCAATTAGGGTTTTTAACCAATCTTGTGCATCCAATAAGTTCATTTGTGTCATTGGATTACCATTTAGGTCATTTTCATCCTCCCTAGGGTTATTTGTGGGCAATTAGGGTTTTTAACCAATCTTGTGCCTCCAATAAGTTTATTTGTGTCATTGGATTAACATTTAGGTCATTTTCGTCCTCCCTAGGCTTATTCTTGTGCAATTAGGGTTTTTAACCAATCTTGTGCATCCAATAAGTTTATTTGTGTCATTGGATTAACATTTAGGTCATTTTCGTCCTCCCTAGGCTTATTCTTGTGCAATTAGGGTTTTTAACCAATCTTGTGCATCCAATAAGTTCATTTGTGTCATTGGATTAACATTTAGGTCATTTTCGTCCTCCCTAGGCTTATTCTTGTGCAATTAAGGTTTTTAACCAATCTTGTGCATCCAATAAGTTTATTTGTGTCATTGAATTAACATTTAGGTCATTTTCGTCCTCCCTAGGGTTTTTTATGGGTAATTATGGTTTTTAACCAATCATGTGCATCCAAGAAGTTCATTAGTGTCATTGGATTAACATTTATGTCATTTTCGTCCTCCCTAGGCTTATTCTTGTGGAATTAGGGTTTTTAACCAATCTTGTGCATCCAATAAGTTCATTTGTGTCATTGGATTAACATTTAGGTCATTTTCGTCCTCCCTAGGCTTATTCTTGTGCAATTAGGACTTTTAACCAATCTTGTGCATCCAAAAAGTTCATTTGTGTCTTTGAATTGACATTATGTCATTTTCGTCCTCTCTAGGGTTATTTATGTCCAATTAGGGCTTTTAACCTATCTTGTGCATCCAAAAAGTTCATTTGTGTCTTTGAATTGACATTTATGTCATTTTCGTCCTCTCTAGGGTTATTTATGTGCAATTAAGGTTTTTAACCTATCTTGTGCATCGAACAAGTTCATTTGTGTCGTTGGATTAACATTTAGGTCATTTCCGTCCTCCCTAGGCTTATTCTTGTGGAATTAGGGTTTTTAACCAATCTTGTGCATCCAATAAGTTCATTTGTGTCATTGGATTAACATTTAGGTCATTTTCGTCCTCCCTAGGCTTATTCTTGTGCAATTAGGACTTTTAACCAATCTTGTGCATCCAAAGAGTTCATTTGTGTCTTTGAATTGACATTTAGGTCATTTTCGTCCTCTCTAGGGTAATTTATGTCCAATTAGGGCTTTTAACCTATCTTGTGCATCCAAAAAGTTCATTTGTGTCTTTCAATTGACATTTATGTCATTTTCGTCCTCTCTAGGGTTATTTATGTGCAATTAAGGTTTTTAACCTATCTTGTGCATCGAACAAGTTCATTTGTGTCGTTGGATTAACATTTAGGTCATTTCCGTCCTCCCTAGGCTTATTCTTGTCCAATTAGGGTTTTTAACCATTCTTGTGCATCCAATAAGTTCATTTGTGTCATTGGATTAACATTTAGGTCATTTTCGTCCTCCCTAGGCTTATTCTTGTGCAATTAGGGTTTTTAACCAATCTTGTGCATCCAATAAGTTCATTTGTGTCGTTGGATTAACATTTAGGTCATTTTCGTCCTCCCTAGGCTTATTTATTTTTAATTAGGGTTTTTAACCAATCTAGTGCATCCAATAAGTTTATTTGTGTCATTGGATTAACATTTAGGTCATTTTCGTCCTCCCTAGGGTTATTTATGGGCAATTATGGTTTTTAACCAATCTTGTGCATCCAATAAGTTCATTTGTGTCATTGGATTAACATTTAGGTCATTTTCGTCGTCTCTAAGGTTTTTTATGTGCAATTAGGGTTTTTAACCAATCTTGTGCATCCAATAAGTTCATTTGTGTCATTGGATTAACATTTAGGTCATTTTCGTGCTCCCTAGGCTTATTCTTGTCAAATTACGGTTTTTAACCAATCTTGTGCATCCAAAAAGTTCATTTGTGTCTTTGAATTGACATTTAGGTCATTTTCGTCCTCTCCAGGGTTATTTATGTCCAATTAGGGTTTTTAACCTATCTTGTGCATCGAACAAGTTCATTTGTGTCATTGGATTAACATTTAGGTCATTTTCGTACTCTCTAGGGTTATTTATGTGCAATTAGGGTTTTTAACCAATCTTGTGCATCCAATAAGTTCATTTGTGTCATTGGATTAACATTTAGGTCATTTTCGTCCTCCCTAGGCTTATTCTTGTGCAATTAGGGTTTTTAACCAATCTTGTGCATCCAATAAGTTAATTTGTGTCATTGGATTAACATTTTGGTCCTTTCCGTCCTCCCTAGGCTTATTCTTGTCCAATTAGGGTTTTTAACCAATCTTGTGCATCCAATAAGTTCATTTTTGTCATTGGATTAACATTTAGGTCATTTTCGTCCTCCCTAGGCTTATTCTTGTGCAATTAGGGTTTTTAACCAATCTTGTGCATCCAATAAGTTCATTTGTGTCATTGGATTAACATTTAGGTCATTTTCGTCCTCCCTAGGCTTATTCTTGTCCAATTAGAGTTTTTAACCAATCTTGTGCATCCAATAAGTTCATTTGTGTCATTGGATTAAAATTTAGGTCATTTTCGTCCTCCCTAGGCTTATTCTTGTGCAATCAAGGTTGTTAACCAATCTTGTGCATCCAAAAAGTTTATTTGTGTCATTGGATTAACATTTAGGTCATTATCGTCCTCTCTAGGCTTATTTATATGCAATTAGGGGTTATTAACAAATCTTGTGCATCCAAAAAGTTCATTTGTGTCTTTGAATTGACATTTAGGTCATTTTCGGTCTCTCTAGGGTTATTTATTGGCAATTAGGGTTTTTAACCAATCTTGTGCATCCAATAAGTTCATTTGTGTCATTGGATTAACATTTAGGTCATTTTCGTCCTCCCTAGGCTTATTTATGTGCAATTAGGGTTTTTAACCAATCTTGTGCATCCAATAAGTTCATTTGCGTCATTGGATTAACATTTAGGTCATTTTCGTCCTCCCTAGGCTTATTCTTGTCCAATTAGGGTTTTTAACCAATCTTGTGCATCCAATAAGTTCATTTGTGTCATTGGATTAACATTTAGGTCATTTTCGTCCTCCCTAGGCATATTCTTGTCCAATTAGTGTTTTAGACCAATCTTGTGCATCCAATAGGTGTGTTTGTGTCATTGGATGATCAATTAGGTTATTTTCGTCCTCCCTAGCCTTATTCTTGTCCAATTAGGGTTTTTAACTAATCTTGTGCATCCAATAAGTTCATTTGTGTCATTGGATGATCAATTAGGTCATTTTCGTCCTCCTTAGGCATCTTCTTTTCCAATTAGGGTTTTTAACCAATCTTGTGCATCCAATAGGTGTGTTTGTGTCATTGGATGATCAATTAGGTCATTTTCGTCCTCCCTAGGCATATTCTTGTCCAATTAGGGTTTTTAACCAATCTTGTGCATCCAATAGGTGTGTTTGTGTCATTGGTGTTGGTACCAGTAACCTCTGTTAAATGAAAATTATGCGGAAGATTACCTATTTTTAGAGATATGCGCAGCAGTTTAACAAATCGTACATTTATTAAACAAAGCATCAGAATAAGGTCCCAAAACTACAATACAAATGAATGCACAAAGTATATGGATCAAAGAATATATTGAGAGATGCACCAGTTACGTTTATTGTTCAAGATATTTATTCACTTACAATCATGCTGGAAACATTCTTTCATGTAGTATCAAAGTATGCAGAAAGATATTCAAGCATTTAATCAATATCAGACAAATACACAGTGCAGAAATTAAAAAGAGATAAGGGTAAGAAAGATTGTACGCAGTGATTTATACTGGTTCAGCCGTTGTTGAACGACCTACATCCAGTCCCAAGATCAAATCCAATCTTGGCCTTTCCAATAGAATATCTCAGAATCCGTTTACAGATGTTCTAGCTCCTCGCCTATCAATCTAAAACGATTCTTCTTATTCTATTCTTATCTCCCTGAATCCCAGAGTTTATCTCCCATAAACTCTTCCAAGATTACAGTCAAGTTTCTTCTTGATGAGACCTCTCAATCACAGAAGATAACTACCAGTTAAGACTGGATTTCTCAATGTTATTTGTATTAAGAATTTGTTTACAGATGTATCTAATCAGAAATTACATAGAAATTTCTTCAACAGTTTTCTTCTCTAAAGTTGTTTCTCCAGCAATCTTTCTCAGTTCTTGTGGATCATGAAAGATGAATCTTCATAACTGAAAAAGTAATGTTCAATGTTATTTCACAGTGAGAAACAAAGATATCAGAAAGTTATGTGTATGTTGTTGTGTGTTTTTAGAAGATACAGAAAAACAGTTTATATAGTTTCAGGAAAAACAACGTATGAATCGATTTATCAAATCGATTCATTAAAGTCATAATGCTGGTTAATCGATTTCCTCAATCGATTTCGCGAGTCTTGTTTTTCTTGAATCTTGAAACTGTACATACTAATCGATTTGCTCAATCGATTATTTTAAGTAGTTCTTCAAACTTTGATGACATTATATGATTAAATCGATTTGCAGAATCGACTTGATGTGTTTTGTTCAAACAACGAGCTCAAAACCATCGATGTGCTTAATCGATTTAACCATTCGGTCGTCTCTGTTTATAAAACTTTTATGTCAATCGATTGTGCCAATCGATTGTGGATCTTAAGTCTGAAGTACTTTTCATCAGTTGGGTTATTCAATCGATTTACCAAGTCGATTGATACCAACTTTTATTTCACAGATGTATATAAACAGATTGTAGTAATCGATTGTGCATGTTCCAGACCTGAGTTATTTTGAAACTTGTTTTAGTGAATCGATTGGCCTAATCGATTTAGTAAACAGGTTTGGCTCTGGGACATTAACAATCGATTGTTTCAATCGATGTAGACAAAAACAAAATTAAAGAAGTGATTATTCCAATCGATTTGCCAAATCGATTGCCTGCAAAACGTGCTACTGACTTGCACATTTTAAATTCAGTAAGCATGTCAATCGATTTGTCCAATCGATTTAAACAATCAGTTTAGTCTTGGTGATTCACTCAATCGATGTGCCTAATCGATTTGTGGCAAACTGGCTCTCTGACTTGTACAATTTATTTTCCAATATGTGTACCAATCGATTTGGAGAATCGATTGATAGCCCTTTTGTTTTCTTTAAGGATGTACAAATCGATTGTGCTAATCGATTGGGTAACACCAAACTTTGTAAACTTATTCAACCCTGTTATGGAATCGATTGTGCTAATCGATGTGCTCATGGATCTTCAAGATTTTGTTGATTCCTTGAGTTCCAAGCAATTGTTTCGAGTATGTAGGATTGAATTTGTTGTTCCTGAAATTTTTCTCAGTTGACAATGTTAGATGTATTTCAAATTGGATGCTTGTCAATAACATCAAAAACGAACATATGTCTAACACCAATAAGTTCATTTGTGTCATTGGATGAACATTTAGGTCGTTTTCGTCCTCCCAAGGCTTATGCTTGTCCAATTAGGGTTTTTAAGCAATCTTGTGCATCCAATAAGTTCATTTGTGTCATTGGATGAACATTTAGGTCATTTTCGTCCTCCCTAGGCTTATTCTTGTCCAATTAGGGTTTTTAACCAATCTTGTGCATCCAATAAGTTTATTTGTGTCATTGGATTAACATTTAGGTCATTTTCGTCCTCCCTAGGGTTTTTTATGGGCAATTATGGTTTTTAACCAATCATGTGCATCCAATAAGTTCATTTGTGTCATTGGATTAACATTTATGTCATTTTCGTCCTCCCTAGGCTTATTCTTGTGGAATTAGGGTTTTTAACCAATCTTGTGCATCCAATAAGTTTATTTGTGTCATTGGATTAACATTTAGGTCATTTTCGTCCTCCCTAGGCTTATTCTTGTGCAATTAGGACTTTTAACCAATCTTGTGCATCCAAAAAGTTCATTTGTGTCTTTGAATTGACATTTAGGTCATTTTCGTCCTCCCTAGGCTTATTCTTGTGCAATTAGGGTTTTTAACCAATCTTGTGCATCCAATAAGTTTATTTGTGTCATTGGATTAACATTTAGGTCATTTTCGTCCTCCCTAGGCTTATTCTTGTGCAATTAGGGTTTTTAACCAATCTTGTGAATCCAATAAGTTTATTTGTGTCATTGGATTAACATTTAGGTCATTTTCGTCCTCCCTAGGGTTATTTATGGGCAATTATGGTTTTTAACCAATCATGTGCATCCAATAAGTTCATTTGTTGTTAGACATATGTTCGTTTTTGATGTTATTGACAAGCATCCAATTTGAAATACATCTAACATTGTCAACTGAGAAAAATTTCAGGAACAACAAATTCAATCCTACATACTCGAAACAATTGCTTGGAACTCAAGGAATCAACAAAATCTTGAAGATCCATGAGCACATCGATTAGCACAATCGATTCCATAACAGGGTTGAATAAGTTTACAAAGTTTGGTGTTACCCAATCGATTAGCACAATCGATTTGTACATCCTTAAAGAAAACAAAAGGGCTATCAATCGATTCTCCAAATCGATTGGTAAACATATTGGAAAATAAATTGTACAAGTCAGAGAGCCAGTTTGCCACAAATCGATTAGGCACATCGATTGAGTGAATCACCAAGACTAAACTGATTGTTTAAATCGATTGGACAAATCGATTGACATGCTTACTGAATTTAAAATGTGCAAGTCAGTAGCACGTTTTGCAGGCAATCGATTTGGCAAATCGATTGGAATAATCACTTCTTTAATTTTGTTTTTGTCTACATCGATTGAAACAATCGATTGTTAATGTCCCAGAGCCAAACCTGTTTACTAAATCGATTAGGCCAATCGATTCACTAAAACAAGTTTCAAAATAACTCAGGTCTGGAACATACACAATCGATTACTACAATCTGTTTATATACATCTGTGTAATAAAAGTTGGTATCAATCGACTTGGTAAATCGATTGAATAACCCAACTGATGAAAAGTACTTCAGACTTAAAATCCACAATCGATTGGCACAATCGATTGACATAAAAGTTTTATAAACAGAGACGACTGAAGGGTTAAATCGATTAAGCACATCGATGGTTTTGATCTCGTTGTTTGAACAAAACACATCAAGTCGATTCTGCAAATCGATTTAATCATATACTGTCATCAAAGTTTGAAGAACTACTTAAAATAATCGATTGAGCAAATCGATTAGTATGTACAGTTTCAAGATTCAAGAAAAACAAGACTCGCGAAATCGATTGAGGAAATCGATTAACCAGCATTATGACTTTAATGAATCGATTGGATAAATCGATTCATATGTTGTTTTTCCTGAAACTATATAAACTGTTTTTCTGTATCTTCTCAATACACACAACAACATACACATAACTTTCTGATATCTTTGTTTCTCACTGTGCAATAACTTTGAACATTACTTTTTCAGTTATGAAGATTCATCTTTCATGATCCACAAGAACTGAGAAAGATTGCTGGAGAAACAACTTTAGAGAAGAAAACTGTTGAAGAAATTTCTATGTAATTTCTGATTAGATACATCTGTAAACAAATTCTTAAAACAAATAACATTGAGAAATCCAGTCTTAACTGGTAGTTATCTTCTGTGATTGAGAGGTCTCATCAAGAAGAAACTTGACTGTAATCTTGGAAGAGTTTATGGGAGATAAACTCTGGGATTCAGGGAGATAAGAATAGAATAAGAAGAATCGTTTTAGATTGATAGGCGAGGAGCTAGAACATCTGTAAACGGATTCTGAGATATTCTATTGGAAAGGCCAAGATTGGATTTGATCTTGGGACTGGATGTAGGTCGTTCAACAACGGCTGAACCAGTATAAATCACTGCGTACAATCTTTCTTACCCTTATCTCCTTTTAATTTCTGCAGTGTGTATTTGTCTGATATTGATTGAATGCTTGAATATCTTTCTGCATACTTTGATACTACATGAAAGACTGTTTCCAGCATGATTGTAAGTGAATCAACATCTTGAACAATAAACGTAACTGGTGCATCTCTCAATATATTCTTTGATCCATATACTTTGTGCATTCATTTGTATTGTAGTTTTGGGACCTTATTCTGATGCTTTGTTTAATAAATGTACGATTTGTTAAACTGCTGCGCATATCTCTAAAAATAGGTAATCTTCCGCATAATTTTCATTTAACAGAGGTTACTGGTACCAACATTTGGTATCAGAGCCAATTTTTGTTAGAGTAACTCTCATCAAAAATCATGACCTCTGATTTCCTAGGAGAGGGTGCATCATTAGCTAGGCCTCCCGCTTTTAACGGGGCCGCATACATGTATTGGAAACAACGCATGTTAATTTTTCTTGAAGCTAGTGGTATTGATATTCTAGATGCTGTAGAAAATGGACCATTTGTGCCAACCATAGCAGGTACAGGTGAATCAGCAATCCTAAAGCCAAAAAGTGACTGGACTGATGAAGACAAAAAGAAGGTTGGGTACAACGCCAAAGCAAAAAACATTATAACTGCAGCCTTAAGTCATGATGAATTCTTCAGAGTCTCAAATTGCAAAACAGCAAAACAAATGTGGGATACACTTCAGCAAACGCATGAAGGAACCACAGATGTAAAGAGAGCTCGGATAAACACTCTCATGCACGAGTACGAATTGTTTAGCATGAAGAAAGAAGAATCAGTAAACGACATGCAGACCCGATTCACGCATATAGTCAACAAAAATCTTGAGATGCAGACCCGATTCACGCATATAGTCAACAAAAATCTTGACATGCAGACCCGATTCACGCATATAATGATCAACAAATTAGTAAAATAATGAGATGTTTGACTAGAGAATGGCAACCAAAAATCACTGCCATTGCAGAATCCAAGGATCTAGGAAGCATGACAATAGCTACATTGTTTGGAAAACTGAGAGAGCATGAGATGGAATTACATCGACTAAATGAAGCTGAGCAAATTGACAGGAAACGTAAAGGATTGTCGTTGAAAGCCCAAACACAACAGTCCAAAACTGAACATGAGACCAGCTCAGATGAATCAAGCAGTGAGGATGATGAAGAACCTGAACTGGGATTACTTGTCAAAAGATTTAAGAAATTTCTGAAAAAGAAAGACAGTAAATTCAGAAAGCAATCCAGCTCGAAAAACAATGACAGTAAAACAGTTACATGCTACGAATGTGGCAAACCTGGTCATATAAAAGCTGATTGTTACAAGCTGCAGAACAAGAACAAAAATTCCAAACCTAAAGGCAAGGAACCAGCTCAGAAAAACAGAAAAGCATACATTGCATGGAATGACAACGAAGATTCATCCACATCTTCTGAAACGGAAGAAGCGAATCTGTGTCTTATGGCTAAAACGGATTCTGAATCAGAAAGTGAGGTAAGCTCTCAATATAATCCTTCATTTGATGAACTGCAAGATGCATTTAACGAACTGCATGCTGAATATGTTAAATCTGTTAAGCAATTAGTAAACACTAAGAAAACGCTTGAACAACAATGTAAATTGAATGATCAAGTGAAAAATGACTATAAAAAGATTGAGAACTTATGTGAACAATTGAAAAAGGACTCACATGAAAAATCTGCCAAATGCATTGATCTTGAGAATTCTGTTGCATTATTGAAGTCTGATTTATTGAAACTCTCTAGTAGCAAGGATAAACTAAATGATATTCTTAGCAACCAGAGAAGTGTCAATATAAAATCTGGACTTGGTTTTAATAGCAAAAAGCATGCAAATCGAAATATGACTAAACATGGCATAGGTTATGAAAATGTGAAACATAATCAAAAATTTGCTAAGTCTAGTCATTTGCATAATTTCTTTGTCAAACCAAAACAGTTTGCATCCTCTGCTGTCACTTGTCATTTCTGTTGTAGAAAAGGACATTTTGTTTACAATTGCAAATTTAAAAGACTTGCCAATAGAGGATGTAAACAGATTTGGAAAATGAAGACACAAGATGTTAAAATTAACCCCCCAGGACCCAATTTGTATTGGGGACCTAAATGCAAATTCTAATCCTATTGCAGGTATGCTTGAGATCCACAAAACACCAATGGTATCTTGATAGTGGATGCTCAAAGCATATGACAGGGGACAAATCAATGTTTGTGTCCCTTAATCTGAAAGAAGGTGGTTTCGTAAAGTACGGCGATAACAACAAGGGCAAGATATGCGGTGAAGGTAACATCGGCAGAAAATCAACTGCCATAATTAAAAATGTCTTATATGTGGAAGGGCTGAAACATAACCTTCTAAGTATAAGTCAGCTGTGTGACAATGGTTTTCAAGTAAGCTTTTCACCACTCTCTTGCACAATTGAAAACAAGCATGACAAAAGCATGAAATTAGTAGGTAATAGAGTTAATAATATATACATGTTAGATTTAACTGATATGCCTGTTAATTCTGCCTGTTGCTTATTATCAAATGCTGATGAAACATGGTTATGGCATAAACGCATTGCACACATTCATATTGATCATCTGAATAGACTTGTTAGCAAGCAGTTAGTCATAGGCCTTCCCAATAGAAAGTTTTCTAAAGATAGGCTGTGTGTCTCCTGTGAGCAAAGCAAGCTTGTTAAGTCTTCTTTTCCCCCTATAGATATGGTCAAAACCAATAGGGTTTTACAACTTATCCACATGGATTTGTTTGGACCATCTCAGATTAGAAGTTTTGGTGGTAACTTGTATGGTTTTGTGTTGATCGATGATTATTCTCGGTTCACATGGACATATTTTCTGACTCATAAAAGTGACGCTTTTTCTGTCTTTAAAAAGTTCGCGAAATTAGTTCAAAATGAAACAAGTCAGAAAATTATATCCATCAAGAGTGATCATGGAGGTGAATTCCAAAATGATTCTTTTGATACTTTCTGTGAAGAGAATGGCATACATCACATGTTTTCAGCCCCTAGGACACCTCAGCAGAATGGTGTAGTGGAGAGAAAGAATAGGTCCTTAGAAGAGTTGGCTAGGACCATGCTGAAAGACTCAAATACTCCCAAGTATTTCTGGGCTGATGCGATTAACACTGCCACACATGTTATCAATAGAGTGTTGATTAGGCCTTTTCTTAAGAAAACTCCTTATGAGTTATACAAAGGGAGAAAGCCTAACATCTCCTACTTTAGGATTTTTGGGTGTAAGTGCTTTGTGTTAAACAATGGCAAGGGACATCTAGGTAAATTTGATCCTAAAGCAGACGAGGGCATCTTTTTGGGGTATTCCCAGGTTAGTAAGGCATATAGAATCTACAATAAAAGAACCAAAACTATAGAGGAGTCTGTCCATGTCAAATTTGATGAAAACTTGAACAGCACTCTTACTACAGTTGGTAACTCATTGGACGATATTGTTGATTCTGAACCTGTAGAAACCAGTGAACCTGAACCTCCAACCAATCCTGACTGCGTAGAACCTATTAGGGAAGATGATCTACCCAAAGAGTGGAAGTTTGCCAAGAACCATCCCATAGACAATATTATTGGAGAGATTTCAAAAGGTGTTTCAACCAGAAAATCCCTTAGAGAATTTTGCAACCTTACAGCCTTTGTTTCCCAAGTAGAACCCAAAAACATTAAAGAAGCACTGTTGGACCCTGACTGGATAATAGCCATGCAAGAGGAGTTAAACCAGTTTGAGAGAAACAAAGTGTGGGAGCTAGTACCTAAACCAGAAAACCAGCACATCATAGGAACTAGGTGGGTGTTTAGGAACAAGCTAGATGAGAATGGTGTTATAACTAGAAATAAAGCTAGGTTAGTGGCCAAGGGTTACAACCAAGAGGAGGGAGTAGATTTTGATGAAACCTATGCCCCTGTAGCAAGACTAGAAGCCATTAGAATCCTCCTTGCTTATGCGTGTATAATGGACTTTAAGCTTTATCAAATGGATGTGAAAAGTGCCTTTCTCAATGGTGAGATCCAAGAAGACGTTTTTGTTAGCCAAACACCTGGTTTTGAAAATACAGAATTTCCAAATCATGTCTACAAGCTAACAAAAGCTCTCTATGGATT
Organism: Cicer pinnatifidum; assembly: GCA_037974775.1. Lineage (NCBI taxonomy): Eukaryota > Viridiplantae > Streptophyta > Magnoliopsida > Fabales > Fabaceae > Cicer > Cicer pinnatifidum. Next base: position 22,141,672 of record JBBPBR010000008.1, on the reverse strand, counting down.
GAAACAAGCTCCTAGAGCTTGGTATGAGAAACTTAGCAACTTTCTCATTTCACAAAATTTCTTAAGAGGAAATGTGGATAAAACTCTTTTCATACAAACTACTGATAAAGATATCTTGCTGGTCCAAGTTTATGTTGATGACATAATATTTGGATCTACAAATGATAAGCTATGCAAAAATTTTGAAAATCTAATGAAAGGTCAATTTGAAATGTCAATGATGGGTGAATTGTCATACTTTTTGGGATTTCAAATTAACCAAAGCAAGCAAGGTATCTTCATTAGTCAAACAAAATATTGTAATGACTTAATAAAGAAATTTTCATTTGATAGCTTCAAACCCATTGATACTCCTATGAGCCAAGGAAACCTTTTAGATAGGGATGAGTTGGGTAAACCAGTGGATGTTACAAGGTATAGAGGCATGATAGGATCATTGCTCTATCTCACAGCAAGCAGGCCTGACATCATGTTCAGTGTTTGTTTGTGTGCGAGGTATCAATCAAATCCTAAAGAATCTCACCTTAGTGCAGTTAAGAGGATTTTCAGATATTTAGTTGGAACTAGGAACCTTGGTTTATGGTATCCTAAGGGATCAACTTGTTCTTTGGTTGGGTATTCAGATTCAGATTTTGCTGGGTGCAAACTGGATAGGAAGAGTACCTCAGGTACTTGTCATTTGCTGGGTAATTCACTTGTATCTTGGTTCAGCAAGAAGCAAACCAGTATCGCTTTGTCAACAGCAGAAGCTGAGTACATTGCAGCTGGAAGTTGCTGTGCTCAGATCATGTGGATGAAACAGCATTTGTTAGACTTTGGTGTGGACTTAGGAACTGTTCCTATCTTGTGTGACAACACAAGTGCGATCAGTATCACTAAGAACCCAGTTATGCATTCCAGGACCAAGCATATCGAGATTCGGCATCACTTCATTCGAGATCAGTTTCAGTGTGGGAATATCAAGTTGGAATACGTCAACACAACTGAACAGCTAGCAGACATCTTCACCAAAGCATTGCCAAAGGAAAGTTTCCGTCACATTAGGATGAAATTAGGCAAAATTGATCCTAGTCAGATCTGAATTATGTGTCAAATCGATTTGAGAAATCGATTGTCCTGTGATTACACATGAAAATGTGTTACACAATCGATTGACCCAATCGATGTGACCCATAATATGCTTTTTTTATCAAAACTGTGAACACGAAATCGATTTGGGAAATCGATTGATTTATATGTGGTTTTTATTTCTTTAAAAGAATCGATTTGGTGAATCGATGCTGAGGCAGGTATTTTCTGAACTGAGATGAAAGTCTTCTGAAATTGCTCGAAATCGATTTGGGAAATCGATTGAGTCTGTTGATTTCTTTAAAAGAATCGATTGGGGACATCGATTCTGAGTTAGTTGTTGAAGTGGTTTCTGAGTTAAACTGATGTGAGAACTGTTAAGTTGATACGAAATCGATTTGGGTAATCGATTGCGTAACTTCATGAATCGATTTGGGTAATCGATTGGCATAGTTACCGTTGCAGTTTTTACTAGCCGTTGCAGGATCTAACGGCTCTGTTGGTTGATCTTCCCCAGTAACGGTCATCAAATCGATTGGAGAAATCGATTTCTGGATTTTTTTTCTATAAAAGGAACAGTGACAATCGATTTTCCATCCTTTTCCAATCTTCTAAATCGATTGCAACTTCAATTCTCTGTAATATTTCTCAAATATTCTCTATTTCTCAACTCCTAAACACTTTTCTTTCCTTCAAATCTTCATTGTGTCACAATTTTTGTTAATGGCTCGTGTTAAGCAAACTCAACCCCGAACTCCTTCTCTTTCACCTTCATCTTCTTCATCTAGTGGGAGGACTCCGTCTCCACCACCCACTCTTCCAAAACGGGTACCAATACCTACACACAAGATTGCATCTCAAGATAAGGGTAAAGGTATTGCCCCCGATCAAGGTAAATCCAAAAAGAGAAAGGAAGCTCCGACTGAAAAATTGCTAGCTGACGCAATGAAGGAAATATCTCAAAGGAAAAAGAAAAAGAATACTCCACAGAAAAAGACTACTCCAAAGAAATCAACTGCTCCTCCAACGAATCAAGCTGATGAATGCAAACTTCCGCAAGCTTTTGTAAATCGGAAAATACACGAAGCACGCATCTTGGACTTCAGCTACTTCGACAGTAATGGTTTTACATTTCAAAACCATCTCCGGTTTCATGGCTTGGAAGATTTTTTATCATGTTCGCTTGATACATATCCGAATCTTATACGGATATTCTACTCAAACTTCAAGATGACCGACACCGGCTTCAAAGCAACAGTCAAAGGGAAGAAGATTTCGATGTCTTTCGACGAGTTCTCTACTCTGTCAGGACTTCCCTACTTTGGAAACTCAGTGGATGGCAGCACCGAAGCAGACGCTGATGACGACGGATGGGAAGAGTATCTGGATAGGCAAGAAGCTGTGCAGGATCTTATGGTCGAAGGGTTCGTGGAATCTGTTTCACTCCCTATAGGCCAGATGAAGGTTCAGCAACGGATGCTGATGTACGCCCTCACCCGGATGCTGGTTCCACGTTCCGGAAATCACGCAGTTGTGCAACGGCTGGATATTGTGCTACTGTGGGGTCTATGCAAAGAGCTCAAGATGAGCTGGGCATGGATTGTTCTCAGGCACATGCTAGAAGCTGCTCAAGGGAAGTTGGTACTTCCATATCCACAGCTCGTCACGAAGATTCTCACTCACTTCAAGGTATCTCTGAAGGGTGAAGAAGTCTCGAAGACCGTCCTAACATTTGGTGAATCCATCGTGAACCAAATGCAGCTGCGAAAAGTCAATGGAGTTTGGAAGCGACCTCAGACTTCTACTGAACAAACCCAGCAAGGTGTTGAACAACCAGCTGCTGAGAATGTTTCAACAGAATCGGAAGTGCTCACCAAACTGCTTGAATTTATGGCAGCACAAGCAGTTCACAACGCTAAGATGGAGGCATCTCATGAAAGGATTGAAGCTGCTATTCAGAAGATTCAAGCAGACCAAAATCAGATGGCGCAAGACGTGGCAGCTATTCAGGAACATCTGGGCATTAAGTTGTCCTTCAGCGATGTTGTTGAAATAGGAAGACAGGCGGCTGAAGAACCTGCTCCAACAACAGTAGAGATTGCTGCAACTCATGGTGAGGAGACACCTGCTGAGGTTAATACAGCGGTCTCAGCCTCATCCCCTGCTAATAATGAGGACCAGCATCTCTAGGCGTTTAGGACCTTAGGCTTCTTAGTTTTGTTTGTCTTTGTTTTTTTTTTGCTTTCGTTTTGTAATGATCATGATGAATGTAATTCTGTTTGATTTATGAACCTTGAGATTGTTAATCATTTCAATTGCTGCATTTCATTTTCTAGATTCTTTGTAGAGCAGTATTCAGGTTTGCTCAGGGGGAGCTAATTTTTTTTTTTTCACCACTTTTTGCCTTAACTGACAAAAGGGGGAGAGAAATTATAACTTGTGCTTTATTTTATCAGTTTTATTGCTCCTAATCATTATCTTTACTCTCTATGAATATTGAACTTAGGGGGAGCTCTACTAAAACTGTTACTCATAATTATTTTTCTCAAGTTAAAATTGAATGTTTGTCACTTAAATCAAAAAGGGGGAGATTGTTAAACATATGTTCGTTTTTGATGTTATTGACAAGCATCCAATTTGAAATACATCTAACATTGTCAACTGAGAAAAATTTCAGGAACAACAAATTCAATCCTACATACTCGAAACAATTGCTTGGAACTCAAGGAATCAACAAAATCTTGAAGATCCATGAGCACATCGATTAGCACAATCAATTCCATAACAGGGTTGAATAAGTTTACAAAGTTTGGTGTTACCCAATCGATTAGCACAATCGATTTGTACATCCTTAAAGAAAACAAAAGGGCTATCAATCGATTCTCCAAATCGATTGGTACACATATTGGAAAATAAATTGTACAAGTCAGAGAGCCAGTTTGCCACAAATCGATTAGGCACATCGATTGAGTGAATCACCAAGACTAAACTGATTGTTTAAATCGATTGGACAAATCGATTGACATGCTTACTGAATTTAAAATGTGCAAGTCAGTAGCACGTTTTGCAGGCAATCGATTTGGCAAATCGATTGGAATAATCACTTCTTTAATTTTGTTTTTGTCTACATCGATTGAAACAATCGATTGTTAATGTCCCAGAGCCAAACCTGTTTACTAAATCGATTAGGCCAATCGATTCACTAAAACAAGTTTCAAAATAACTCAGGTCTGGAACATACACAATCGATTACTACAATCTGTTTATATACATCTGTGTAATAAAAGTTGGTATCAATCGACTTGGTAAATCGATTGAATAACCCAACTGATGAAAAGTACTTCAGACTTAAAATCCACAATCGATTGGCACAATCGATTGACATAAAAGTTTTATAAACAGAGACGACTGAAGGGTTAAATCGATTAAGCACATCGATGGTTTTGATCTCGTTGTTTGAACAAAACACATCAAGTCGATTCTGCAAATCGATTTAATCATATACTGTCATCAAAGTTTGAAGAACTACTTAAAATAATCGATTGAGCAAATCGATTAGTATGTACAGTTTCAAGATTCAAGAAAAACAAGACTCGCGAAATCGATTGAGGAAATCGATTAACCAGCATTATGACTTTAATGAATCGATTGGATAAATCGATTCATATGTTGTTTTTCCTGAAACTATATAAACTGTTTTTCTGTATCTTCTCAATACACACAACAACATACACATAACTTTCTGATATCTTTGTTTCTCACTGTGCAATAACTTTGAACATTACTTTTTCAGTTATGAAGATTCATCTTTCATGATCCACAAGAACTGAGAAAGATTGCTGGAGAAACAACTTTAGAGAAGAAAACTGTTGAAGAAATTTCTATGTAATTTCTGATTAGATACATCTGTAAACAAATTCTTAAAACAAATAACATTGAGAAATCCAGTCTTAACTGGTAGTTATCTTCTGTGATTGAGAGGTCTCATCAAGAAGAAACTTGACTGTAATCTTGGAAGAGTTTATGGGAGATAAACTCTGGGATTCAGGGAGATAAGAATAGAATAAGAAGAATCGTTTTAGATTGATAGGCGAGGAGCTAGAACATCTGTAAACGGATTCTGAGATATTCTATTGGAAAGGCCAAGATTGGATTTGATCTTGGGACTGGATGTAGGTCATTCAACAACGGCTGAACCAGTATAAATCACTGCGTACAATCTTTCTTACCCTTATCTCCTTTTAATTTCTGCAGTGTGTATTTGTCTGATATTGATTGAATGCTTGAATATCTTTCTGCATACTTTGATACTACATGAAAGACTGTTTCCAGCATGATTGTAAGTGAATCAACATCTTGAACAATAAACGTAACTGGTGCATCTCTCAATATATTCTTTGATCCATATACTTTGTGCATTCATTTGTATTGTAGTTTTGGGACCTTATTCTGATGCTTTGTTTAATAAATGTACGATTTGTTAAACTGCTGCGCATATCTCTAAAAATAGGTAATCTTCCGCATAATTTTCATTTAACAGAGGTTACTGGTACCAACATTTGTGTCATTGGATTAGCATTTATGTCATTTTCGTCCTCCCTAGGCTTATTCTTGTGCAATTAGGGTTTTTAACCAATCTTGTGCATCCAATAAGTTCATTTGTGTCATTGGATTAACATTTAGGTCATTTTCGTCCTCCCTAGGCTTATTCTTTTGCAATTAGGACTTTTAACCAATCTTGTGCATCCAAAAAGTTCATTTGTGTCTTTCAATTGACATTTATGTCATTTTCGTCCTCTCTAGGGTTATTTATGTGCAATTAAGGTTTTTAACCTATCTTGTGCATCGAACAAGTTCATTTGTGTCGTTGGATAAACATTTAGGTCATTTCCGTCCTCCCTAGGCTTATTCTTGTCCAATTAGGGTTTTTAACCAATCTTGTGCATCCAATAAGTTCATTTGTGTCATTGGATTAACATTAAGGTCATTTTCGTCGTCTCTAGGGTTATTTATGTGCAATTATGGTTTTTAACCAATCATGTGCATCCAATAAGTTCATTTGTGTCATTGGATTAGCATTTATGTCATTTTCGTCCTCCCTAGGCTTATTCTTGTGCAATTAGGGTTTTTAACCAATCTTGTGCATCCAATAAGTTCATTTGTGTCATTGGATTAACATTTAGGTCATTTTCGTCCTCCCTAGGCTTATTCTTTTGCAATTAGGACTTTTAACCAATCTTGTGCATCCAAAAAGTTCATTTGTGTCTTTCAATTGACATTTATGTCATTTTCGTCCTCTCTAGGGTTATTTATGTGCAATTAAGGTTTTTAACCTATCTTGTGCATCGAACAAGTTCATTTGTGTCGTTGGATAAACATTTAGGTCATTTCCGTCCTCCCTAGGCTTATTCTTGTCCAATTAGGGTTTTTAACCAATCTTGTGCATCCAATAAGTTCATTTGTGTCATTGGATTAACATTAAGGTCATTTTCGTCGTCTCTAGGGTTATTTATGTGCAATTAGGGTTTTTAACCAATCTTGTGCATCCAATAAGTTCATTTGTGTCATTGGATTAACATTTAGGTCATTTTCGTCCTCCCTAGGCTTATTCTTGTGCAATTAGGGTTTTTAACCAATCTTGTGCATCAAATAAGTTTATTTGTGTCATTGGATTAACATTTAGGTCATTTTCGTCCTCCCTATGCTTATTCTTGTGCAATTAGGGTTTTTAACCAATCTTGTGCATCCAATAAGTTTATTTGTGTCATTGGATTAACATTTAGGTTATTTTCGTCCTCCCTAGGGTTTTTTATGGGCAATTATGGTTTTTAACCAATCATGTGCATCCAATAAGTTCATTTGTGTCATTGGATTAACATTTATGTCATTTTCGTCCTCCCTAGGCTTATTCTTGTGGAATTAGAGTTTTTAACCAATCTTGTGCATCCAATAAGTTCATTTGTGTCATTGGATTAACATTTAGGTCATTTTCGTCCTCCCTAGGCTTATTCTTGTGCAATTAGGACTTTTAACCAATCTTGTGCATCCAAAAAGTTCATTTGTGTCTTTGAATTGACATTTATGTCATTTTCGTCCACTCTAGGGTTATTTATGTCCAATTAGGGCTTTTAACCTATCTTGTGCATCCAAAAAGTTCATTTGTGTCTTTGAATTGACATTTATGTCATTTTCGTCCTCTCTAGGGTTATTTATGTGCAATTAAGGTTTTTAACCTATCTTGTGCATCGAACAAGTTCATTTGTGTCGTTGGATTAACATTTAGGTCATTTCCGTCCTCCCTAGGCTTATTCTTGTCCAATAAGGGTTTTTAACCAATCTTGTGCATCCAATAAGTTCATTTGTGTCATTGGATTAACATTTAGGTCATTTTCGTCCTCCCTAGGCTTATTCTTGTGCAATTAGGACTTTTAACCAATCTTGTGCATCCAAAAAGTTCGTTTGTGTCTTTGAATTGACATTTATGTCATTTTCGTCCTCTCTAGGGTTATTTATGTCCAATTAGGGCTTTTAACCTATCTTGTGCATCCAAAAAGTTCATTTGTGTCTTTGAATTGACATTTATGTCATTTTCGTCCTCTCTAGGGTTATTTATGTGCAATTAAGGTTTTTAACCTATCTTGTGCATCGAACAAGTTCATTTGTGTCGTTGGATTAACATTTAGGTCATTTCCGTCCTCCCTAGGCTTATTCTTGTCCAATTAGGGTTTTTAACCAATCTTGTGCATCCAATAAGTTCATTTGTGTCATTGGATTAAAATTTAGGTCATTTTCGTCCTCCCTAGGGTTATTTGTGGGCAATTAAGGTTTTTAACCAATCTTGTGCATCCAATAAGTTCATTTGTGTCATTGGATTAACATTTAGGTCATTTTCGTCCTCCCTAGGCTTATTCTTATGCAATTAGGTTTTCTAACCAATCTTGTGCATCCAATAAGTTCATTTGTGTCATTGGATTAACATTTAGGTCATTTTCGTCCTCCCTAGGGTTTTTTATGGGCAATTATGGTTTTTAACCAATCATGTGCATCCAATAAGTTCATTTGTGTCATTGGATTAACATTTATGTCATTTTCGTCCTCCCTAGGCTTATTCTTGTGGAATTAGGGTTTTTAACCAATCTTGTGCATCCAATAAGTTCATTTGTGTCATTGGATTAACATTTAGGTGTTTTTCGTCCTCCCTAGGCTTATTCTTGTGCAATTAGGACTTTTAACCAATCTTGTGCATCCAAAAAGTTCATTTGTGTCTTTGAATTGACATTTATGTCATTTTCGTCCTCTCTAGGGTTATTTATGTCCAATTAGGGCTGTTAACCTATCTTGTGCATCCAAAAAGTTCATTTGTGTCTTTGAATTGACATTTATGTCATTTTCGTCCTCTCTAGAGTTATTTATGTGCAATTAAGGTTTTTAACCTATCTTGTGCATCGAACAAGTTCATTTGTGTCGTTGGATTAACATTTAGGTCATTTTCGTCCTCCCTAGGCTTATTCTTGTCCAATTAGGGTTTTTAACCAATCTTGTGCATCCAATAAGTTCATTTGTGTCATTGGATTAACATTTAGGTCATTTTCGTCCTCCCTAGGGTTATTTGTGGGCAATTAGGGTTTTTAACCAATCTTGTGCATCCAATAAGTTCATTTGTGTCATTGGATTAACATTTAGGTCATTTTCGTCCTCCCTAGGCTTATTTTTGTGCAATTAGGGTTTTTAACCAATCTTGTGCATTCAATAAGTTTATTTGTGTCATTGGATTAACATTTAGGTCATTTTCGTCCTCCCTAGGGTTTTTTATGGGCAATTATGGTTTTTAACCAATCATGTGCATCCAATAAGTTCATTTGTGTCATTGGATTAACATTTATGTCATTTTCGTCCTCCCTAGGCTTATTCTTGTGGAATTAGGGTTTTTAACCAATCTTGTGCATCCAAAAAGTTCATTTGTGTCTTTGAATTGACATTTAGGTCATTTTCGTTCTCTCTAGGGTTATTTATGTCCAATTAGGGCTTTTAACCTATCTTGTGCATCCAAAAAGTTCATTTGTGTCTTTGAATTGACATTTATGTCATTTTCGTCCTCTCTAGGGTTATTTATGTGGAATTAAGGTTTTTAACCTATCTTGTGCATCGAACAAGTTCATTTGTGTCGTTGGATTAACATTTAGGTCATTTCTGTCCTCCCTAGGCTTATTCTTGTCCAATTAGGGTTTTTAACCAATCTTGAGCATCCAATAAGTTCATTTGTGTCATTGGATTAACATTTATGTCATTTTCGTCCTCCCTAGGCTTATTCTTGTGCAATTAGGGTTTTTAACCAATCTTGTGCATCCAATAAGTTCATTTGTGTCATTGGATTAACATTTAGGTCATTTTCGTCCTCCCTAGGCTTATTCTTGTGCAATTAGGACTTTTAACCAATCTTGTGCATCCAAAAAGTTCATTTGTGTCTTTGAATTTACATTTAGGTCATTTTCGTCCTCTCTAGGGTTATTTATGTCCAATTAGGGCTTTTAACCTATCTTGTGCATCCAAAAAGTTCATTTGTGTCTTTGAATTGACATTTATGTCATTTTCGTCCTCTCTAGGGTTATTTATGTGCAATTAAGCTTTTTAATCTATCTTGTGCATCGAACAAGTTCATTTGTGTCGTTGGATTAACATTTAGGTCATTTCCGTCCTCCCTAGGCTTATTCTTGTCCAATTAGGGTTTTTAACCAATCTTGTGCATCCAATAAGTTCATTTGTGTCTTTGAATTGACATTTATGTCATTTTCGTCCTCTCTAGGGTTATTTATGTGCAATTAAGGTTTTTAACCTATCTTGTGCATCGAACAAGTTCATTTGTGTCGTTGGATTAACATTTAGGTCATTTCCGTCCTCCCTAGGCTTATTCTTGTGCAATTAGGGTTTTTAACCAATCTTGTGCATCCAATAAGTTTATTTGTGTCATTGGATTAACATTTAGGTCATTTTCGTCCTCCCTAGGGTTTTTTATTGGCAATTATGGTTTTTAACCAATCATGTGCATCCAATTAGTTCATTTGTGTCATTGGATTAACATTTATGTCATTTTCGTCCTCCCTAGGCTTATTCTTGTGCAATTAGGGTTTTTAACCAATCTTGTGCATCCAATAAGTTCATTTGTGTCATTGGATTAACATTTAGGTCATTTTCGTCCTCCCTAGGCTTATTCTTGTGCAATTAGGACTTTTAGCCAATCTTGTGCATCCAAAAAGTTCATTTGTGTCTTTGAATTTACATTTAGGTCATTTTCGTCCTCTCTAGGGTTATTTATGTCCAATTAGGGCTTTTAACCTATCTTGTGCATCCAAAAAGTTCATTTGTGTCTTTGAATTGACATTTATGTCATTTTCGTCCTCTCTAGGGTTATTTATGTGCAATTAAGGTTTTTAACCTATCTTGTGCATCGAACAAGTTCATTTGTGTCGTTGGATTAACATTTAGGTCATTTCCGTCCTCCCTAGGCTTATTCTTGTGCAATTAGGGTTTTTAACCAATCTTGTGCATCCAATAAGTTCATTTGAGTCATTGGATTAACATTTAGGTCATTTTCGTCCTCCCTAGGCTTATTCTTGTGCAATTAAGACTTTTAACCAATCTTGTGCATCCAAAAAGTTCATTTGTGTCTTTGAATTGACATTTAGGTCATTTTCGTCCTCTCTAGGGTTATTTATGTCCAATTAGGGCTTTTAACCTATCTTGTGCATCCAAAAAGTTCATTTGTGTCTTTGAATTGACATTTATGTCATTTTCGTCCTCTCTAGGGTTATTTATGTGCAATTAAGGTTTTTAACCTATCTTGTGCATCGAACAAGTTCATTTGTGTCGTTGGATTAACATTTAGGTCATTTCCGTCCTCCCTAGGCTTATTCTTGTGCAATTAGGGTTTTTAACCAATCTTGTGCATCCAATAAGTTCATTTGTGTCATTGGATTAACATTTAGGTCATTTTCGTCCTCCCTAGGCTTATTCTTGTGCAATTAGGACTTTTAACCAATCTTGTGCATCCAAAGAGTTCATTTGTGTCTTTGAATTGACATTTAGGTCATTTTCGTCCTCTCTATGGTTATTTATGTCCAATTAGGGCTTTTAACCTATCTTGTGCATCCAAAAAGTTCATTTGTGTCTTTGAATTGACATTTATGTCATTTTCGTCCTCTCTAGGGTTATTTATGTGCAATTAAGGTTTTTAACCTATCTTGTGCATCGAACAAGTTCATTTGTGTCGTTGGATTAACATTTAGGTCATTTCCGTCCTCCCTAGGCTTATTCTTGTGCAATTAGGGTTTTTAACCAATCATGTGCATCCATTAAGTTCATTTGTGTCATTGGATTAACATTTATGTCATTTTCGTCCTCCCTAGGCTTATTCTTGTGGAATTAGGGTTTTTAACCAATCTTGTGCATCCAAAAAGTTCATTTGTGTCTTTGAATTGACATTTAGGTCATTTTCGTCCTCTCTAGGGTTATTTATGTCCAATTAGGGCTTTTAACCTATCTTGTGCATCCAAAAAGTTCATTTGTGTCTTTGAATTGACATTTATGTCATTTTCGTCCTCTCTAGGGTTATTTATGTGGAATTAAGGTTTTTAACCTATCTTGTGCATCGAACAAGTTCATTTGTGTCGTTGGATTAACATTTAGGTCATTTCCGTCCTCCCTATGCTTATTCTTGTCCAATTAGGGTTTTTAACCAATCTTGTGCATCCAATAAGTTTATTTGAGTCATTGGATTAACATTTAGGTCATTTTCGTCCTCCCTAGGCTTATTCTTGTGCAATTAGGGTTTTTAACCAATCTTGTGCATCCAATAAGTTCATTTGTGTCATTGGATTAACATTTAGGTCATTTTCGTCGTCTTTAGGGTTATTTATGTGCAATTAAGGTTTTTAACCAATCTTGTGCATCCAATAAGTTCATTTGTGTCATTGGATTAACATTTCGGTCATTTCCGTCCTCCCTAGGCTTATTCTTGTGCAATTAGGGCTTTTAACCAATCTTTGCATCCAATAAGTTCATTTGTGTCATTGGATTAACATTTAGGTCATTTTCGTCCTCCCTAGGCTTATTCTTGTGCAATTAGGGTTTTTAACCAATCTTGTGCATCCAATAAGTTCATTTGTGTCATTGGATTAACATTTAGGTCATTTTCGTCCTCCCTAAGCTTATTCTTGTGCAATTAGGGTTTTTAACCAATCTTGTGCATCCAATAAGTTCATTTGTGTCATTGGATTAACATTTAGGTCATTTTCGCCGTCTTTAGGGTTATTTATGTGCAATTAAGGTTTTTAACCAATCTTGTGCATCCAATAAGTTCATTTGTGTCATTGGATTAACATTTCGGTCATTTCCGTCCTCCCTAGGCTTATTCCTGTGCAATTAGGGCTTTTAACCAATCTTTGCATCCAATAAGTTCATTTGTGTCATTGGATTAACATTTAGGTCATTTTCGTCCTCCCTAGGCTTATTCTTGTGAAATTAGGGTTTTTAACCAAACTTGTGCATCCAATAAGTTAATTTGTGTCATTGGATTAACATTTTGGTCATTTTCGTCCTCCCTAGGCTTATTCTTGTGCAATTAGGGTTTTTAACCAATCTTGTGCATCCAATAAGTTCATTTGTGTCATTGGATTAACATTTAGGTCATTTTCGTCCTCCCTAGGCTTATTTTTGTGCAATTAGGGTTTTTAACCAATCTTGTGCATTCAATAAGTTTATTTGTGTCATTGGATTAACATTTAGGTCATTTTCGTCCTCCCTAGGGTTTTTTATGGGCAATTATGGTTTTTAACCAATCATGTGCATCCAATAAGTTCATTTGTGTCATTGGATTAACATTTATGTCATTTTCGTCCTCCCTAGGCTTATTCTTGTGCTATTAGGGTTTTTAACCAATCTTGTGCATCCAATAAGTTCATTTGTGTCATTGGATTAACATTTAGGTCATTTTCGTCCTCCCTAGGCTTATCCTTGTGCAATTAGGGATTTTAACCAATCTTGTGCATCCAAAAAGTTCATTTGTGTCTTTGAATTGACATTTAGGTCTTTTTCGTCCTCTCTAGGGTTATTTATGTCCAATTAGGGTTTTTAACCAATCTTGTGCATCCAAAAAGTTCATTTGTGTCTTTGAATTGACATTTATGTCATTTTCGTCCTCTCTAGGGTTATTTATGTGCAATTAAGGTTTTTAACCTATCTTGTGCATCGAACAAGTTCATTTGTGTCGTTGGATTAACATTTAGGTCATTTCCGTCCTCCCTAGGCTTATTCTTGTGCAATTAGGGTTTTTAACCAATCTTGTGCATCCAATAAGTTCATTTGAGTCATTGGATTAACATTTAGGTCATTTTCGTCCTCCCTAGGCTTATTCTTGTGCAATTAAGACTTTTAACCAATCTTGTGCATCCAAAAAGTTCATTTGTGTCTTTGAATTGACATTTAGGTCATTTTCGTCCTCTCTAGGGTTATTTATGTCCAATTAGGGCTTTTAACCTATCTTGTGCATCCAAAAAGTTCATTTGTGTCTTTGAATTGACATTTATGTCATTTTCGTCCTCTCTAGGGTTATTTATGTGCAATTAAGGTTTTTAACCTATCTTGTGCATCGAACAAGTTCATTTGTGTCGTTGGATTAACATTTAGGTCATTTCCGTCCTCCCTAGGCTTATTCTTGTGCAATTAGGGTTTTTAACCAATCTTGTGCATCCAATAAGTTCATTTGAGTCATTGGATTAACATTTAGGTCATTTTCGTCCTCCCTAGGCTTATTCTTGTGCAATTAGGGTTTTTAACCAATCTTGTGCATCCAATAAGTTCATTTGTGTCATTGGATTAACATTTAGGTCATTTTCGTTGTCTTTAGGGTTATTTATGTGCAATTAGGGTTTTTAACCAATCTTGTGCATCCAATAAGTTCATTTGTGTCATTGGATTAACATTTAGGTCATTTTCGTTGTCTTTAGGGTTATTTATGTGCAGTTAGGGTTTTTAACCAATCTTGTGCATCCAATAAGTTCATTTGTGTCATTGGATTAACATTTCGGTCATTTCCGTCCTCCCTAGGCTTATTCTTGTGCAATTAGGGCTTTTAACCAATCTTGTGCATCCAATAAGTTCATTTGTGTCATTGGATTAACATTTAGGTCATTTTCGTCCTCCCTAGGCTTATTCTTGTGCAATTAGGACTTTTAACCAATCTTGTGCATCCAAAAAGTTCATTTGTGTCTTTGAATTTACATTTAGGTCATTTTCGTCCTCTCTAGGGTTATTTATGTCCAATTAGGGCTTTTAACCTATCTTGTGCATCCAAAAAGTTCATTTGTGTCTTTGAATTGACATTTATGTCATTTTCGTCCTCTCTAGGGTTATTTATGTGCAATTAAGGTTTTTAACCTATCTTGTGCATCGAACAAGTTCATTTGTGTCGTTGGATTAACATTTAGGTCATTTCCGTCCTCCCTAGGCTTATTCTTGTCCAATTAGGGTTTTTAACCAATCTTGTGCATCCAATAAGTTCGTTTGAGTCATTGGATTAACATTTAGGTCATTTTCGTCCTCCTTAGGCTTATTCTTGTGCAATTAGGGTTTTTAACCAATCTTGTGCATCCAATAAGTTCATTTGTGTCATTGGATTAACATTTAGGTCATTTTCGTCCTCCCTAGGCTTATTCTTGTGCAATTAGGGTTTTTAACCAATCTTGTGCATCCAATAAGTTCATTTGTGTCGTTGGATTAACATTTAGGTCATTTTCGTCCTCCCTAGGCTTATTTATGTGCAATTAGGGTTTTTAACCAATCTTGTGCATCCAATAAGTTTATTTGTGTCATTGGATTAACATTTAGGTCATTTTCGTCCTCCCTAGGGTTATTTATGGGCAATTATGGTTTTTAACCAATCTTGTGCATCCAATAAGTTCATTTGTGTCATTGGATTAACATTTAGGTCATTTTCGTCGTCTCTAAGGTTATTTATGTGCAATTAGGGTTTTTAACCAATCTTGTGCATCCAATAAGTTCATTTGTGTCATTGGATTAACATTTAGGTCATTTTCGTCCTCCCTAGGCTTATTCTTGTCCAATTACGGTTTTTAACCAAACTTGTGCATCCAATAAGTTAATTTGTGTCATTGGATTAACATTTTGGTCATTTTCGTCGTCTTTAGGGTTATTTATGTGCAATTAAGGTTTTTAACCAATCTTGTGCATCCAATAAGTTCATTTGTGTCATTGGATTAACATTTCGGTCATTTTCGTCGTCTCTAAGGTTATTTATGTGCAATTAGGGTTTTTAACCAATCTTGTGCATCCAATAAGTTCATTTGTGTCATTGGATTAACATTTAGGTCATTTTCGTGCTCCCTAGGCTTATTCTTGTCCAATTACGGTTTTTAACCAATCTTGTGCATCCAAAAAGTTCATTTGTGTCTTTGAATTGACATTTAGGTCATTTTCGTCCTCTCTAGGGTTATTTATGTCCAATTAGGGTTTTTAACCTATCTTGTGCATCGAACAAGTTCATTTGTGTCATTGGATTAACATTTAGGTCATTTTCGTCCTCCCTAGGCTTATTCTTGTGCAATTAGGGTTTTTAACCAATCTTGTGCATCCAATAAGTTCATTTGTGTCATTGGATTAACATTTAGGTCATTTTCGTCGTCTTTAGGGTTATTTATGTGCAATTAGGGTTTTTAACCAATCTTGTGCATCCAATAAGTTCATTTGTGTCATTGGATTAACATTTAGGTCATTTTCGTTGTCTTTAGGGTTATTTATGTGCAATTAGGGTTTTTAACCAATCTTGTGCATCCAATAAGTTCATTTGTGTCATTGGATTAACATTTCGGTCATTTCCGTCCTCCCTAGGCTTATTCTTGTGCAATTAGGGCTTTTAACCAATCTTGTGCATCCAATAAGTTCATTTGTGTCATTGGATTAACATTTAGGTCATTTTCGTCCTCCCTAGGCTTATTCTTGTGCAATTAGGACTTTTAACCAATCTTGTGCATCCAAAAAGTTCATTTGTGTCTTTGAATTTACATTTAGGTCATTTTCGTCCTCTCTAGGGTTATTTATGTCCAATTAGGGCTTTTAACCTATCTTGTGCATCCAAAAAGTTCATTTGTGTCTTTGAATTGACATTTATGTCATTTTCGTCCTCTCTAGGGTTATTTATGTGCAATTAAGGTTTTTAACCTATCTTGTGCATCGAACAAGTTCATTTGTGTCGTTGGATTAACATTTAGGTCATTTCCGTCCTCCCTAGGCTTATTCTTGTCCAATTAGGGTTTTTAACCAATCTTGTGCATCCAATAAGTTCGTTTGAGTCATTGGATTAACATTTAGGTCATTTTCGTCCTCCTTAGGCTTATTCTTGTGCAATTAGGGTTTTTAACCAATCTTGTGCATCCAATAAGTTCATTTGTGTCATTGGATTAACATTTAGGTCATTTTCGTCCTCCCTAGGCTTATTCTTGTGCAATTAGGGTTTTTAACCAATCTTGTGCATCCAATAAGTTTATTTGTGTCATTGGATTAACATTTAGGTCATTTTCGTCCTCCCTAGGGTTATTTATGTGCAATTATGGTTTTTAACCAATCATGTGCATCCAATAAGTTCATTTGTGTCATTGGATTAACATTTATGTCATTTTCGTCCTCCCTAGGCTTATTCTTGTGCAATTAGGGTTTTTAACCTGTCTTGTGCATCCAATAAGTTCATTTGTGTCATTGGATTAACATTTAGGTCATTTTCGTCCTCCCTAGGCTTATTCTTGTGCAATTAGGACTTTTAACCAATCTTGTGCATCCAAAAAGTTCATTTGTGTCTTTGAATTGACATTTAGGTCATTTTCGTCCTCTCTAGGGTTATTTATGTCCAATTAGGGCTTTTAACCTATCTTGTGCATCCAAAAAGTTCATTTGTGTCTTTGAATTGACATTTATGTCATTTTCGTCCTCTCTAGGGTTATTTATGTGCAATTAAGGTTTTTAACCTATCTTGTGCATCGAACAAGTTCATTTGTGTCGTTGGATTAACATTTAGGTCATTTTCGTCCTCTTTAGGGTTATTTATGTCCAATTAGGGCTTTTAACCTATCTTGTGTATCCAAAAAGTTCATTTGTGTCTTTGAATTGACATTTATGTCATTTTCGTCCTCTCTAGGGTTATTTATGTGCAATTAAGGTTTTTAACCTATCTTGTGCATCGAACAAGTTCATTTGTGTCGTTGGATTAACATTTAGGTCATTTCCGTCCTCCCTAGGCTTATTCTTGTGCAATTAGGGTTTTTAACCAATCTTGTGCATCCAATAAGTTTATTTGTGTCATTGGATTAACATTTAGGTCATTTTCGTCCTCCCTAGGGTTTTTTATTGGCAATTATGGTTTTTAACCAATCATGTGCATCCAATTAGTTCATTTGTGTCATTGGATTAACATTTATGTCATTTTCGTCCTCCCTAGGCTTATTCTTGTGCAATTAGGGTTTTTAACCAATCTTGTGCATCCAATAAGTTCATTTGTGTCATTGGATTAACATTTAGGTCATTTTCGTCCTCCCTAGGCTTATTCTTGTGCAATTAGGACTTTTAGCCAATCTTGTGCATCCAAAAAGTTCATTTGTGTCTTTGAATTTACATTTAGGTCATTTTCGTCCTCTCTAGGGTTATTTATGTCCAATTAGGGCTTTTAACCTATCTTGTGCATCCAAAAAGTTCATTTGTGTCTTTGAATTGACATTTATGTCATTTTCGTCCTCTCTAGGGTTATTTATGTGCAATTAAGGTTTTTAACCTATCTTGTGCATCGAACAAGTTCATTTGTGTCGTTGGATTAACATTTAGGTCATTTCCGTCCTCCCTAGGCTTATTCTTGTGCAATTAGGGTTTTTAACCAATCTTGTGCATCCAATAAGTTCATTTGAGTCATTGGATTAACATTTAGGTCATTTTCGTCCTCCCTAGGCTTATTCTTGTGCAATTAAGACTTTTAACCAATCTTGTGCATCCAAAAAGTTCATTTGTGTCTTTGAATTGACATTTAGGTCATTTTCGTCCTCTCTAGGGTTATTTATGTCCAATTAGGGCTTTTAACCTATCTTGTGCATCCAAAAAGTTCATTTGTGTCTTTGAATTGACATTTATGTCATTTTCGTCCTCTCTAGGGTTATTTATGTGCAATTAAGGTTTTTAACCTATCTTGTGCATCGAACAAGTTCATTTGTGTCGTTGGATTAACATTTAGGTCATTTCCGTCCTCCCTAGGCTTATTCTTGTGCAATTAGGGTTTTTAACCAATCTTGTGCATCCAATAAGTTTATTTGTGTCATTGGATTAACATTTAGGTCATTTTCGTCCTCCCTAGGGTTATTTATGGGCAATTAGGGTTTTTAACCAATCTTGTGCATCCAATAAGTTCATTTGTGTCATTGGATTAACATTTAGGTCATTTTAGTCCTCTCTAGGGTTATTTATGTGCAATTAGGGTTTTTAACCAATCTTGTGCATTCAATAAGTTCATTTGTGTCATTGGATTAACATTTAGGTCATTTTCGTCCTCCCTAGGCTTATTCTTGTGCAATTAGGGTTTTTAACCAATCTTGTGCATCCAATAAGTTTATTTGTGTCATTGGATTAACATTTAGGTCATTTTCGTCCTCCCTAGGGTTTTTTATGGGTAATTATGGTTTTTAACCTATCATGTGCATCCAATAAATTCATTTGTGTCATTGGATTAACATTTATGTCATTTTCGTCCTCCCTAGGCTTATTCTTGTGGAATTAGGGTTTTTAACCAATCTTGTGCATCCAATAAGTTCATTTGTGTCATTGGATTAACATTTAGGTCATTTTCGTCCTCCCTAGGCTTATTCTTGTGCAATTAGGACTTTTAACCAATCTTGTGCATCCAAAAAGTTCATTTGTGTCTTTGAATTGACATTATGTCATTTTCGTCCTCTCTAGGGTTATTTATGTCCAATTAGGGCTTTTAACCTATCTTGTGCATCCAAAAAGTTCATTTGTGTCTTTGAATTGACATTTATGTCATTTTCGTCCTCTCTAGGGTTATTTATGTGCAATTAAGGTTTTTAACCTATCTTGTGCATCGAACAAGTTCATTTGTGTCGTTGGATTAACATTTAGGTCATTTCCGTCCTCCCTAGGCTTATTCTTGTGGAATTAGGGTTTTTAACCAATCTTGTGCATCCAATAAGTTCATTTGTGTCATTGGATTAACATTTAGGTCATTTTCGTCCTCCCTAGGCTTATTCTTGTGCAATTAGGACTTTTAACCAATCTTGTGCATCCAAAGAGTTCATTTGTGTCTTTGAATTGACATTTAGGTCATTTTCGTCCTCTCTATGGTTATTTATGTCCAATTAGGGCTTTTAACCTATCTTGTGCATCCAAAAAGTTCATTTGTGTCTTTGAATTGACATTTATGTCATTTTCGTCCTCTCTAGGGTTATTTATGTGCAATTAAGGTTTTTAACCTATCTTGTGCATCGAACAAGTTCATTTGTGTCGTTGGATTAACATTTAGGTCATTTCCGTCCTCCCTAGGCTTATTCTTGTCCAATAAGGGTTTTTAACCAATCTTGTGCATCCAATAAGTTCATTTGTGTCATTGGATTAACATTTAGGTCATTTTCGTCCTCCCTAGGCTTATTCTTGTGCAATTAGGACTTTTAACCAATCTTGTGCATCCAAAAAGTTCGTTTGTGTCTTTGAATTGACATTTATGTCATTTTCGTCCTCTCTAGGGTTATTTATGTCCAATTAGGGCTTTTAACCTATCTTGTGCATCCAAAAAGTTCATTTGTGTCTTTGAATTGACATTTATGTCATTTTCGTCCTCTCTAGGGTTATTTATGTGCAATTAAGGTTTTTAACCTATCTTGTGCATCGAACAAGTTCATTTGTGTCGTTGGATTAACATTTAGGTCATTTCCGTCCTCCCTAGGCTTATTCTTGTCCAATTAGGGTTTTTAACCAAACTTTTGCATCCAATAAGTTCATTTGTGTCATTGTATTAAAATTTAGGTCATTTTCGTCCTCCCTAGGGTTATTTGTGGGCAATTAAGGTTTTTAACCAATCTTGTGCATCCAATAAGTTCATTTGTGTCATTGGATTAACATTTAGGTCATTTTCGTCCTCCCTAGGCTTATTCTTGTGCAATTAGGGTTTTTAACCAATCTTGTGCATCCAATAAGTTTATTTGTGTCATTGGATTAACATTTAGGTCATTTTCGTCCTCCCTAGGGTTTTTTATGGGCAATTATGGTTTTTAACCAATCATGTGCATCCAATAAGTTCATTTGTGTCATTGGATTAACATTTATGTCATTTTCGTCCTCCCTAGGCTTATTCTTGTGGAATTAGAGTTTTTAACCAATCTTGTGCATCCAATAAGTTCATTTGTGTCATTGGATTAACATTTAGGTCATTTTCGTCCTCCCTAGGCTTATTCTTGTGCAATTAGGACTTTTAACCAATCTTGTGCATCCAAAAAGTTCATTTATGTCTTTGAATTGACATTTATGTCATTTTCGTCCACTCTAGGGTTATTTATGTCCAATTAGGGCTTTTAACCTATCTTGTGCATCCAAAAAGTTTATTTGTTTCTTTGAATTGACATTTATGTCATTTTCGTCCTCTCTAGGGTTATTTATGTGCAATTATGGTTTTTAACCTATCTTGTGCATCGAACAAGTTCATTTGTGTCGTTGGATTAACATTTAGGTCATTTCCGTCCTCCCTAGGCTTATTCTTGTCCAATTAGGGTTTTTAACCAATCTTGTGCATCCAATAAGTTCATTTGTGTCATTGGATTAACATTTAGGTCATTTTCATCCTCCCTAGGGTTATTTGTGGGCAATTAGGGTTTTTAACCAATCTTGTGCATCCAATAAGTTTATTTGTGTCATTGGATTAACATTTAGGTCATTTTCGTCCTCCCTAGGCTTATTCTTGTGCAATTAGGGTTTTTAACCAATCTTGTGCATCCAATAAGTTCATTTGTGTCATTGGATTAACATTTAGGTCATTTTCGTCCTCCCTAGGCTTATTCTTGTGCAATTAGGGTTTTTAACCAATCTTGTGCATCCAATAAGTTTATTTTTGTCATTGGATTAACATTTAGGTCATTTTCGTCCTCCCTAGGGTTATTTATGGGCAATTATGGTTTTTAACCAATCATGTGCATCCAATAAGTTCATTTGTGTCATTGGATTAACATTTATGTCATTTTCGTCCTCCCTAGGCTTATTCTTGTGCAGTTAGGGTTTTTAACCAATCTTGTGCATCCAATAAGTTCATTTGTGTCATTGGATTAACATTTAGGTCATTTTCGTCCTCCCTAGGCTTATTCTTGTGCAATTAGGACTTTTAACCAATCTTGTGCATCCAAAAAGTTCATTTGTGTCTTTGAATTGACATTTAGGTCATTTTCGTCCTCCCTAGGCTTATTCTTGTGCAATTAGGGTTTTTAACCAATCTTGTGCATCCAATAAGTTTATTTGTGTCATTGGATTAACATTTAGGTCATTTTCGTCCTCCCTAGGCTTATTCTTGTGCAATTAGGGTTTTTAACCAATCTTGTGAATCCAATAAGTTTATTTGTGTCATTGGATTAACATTTAGGTCATTTTCGTCCTCGCTAGGGTTATTTATGGGCAATTATGGTTTTTAACCAATCATGTGCATCCAATAAGTTCATTTGTGTCATTGGATTAGCATTTATGTCATTTTCGTCCTCCCTAGGCTTATTCTTGTGCAATTAGGGTTTTTAACCAATCTTGTGCATCCAATAAGTTCATTTGTGTCATTGGATTAACATTTAGGTCATTTTCGTCCTCCCTAGGCTTATTCTTTTGCAATTAGGACTTTTAACCAATCTTGTGCGTCCAAAAAGTTCATTTGTGTCTTTGAATTGACATTTATGTCATTTTCGTCCTCTCTAGGGTTATTTATGTGCAATTAAGGTTTTTAACCTATCTTGTGCATCGAACAAGTTCATTTGTGTCGTTGGATAAACATTTAGGTCATTTTCGTCCTCCCTAGGCTTATTCTTGTCCAATTAGGGTTTTTAACCAATCTTGTGCATCCAATAAGTTCATTTGTGTCATTGGATTAACATTAAGGTCATTTTCGTCGTCTCTAGGGTTATTTATGTGCAATTAGGGTTTTTAACCAATCTTGTGCATCCAATAAGTTCATTTGTGTCATTGGATTAACATTTAGGTCATTTTCGTCCTCCCTAGGCTTATTCTTGTGCAATTAGGGTTTTTAACCAATCTTGTGCATCAAATAAGTTTATTTGTGTCATTGGATTAACATTTAGGTCATTTTCGTCCTCCCTAGGGTTTTTTATGGGCAATTATGGTTTTTAACCAATCATGCGCATCCAATAAGTTCATTTGTGTCATTTGATTAACATTTAGGTCATTTTCGTCCTCCCAAGGCTTATTCTTGTGCAATTAGGGTTTTTAACCAATCTTGTGCATCCAATAAGTTAATTTGTGTCATTGGATTAACATTTTGGTCATTTTCGTCCTCCCTAGGCTTATTCTTGTGCAATTAGGGTTTTTAACCAATCTTGTGCATCCAATAAGTTAATTTGTGTCATTGGATTAACATTTTGGTCATTTTCGTCCTCCCTAGGCTTATTCTTGTGCAATTAGGGTTTTTAACCAATCTTGTGCATTCAATAAGTTCATTTGTGTCATTGGATTAACATTTAGGTCATTTTCGTCGTCTCTAGGGTTATTTATGTGCAATTAGGGTTTTTAACCAATCTTGGGCATCCAATAAGTTCATTTGTGTCATTGGATTAACATTTGGGTCATTTTCGTCCTCCCTAAGCTTATTCTTGTGCAATTAGGGTTTTTAACCAATCTTGTGCATCCAATAAGTTCATTTGTGTCATTGGATTAACATTTAGGTCATTTTCGTCCTCCCTAGGCTTATTCTTGTGCAATTAGGGTTTTTAACCAATCTTGTGCATCCAATAAGTTTATTTTTGTCATTGGATTAACATTTAGGTCATTTTCGTCCTCCCTAGGCTTATTCTTGTGCAATTAGGGTTTTTAACCAATCTTGTGCATCCAATAAGTTCATTTGTGTCATTGGATTAACATTTAGGTCATTTTCGTCCTCCCTAGGCTTATTCTTGTGCAATTAGGGTTTTTAACCAATCTTATGCATCCAATAAGTTTATTTGTGTCATTGGATTAACATTTAGGTCATTTTCGTCCTCCCTAGGGTTTTTTATGGGTAATTATGGTTTTTAACCAATCATGTGCATCCAATAAGTTCATTTGTGTCATTGGATTAACATTTATGTCATTTTCGTCCTCCCTAGGCTTATTCTTGTGGAATTAGGGTTTTTAACCAATCT
>JBBPBR010000008.1:22087401-22100768 GCA_037974775.1 Cicer pinnatifidum | reverse complement strand
TCCTCCCTAGGGTTTTTTATGGGCAATTATGGTTTTTAACCAATCATGTGCATCCAATAAGTTCATTTGTGTCATTGGATTAACATTTATGTCATTTTCGTCCTCCCTAGGCTTATTCTTGTGGAATTAGAGTTTTTAACCAATCTTGTGCATCCAATAAGTTCATTTGTGTCATTGGATTAACATTTAGGTCATTTTCGTCCTCCCTAGGCTTATTCTTGTGCAATTAGGACTTTTAACCAATCTTGTGCATCCAAAAAGTTCATTTGTGTCTTTGAATTGACATTTATGTCATTTTCGTCCACTCTAGGGTTATTTATGTCCAATTAGGGCTTTTAACCTATCTTGTGCATCCAAAAAGTTCATTTGTGTCTTTGAATTGACATTTATGTCATTTTCGTCCTCTCTAGGGTTATTTATGTGCAATTAAGGTTTTTAACCTATCTTGTGCATCGAACAAGTTCATTTGTGTCGTTGGATTAACATTTAGGTCATTTCCGTCCTCCCTAGGCTTATTCTTGTCCAATTAGGGTTTTTAACCAATATTGTGCATCCAATAAGTTGATTTGTGTCATTGGATTAACATTTAGGTCATTTTCATCCTCCCTAGGGTTATTTGAGGGCAATTAGGGTTTTTAACCAATCTTGTGCATCCCATAAGTTTATTTGTGTCATTGGATTAACATTTAGGTCATTTTCGTCCTCCCTAGGCTTATTCTTGTGCAATTAGGGTTTTTAACCAATCTTGTGCATCCAATAAGTTCATTTGTGTCATTGGATTAACATTTAGGTCATTTTCGTCCTCCCTAGGCTTATTCTTGTGCAATTAGGACTTTTAACCAATCTTGTGCATCCAAAAAGTTCATTTGTGTCTTTGAATTGACATTTAGGTCATTTTCGTCCTCTCTAGGGTTATTTATGTCCAATTAGGGCTTTTAACCTATCTTGTGCATCCAAAAAGTTCATTTGTGTCTTTGAATTGACATTTATGTCATTTTTGTCCTCTCTAGGGTTATTTATGTGCAATTAAGGTTTTTAACCTATCTTGTGCATCGAACAAGTTCATTTGTGTCGTTGGATTAACATTTAGGTCATTTCCGTCCTCCCTAGGCTTATTCTTGTCCAATTAGGGTTTTTAACCAATCTTGTGCATCCAATAAGTTCATTTGTGTCATTGGATTAACATTTAGGTCATTTTCGTCCTCCCTAGGCTTATTCTTGTGCAATTAGGGTTTTTAACCAATCTTGTGCATCCAATAAGTTTATTTGTGTCATTGGATTAACATTTAGGTCATTTTCGTCCTCCCTAGGGTTATTTATGGGCAATTATGGTTTTTAACCAATCATGTGCATCCAATATGTTCATTTGTGTCATTGGATTAACATTTATGTCATTTTCGTCCTCCCTAGGCTTATTCTTGGGCAATTAAGGTTTTTAACCAATCTTGTGCATCCAATAAGTTTATTTGTGTCATTGGATTAACATTTAGGTCATTTTCGTCCTCCCTAGGGTTTTTTATGGGCAATTATGGTTTTTAACCAATCATGTGCATCCAATAAGTTCATTTGTGTCATTGGATTAACATTTATGTCATTTTCGTCCTCCCTAGGCTTATTCTTGTGGAATTAGAGTTTTTAACCAATCTTGTGCATCCAATAAGTTCATTTGTGTCATTGGATTAACATTTAGGTCATTTTCGTCCTCCCTAGGCTTATTCTTGTGCAATTAGGGTTTTTAACCAATCTTGTGCATCAAATAAGTTTATTTGTGTCATTGGATTAACATTTAGGTCATTTTCGTCCTCCCTAGGCTTATTCTTGTGCAATTAGGGTTTTTAACCAATCTTGTGCATCCAATAAGTTTATTTGTGTCATTGGATTAACATTTAGGTCATTTTCATCCTCCCTAGGGTTTTTTATGGGCAATTATGGTTTTTAACCAATCATGTGCATCCAATAAGTTCATTTGTGTCATTGGATTAACATTTATGTCATTTTCGTCCTCCCTAGGCTTATTCTTGTGGAATTAGAGTTTTTAACCAATCTTGTGCATCCAATAAGTTCATTTGTGTCATTGGATTAACATTTAGGTCATTTTCGTCCTCCCTAGGCTTATTCTTGTGCAATTAGGACTTTTAACCAATCTTGTGCATCCAAAAAGTTCATTTGTGTCTTTGAATTGACATTTATGTCATTTTCGTCCACTCTAGGGTTATTTATGTCCAATTAGGGCTTTTAACCTATCTTGTGCATCCAAAAAGTTCATTTGTGTCTTTGAATTGACATTTATGTCATTTTCGTCCTCTCTAGGGTTATTTATGTGCAATTAAGGTTTTTAACCTATCTTGTGCATCGAACAAGTTCATTTGTGTCGTTGGATTAACATTTAGGTCATTTCCGTCCTCCCTAGGCTTATTCTTGTCCAATAAGGGTTTTTAACCAATCTTGTGCATCCAATAAGTTCATTTGTGTCATTGGATTAACATTTAGGTCATTTTCGTCCTCCCTAGGCTTATTCTTGTGCAATTAGGACTTTTAACCAATCTTGTGCATCCAAAAAGTTCGTTTGTGTCTTTGAATTGACATTTATGTCATTTTCGTCCTCTCTAGGGTTATTTATGTCCAATTAGGGCTTTTAACCTATCTTGTGCATCCAAAAAGTTCATTTGTGTCTTTGAATTGACATTTATGTCATTTTCGTCCTCTCTAGGGTTATTTATGTGCAATTAAGGTTTTTAACCTATCTTGTGCATCGAACAAGTTCATTTGTGTCGTTGGATTAACATTTAGGTCATTTCCGTCCTCCCTAGGCTTATTCTTGTCCAATTAGGGTTTTTAACCAATCTTGTGCATCCGATAAGTTCATTTGTGTCATTGGATTAACATTTAGGTCATTTTCGTCCTCCCTAGGCTTATTCTTGTGCAATTAGGACTTTTAACCAATCTTGTGCATCCAAAAAGTTCATTTGTGTCTTTGAATTGACATTTAGGTCATTTTCGTCCTCTCTAGGGTTATTTATGTCCAATTAGGGCTTTTAACCTATCTTGTGCATCCAAAAAGTTCATTTGTGTCTTTGAATTGACATTTATGTCATTTTCGTCCTCTCTAGGGTTATTTATGTGCAATTAAGGTTTTTAACCTATCTTGTGCATCGAACAAGTTCATTTGTGTCGTTGGATTAACATTTAGGTCATTTTCGTCCTCTTTAGGGTTATTTATGTCCAATTAGGGCTTTTAACCTATCTTGTGTATCCAAAAAGTTCATTTGTGTCTTTGAATTGACATTTATGTCATTTTCGTCCTCTCTAGGGTTATTTATGTGCAATTAAGGTTTTTAACCTATCTTGTGCATCGAACAAGTTCATTTGTGTCGTTGGATTAACATTTAGGTCATTTCCGTCCTCCCTAGGCTTATTCTTGTGCAATTAGGGTTTTTAACCAATCTTGTGCATCCAATAAGTTTATTTGTGTCATTGGATTAACATTTAGGTCATTTTCGTCCTCCCTAGGGTTTTTTATTGGCAATTATGGTTTTTAACCAATCATGTGCATCCAATTAGTTCATTTGTGTCATTGGATTAACATTTATGTCATTTTCGTCCTCCCTAGGCTTATTCTTGTGCAATTAGGGTTTTTAACCAATCTTGTGCATCCAATAAGTTCATTTGTGTCATTGGATTAACATTTAGGTCATTTTCGTCCTCCCTAGGCTTATTCTTGTGCAATTAGGACTTTTAGCCAATCTTGTGCATCCAAAAAGTTCATTTGTGTCTTTGAATTTACATTTAGGTCATTTTCGTCCTCTCTAGGGTTATTTATGTCCAATTAGGGCTTTTAACCTATCTTGTGCATCCAAAAAGTTCATTTGTGTCTTTGAATTGACATTTATGTCATTTTCGTCCTCTCTAGGGTTATTTATGTGCAATTAAGGTTTTTAACCTATCTTGTGCATCGAACAAGTTCATTTGTGTCGTTGGATTAACATTTAGGTCATTTCCGTCCTCCCTAGGCTTATTCTTGTGCAATTAGGGTTTTTAACCAATCTTGTGCATCCAATAAGTTCATTTGAGTCATTGGATTAACATTTAGGTCATTTTCGTCCTCCCTAGGCTTATTCTTGTGCAATTAAGACTTTTAACCAATCTTGTGCATCCAAAAAGTTCATTTGTGTCTTTGAATTGACATTTAGGTCATTTTCGTCCTCTCTAGGGTTATTTATGTCCAATTAGGGCTTTTAACCTATCTTGTGCATCCAAAAAGTTCATTTGTGTCTTTGAATTGACATTTATGTCATTTTCGTCCTCTCTAGGGTTATTTATGTGCAATTAAGGTTTTTAACCTATCTTGTGCATCGAACAAGTTCATTTGTGTCGTTGGATTAACATTTAGGTCATTTCCGTCCTCCCTAGGCTTATTCTTGTGCAATTAGGGTTTTTAACCAATCTTGTGCATCCAATAAGTTCATTTGTGTCATTGGATTAACATTTAGGTCATTTTCGTCCTCCCTAGGCTTATTCTTGTGCAATTAGGGTTTTTAACCAATCTTGTGCATCCAATAAGTTTATTTGTGTCATTGGATTAACATTTAGGTCATTTTCGTCCTCCCTAGGGATATTTATGGGCAATTATGGTTTTTAACCAATTATGTGCATCCAATAAGTTCATTTGTGTCATTGGATTAACATTTATGTCATTTTCGTCCTCCCTAGGCTTATTCTTGTGCAATTAGGGTTTTTAACCAATCTTGTGCATCCAATAAGTTCATTTGTGTCATTGGATTAACATTTAGGTCATTTTCGTCCTCCCTAGGCTTATTCTTGTGCAATTAGGACTTTTAACCAATCTTGTGCATCCAAAAAGTTCATTTGTGTCTTTGAATTGACATTTAGGTCATTTTCGTCATCTCTAGGGTTATTTATGTCCAATTAGGGCTTTTAACCTATCTTGTGCATCCAAAAAGTTCATTTGTGTCTTTGAATTGACATTTATGTCATTTTCGTCCTCTCTAGGGTTATTTATGTGCAATTAAGGTTTTTAACCTATCTTGTGCATCGAACAAGTTCATTTGTGTCGTTGGATTAACATTTAGGTCATTTTCGTCCTCTCTAGGGTTATTTATGTCCAATTAGGGCTTTTAACCTATCTTGTGTATCCAAAAAGTTCATTTGTGTCTTTGAATTGACATTTATGTCATTTTCGTCCTCTCTAGGGTTATTTATGTGCAATTAAGGTTTTTAACCTATCTTGTGCATCGAACAAGTTCATTTGTGTCGTTGGATTAACATTTAGGTCATTTCCGTCCTCCCTAGGCTTATTCTTGTGCAATTAGGGTTTTTAACCAATCATGTGCATCCATTAAGTTCATTTGTGTCATTGGATTAACATTTATGTCATTTTCGTCCTCCCTAGGCTTATTCTTGTGGAATTAGGGTTTTTAACCAATCTTGTGCATCCAAAAAGTTCATTTGTGTCTTTGAATTGACATTTAGGTCATTTTCGTCCTCTCTAGGGTTATTTATGTCCAATTAGGGCTTTTAACCTATCTTGTGCATCCAAAAAGTTCATTTGTGTCTTTGAATTGACATTTATGTCATTTTCGTCCTCTCTAGGGTTATTTATGTGCAATTAAGGTTTTTAACCTATCTTGTGCATCGAACAAGTTCATTTGTGTCGTTGGATTAACATTTAGGTCATTTCCGTCCTCCCTAGGCTTATTCTGGTCCAATTAAGGTTTTTAACCAATCTTGTGCATCCAATAAGTTCATTTGTGTCATTGGATTAACATTTAGGTCATTTTCGTCCTCCCTAGGCTTATTCTTGTGCAATTAGGACTTTTAACCAATGTTGTGCATCCAAAGAGTTCATTTGTGTCTTTGAATTGACATTTAGGTCATTTTCATCCTCTCTAGGGTTATTTATGTCCAATTAGGGCTTTTAACCTATCTTGTGCATCCAAAAAGTTCATTTGTGTCTTTGAATTGACATTTATGTCATTTTCGTCCTCTCTAGGGTTATTTATGTGCAATTAAGGTTTTTAACCTATCTTGTGCATCGAACAAGTTCATTTGTGTCGTTGGATTAACATTTAGGTCATTTCCGTCCTCCCTAGGCTTATTCTGGTCCAATTAAGGTTTTTAACCAATCTTGTGCATCCAATAAGTTCATTTGTGTCATTGGATTAACATTTAGGTCATTTTCGTCCTCCCTAGGCTTATTCTTGTGCAATTAGGACTTTTAACCAATCTTGTGCATCCAAAAAGTTCATTTGTGTCTTTGAATTGACATTTATGTCATTTTCGTCCTCTCTAGGGTTATTTATGTCCAATTAGGGCTTTTAACCTATCTTGTGCATCCAAAAAGTTCATTTGTGTCTTTGAATTGACATTTATGTCATTTTCGTCCTCTCTAGGGTTATTTATGTGCAATTAAGGTTTTTAACCTATCTTGTGCATCGAACAAGTTCATTTGTGTCGTTGGATTAACATTTAGGTCATTTCCGTCCTCCCTAGGCTTATTCTTGTCCAATAAGGGTTTTTAACCAATCTTGTGCATCCAATAAGTTCATTTGTGTCATTGGATTAACATTTAGGTCATTTCCGTCCTCCCTAGGCTTATTCTTGTCCAATTAGGGTTTTTCACCAATCTTGTGCATCCGATAAGTTCATTTGTGTCATTGGATTAACATTTAGGTCATTTTCGTCCTCCCTAGGCTTATTCTTGTGCAATTAGGACTTTTAACCAATCTTGTGCATCCAAAAAGTTCATTTGTGTCTTTGAATTGACATTTAGGTCATTTTCGTCCTCTCTAGGGTTATTTATGTCCAATTAGGGCTTTTAACCTATCTTGTGCATCCAAAAAGTTCATTTGTGTCTTTGAATTGACATTTATGTCATTTTTGTCCTCTCTAGGGTTATTTATGTGCAATTAAGGTTTTTAACCTATCTTGTGCATCGAACAAGTTCATTTGTGTCGTTGGATTAACATTTAGGTCATTTCCGTCCTCCCTAGGCTTATTCTTGTCCAATTAGGGTTTTTAACCAATCTTGTGCATCCAATAAGTTCATTTCTGTCATTGGATTAACATTTAGGTCATTTTCGTCCTCCCTAGGCTTATTCTTGTGCAATTAGGGTTTTTAACCAATCTTGTGCATCCAATAAGTTTATTTGTGTCATTGGATTAACATTTAGGTCATTTTCGTCCTCCCTAGGGTTATTTATGGGCAATTATGGTTTTTAACCAATCATGTGCATCCAATAAGTTCATTTGTGTCATTGGATTAACATTTATGTCATTTTCGTCCTCCCTAGGCTTATTCTTGGGCAATTAAGGTTTTTAACCAATCTTGTGCATCCAATAAGTTTATTTGTGTCATTGGATTAACATTTAGGTCATTTTCGTTCTCCCTAGGCTTATTCTTGTGCAATTAGGACTTTTAACCAATCTTGTGCATCCAAAAAGTTCATTTGTGTCTTTGAATTGACATTTAGGTCATTTTCGTCCTCTCTAGGGTTATTCTTGTCCAATTAGGGTTTTTAACCAATATTGTGCATCCAATAAGTTGATTTGTGTCATTGGATTAACATTTAGGTCATTTTCATCCTCCCTAGGGTTATTTGAGGGCAATTAGGGTTTTTAACCAATCTTGTGCATCCAATAAGTTTATTTGTGTCATTCGATTATGTGCAATTAAGGTTTTTAACCTATCTTGGGCATCGAACAAGTTCATTTCTGTCGTTGGATTAACATTTAGGTCATTTCCGTCCTCCCTAGGCTTATTCTTGTCCAATTAGGGTTTTTAACCAATATTGTGCATCCAATAAGTTGATTTGTGTCATTGGATTAACATTTAGGTCATTTTCATCCTCCCTAGGGTTATTTGAGGGCAATTAGGGTTTTTAACCAATCTTGTGCATCCAATAAGTTTATTTGTGTCATTCGATTAACATTTAGGTCATTTTCGTCCTCCCTAGGGTTTTTTATTGGCAATTATGGTTTTTTACCAATCATGTGCATCCAATTAGTTCATTTGTGTCATTGGATTAACATTTATGTCATTTTCGTCCTCCCTAGGCTTATTCTTGTGCAAGTAGGGTTTTTAAACAATCTTGTGCATCCAATAAGTTCATTTGTGTCATTGGATTAACATTTAGGTCATTTTCGTCCTCCCTAGGCTTATTCTTGTGCAATTAGGAGTTTTAACCAATCTTGTGCATCCAAAAAGTTCATTTGTGTCTTTGAATTGACATTTAGGTCATTTTCGTCCTCTCTAGGGTTATTTATGTCCAATTAGGGCTTTTAACCTATCTTGTGCATCCAAAAAGTTCATTTGTGTCTTTGAATTGACATTTATGTCATTTTCGTCCTCTCTAGGGTTATTTATGTGGAATTAAGGTTTTTAACCTATCTTGTGCATCGAACAAGTTCATTTGTGTCGTTGGATTAACATTTAGGTCATTTCCGTCCTCCCTAGGCTTATTCTTGTCCAATTAGGGTTTTTAACCAATCTTGTGCATCCAATAAGTTCATTTGAGTCATTGGATTAACATTTAGGTCATTTTCGTCCTCCCTAGGCTTATTCTTGTGCAATTAGGGTTTTTAACCAATCTTGTGCATCCAATAAGTTCATTTGTGTCATTGGATTAACATTTAGGTCATTTTCGTCCTCCCTAGGCTTATTCTTGTGCAATTAGGGTTTTTCACCAATCTTGTGCATCCAATAAGTTTATTTGTGTCATTGGATTAACATTTAAGTCATTTTCGTCCTCCCTAGGGTTATTTATGGGCAATTATCGTTTTTAACCAATCATGTGCATCCAATAAGTTCATTTGTGTCATTGGATTAACATTTATGTCATTTTCGTCCTCCCTAGGCTTATTCTTGTGCAATTAGGGTTTTTAACCAATCTTGTGCATCCAATAAGTTTATTTGTGTCATTGGATTAACATTTAGGTCATTTTAGTTCTCCCTAGGCTTATTCTTGTGCAATTAGGACTTTTAACCAATCTTGTGCATCCAAAAAGTTCATTTGTGTCTTTGAATTGACATTTAGGTCATTTTCGTCCTCTCTAGGGTTATTTATGTCCAATTAGGGCTTTTAACCTATCTTGTGCATCCAAAAAGTTCATTTGTGTCTTTGAATTGACATTTATGTCATTTTCGTCCTCTCTAGGGTTATTTATGTGCAATTAAGGTTTTTAACCTATCTTGTGCATCAAACAAGTTCATTTGTGTCGTTGGATAAACATTTAGGTCATTTCCGTCCTCCCTAGGCTTATTCTTTTCCAATTAGGGTTTTTAACCAATCTTGTGCATCCAATAAGTTCATTTGTGTCATTGGATTAACATTTAGGTCATTTTCGTCGTCTCTAGGGTTATTTATGTGCAATTAGGGTTTTTAACCAATCTTGTGCATCCAATAAGTTCATTTGTGTCATTGGATTAACATTTAGGTCATTTTCGTCCTCCCTAGGCTTATTCTTGTGCAATTAGGGTTTTTAACCAATCTTGTGCATCCAATAAGTTTATTTGTGTCATTGGATTAACATTTAGGTCATTTTCGTCCTCCCTAGGCTTATTCTTGTGCAATTAGGGTTTTTAACCAATCTTGTGCATCGAATAAGTTTATTTGTGTCATTGGATTAACATTTAGGTCATTTTGGTCCTCCCTTGGGTTTTTTATGGGCAATTATGGTTTTTAACCAATCATGTGCATCCAATAAGTTCATTTGTGTCATTGGATTAACTTTTATGTCATTTTCGTCCTCCCTAGGCTTATTCTTGTGGAATTAGGGTTTTTAACCAATCTTGTGCATCCAAAAAGTTCATTTGTGTCTTTGAATTGACATTTAGGTCATTTTCGTCCTCTCTAGGGTTATTTATGTCCAATTAGGGCTTTTAACCTATCTTGTGCATCCAAAAAGTTCATTTGTGTCTTTGAATTGACATTTATGTCATTTTCGTCCTCTCTAGGGTTATTTATGTGGAATTAAGGTTTTTAACCTATCTTGTGCATCGAACAAGTTCATTTGTGTCGTTGGATTAACATTTTGGTCATTTCCGTCCTCCCTAGGCTTATTCTTGTCCAATTAGGGTTTTTAACCAATCTTGTGCATCCAATAAGTTTATTTGTGTCATTGGATTAACATTTAGGTCATTTTCGTCCTACCTAGGGTTTTTTATGGGCAATTATGGTTTTTAACCAATCATGTGCATCCATTAAGTTCATTTGTGTCATTGGATTAACATTTATGTCATTTTCGTCCTCCCTAGGCTTATTCTTGTGGAATTAGGGTTTTTAACCAATCTTGTGCATCCAAAAAGTTCATTTGTGTCTTTGAATTGACATTTAGGTCATTTTCGTCCTCTCTAGGGTTATTTATGTCCAATTAGGGCTTTTAACCTATCTTGTGCATCCAAAAAGTTCATTTGTGTCTTTGAATTGACATTTATGTCACTTTCGTCCTCTCTAGGGTTATTTATGTGGAATTAAGGTTTTTAACCTATCTTGTGCATCGAACAAGTTCATTTGTGTCGTTGGATTAACATTTAGGTCATTTCCGTCCTCCCTAGGCTTATTCTTGTCCAATTAGGGTTTTTAACCAATCTTGTGCATCCAATAAGTTCATTTGAGTCATTGGATTAACATTTAGGTCATTTTCGTCCTCCCTAGGCTTATTCTTGTGCAATTAGGACTTTTAACCAATCTTGTGCATCCAAAACGTTCATTTGTGTCTTTGAATTGACATTTAGGTCATTTTCGTCCTCTCTAGGGTTATTTATGTCCAATTAGGGCTTTTAACCTATCTTGTGCATCCAAAAAGTTCATTTGTGTCTTTGAATTGACATTTATGTCATTTTTGTCCTCTCTAGGGTTATTTATGTGCAATTAAGGTTTTTAACCTATCTTGGGCATCGAACAAGTTCATTTGTGTCGTTGGATTAACATTTAGGTCATTTCCGTCCTCCCTAGGCTTATTCTTGTCCAATTAGGGTTTTTAACCAATCTTGTGCATCCAATAAGTTCATTTGTGTCATTGGATTAACATTTAGGTCATTTTCGTCCTCCCTAGGCTTATTCTTGTGCAATTAGGGTTTTTAACCAATCTTGTGCATCCAATAAGTTTATTTGTGTCTTTGGATTAACATTTAGGTCATTTTCGTCCTCCCTAGGGTTTTTTATTGGCAATTATGGTTTTTTACCAATCATGTGCATCCAATTAGTTCATTTGTGTCATTGGATTAACATTTATGTCATTTTCGTCCTCCCTAGGCTTATTCTTGTGCAAGTAGGGTTTTTAAACAATCTTGTGCATCCAATAAGTTCATTTGTGTCATTGGATTAACATTTAGGTCATTTTCGTCCTCCCTAGGCTTATTCTTGTGCAATTAGGAGTTTTAACCAATCTTGTGCATCCAAAAAGTTCATTTGTGTCTTTGAATTGACATTTAGGTCATTTTCGTCCTCTCTAGGGTTATTTATGTCCAATTAGGGCTTTTAACCTATCTTGTGCATCCAAAAAGTTCATTTGTGTCTTTGAATTGACATTTATGTCATTTTCGTCCTCTCTAGGGTTATTTATGTGGAATTAAGGTTTTTAACCTATCTTGTGCATCGAACAAGTTCATTTGTGTCGTTGGATTAACATTTAGGTCATTTCCGTCCTCCCTAGGCTTATTCTTGTCCAATTAGGGTTTTTAACCAATCTTGTGCATCCAATAAGTTCATTTGAGTCATTGGATTAACATTTAGGTCATTTTCGTCCTCCCTAGGCTTATTCTTGTGCAATTAGGGTATTTAACCAATCTTGTGCATCCAATAAGTTCATTTGTGTCATTGGATTAACATTTAGGTCATTTTCGTCCTCCCTAGGCTTATTCTTGTGCAATTAGGGTTTTTAACCAATCTTGTGCATCCAATAAGTTTATTTGTGTCATTGGATTAACATTTAAGTCATTTTCGTCCTCCCTAGGGTTATTTATGGGCAATTATCGTTTTTAACCAATCATGTGCATCCAATAAGTTCATTTGTGTCATTGGATTAACATTTATGTCATTTTCGTCCTCCCTAGGCTTATACTTGTGCAATTAGGGTTTTTAACCAATCTTGTGCATCCAATAAGTTTATTTGTGTCATTGGATTAACATTTAGGTCATTTTCGTTCTCCCTAGGCTTATTCTTGTGCAATTAGGACTTTTAACCAATCTTGTGCATCCAAAAAGTTCATTTGTGTCTTTGAATTGACATTTAGGTCATTTTCGTCCTCTCTAGGGTTATTTATGTCCAATTAGGGCTTTTAACCTATCTTGTGCATCCAAAAAGTTCATTTGTGTCTTTGAATTGACATTTATGTCATTTTCGTCCTCTCTAGGGTTATTTATGTGCAATTAAGGTTTTTAACCTATCTTGTGCATCGAACAAGTTCATTTGTGTCGTTGGATAAACATTTAGGTCATTTCCGTCCTCCCTAGGCTTATTCTTTTCCAATTAGGGTTTTTAACCAATCTTGTGCATCCAATAAGTTTATTTGTGTCATTGGATTAACATTTAGGTCATTTTCGTCGTCTCTAGGGTTATTTATGTGCAATTAGGGTTTTTAACCAATCTTGTGCATCCAATAAGTTCATTTGTGTCATTGGATTAACATTTAGGTCATTTTCGTCCTCCCTAGGCTTATTCTTGTGCAATTAGGGTTTTTAACCAATCTTGTGCATCCAATAAGTTTATTTGTGTCGTTGGATTAACATTTAGGTCATTTTCGTCCTCCCTAGGCTTATTCTTGTGCAATTAGGGTTTTTAACCAATCTTGTGCATCGAATAAGTTTATTTGTGTCATTGGATTAACATTTAGGTCATTTTCGTCCTCCCTTGGGTTTTTTATGGGCAATTATGGTTTTTAACCAATCATGTGCATCCAATAAGTTCATTTGTGTCATTGGATTAACATTTATGTCATTTTCGTCCTCCCTAGGCTTATTCTTGTGGAATTAGGGTTTTTAACCAATCTTGTGCATCCAAAAAGTTCATTTGTGTCTTTGAATTGACATTTAGGTCATTTTCGTCCTCTCTAGGGTTATTTATGTCCAATTAGGGCTTTTAACCTATCTTGTGCATCCAAAAAGTTCATTTGTGTCTTTGAATTGACATTTATGTCATTTTCGTCCTCTCTAGGGTTATTTATGTGGAATTAAGGTTTTTAACCTATCTTGTGCATCGAACAAGTTCATTTGTGTCGTTGGATTAACATTTTGGTCATTTCCGTCCTCCCTAGGCTTATTCTTGTCCAATTAGGGTTTTTAACCAATCTTGTGCATCCAATAAGTTTATTTGTGTCATTGGATTAACATTTAGGTCATTTTCGTCCT
>JBBPBR010000008.1:22016031-22083963 GCA_037974775.1 Cicer pinnatifidum | reverse complement strand
ACCAATCTTGTGCATCCAATAAGTTCATTTGTGTCACTGGATTAACAGTTAGGTCATTTTTGTCCTCCCTAGGCATATTCTTGTCCAATTAGGGTTTTTAACCAATCTTGTGCATCCAATAAGTTCATTTGTGTCATTGAATTAATATTTAGGTCATTTTCGTCCTCCCTAGGCATATTCTTGTCCAATTAGGGTTTTTAACCAATCTTGTGCATCCAATAGGTGTGTTTGTGTCATTGGATGATCGATTAGGTCATTTTCGTCCTCCCTAGGCTTATTCTCGTCCAATTAGGGTTTTTAACCAATCTTGTGCATCCAATAAGTTCATTTGTGTCATTGGATTAACATTTAGGTCATTTTCGTCCTCCCTAGGCATATTCTTGTCCAATTAGGGTTTTTAACCAATCTTGTGCTTCCAATAGGTGTGTTTGTGTCATTGAATTAATATTTAGGTCATTTTCGTCCTCCCTAGGCATATTCTTGTCCAATTAGGGTTTTTAACCAATCTTGTGCATCCAATAAGTTCATTTGTGTCATTGAATTAATATTTAGGTCATTTTCGTCCTCCCTAGGCATATTCTTGTCCAATTAGGGTTTTTAACCAATCTTGTGCATTCAATAGGTGTGTTTGAGTCATTGGATGATCAATTAGGTCATTTTCGTCCTCCCTAGGCATATTCTTGTCCAATTAGGGTTTTTAACCAATCTTGTGCATCCAATAGGTGTGTTTGTGTCATTGGATGATCAATTAGGTCATTTTCGTCCTCCCTAGGCATATTCTTGTCCAATTTGGGTTTTTAACGAATCTTGTGCATCCAATAGGTGTGTTTGTGTCATTGGATGATCAATTAGTTCATTTTCGTCCTCCCTAGGCTTATTCTTGTCCAATTAGGGTTTTTAACCAATCTTGTGCATCCAATAGGTGTGTTTGTGTCATTGGATGAACATTTAGGTCATTTTCGTCCTCCCTAGGCTTATTCTTGTCCAATTAGGGTTTTTAACCAATCTTGTGCATCCAATAAGTTCATTTGAGTCATTGGATTAACATTTAGGTCATTTTCGTCCTCCCTAGGCTTATTCTTGTGCAATTAGGGTTTTTAACCAATCTTGTGCATCCAATAAGTTCATTTGTGTCATTGGATTAACATTTAGGTCATTTTCGTTGTCTTTAGGGTTATTTATGTGCAATTAGGGTTTTTAACCAATCTTGTGCATCCAATAAGTTCATTTGTGTCATTGGATTAACATTTAGGTCATTTTCGTTGTCTTTAGGGTTATTTATGTGCAGTTAGGGTTTTTAACCAATCTTGTGCATCCAATAAGTTCATTTGTGTCATTGGATTAACATTTCGGTCATTTCCGTCCTCCCTAGGCTTATTCTTGTGCAATTAGGGCTTTTAACCAATCTTGTGCATCCAATAAGTTCATTTGTGTCATTGGATTAACATTTAGGTCATTTTCGTCCTCCCTAGGCTTATTCTTGTGCAATTAGGACTTTTAACCAATCTTGTGCATCCAAAAAGTTCATTTGTGTCTTTGAATTTACATTTAGGTCATTTTCGTCCTCTCTAGGGTTATTTATGTCCAATTAGGGCTTTTAACCTATCTTGTGCATCCAAAAAGTTCATTTGTGTCTTTGAATTGACATTTATGTCATTTTCGTCCTCTCTAGGGTTATTTATGTGCAATTAAGGTTTTTAACCTATCTTGTGCATCGAACAAGTTCATTTGTGTCGTTGGATTAACATTTAGGTCATTTCCGTCCTCCCTAGGCTTATTCTTGTCCAATTAGGGTTTTTAACCAATCTTGTGCATCCAATAAGTTCGTTTGAGTCATTGGATTAACATTTAGGTCATTTTCGTCCTCCTTAGGCTTATTCTTGTGCAATTAGGGTTTTTAACCAATCTTGTGCATCCAATAAGTTCATTTGTGTCATTGGATTAACATTTAGGTCATTTTCGTCCTCCCTAGGCTTATTCTTGTGCAATTAGGGTTTTTAACCAATCTTGTGCATCCAATAAGTTTATTTGTGTCATTGGATTAACATTTAGGTCATTTTCGTCCTCCCTAGGGATATTTATGGGCAATTATGGTTTTTAACCAATTATGTGCATCCAATAAGTTCATTTGTGTCATTGGATTAACATTTATGTCATTTTCGTCCTCCCTAGGCTTATTCTTGTGCAATTAGGGTTTTTAACCAATCTTGTGCATCCAATAAGTTCATTTGTGTCATTGGATTAACATTTAGGTCATTTTCGTCCTCCCTAGGCTTATTCTTGTGCAATTAGGACTTTTAACCAATCTTGTGCATCCAAAAAGTTCATTTGTGTCTTTGAATTGACATTTAGGTCATTTTCGTCATCTCTAGGGTTATTTATGTCCAATTAGGGCTTTTAACCTATCTTGTGCATCCAAAAAGTTCATTTGTGTCTTTGAATTGACATTTATGTCATTTTCGTCCTCTCTAGGGTTATTTATGTGCAATTAAGGTTTTTAACCTATCTTGTGCATCGAACAAGTTCATTTGTGTCGTTGGATTAACATTTAGGTCATTTTCGTCCTCTCTAGGGTTATTTATGTCCAATTAGGGCTTTTAACCTATCTTGTGTATCCAAAAAGTTCATTTGTGTCTTTGAATTGACATTTATGTCATTTTCGTCCTCTCTAGGGTTATTTATGTGCAATTAAGGTTTTTAACCTATCTTGTGCATCGAACAAGTTCATTTGTGTCGTTGGATTAACATTTAGGTCATTTCCGTCCTCCCTAGGCTTATTCTTGTGCAATTAGGGTTTTTAACCAATCATGTGCATCCATTAAGTTCATTTGTGTCATTGGATTAACATTTATGTCATTTTCGTCCTCCCTAGGCTTATTCTTGTGGAATTAGGGTTTTTAACCAATCTTGTGCATCCAAAAAGTTCATTTGTGTCTTTGAATTGACATTTAGGTCATTTTCGTCCTCTCTAGGGTTATTTATGTCCAATTAGGGCTTTTAACCTATCTTGTGCATCCAAAAAGTTCATTTGTGTCTTTGAATTGACATTTATGTCATTTTCGTCCTCTCTAGGGTTATTTATGTGGAATTAAGGTTTTTAACCTATCTTGTGCATCGAACAAGTTCATTTGTGTCGTTGGATTAACATTTTGGTCATTTCCGTCCTCCCTAGGCTTATTCTTGTCCAATTAGGGTTTTTAACCAATCTTGTGCATCCAATAAGTTTATTTGTGTCATTGGATTAACATTTAGGTCATTTTCGTCCTCCCTATGGTTTTTTATGGGCAATTATGGTTTTTAACCAATCATGTGCATCCATTAAGTTCATTTGTGTCATTGGATTAACATTTATGTCATTTTCGTCCTCCCTAGGCTTATTCTTGTGGAATTAGGGTTTTTAACCAATCTTGTGCATCCAAAAAGTTCATTTGTGTCTTTGAATTGACATTTAGGTCATTTTCGTCCTCTCTAGGGTTATTTATGTCCAATTAGGGCTTTTAACCTATCTTGTGCATCCAAAAAGTTCATTTGTGTCTTTGAATTGACATTTATGTCATTTTCGTCCTCTCTAGGGTTATTTATGTGGAATTAAGGTTTTTAACCTATCTTGTGCATCGAACAAGTTCATTTGTGTCGTTGGATTAACATTTAGGTCATTTCCGTCCTCCCTATGCTTATTCTTGTCCAATTAGGGTTTTTAACCAATCTTGTGCATCCAATAAGTTTATTTGAGTCATTGGATTAACATTTAGGTCATTTTCGTCCTCCCTAGGCTTATTCTTGTGCAATTAGGGTTTTTAACCAATCTTGTGCATCCAATAAGTTCATTTGTGTCATTGGATTAACATTTAGGTCATTTTCGTCCTCCCTAGGCTTATTCTTGTGCAATTAGGGTTTTTAACTAATCTTGTGCATCCAATAAGTTTATTTGTGTCATTGGATTAACATTTAGGTCATTTTC
Organism: Cicer pinnatifidum; assembly: GCA_037974775.1. Taxonomy (NCBI): domain Eukaryota; kingdom Viridiplantae; phylum Streptophyta; class Magnoliopsida; order Fabales; family Fabaceae; genus Cicer; species Cicer pinnatifidum. The sequence goes on along the minus strand of JBBPBR010000008.1, from coordinate 22,080,002 downwards.
GTCCTCCCTAGGGTTATTTATGGGCAATTATGGTTTTTAACCAATCATGTGCATCCAATAAGTTCATTTGTGTCATTAGATTAACATTTATGTCATTTTCGTCCTCCCTAGGCTTATTCTTGTGCAATTAGGGTTTTTAACCAATCTTGTGCATCCAATAAGTTCATTTGTGTCATTGGATTAACATTTAGGTCATTTTCGTCCTCCCTAGGCTTATTCTTGTGCAATTAGGGTTTTTAACCAATCTTGTGCATCCAATAAGTTTATTTGTGTCATTGGATTAACATTTAGGTCATTTTCGTCCTCCCTAGGATTTTTTATGGGCAATTATGGTTTTTAACCAATCATGTGCATCCAATAAGTTCATTTGTGTCATTGGATTAACATTTATGTCATTTTCGTCCTCCCTAGGCTTATTCTTGTGGAATTAGGGTTTTTAACCAATCTTGTGCATCCAATAAGTTCATTTGTGTCATTGGATTAACATTTAGGTGTTTTTCGTCCTCCCTAGGCTTATTCTTGTGCAATTAGGACTTTTAACCAATCTTGTGCATCCAAAAAGTTCATTTGTGTCTTTGAATTGACATTTATGTCATTTTCGTCCTCTCTAGGGTTATTTATGTCCAATTAGGGCTGTTAACCTATCTTGTGCATCCAAAAAGTTCATTTGTGTCTTTGAATTGACATTTATGTCATTTTCGTCCTCTCTAGAGTTATTTATGTGCAATTAAGGTTTTTAACCTATCTTGTGCATCGAACAAGTTCATTTGTGTCGTTGGATTAACATTTAGGTCATTTTCGTCCTCCCTAGGCTTATTCTTGTCCAATTAGGGTTTTTAACCAATCTTGTGCATCCAATAAGTTCATTTGTGTCATTGGATTAACATTTAGGTCATTTTCGTCCTCCCTAGGGTTATTTGTGGGCAATTAGGGTTTTTAACCAATCTTGTGCATCCAATAAGTTCATTTGTGTCATTGGATTAACATTTAGGTCATTTTCGTCCTCCCTAGGCTTATTTTTGTGCAATTAGGGTTTTTAACCAATCTTGTGCATCCAATAAGTTTATTTGTGTCATTGGATTAACATTTATGTCATTTTCGTCCTCTCTAGGGTTATTTATGTCCAATTAGGGCTTTTAACCTATCTTGTGCATCCAAAAAGTTCATTTGTGTCTTTGAATTGACATTTATGTCATTTGCGTCCTCTCTAGGGTTATTTATGTGCAATTAAGGTTTTTAACCTATCTTGTGCATCGAACAAGTTCATTTGTGTCGTTGGATTAACATTTAGGTCATTTCCGTCCTCCCTAGGCTTATTCTTGTCCAATTAGGGTTTTTAACCAATCTTGAGCATCCAATAAGTTCATTTGTGTCATTGGATTAACATTTATGTCATTTTCGTCCTCCCTAGGCTTATTCTTGTGCAATTAGGACTTTTAACCAATCTTGTGGATCCAAAAAGTTCATTTGTGTCTTTGAATTGACATTTAGGTCATTTTCGTCCTCTCTAGGGTTATTTATGTCCAATTAGGGCTTTTAACCTATCTTGTGTATCCAAAAAGTTCATTTGTGTCTTTGAATTGACATTTATGTCATTTTCGTTCTCTCTAGGGTTATTTATGTGCAATTAAGGTTTTTAACCTATCTTGTGCATCGAACAAGTTCATTTGTGTTGTTGGATTAACATTTAGGTCATTTCCGTCCTCCCTAGGCTTATTCTTGTCCAATTAGGGTTTTTAACCAATCTTGTGCATCCAATAAGTTCATTTGTGTCATTGGATTAACATTAAGGTCATTTTCGTCCTCCCTAGGGTTATTTATGAGCAATTTGGGTTTTTAACCAATCTTGTGCATCCAATAAGTTCATTTGTGTCATTGGATTAACATTTAGGTCATTTTCGTCCTCCCTAGGCTTATTCTTGTGCAATCAGGGTTTTTAACCAATCTTGTGCATCCAATAAGTTTATTTGTGTCATTGGATTAACATTTAGGTCATTTTCGTCCTCCCTAGGGTTTTTTATTGGAAATTATGGTTTTTAACCAATCATGTGCATCCAATTAGTTCATTTGTGTCATTGGATTAACATTTATGTCATTTTCGTCCTCCCTAGGCTTATTCTTGTGCAATTAGGGTTTTTAACCAATCTTGTGCATCCAATAAGTTCATTTGTGTCATTGGATTAACATTTAGGTCATTTTTGTCCTCCCTAGGCTTATTCTTGTGCAATTAGGGTTTTTAACCAATCTTGTGCATCCAATAAGTTCATTTGTGTCATTGGATTAACATTTAGGTCATTTTCGTCCTCCCTAGGCTTATTCTTGTGCAATTAGAGCTTTTAACCAATCTTTAGCATCCCAAAAGTTCATTTGTGTCTTTGAATTGACATTTTGGTCATTTTCGTCCTCTCTAGGGTTATTTATCTCCAATTAGGGTTTTTAACCTATCTTGTGCATCGAACAAGTTCATTTGTGTCATTGGATTAAATTTTAGGTCATTTTCGTCCTCCCTAGGCTTATTCTTGTCCAATTAGGGTTTTTAACCAATCTTGTGCATCCAATAAGTTCATTTGTGTCATTGGATTAACATTTAGGTCATTTTCGTCCTCCCTAGGCTTATTCTTGTCCAATTAGGGTTTCTAACCAATCTTGTGCATCCAATAGGTGTGTTTCTGTCATTGGATGAACATTTAGGTCATTTTCGTCCTCCCTAGGCTTATTCTTGTCCAATTAGGGTTTTTAACCAATCTTGTGCATCCAATAGGTGTGTTTGTGTCATTGGATGAACATTTAGGTCATTTTCGTCCTCCCTAGGCTTATTCTTGTCCAATTAGGGTTATTAACCAATCTTGTGCATCCAATAAGTTCATTTGTGTCATTGGGTGAACATTTAGGTCATTTTCGTCCTCCCTAGGCTTATTCTTGTCCAATTAGGGTTTCTAACCAATCTTGTGCATCCAATAGGTGTGTTTAGTCAGTTGATGAACATTTAGGTTATTTTCGTGCTCCCTAGGCTTATACTTGTCCAATTAGGGTTTTTAACCAATCTTGTGCATCCAATAAGTTCATTTGTGTCATTGGATGAACATTTAGGTCATTTTCGTCCTCCCTAGGCTTATTCTTGTCCAATTAGGGTTTTTAACCAATCTTGTGCATCCAATAGGTGTGTTTGTGTCATTGGATGAACATTTAGGTCATTTTCGTCCTCCCTAGGCTTATTCTTGTCCAATTAGGATTTTTAACCAATCTTGTGCATCCAATAAGTTCATTTGTGTCATTGGATGAACATTTAGGTCATTTTCGTCCTCCCTAGGCTTATTCGTGTGCAATTAGGGTTTTTAACCAATCTTGTGCATCCAATAGGTGTGTTTGTGACATTGGATGAACATTTAGGTCATTTTCGTCCTCCCTAGGCTTATTCTTGTCCAACTAGGGTTTTAAGCAATCTTGTGCATCCAATAAGTTCATTTGTGTCATTGGATTAACATTTAGGTCATTTTCGTCCTCCCTAGGCTTATTCTTGTCCAATTAGGGTTTTTAACCAATCTTGTGCATCCAATAAGTTCATTTGTGTCACTGGATTAAAATTTATGTCATTTTCGTCCTCCCTAGGCTTATTCTTGTGCAATTAGGGTTTTTAACCAATCTTGTGCATCCAATAAGTTCATTTGTGTCATTGGATTAACATTTAGGTCATTTTCGTCCTCCCTAGGCTTATTCTTGTCCAATTAGGGTTTTTAACCAATCTTGTGCATCCAATAAGTTCGTTTGTGTCATTAGATTAACATTTAGGTCATTTTCGTCCTCCCTAGGCTTATTCTTGTGCAATTAGGGTTTTTAACCAATCTTGTGCATCCAATAAGTTTATTTGTGTCATTGGATTAACATTTAGGTCATTTTCGTCCTCCCTAGGCTTATTCTTGTGCAATTAGGGTTTTTAACCAATCTTGTGAATCCAATAAGTTTATTTGTGTCATTGGATTAACATTTAGGTCATTTTCGTCCTCCCTAGGGTTTTTTATGGGTAATTATGGTTTTTAACCTATCATGTGCATCCAATAAGTTCATTTGTGTCATTGGATTAACATTTATGTCATTTTCGTCCTCCCTAGGCTTATTCTTGTGGAATTAGGGTTTTTAACCAATCTTGTGCATCCAATAAGTTTATTTGTGTCATTGGATTAACATTTAGGTCATTTTCGTCCTCCCTAGGCTTATTCTTGTGCAATTAGGACTTTTAACCAATCTTGTGCATCCAAAAAGTTCATTTGTGTCTTTGAATTGACATTTATGTCATTTTCGTCCTCTCTAGGGTTATTTATGTCCAATTAGGGCTTTTAACCTATCTTGTGCATCCAAAAAGTTCATTTGTGTCTTTGAATTGACATTTATGTCATTTTCGTCCTCTCTAGGGTTATTTATGTGCAATTAAGGTTTTTAACCTATCTTGTGCATCGAACAAGTTCATTTGTGTCGTTGGATTAACATTTAGGTCATTTCCGTCCTCCCTAGGCTTATTATTGTCCAATTAGGGTTTTTAACCAATCTTGTGCATCCAATAAGTTCATTTGTGTCATTGGATTAACATTTAGGTCATTTTCGTCCTCCCTAGGCTTATCCTTGTGCAATTAGGGATTTTAACCAATCTTGTGCATCCAAAAAGTTCATTTGTGTCTTTGAATTGACATTTAGGTCTTTTTCGTCCTCTCTAGGGTTATTTATGTCCAATTAGGGTTTTTAACCAATCTTGTGCATCCAAAAAGTTCATTTGTGTCTTTGAATTGACATTTATGTCATTTTCGTCCTCTCTAGGGTTATTTATGTGCAATTAAGGTTTTTAACCTATCTTGTGCATCGAACAAGTTCATTTGTGTCGTTGGATAAACATTTAGGTCATTTCCGTCCTCCCTAGGCTTATTCTTTTCCATTTAGGGTTTTTAACCAATCTTGTGCATCCAATAAGTTCATTTGTGTCATTGGATTAACATTTAGGTCATTTTCGTCGTCTCTAGGGTTATTTATGTGCAATTAGGGTTTTTAACCAATCTTGTGCATTCAATAAGTTCATTTGTGTCATTGGATTAACATTTAGGTCATTTTCGTCCTCCCTAGGCTTATTCTTGTGCAATTAGGGTTTTTAACCAATCTTGTGCATCCAATAAGTTTATTTGTGTCATTGGATTAACATTTAGGTCATTTTCGTCCTCCCTAGGCTTATTCTTGTGCAATTAGGGTTTTTAACCAATCTTGTGCATCCAATAAGTTTATTTGTGTCATTGGATTAACATTTAGGTCATTTTCGTCCTCCCTAGGGTTATTTATGTGCAATTATGGTTTTTAACCAATCATGTGCATCCAATAAGTTCATTTGTGTCATTGGATTAACATTTATGTCATTTTCGTCCTCCCTAGGCTTATTCTTGTGGAATTAGGGTTTTTAACCAATCTTGTGCATCCAAAAAGTTCATTTGTGTCTTTGAATTGACATTTAGGTCATTTTCGTTCTCTCTAGGGTTATTTATGTCCAATTAGGGCTTTTAACCTATCTTGTGCATCCAAAAAGTTCATTTGTGTCTTTGAATTGACATTTATGTCATTTTCGTCCTCTCTAGGGTTATTTATGTGGAATTAAGGTTTTTAACCTATCTTGTGCATCGAACAAGTTCATTTGTGTCGTTGGATTAACATTTAGGTCATTTCCGTCCTCCCTAGGCTTATTCTTGTCCAATTAGGGTTTTTAACCAATCTTGTGCATCCAATAAGTTCATTTGTGTCATTGGATTAACATTTAGGTCATTTTCGTCCTCCCTAGGCTTATTCTTGTGCAATTAGGGTTTTTAACCAATCTTGTGCATCCAATAAGTTTATTTGTGTCTTTGGATTAACATTTAGGTCATTTTCGTCCTCCCTAGGGTTTTTTATTGGCAATTATGGTTTTTAACCAATCATGTGCATCCAATTAGTTCATTTGTGTCATTGGATTAACATTTATGTCATTTTCGTCCTCCCTAGGCTTATTCTTGTGCAAGTAGGGTTTTTAACCAATCTTGTGCATCCAATAAGTTCATTTGTGTCATTGGATTAACATTTAGGTCATTTTCGTCCTCCCTAGGCTTATTCTTGTGCAATTAGGAGTTTTAACCAATCTTGTGCATCCAAAAAGTTCATTTGTGTCTTTGAATTGACATTTAGGTCATTTTCGTCCTCTCTAGGGTTATTTATGTCCAATTAGGGCTTTTAACCTATCTTGTGCATCCAAAAAGTTCATTTGTGTCTTTGAATTGACATTTATGTCATTTTCGTCCTCTCTAGGGTTATTTATGTGGAATTAAGGTTTTTAACTTATCTTGTGCATCGAACAAGTTCATTTGTGTCGTTGGATTAACATTTAGGTCATTTCCGTCCTCCCTAGGCTTATTCGTGTCCAATTAGGGTTTTTAACCAATCTTGTGCATCCAATAAGTTCATTTGAGTCATTGGATTAACATTTAGGTCATTTTCGTCCTCCCTAGGCTTATTCTTGTGCAATTAGGGTTTTTAACCAATCCTATGCATCCAATAAGTTCATTTGTGTCATTGGATTAACATTTAGGTCATTTTCGTCCTCCCTAGGCTTATTCTTGTGCAATTAGGGTTTTTAACCAATCTTGTGCATCCAATAAGTTTATTTGTGTCATTGGATTAACATTTAAGTCATTTTCATCCTCCCTAGGGTTATTTATGGGCAATTATCGTTTTTAACCAATCATGTGCATCCAATAAGTTCATTTGTGTCATTGGATTAACATTTATGTCATTTTCGTCCTCCCTAGGCTTATTCTTGTGCAATTAGGGTTTTTAACCAATCTTGTGCATCCAATAAGTTTATTTGTGTCATTGGATTAACATTTAGGTCATTTTCGTTCTCCCTAGGCTTATTCTTGTGCAATTAGGACTTTTAACCAATCTTGTGCATCCAAAAAGTTCATTTGTGTCTTTGAATTGACATTTAGGTCATTTTCGTCCTCTCTAGGGTTATTTATGTCCAATTAGGGCTTTTAACCTATCTTGTGCATCCAAAAAGTTCATTTGTGTCTTTGAATTGACATTTATGTCATTTTCGTCCTCTCTAGGGTTATTTATGTGCAATTAAGGTTTTTAACCTATCTTGTGCATCGAACAAGTTCAATTGTGTCGTTGGATAAACATTTAGGTCATTTCCGTCCTCCCTAGGCTTATTCTTTTCCAATTAGGGTTTTTAACCAATCTTGTGCATCCAATAAGTTTATTTGTGTCATTGGATTAACATTTAGGTCATTTTCGTCGTCTCTAGGGTTATTTATGTGCAATTAGGGTTTTTAACCAATCTTGTGCATCCAATAAGTTCATTTGTGTCATTGGATTAACATTTAGGTCATTTTCGTCCTCCCTATGCTTATTCTTGTGCAATTAGGGTTTTTAACCAATCTTGTGCATCCAATAAGTTTATTTGTGTCATTGGATTAACATTTAGGTCATTTTCGTCCTCCCTAGGCTTATTCTTGTGCAATTAGGGTTTTTAACCAATCTTGTGCATCGAATAAGTTTATTTGTGTCATTGGATTAACATTTAGGTCATTTTCGTCCTCCCTTGGGTTTTTTATGGGCAATTATGGTTTTTAACCAATCATGTGCATCCAATAAGTTCATTTGTGTCATTGGATTAACATTTATGTCATTTTCGTCCTCCCTAGGCTTATTCTTGTGGAATTAGGGTTTTTAACCAATCTTGTGCATCCAAAAAGTTCATTTGTGTCTTTGAATTGACATTTAGGTCATTTTCGTCCTCTCTAGGGTTATTTATGTCCAATTAGGGCTTTTAACCTATCTTGTGCATCCAAAAAGTTCATTTGTGTCTTTGAATTGACATTTATGTCATTTTCGTCCTCTCTAGGGTTATTTATGTGGAATTAAGGTTTTTAACCTATCTTGTGCATCGAACAAGTTCATTTGTGTCGTTGGATTAACATTTAGGTCATTTCCGTCCTCCCTATGCTTATTCTTGTCCAATTAGGGTTTTTAACCAATCTTGTGCATCCAATAAGTTTATTTGAGTCATTGGATTAACATTTAGGTCATTTTCGTCCTCCCTAGGCTTATTCTTGTGCAATTAGGGTTTTTAACCAATCTTGTGCATCCAATAAGTTCATTTGTGTCATTGGATTAACATTTAGGTCATTTTCGTCCTCCCTAGGCTTATTCTTGTGCAATTAGGGTTTTTAACTAATCTTGTGCATCCAATAAGTTTATTTGTGTCATTGGATTAACATTTAGGTCATTTTCGTCCTCCCTAGGGTTATTTATGGGCAATTATGGTTTTTAACCAATCATGTGCATCCAATAAGTTCATTTGTGTCATTAGATTAACATTTATGTCATTTTCGTCCTCCCTAGGCTTATTCTTGTGCAATTAGGGTTTTTAACCAATCTTGTGCATCCAATAAGTTCATTTGTGTCATTGGATTAACATTTAGGTCATTTTCGTCCTCCCTAGGCTTATTCTTGTGCAATTAGGGTTTTTAACCAATCTTGTGCATCCAATAAGTTTATTTGTGTCATTGGATTAACATTTAGGTCATTTTCGTCCTCCCTAGGATTTTTTATGGGCAATTATGGTTTTTAACCAATCATGTGCATCCAATAAGTTCATTTGTGTCATTGGATTAACATTTATGTCATTTTCGTCCTCCCTAGGCTTATTCTTGTGGAATTAGGGTTTTTAACCAATCTTGTGCATCCAATAAGTTCATTTGTGTCATTGGATTAACATTTAGGTGTTTTTCGTCCTCCCTAGGCTTATTCTTGTGCAATTAGGACTTTTAACCAATCTTGTGCATCCAAAAAGTTCATTTGTGTCTTTGAATTGACATTTATGTCATTTTCGTCCTCTCTAGGGTTATTTATGTCCAATTAGGGCTGTTAACCTATCTTGTGCATCCAAAAAGTTCATTTGTGTCTTTGAATTGACATTTATGTCATTTTCGTCCTCTCTAGAGTTATTTATGTGCAATTAAGGTTTTTAACCTATCTTGTGCATCGAACAAGTTCATTTGTGTCGTTGGATTAACATTTAGGTCATTTTCGTCCTCCCTAGGCTTATTCTTGTCCAATTAGGGTTTTTAACCAATCTTGTGCATCCAATAAGTTCATTTGTGTCATTGGATTAACATTTAGGTCATTTTCGTCCTCCCTAGGGTTATTTGTGGGCAATTAGGGTTTTTAACCAATCTTGTGCATCCAATAAGTTCATTTGTGTCATTGGATTAACATTTAGGTCATTTTCGTCCTCCCTAGGCTTATTTTTGTGCAATTAGGGTTTTTAACCAATCTTGTGCATCCAATAAGTTTATTTGTGTCATTGGATTAACATTTATGTCATTTTCGTCCTCTCTAGGGTTATTTATGTCCAATTAGGGCTTTTAACCTATCTTGTGCATCCAAAAAGTTCATTTGTGTCTTTGAATTGACATTTATGTCATTTGCGTCCTCTCTAGGGTTATTTATGTGCAATTAAGGTTTTTAACCTATCTTGTGCATCGAACAAGTTCATTTGTGTCGTTGGATTAACATTTAGGTCATTTCCGTCCTCCCTAGGCTTATTCTTGTCCAATTAGGGTTTTTAACCAATCTTGAGCATCCAATAAGTTCATTTGTGTCATTGGATTAACATTTATGTCATTTTCGTCCTCCCTAGGCTTATTCTTGTGCAATTAGGACTTTTAACCAATCTTGTGGATCCAAAAAGTTCATTTGTGTCTTTGAATTGACATTTAGGTCATTTTCGTCCTCTCTAGGGTTATTTATGTCCAATTAGGGCTTTTAACCTATCTTGTGTATCCAAAAAGTTCATTTGTGTCTTTGAATTGACATTTATGTCATTTTCGTTCTCTCTAGGGTTATTTATGTGCAATTAAGGTTTTTAACCTATCTTGTGCATCGAACAAGTTCATTTGTGTTGTTGGATTAACATTTAGGTCATTTCCGTCCTCCCTAGGCTTATTCTTGTCCAATTAGGGTTTTTAACCAATCTTGTGCATCCAATAAGTTCATTTGTGTCATTGGATTAACATTAAGGTCATTTTCGTCCTCCCTAGGGTTATTTATGAGCAATTTGGGTTTTTAACCAATCTTGTGCATCCAATAAGTTCATTTGTGTCATTGGATTAACATTTAGGTCATTTTCGTCCTCCCTAGGCTTATTCTTGTGCAATCAGGGTTTTTAACCAATCTTGTGCATCCAATAAGTTTATTTGTGTCATTGGATTAACATTTAGGTCATTTTCGTCCTCCCTAGGGTTTTTTATTGGAAATTATGGTTTTTAACCAATCATGTGCATCCAATTAGTTCATTTGTGTCATTGGATTAACATTTATGTCATTTTCGTCCTCCCTAGGCTTATTCTTGTGCAATTAGGGTTTTTAACCAATCTTGTGCATCCAATAAGTTCATTTGTGTCATTGGATTAACATTTAGGTCATTTTCGTCCTCCCTAGGCTTATTCTTGTGCAATTAGGACTTTTAACCAATCTTGTGCATCCAAAAAGTTCATTTGTGTCTTTCAATTTACATTTAGGTCATTTTCGTCCTCTCTAGGGTTATTTATGTCCAATTAGGGCTTTTAACCTATCTTGTGCATCCAAAAAGTTCATTTGTGTCTTTGAATTGACATTTATGTCATTTTCGTCCTCTCTAGGGTTATTTATGTGCAATTAAGGTTTTTAACCTATCTTGTGCATCGAACAAGTTCATTTGTGTCGTTGGATTAACATTTAGGTCATTTCCGTCCTCCCTAGGCTTATTCTTGTCCAATTAGGGTTTTTAACCAATCTTGTGCATCCAATAAGTTCATTTGTGTCATTGGATTAACATTTAGGTCATTTTCGTCCTCCCTAGGCTTATTTTTGTGCAATTAGGGTTTTTAACCAATCTTGTGCATTCAATAAGTTTATTTGTGTCATTGGATTAACATTTAGGTCATTTTCGTCCTCCCTAGGGTTTTTTATGGGCAATTATGGTTTTTAACCAATCATGTGCATCCAATAAGTTCATTTGTGTCATTGGATTAACATTTAGGTCATTTTCGTCCTCCCTAGGCTTATTCTTGTGCAATTAGGGTTTTTAACCAATCTTGTGCATCCAATAAGTTTATTTGTGTCATTGGATTAACATTTAGGTCATTTTCGTCCTCCCTAGGGTTTTTTATGGGTAATTATGGTTTTTAACCTATCATGTGCATCCAATAAGTTCATTTGTGACATTGGATTAACATTTATGTCATTTTCGTCCTCCCTAGGCTTATTCTTGTGCAATTAGGGTTTTTAACCAATCTTGTGCATCCAATAAGTTCATTTGTGTCATTGGATTAACATTTAGGTCATTTTCGTCCTCCCTAGGCTTATTCTTGTGCAATTAGGGTTTTTAACCAATCTTGTGCATCCAATAAGTTTATTTGTGTCATTGGATTAACATTTAGGTCATTTTCGTCCTCCCTAGGGATATTTATGGGCAATTATGGTTTTTAACCAATTATGTGCATCCAATAAGTTCATTTGTGTCATTGGATTAACATTTATGTCATTTTCGTCCTCCCTAGGCTTATTCTTGTGCAATTAGGGTTTTTAACCAATCTTGTGCATCCAATAAGTTCATTTGTGTCATTGGATTAACATTTAGGTCATTTTCGTCCTCCCTAGGCTTATTCTTGTGCAATTAGGACTTTTAACCAATCTTGTGCATCCAAAAAGTTCATTTGTGTCTTTGAATTGACATTTAGGTCATTTTCGTCATCTCTAGGGTTATTTATGTCCAATTAGGGCTTTTAACCTATCTTGTGCATCCAAAAAGTTCATTTGTGTCTTTGAATTGACATTTATGTCATTTTCGTCCTCTCTAGGGTTATTTATGTGCAATTAAGGTTTTTAACCTATCTTGTGCATCGAACAAGTTCATTTGTGTCGTTGGATTAACATTTAGGTCATTTTCGTCCTCTCTAGGGTTATTTATGTCCAATTAGGGCTTTTAACCTATCTTGTGTATCCAAAAAGTTCATTTGTGTCTTTGAATTGACATTTATGTCATTTTCGTCCTCTCTAGGGTTATTTATGTGCAATTAAGGTTTTTAACCTATCTTGTGCATCGAACAAGTTCATTTGTGTCGTTGGATTAACATTTAGGTCATTTCCGTCCTCCCTAGGCTTATTCTTGTGCAATTAGGGTTTTTAACCAATCTTGTGCATCCAATAAGTTTATTTGTGTCATTGGATTAACATTTAGGTCATTTTCGTCCTCCCTAGGGTTTTTTATTGGCAATTATGGTTTTTAACCAATCATGTGCATCCAATTAGTTCATTTGTGTCATTGGATTAACATTTATGTCATTTTCGTCCTCCCTAGGCTTATTCTTGTGCAATTTGGGTTTTTAACCAATCTTGTGCATCCAATAAGTTCATTTGTGTCATTGGATTAACATTTAGGTCATTTTCGTCCTCCCTAGGCTTATTCTTGTGCAATTAAGACTTTTAACCAATCTTGTGCATCCAAAAAGTTCATTTGTGTCTTTGAATTGACATTTAGGTCATTTTCGTCCTCTCTAGGGTTATTTATGTCCAATTAGGGCTTTTAACCTATCTTGTGCATCCAAAAAGTTCATTTGTGTCTTTGAATTGACATTTATGTCATTTTCGTCCTCTCTAGGGTTATTTATGTGCAATTAAGGTTTTTAACCTATCTTGTGCATCGAACAAGTTCATTTGTGTCGTTGGATTAACATTTAGGTCATTTCCGTCCTCCCTAGGCTTATTCTTGTGCAATTAGGGTTTTTAACCAATCTTGTGCATCCAATAAGTTCATTTGAGTCATTGGATTAACATTTAGGTCATTTTCGTCCTCCCTAGGCTTGTTCTTGTGCAATTAGGGTTTTTAACCAATCTTGTGCATCCAATAAGTTCATTTGTGTCATTGGATTAACATTTAGGTCATTTTCGTCCTCCCTAGGCTTATTCTTGTGCAATTAGGGTTTTTAACCAATCTTGTGCATCCAATAAGTTTATTTGTGTCATTGGATTAACATTTAGGTCATTTTCGTCCTCCCTAGGGTTATTTATGGGCAATTATGGTTTTTAACCAATCATGTGCATCCAATAAGTTCATTTGTGTCATTAGATTAACATTTATGTCATTTTCGTCCTCCCTAGGCTTATTCTTGTGCAATTAGGGTTTTTAACCAATCTTGTGCATCCAATAAGTTCATTTGTGTCATTGGATTAACATTTAGGTCATTTTCGTTCTCCCTAGGCTTATTCTTGTGCAATTAGGACTTTTAACCAATCTTGTGCATCCAAAAAGTTCATTTGTGTCTTTGAATTGACATTTAGGTCATTTTCGTCCACTCTAGGGTTATTTATGTCCAATTAGGGCTTTTAACCTATCTTGTGCATCCAAAAAGTTCATCTGTGTCTTTGAATTGACATTTATGTCATTTTCTTCCTCTCTAGGGTTATTTATGTGCAATTAAGGTTTTTAACCTATCTTGTGCATGGAACAAGTTCATTTGTGTCGTTGGATAAACATTTAGGTCATTTCCGTCCTCCCTAGGCTTATTCTTTTCCAATTAGGGTTTTTAACCAATCTTGTGCATCCAATAAGTTCATTTGTGTCATTGGATTAACATTTAGGTCATTTTCGTCGTCTTTAGGGTTATTTATGTGCAATTAGGGTTTTTAACCAATCTTGTGCATCCAATAAGTTCATTTGTGTCATTGGATTAACATTTAGGTCATTTTTGTCCTCCCTAGGCTTATTCTTGTGCAATTAGGGTTTTTAACCAATCTTGTGCATCCAATAAGTTTATTTGTGTCATTGGATTAACATTTAGGTCATTTTCGTCCTCCCTAGGCTTATTCTTGTGCAATTAGGGTTTTTAACCAATCTTGTGCATCCAATAAGTTTATTTGGGTCATTGGATTAACATTTAGGTCATTTTCGTCCTCCCTAGGGTTTTTTATGGGCAATTATGGTTTTTAACCAATCATGTGCATCCAATAAGTTCATTTGTGTCATTGGATTAACATTTATGTCATTTTCGTCCTCCCTAGGCTTATTCTTGTGGAATTAGGGTTTTTAACCAATCTTGTGCATCCAAAAAGTTCATTTGTGTCTTTGAATTGACATTTAGGTCATTTCCGTCCTCTCTAGGGTTATTTATGTCCAATTAGGGCTTTTAACCTATCTTGTGCATCCAAAAAGTTCATTTGTGTCTTTGAATTGACATTTATGTCATTTTCGTCCTCTCTAGGGTTATTTATGCGGAATTAAGGTTTTTAACCTATCTTGTGCATCGAACAAGTTCATTTGTGTGGTTGGATTAACATTTTGGTCATTTCCGTCCTCCCTAGGCTTATTCTTGTCCAATTAGGGTTTTTAACCAATCTTGTGCATCCAATAAGTTTATTTGTGTCATTGGATTAACATTTAGGTCATTTTCGTCCTCCCTAGGGTTTTTTATGGGCAATTATGGTTTTTAACCAATCATGTGCGTCCATTAAGTTCATTTGTGTCATTGGATTAACATTTATGTCATTTTCGTCCTCCCTAGGCTTATTCTTGTGGAATTAGGGTTTTTAACCAATCTTGTGCATCCAAAAAGTTCATTTGTGTCTTTGAATTGACATTTAGGTCATTTTCGTTCTCTCTAGGGTTATTTATGTCCAATTAGGGCTTTTAACCTATCTTGTGCATCCAAAAAGTTCATTTGTGTCTTTGAATTGACATTTATGTCATTTTCGTCCTCTCTAGGGTTATTTATGTGGAATTAAGGTTTTTAACCTATCTTGTGCATCGAACAAGTTCATTTGTGTCGTTGGATTAACATTTAGGTCATTTCCGTCCTCCCTAGGCTTATTCTTGTCCAATTAGGGTTTTTAACCAATCTTGAGCATCCAATAAGTTCATTTGTGTCATTGGATTAACATTTATGTCATTTTCGTCCTCCCTAGGCTTATTCTTGTGCAATTAGGGTTTTTAACCAATCTTGTGCATCCAATAAGTTCATTTGTGTCATTGGATTAACATTTAGGTCATTTTCGTCCTCCCTAGGCTTATTCTTGTGCAATTAGGGTTTTTAACCAATCTTGTGCATCCAATAAGTTTATTTGTGTCATTAAATTAACATTTAGGTCATTTTCGTCCTCCCTAGGGTTATTTATGGGCAATTATGGTTTTTAACCAATCATGTGCATCCAATAAGTTCATTTGTGTCATTGGATTAACATTTATGTCATTTTCGTCCTCCCTAGGCTTATTCTTGTGCAATTAGGGTTTTTAACCAATCTTGTGCATCCAATAAGTTCATTTGTGTCATTGGATTAACATTTAGGTCATTTTCGTCCTCCCTAGGCTTATTCTTGTGCAATTAGGACTTTTAACCAATCTTGTGCATCCAAAAAGTTCATTTGTGTCTTTGAATTGACATTTAGGCCATTTTCGTCCTCTCTAGGGTTATTTATGTCCAATTAGGGCTTTTAACCTATCTTGTGCATCCAAAAAGTTCATTTGTGTCTTTGAATTGACATTTATGTCATTTTCGTCCTCTCTAGGGTTATTTATGTGCAATTAAGGTTTTTAACCTATCTTGTGCATCGAACAAGTTCATTTGTGTCGTTGGATAAACATTTAGGTCATTTCCGTCCTCCCTAGGCTTATTCTTTTCCATTTAGGGTTTTTAACCAATCTTGTGCATCCAATAAGTTCATTTGTGTCATTGGATTAACATTTAGGTCATTTTCGTCGTCTCTAGGGTTATTTATGTGCAATTAGGGTTTTTAACCAATCTTGTGCATTCAATAAGTTCATTTGTGTCATTGGATTAACATTTAGGTCATTTTCGTCCTCCCTAGGCTTATTCTTGTGCAATTAGGGTTTTTAACCAATCTTGTGCATCCAATAAGTTTATTTGTGTCATTGGATTAACATTTAGGTCATTTTCGTCCTCCCTAGGCTTATTCTTGTGCAATTAGGGTTTTTAACCAATCTTGTGCATCCAATAAGTTTATTTGGGTCATTGGATTAACATTTAGGTCATTTTCGTCCTCCCTAGGGTTTTTTATGGGCAATTATGGTTTTTAACCAATCATGTGCATCCAATAAGTTCATTTGTGTCATTGGATTAACATTTATGTCATTTTCGTCCTCCCTAGGCTTATTCTTGTGGAATTAGGGTTTTTAACCAATCTTGTGCATCCAATAAGTTCATTTGTGTCATTGGATTAACATTTAGGTCATTTTCGTCCTCCCTAGGCTTATTCTTGTGCAATTAGGACTTTTAACCAATCTTGTGCATCCAAAACGTTCATTTGTGTCTTTGAATTGACATTTATGTCATTTTCGTCCTCTCTAGGGTTATTTATGTCCAATTAGGGCTTTTAACCTATCTTGTGCATCCAAAAAGTTCATTTGTGTCTTTGAATTGACATTTATGTCATTTTCGTCCTCTCTAGGGTTATTTATGTGCAATTAAGGTTTTTAACCTATCTTGTGCATCGAACAAGTTCATTTGTGTCGTTGGATTGACATTTAGGTCATTTCCGTCCTCCCTAGGCTTATTCTTGTGGAATTAGGGTTTTTAACCAATCTTGTGCATCCAATAAGTTCATTTGTGTCATTGGATTAACATTTAGGTCATTTTCGTCCTCCCTAGGCTTATTCTTGTGCAATTAGGACTTTTAACCAATCTTGTGCATCCAAAAAGTTCGTTTGTGTCTTTGAATTGACATTTATGTCATTTTCGTCCTCTCTAGGGTTATTTATGTCCAATTAGGGCTTTTAACCTATCTTGTGCATCCAAAAAGTTCATTTGTGTCTTTGAATTGACATTTATGTCATTTTCGTCCTCTCTAGGGTTATTTATGTGCAATTAAGGTTTTTAACCTATCTTGTGCATCGAACAAGTTCATTTGTGTCGTTGGATTAACATTTAGGTCATTTCCGTCCTCCCTAGGCTTATTCTTGTCCAATTAGGGTTTTTAACCAATCTTGTGCATCCAATAAGTTCATTTGAGTCATTGGATTAACATTTAGGTCATTTTCGTCCTCCTTAGGCTTATTCTTGTGCAATTAGGGTTTTTAACCAATCTTGTGCATCCAATAAGTTCATTTGTGTCATTGGATTAACATTTAGGTCATTTTCGTCCTCCCTAGGCTTATTCTTGTGCAATTAGGGTTTTTAACCAATCTTGTGCATCCAATAAGTTTATTTGTGTCATTGGATTAACATTTAGGTCATTTTCGTCCTCCCTAGGGATATTTATGGGCAATTATGGTTTTTAACCAATTATGTGCATCCAATAAGTTCATTTGTGTCATTGGATTAACATTTATGTCATTTTCGTCCTCCCTAGGCTTATTCTTGTGCAATTAGGGTTTTTAACCAATCTTGTGCATCCAATAAGTTCATTTGTGTCATTGGATTAACATTTAGGTCATTTTCGTCCTCCCTAGGCTTATTCTTGTGCAATTAGGACTTTTAACCAATCTTGTGCATCCAAAAAGTTCATTTGTGTCTTTGAATTGACATTTAGGTCATTTTCGTCATCTCTAGGGTTATTTATGTCCAATTAGGGCTTTTAACCTATCTTGTGCATCCAAAAAGTTCATTTGTGTCTTTGAATTGACATTTATGTCATTTTCGTCCTCTCTAGGGTTATTTATGTGCAATTAAGGTTTTTAACCTATCTTGTGCATCGAACAAGTTCATTTGTGTCGTTGGATTAACATTTAGGTCATTTTCGTCCTCTCTAGGGTTATTTATGTCCAATTAGGGCTTTTAACCTATCTTGTGTATCCAAAAAGTTCATTTGTGTCTTTGAATTGACATTTATGTCATTTTCGTCCTCTCTAGGGTTATTTATGTGCAATTAAGGTTTTTAACCTATCTTGTGCATCGAACAAGTTCATTTGTGTCGTTGGATTAACATTTAGGTCATTTCCGTCCTCCCTAGGCTTATTCTTGTGCAATTAGGGTTTTTAACCAATCTTGTGCATCCAATAAGTTTATTTGTGTCATTGGATTAACATTTAGGTCATTTTCGTCCTCCCTAGGGTTTTTTATTGGCAATTATGGTTTTTAACCAATCATGTGCATCCAATTAGTTCATTTGTGTCATTGGATTAACATTTATGTCATTTTCGTCCTCCCTAGGCTTATTCTTGTGCAATTTGGGTTTTTAACCAATCTTGTGCATCCAATAAGTTCATTTGTGTCATTGGATTAACATTTAGGTCATTTTCGTCCTCCCTAGGCTTATTCTTGTGCAATTAAGACTTTTAACCAATCTTGTGCATCCAAAAAGTTCATTTGTGTCTTTGAATTGACATTTAGGTCATTTTCGTCCTCTCTAGGGTTATTTATGTCCAATTAGGGCTTTTAACCTATCTTGTGCATCCAAAAAGTTCATTTGTGTCTTTGAATTGACATTTATGTCATTTTCGTCCTCTCTAGGGTTATTTATGTGCAATTAAGGTTTTTAACCTATCTTGTGCATCGAACAAGTTCATTTGTGTCGTTGGATTAACATTTAGGTCATTTCCGTCCTCCCTAGGCTTATTCTTGTGCAATTAGGGTTTTTAACCAATCTTGTGCATCCAATAAGTTCATTTGAGTCATTGGATTAACATTTAGGTCATTTTCGTCCTCCCTAGGCTTGTTCTTGTGCAATTAGGGTTTTTAACCAATCTTGTGCATCCAATAAGTTCATTTGTGTCATTGGATTAACATTTAGGTCATTTTCGTCCTCCCTAGGCTTATTCTTGTGCAATTAGGGTTTTTAACCAATCTTGTGCATCCAATAAGTTTATTTGTGTCATTGGATTAACATTTAGGTCATTTTCGTCCTCCCTAGGGTTATTTATGGGCAATTATGGTTTTTAACCAATCATGTGCATCCAATAAGTTCATTTGTGTCATTGGATTAACATTTATGTCATTTTCGTCCTCCCTAGGCTTATTCTTGTGCAATTAGGGTTTTTAACCTGTCTTGTGCATCCAAAAAGTTCATTTGTGTCTTTGAATTGACATTTATGTCATTTTCGTCCTCTCTAGGGTTATTTATGTGCAATTAAGGTTTTTAACCTATCTTGTGCATCGAACAAGTTCATTTGTGTCGTTGGATTAACATTTAGGTCATTTCCGTCCTCCCTAGGCTTATTCTTGTCCAATTAGGGTTTTTAACCAATCTTGTGCATCCAATAAGTTCATTTGTGTCATTGGATTAACATTTAGGTCATTTTCGTCCTCCCTAGGCATATTCTTGTCCAATTAGGGTTTTTAACCTATCTTGTGCATCCAATAGGTGTGTTTGAGTCATTGTATGATCAATTAGGTTATTTGTGTCCTTCCTAGGCTTACTCTTGTCCAATTAGGGTTTTTAACCAATCTTTTCCATCCAATAGGTGTGTTTGTGTCATTGGATGATCAATTAGGTCATTTTCGTCCTCCATAGGCTTATTCTTGTCCAATTAGGGTTTTTAACCAATCTTGTGCATCAATTAGGTGTGTTTGTGTCATTGGATGATCAATTAGGTCATTTTCGTCCTCCCTAGGCTTATTCTTGTCCAATTAGGGTTTTTAACCAATCTTGTGCATCCAATAAGTTGAGTTGTGTCATTGGATTAACATTTAGGTCATTTTCGTTCTCCCTACGCGTATTCTTGTCCAATTAGGGTTTTTAACCAATCTTGTGCATCCAATAGGTGTGTTTGTGTCATTGGATGATCAATTAGGTCATTTTCGTCCTCCCTAGGCATATTCTTGTCCAATTAGGGTTTTTAACCAATCTTGTGCATCCAATAGGTGTGTTTGTGTCATTGGATGATCAATTAGGTCATTTTCGTCCTCCCTAGGCTTATTCTTGTCCATTTAGGGTTTTTAACCAATCTTGTGCATCCTATAGGTGTGTTTGTGTCATTGGATGATCAATTAGGTCATTTTCGTCCTCCCTAGGCTTATTCTTGTCCAATTAGGGTTTTTAACCAATCTTGTGCATCCAATAGGTGTGTTTGTGTCATTGGATGATCAATTAGGTCATTTTCGTCCTCCCTAGGCTTATTCTTGTCCAATTAGGGTTTTTAACCAATCTTGTGCATCCAATAGGTGAGTTTGTTTCATTGGATGATCAATTAGGTCATTTTCGTCCTTCCTAGGCATATTCTTGTCCAATTAGGGTTTTTAACCAGTCTTGTGCATTCAATTGGTGTGTTTGTGTCATTGGATGATCAATTAGGTCATTTTCGTCCTCCGAAGGCTTATTCTTGTCCAATTAGGGTTTTTAACCAATCTTGTGCATCCAATAAGTTCATTTGTGTCATTGGATTAACATTTAGGTCATTTTCGTCCACCCTAGGCATATTCTTGTCCAATTACGGTTTTTAACCAATCTTGTGCATCCAATAGGTGTGTTTGTGTCATTGGATGATCAATTAGGTCATTTTCGTCCTCCCTATGCTTATTCTTGTCCAATTAGGGTTTTTAACCAATCTTGTGCATCCAATAAGTTGAGTTGTGTCATTGGATTAACATTTAGGTCATTTTCGTTCTCCCTAAGCTTATTCTTGTCCAATTAGGGTTTTTAACCAATCTTGTGCATCCAATAGGTGTGTTTGTGTCATTGGATGATCAATTAGGTCATTTTCGTCCTCCCTAGGCACATTCTTGTCCAACTAGGGTTTTTAACCAATCTTGTGCATCCAATAGGTGTGTTTGTGTCATTGGATTATCAATTAGGTCATTTTCGTCCTCCTTAGGCTTATTCTTGTCCAATTAGGGTTTTTAATCAATCTTGTGCATCCAATAGGTGTGTTTGTGTCATTGGATGATCAATTAGGTCATTTTCGTCCTCCCTAGGCTTATTCTTGTCCAATTAGGGTATTTAACCAATCTTGTGCATCCAATAAGTTCATTTGTGTCATTGGATTAACATTTAGGTCATTTTCGTTCTCCCTAGGCATATTCTTGTCCAATTAGGGTTTTTAACCAATCTTGTGCAAACAATAGGTGTGTTTGTGTCATTGGATGATCAATTTAGGTCATTTTCGTTCTCCCTAGGCATATTCTTGGCCAATTAGGGTTTTTAATCAATCTTGTGCATCCAATAGGTGTGTTTGTGTCATTGGATGATCAATTAGGTCATTTTCGTCCTCCCTAGGCATATTCTTGTCCAATTAGGGTTTTTAACCAATCTTGTGCATCCAATAGGTGTGTTTGTGTCATTGGATGATCAATTAGGTCATTTTCGTCCTCCCTATGCTTATTCTTGTCCAATTAGGGTTTTTAACCAATCTTGTGCATCCAATAAGTTGAGTTGTGTCATTTGATTAACATTTTGGTCATTTTTGTCCTCCCTAGGCTTATTCTTGTCCAATTAGGGTTTTTAACCAATCTTGTGCATCCAATAGGTGTGTTTGTGTCATTGGATGATCAATTAGGTCATTTTCGTCCTCCCTAGGCATATTCTTGTCCAATTAGGGTTTTTAACCAATCTTGTGCATCCAATAGGTGTGTTTGTGTCATTGGATGATCAATTAGGTCATTTTCGTCCTCCCTAGGCTTATTCTTGTCCAATTAGGGTTTTTAACCAATCTTGTGCATCCAATAACTTTGTTTTGTGTCATTGAATTAATATTTAGGTCATTTTCGTCCTCCCTTGGCATATTCTTGTCCAATTAGGGTTTTTAACCAATCTTGTGCATCCAATAGGTGTGTTTGTGTCATTGGATGCTCAATTAGGTCATTTTCGTCCTCCCTAGGCTTATTCTTGTCCAATTAGGGTTTTTAACCAATCTTGTGCATCCAATAAGTTCATTTGTGTCATTGGATTAACATTTAGGTCATTTTCGTCCTCCCTAGACTTATTCTTGTGCAATTAGGACTTTTAACCAATCTTGTGCATCCAAAAAGTTCATTTGTGTCTTTGAATTGACATTTAGGTCATTTTCGTCCTCTCTAGGGTTATTTATGTCCAATTAGGGCTTTTTAACCTATCTTGTGCATCCAAAAAGTTCATTTGTGTCTTTGAATTGACATTTATGTCATTTTCGTCCTCTCTAGGGTTATTTATGTGCAATTAAGGTTTTTAACCTATCTTGTGCATCGAACAAGTTCATTTGTGTCGTTGGATTAACATTTAGGTCATTTCCGTCCTCCCTAGGCTTATTATTGTCCAATTAGGGTTTTTAACCAATCTTGTGCATCCAATAAGTTCATTTGTGTCATTGGATTAACATTTAGGTCATTTTCGTCCTCCCTAGGCTTATCCTTGTGCAATTAGGGATTTTAACCAATCTTGTGCATCCAAAAAGTTCATTTGTGTCTTTGAATTGACATTTAGGTCTTTTTCGTCCTCTCTAGGGTTATTTATGTCCAATTAGGGTTTTTAACCAATCTTGTGCATCCAAAAAGTTCATTTGTGTCTTTGAATTGACATTTATGTCATTTTCGTCCTCTCTAGGGTTATTTATGTGCAATTAAGGTTTTTAACCTATCTTGTGCATCGAACAAGTTCATTTGTGTCGTTGGAAAAACATTTAGGTCATTTCCGTCCTCCCTAGGCTTATTCTTGTCCAATTAGGGTTTTTAACCAATCTTGTGCATCCAATAAGTTCATTTGTGTCATTGGATTAACATTTAGGTCATTTTCGTCGTCTCTAGGGTTATTTATGTGCAATTAGGGTTTTTAACCAATCTTGTACATCCAATAAGTTCATTTGTGTCATTGGATTAACATTTATGTCATTTTCGTCCTCCCCAAGCTTATTCTTGTGCAATTAGAGCTTTTAACCAATCTTTAGCATCCAAAAAGTTCATTTGTGTCTTTGAATTGACATTTTGGTCATTTTCGTCCTCTCTAGGGTTATTTATGTCCAATTAGGGTTTTTAACCTATCTTTTGCACCGAACAAGTTCATTTGTGTCATTGGATTAAATTTTAGGTCATTTCCGTCCTCCCTAGGCTTATTCTTGTGCAATTAGGGTTTTTAACCAATCTTGTGCATCCAATAAGTTTATTTGTGTCATTGGATTAACATTTAGGTCATTTTCGTCCTCCCTAGGGTTATTTATGGGCAATTATGGTTTTTAACCAATCATGTGCATCCAATAAGTTCATTTGTGTCATTGGATTAACATTTATGTCATTTTCGTCCTCCCTAGGCTTATTCTTGTGCAATTAGGGTTTTTAACCTGTCTTGTGCATCCAATAAGTTCATTTGTGTCATTGGATTAACATTTAGGTGTTTTTCGTCCTCCCTAGGCTTATTCTTGTGCAATTAGGACTTTTAACCAATCTTGTGCATCCAAAAAGTTCATTTGTGTCTTTGAATTGACATTTATGTCATTTTCGTCCTCTCTAGGGTTATTTATGTCCAATTAGGGTTGTTAACCTATCTTGTGCATCCAAAAAGTTCATTTGTGTCTTTGAATTGACATTTATGTCATTTTCGTCCTCTCTAGAGTTATTTATGTGCAATTAAGGTTTTTAACCTATCTTGTGCATCGAACAAGTTCATTTGTGTCGTTGGATTAACATTTAGGTCATTTTCGTCCTCCCTAGGCTTATTCTTGTCCAATTAGGGTTTTTAACCAATCTTGTGCATCCAATAAGTTCATTTGTGTCATTGGATTAACATTTAGGTCATTTTCGTCCTCCCTAGGGTTATTTGTGGGCAATTAGGGTTTTTAACCAATCTTGTGCATCCAATAAGTTCATTTGTGTCATTGGATTGACATTTAGGTCATTTTCGTCCTCCCTAGGCTTATTTTTGTGCAATTAGGGTTTTTAACCATTCTTGTGCATCCAATAAGTTTATTTGTGTCATTGGATTAACATTTATGTCATTTTCGTCCTCTCTAGGGTTATTTATGTCCAATTAGGGCTTTTAACCTATCTTGTGCATCCAAAAAGTTCATTTGTGTCTTTGAATTGACATTTATGTCATTTGCGTCCTCTCTAGGGTTATTTATGTGCAATTAAGGTTTTTAACCTATCTTGTGCATCGAACAAGTTCATTTGTGTCGTTGGATTTACATTTAGGTCATTTCCGTCCTCCCTAGGCTTATTCTTGTCCAATTAGGGTTTTTAACCAATCTTGAGCATCCAATAAGTTCATTTGTGTCATTGGATTAACATTTATGTCATTTTCGTCCTCCCTAGGCTTATTCTTGTGCAATTAGGACTTTTAACCAATCTTGTGGATCCAAAAAGTTCATTTGTGTCTTTGAATTGATATTTAGGTCATTTTCGTCCTCTCTAGGGTTATTTATGTCCAATTAGGGCTTTTAACCTATCTTGTGTATCCAAAAAGTTCATTTGTGTCTTTGAATTGACATTTATGTCATTTTCGTCCTCTCTAGGGTTATTTATGTGCAATTAAGGTTTTTAACCTATCTTGTGCATCGAACAAGTTCATTTGTGTTGTTGGATTAACATTTAGGTCATTTCCGTCCTCCCTAGGCTTATTCTTGTCCAATTAGGGTTTTTAACCAATCTTGTGCATCCAATAAGTTCATTTGTGTCATTGGATTAACATTAAGGTCATTTTCGTCCTCCCTAGGGTTATTTATGAGCAATTTGGGTTTTTAACCAATCTTGTGCATCCAATAAGTTCATTTGTGTCATTGGATTAACATTTAGGTCATTTTCGTCCTCCCTAGGCTTATTCTTGTGCAATTAGGGTTTTTAACCAATCTTGTGCATCCAATAAGTTTATTTGTGTCATTGGATTAACATTTAGGTCATTTTCGTCCTCCCTAGGGTTTTTTATTGGAAATTATGGTTTTTAACCAATCATGTGCATCCAATTAGTTCATTTGTGTCATTGGATTAACATTTATGTCATTTTCGTCCTCCCTAGGCTTATTCTTGTGCAATTAGGGTTTTTAACCAATCTTGTGCATCCAATAAGTTCATTTGTGTCATTGGATTAACATTTAGGTCATTTTCGTCCTCCCTAGGCTTATTCTTGTGCAATTAGGACTTTTAACCAATCTTGTGCATCCAAAAAGTTCATTTGTGTCTTTCAATTTACATTTAGGTCATTTTCGTCCTCTCTAGGGTTATTTATGTCCAATTAGGGCTTTTAACCTATCTTGTGCATCCAAAAAGTTCATTTGTGTCTTTGAATTGACATTTATGTCATTTTCGTCCTCTCTAGGGTTATTTATGTGCAATTAAGGTTTTTAACCTATCTTGTGCATCGAACAAGTTCATTTGTGTCGTTGGATTAACATTTAGGTCATTTCCGTCCTCCCTAGGCTTATTCTTGTCCAATTAGGGTTTTTAACCAATCTTGTGCATCCAATAAGTTCATTTGAGTCATTGGATTAACATTTAGGTCATTTTCGTCCTCCTTAGGCTTATTCTTGTGCAATTAGGGTTTTTAACCAATCTTGTGCATCCAATAAGTTCATTTGTGTCATTGGATTAACATTTAGGTCATTTTCGTCCTCCCTAGGCTTATTCTTGTGCAATTAGGGTTTTTAACCAATCTTGTGCATCCAATAAGTTTATTTGTGTCATTGGATTAACATTTAGGTCATTTTCGTCCTCCCTAGGGATATTTATGGGCAATTATGGTTTTTAACCAATTATGTGCATCCAATAAGTTCATTTGTGTCATTGGATTAACATTTATGTCATTTTCGTCCTCCCTAGGCTTATTCTTGTGCAATTAGGGTTTTTAACCAATCTTGTGCATCCAATAAGTTCATTTGTGTCATTGGATTAACATTTAGGTCATTTTCGTCCTCCCTAGGCTTATTCTTGTGCAATTAGGACTTTTAACCAATCTTGTGCATCCAAAAAGTTCATTTGTGTCTTTGAATTGACATTTAGGTCATTTTCGTCATCTCTAGGGTTATTTATGTCCAATTAGGGCTTTTAACCTATCTTGTGCATCCAAAAAGTTCATTTGTGTCTTTGAATTGACATTTATGTCATTTTCGTCCTCTCTAGGGTTATTTATGTGCAATTAAGGTTTTTAACCTATCTTGTGCATCGAACAAGTTCATTTGTGTCGTTGGATTAACATTTAGGTCATTTTCGTCCTCTCTAGGGTTATTTATGTCCAATTAGGGCTTTTAACCTATCTTGTGTATCCAAAAAGTTCATTTGTGTCTTTGAATTGACATTTATGTCATTTTCGTCCTCTCTAGGGTTATTTATGTGCAATTAAGGTTTTTAACCTATCTTGTGCATCGAACAAGTTCATTTGTGTCGTTGGATTAACATTTAGGTCATTTCCGTCCTCCCTAGGCTTATTCTTGTGCAATTAGGGTTTTTAACCAATCTTGTGCATCCAATAAGTTTATTTGTGTCATTGGATTAACATTTAGGTCATTTTCGTCCTCCCTAGGGTTTTTTATTGGCAATTATGGTTTTTAACCAATCATGTGCATCCAATTAGTTCATTTGTGTCATTGGATTAACATTTATGTCATTTTCGTCCTCCCTAGGCTTATTCTTGTGCAATTTGGGTTTTTAACCAATCTTGTGCATCCAATAAGTTCATTTGTGTCATTGGATTAACATTTAGGTCATTTTCGTCCTCCCTAGGCTTATTCTTGTGCAATTAAGACTTTTAACCAATCTTGTGCATCCAAAAAGTTCATTTGTGTCTTTGAATTGACATTTAGGTCATTTTCGTCCTCTCTAGGGTTATTTATGTCCAATTAGGGCTTTTAACCTATCTTGTGCATCCAAAAAGTTCATTTGTGTCTTTGAATTGACATTTATGTCATTTTCGTCCTCTCTAGGGTTATTTATGTGCAATTAAGGTTTTTAACCTATCTTGTGCATCGAACAAGTTCATTTGTGTCGTTGGATTAACATTTAGGTCATTTCCGTCCTCCCTAGGCTTATTCTTGTGCAATTAGGGTTTTTAACCAATCTTGTGCATCCAATAAGTTTATTTGTGTCATTGGATTAACATTTAGGTCATTTTCGTCCTCCCTAGGGTTATTTATGGGCAATTATGGTTTTTAACCAATCATGTGCATCCAATAAGTTAATTTGTGTCATTGGATTAGCATTTATGTCATTTTCGTCCTCCCTAGGCTTATTCTTGTGCAATTAGGGTTTTTAACCAATCTTGTGCATCCAATAAGTTCATTTGTGTCATTGGATTAACATTTAGGTCATTTTCGTCCTCCCTAGGCTTATTCTTGTGCAATTAGGACTTTTAACCAATCTTGTGCATCCAAAAAGTTCATTTGTGTCTTTGAATTGACATTTAGGTCATTTTCGTCCTCTCTAGGGTTATTTATGTCCAATTAGGGCTTTTAACCTATCTTGTGCATCCAAAAAGTTCATTTGTGTCTTTGAATTGACATTTATGTCATTTTCGTCCTCTCTAGGGTTATTTATGTGGAATTAAGGTTTTTAACCTATCTTGTGCATCGAACAAGTTCATTTGTGTCGTTGGATTAACATTTTGGTCATTTCCGTCCTCCCTAGGCTTATTCTTGTCCAATTAGGGTTTTTAACCAATCTTGTGCATCCAATAAGTTTATTTGTGTCATTGGATTAACATTTAGGTCATTTTCGTCCTCCCTAGGGTTTTTTATGGGCAATTATGGTTTTTAACCAATCATGTGCGTCCATTAAGTTCATTTGTGTCATTGGATTAACATTTATGTCATTTTCGTCCTCCCTAGGCTTATTCTTGTGGAATTAGGGTTTTTAACCAATCTTGTGCATCCAAAAAGTTCATTTGTGTCTTTGAATTGACATTTAAGTCATTTTCGTTCTCTCTAGGGTTATTTATGTCCAATTAGGGCTTTTAACCTATCTTGTGCATCCAAAAAGTTCATTTGTGTCTTTGAATTGACATTGATGTCATTTTCGTCCTCTCTAGGGTTATTTATGTGGAATTAAGGTTTTTAACCTATCTTGTGCATCGAACAAGTTCATTTGTGTCGTTGGATTAACATTTAGGTCATTTCCGTCCTCCCTAGGCTTATTCTTGTCCAATTAGGGTTTTTAACCAATCTTGTGCATCCAATAAGTTCATTTGAGTCATTGGATTAACATTTAGGTCATTTTCGTCCTCCCTAGACTTATTCTTGTGCAATTAGGGTTTTTAACCAATCTTGTGCATCCAATAAGTTCATTTGTGTCATTGGATTAACATTTAGGTCATTTTCGTCCTCCCTAGGCTTATTCTTGTGCAATTAGGGTTTTTAACCAATCTTGTGCATCCAATAAGTTTATTTGTGTCATTGGATTAACATTTAGGTCATTTTCGTCCTCCCTAGGGTTATTTATGGGCAATTATGGTTTTGAACCAATCATGTGCATCCAATAAGTTCATTTGTGTCATTGGATTAACATTTATGTGATTTTCGTCCTCCCTAGGCTTATTCTTGTGCAATTAGGGTTTTTAACCAATCTTGTGCATCCAATAAGTTCATTTGTGTCATTGGATTAACATTTAGGTCATTTTCGTCCTCCCTAGGCTTATTCTTGTGCAATTAGGACTTTTAACCAATCTTGTGCATCCAAAAAGTTCATTTGTGTCTTTGAATTGACATTTAGGTCATTTTCGTCCTCTCTAGGGTTATTTATGTCCAATTAGGGCTTTTAACCTATCTTGTGCATCCAAAAAGTTCATTTGTGTATTTGAATTGACATTTATGTCATTTTCGTCCTCTCTAGGGTTATTTATGTGCAATTAAGGTTTTTAACCTATCTTGTGCATCGAACAAGTTCATTTGTGTCGTTGGATAAACATTTAGGTCATTTCCGTCCTCCCTAGGCTTATTCTTTTCCATTTAGGGTTTTTAACCAATCTTGTGCATCCAATAAGTTCATTTGTGTCATTGGATTAACATTTAGGTCATTTTCGTCGTCTCTAGGGTTATTTATGTGCAATTAGGGTTTTTAACCAATCTTGTGCATTCAATAAGTTCATTTGTGTCATTGGATTAACATTTAGGTCATTTTCGTCCTCCCTAGGCTTATTCTTGTGCAATTAGGGTTTTTAACCAATCTTGTGCATCAAATAAGTTTATTTGTGTCATTGGATTAACATTTAGGTCATTTTCGTCCTCCCTAGGCTTATTCTTGTGCAATTAGGGTTTTTAACCAATCTTGTGCATCCAATAAGTTTATTTGTGTCATTGGATTAACATTTAGGTCATTTTCGTCCTCCCTAGGGTTTTTTATGGGCAATTATGGTTTTTAACCAATCATGTGCATCCAATAAGTTCATTTGTGTCATTGGATTAACATTTAGGTCATTTTCGTCCTCCCTAGGGTTATTTGTGGGCAATTAGGGTTTTTAACCAATCTTGTGCATCCAATAAGTTCATTTGTGTCATTGGATTAACATTTAGGTCATTTTCGTCCTCCCTAGGCTTATTTTTGTGCAATTAGGGTTTTTAACCAATCTTGTGCATTCAATAAGTTTATTTGTGTCATTGGATTAACATTTAGGTCATTTTCGTCCTCCCTAGGGTTTTTTATGGGCAATTATGGTTTTTAACCAATCATGTGCATCCAATAAGTTCATTTGTGTCATTGGATTAACATTTATGTCATTTTCGTCCTCCCTAGGCTTATTCTTGTGGAATTAGGGTTTTTAACCAATCTTGTGCATCCAATAAGTTCATTTGTGTCATTGGATTAACATTTAGGTCATTTTCGTCCTCCCTAGGCTTATTCTTGTGCAATTAGGACTTTTAACCAATCTTGTGCATCCAAAAAGTTCATTTGTGTCTTTGAATTGACATTTATGTCATTTTCGTCCTCTCTAGGGTTATTTATGTCCAATTAGGGCTTTTAACCAATCTTGTGGATCCAAAAAGTTCATTTGTGTCTTTGAATTGACATTTATGTCATTTTCGTCCTCTCTAGGGTTATTTATGTGCAATTAAGGTTTTTAACCTATCTTGTGCATCGAACAAGTTCATTTGTGTTGTTGGATTAACATTTAGGTCATTTCCGTCCTCCCTAGGCTTATTCTTGTCCAATTAGGGTTTTTAACCAATCTTGTGCATCCAATAAGTTCATTTGTGTCATTGGATTAACATTTAGGTCATTTTCGTCCTCCCTAGGGTTATTTATGAGCAATTAGGGTTTTTAACCAATCTTGTGCATCCAATAAGTTCATTTGTGTCATTGGATTAACATTTAGGTCATTTTCGTCCTCCCTAGGCTTATTCTTGTGCAATTAGGGTTTTTAACCAATCTTGTGCATCCAATAAGTTTATTTGTGTCATTGGATTAACATTTAGGTCATTTTCGTCCTCCCTAGGGTTTTTTATTGGAAATTATGGTTTTTAACCATTCATGTGCATCCAATTAGTTCATTTGTGTCATTGGATTAACATTTATGTCATTTTCGTCCTCCCTAGGCTTATTCTTGTGCAATTAGGACTTTTAACCAATCTTGTGCATCCAATAAGTTCATTTGTGTCTTTGAATTTACATTTAGGTCATTTTCGTCCTCCCTAGGCTTATTTATGTCCAATTAGGGCTTTTAACCTATCTTGTGCATCCAAAAAGTTCATTTGTGTCTTTGAATTGACATTTATGTCATTTTCGTCCTCTCTAGGGTTATTTATGTGCAATTAAGCTTTTTAATCTATCTTGTGCATCGAACAAGTTCATTTGTGTCGTTGGATTAACATTTAGGTCATTTCCGTCCTCCCTAGGCTTATTCTTGTCCAATTAGGGTTTTTAACCAATCTTGTGCATCCAATAAGTTCATTTGAGTCATTGGATTAACATTTAGGTCATTTTCGTCCTCCCTAGGCTTATTCTTGTGCAATTAGGGTTTTTAACCAATCTTGTGCATCCAATAAGTTTATTTGTGTCATTGGATTAACATTTAGGTCATTTTCGTCCTCCCTAGGCTTATTCTTGTGCAATTAGGGTTTTTAACCAATCTTGTGAATCCAATAAGTTTATTTGTGTCATTGGATTAACATTTAGGTCATTTTCGTCCTCCCTAGGGTTTTTTATGGGTAATTATGGTTTTTAACCTATCATGTGCATCCAATAAGTTCATTTGTGTCATTGGATTAACATTTATGTCATTTTCGTCCTCCCTAGGCTTATTCTTGTGGAATTAGGGTTTTTAACCAATCTTGTGCATCCAATAAGTTTATTTGTGTCATTGGATTAACATTTAGGTCATTTTCGTCCTCCCTAGGCTTATTCTTGTGCAATTAGGACTTTTAACCAATCTTGTGCATCCAAAAAGTTCATTTGTGTCTTTGAATTGACATTTATGTCATTTTCGTCCTCTCTAGGGTTATTTATGTCCAATTAGGGCTTTTAACCTATCTTGTGCATCCAAAAAGTTCATTTGTGTCTTTGAATTGACATTTATGTCATTTTCGTCCTCTCTAGGGTTATTTATGTGCAATTAAGGTTTTTAACCTATCTTGTGCATCGAACAAGTTCATTTGTGTCGTTGGATTAACATTTAGGTCATTTCCGTCCTCCCTAGGCTTATTCTTGTGCAATTAGGGTTTTTAACCAATCTTGTGCATCCAATAAGTTTATTTGTGTCATTGGATTAACATTTAGGTCATTTTCGTCCTCCCTAGGGTTTTTTATTGGCAATTATGGTTTTTAACCAATCATGTGCATCCAATTAGTTCATTTGTGTCATTGGATTAACATTTATGTCATTTTCGTCCTCCCTAGGCTTATTCTTGTGCAATTTGGGTTTTTAACCAATCTTGTGCATCCAATAAGTTCATTTGTGTCATTGGATTAACATTTAGGTCATTTTCGTCCTCCCTAGGCTTATTCTTGTGCAATTAAGACTTTTAACCAATCTTGTGCATCCAAAAAGTTCATTTGTGTCTTTGAATTGACATTTAGGTCATTTTCGTCCTCTCTAGGGTTATTTATGTCCAATTAGGGCTTTTAACCTATCTTGTGCATCCAAAAAGTTCATTTGTGTCTTTGAATTGACATTTATGTCATTTTCGTCCTCTCTAGGGTTATTTATGTGCAATTAAGGTTTTTAACCTATCTTGTGCATCGAACAAGTTCATTTGTGTCGTTGGATTAACATTTAGGTCATTTCCGTCCTCCCTAGGCTTATTCTTGTGCAATTAGGGTTTTTAACCAATCTTGTGCATCCAATAAGTTTATTTGTGTCATTGGATTAACATTTAGGTCATTTTCGTCCTCCCTAGGGTTTTTTATTGGCAATTATGGTTTTTAACCAATCATGTGCATCCAATTAGTTCATTTGTGTCATTGAATTAACATTTATGTCATTTTCGTCCTCCCTAGGCTTATTCTTGTGCAATTAGGGTTTTTAACCAATCTTGTGCATCCAATAATTTCATTTGTGTCATTGGATTAACATTTAGGTCATTTTCGTCCTCCCTAGGCTTATTCTTGTGCAATTAGGACTTTTAACCAATCTTGTGCATCCAAAAAGTTCATTTGTGTCTTTGAATTGACATTTAGGTCATTTTCGTCCTCTCTAGGGTTATTTATGTCCAATTAGGGCTTTTAACCTATCTTGTGCATCCAAAAAGTTCATTTGTGTCTTTGAATTGACATTTATGTCATTTTTGTCCTCTCTAGGGTTATTTATGTGCAATTAAGGTTTTTAACCTATCTTGTGCATCGAACAAGTTCATTTGTCTCGTTGGATTAACATTTAGGTCATTTCCGTCCTCCCTAGGCTTATTCTTGTCCAATTAGGGTTTTTAACCAATCTTGTGCATCCAATAAGTTCATTTGTGTCATTGGATTAACATTTAGGTCATTTTCGTCCTCCCTAGGCTTATTATTGTGCAATTAGGACTTTTAACCAATCTTGTGCATCCAAAAAGTTCATTTGTGTCTTTGAATTGACATTTAGGTCATTTTCGTCCTCTCTAGGGTTATTTATGTCCAATTAGGGCTTTTAACCTATCTTGTGCATCCAAAAAGTTCATTTGTGTCTTTGAATTGACATTTATGTCATTTGCGTCCTCTCTAGGGTTATTTATGTGCAATTAAGGTTTTTAACCTATCTTGTGCATCGAACAAGTTCATTTGTGTCGTTGGATTAACATTTAGGTCATTTCCGTCCTCCCTAGGCTTATTCTTGTCCAATTAGGGTTTTTAACCAATCTTGAGCATCCAATAAGTTCATTTGTGTCATTGGATTAACATTTATGTCATTTTCGTCCTCCCTAGGCTTATTCTTGTGCAATTAGGACTTTTAACCAATCTTGTGGATCCAAAAAGTTCATTTGTGTCTTTGAATTGACATTTAGGTCATTTTCGTCCTCTCTAGGGTTATTTATGTCCAATTAGGGCTTTTAACCTATCTTGTGTATCCAAAAAGTTCATTTGTGTCTTTGAATTGACATTTATGTCATTTTCGTCCTCTCTAGGGTTATTTATGTGCAATTAAGGTTTTTAACCTATCTTGTGCATCGAACAAGTTCATTTGTGTTGTTGGATTAACATTTAGGTCATTTCCGTCCTCCCTAGGCTTATTCTTGTCCAATTAGGGTTTTTAACCAATCTTGTGCATCCAATAAGTTCATTTGTGTCATTGGATTAACATTAAGGTCATTTTCGTCCTCCCTAGGGTTATTTATGAGCAATTTGGGTTTTTAACCAATCTTGTGCATCCAATAAGTTCATTTGTGTCATTGGATTAACATTTAGGTCATTTTCGTCCTCCCTAGGCTTATTCTTGTGCAATTAGGGTTTTTAACCAATCTTGTGCATCCAATAAGTTTATTTGTGTCATTGGATTAACATTTAGGTCATTTTCGTCCTCCCTAGGGTTTTTTATTGGAAATTATGGTTTTTAACCAATCATGTGCATCCAATTAGTTCATTTGTGTCATTGGATTAACATTTATGTCATTTTCGTCCTCCCTAGGCTTATTCTTGTGCAATTAGGGTTTTTAACCAATCTTGTGCATCCAATAAGTTCATTTGTGTCATTGGATTAACATTTAGGTCATTTTCGTCCTCCCTAGGCTTATTCTTGTGCAATTAGGACTTTTAACCAATCTTGTGCATCCAAAAAGTTCATTTGTGTCTTTCAATTTACATTTAGGTCATTTTCGTCCTCTCTAGGGTTATTTATGTCCAATTAGGGCTTTTAACCTATCTTGTGCATCCAAAAAGTTCATTTGTGTCTTTGAATTGACATTTATGTCATTTTCGTCCTCTCTAGGGTTATTTATGTGCAATTAAGGTTTTTAACCTATCTTGTGCATCGAACAAGTTCATTTGTGTCGTTGGATTAACATTTAGGTCATTTCCGTCCTCCCTAGGCTTATTCTTGTCCAATTAGGGTTTTTAACCAATCTTGTGCATCCAATAAGTTCATTTGTGTCATTGGATTAACATTTAGGTCATTTTCGTCCTCCTTAGGCTTATTCTTGTGCAATTAGGGTTTTTAACCAATCTTGTGCATCCAATAAGTTCATTTGTGTCATTGGATTAACATTTAGGTCATTTTCGTCCTCCCTAGGCTTATTCTTGTGCAATTAGGGTTTTTAACCAATCTTGTGCATCCAATAAGTTTATTTGTGTCATTGGATTAACATTTAGGTCATTTTCGTCCTCCCTAGGGTTATTTATGGGCAATTATGGTTTTTAACCAATCATGTGCATCCAATAAGTTCATTTGTGTCATTGGATTAACATTTATGTCATTTTCGTCCTCCCTAGGCTTATTCTTGTGCAATTAGGGTTTTTAACCAGTCTTGTGCATCCAATAAGTTCATTTATGTCATTGGATTAACATTTAGGTCATTTTTGTCCTCCCTAGGCTTATTCTTGTGCAATTAGGACTTTTAACCAATCTTGTGCATCCAAAAAGTTCATTTGTGTCTTTGAATTGACATTTAGGTCATTTTCGTCCTCTCTAGGGTTATTTATGTCCAATTAGGGCTTTTAACCTATCTTGTGCATCCAAAAAGTTCATTTGTGTCTTTGAATTGACATTTATGTCATTTTCGTCCTCTCTAGGGTTATTTATGTGCAATTAAGGTTTTTAACCTATCTTGTGCATCGAACAAGTTCATTTGTGTCGTTGGAAAAACATTTAGGTCATTTCCGTCCTCCCTAGGCTTATTCTTGTCCAATTAGGGTTTTTAACCAATCTTGTGCATCCAATAAGTTCATTTGTGTCATTGGATTAACATTTAGGTCATTTTCGTCGTCTCTAGGGTTATTTATGTGCAATTAGGGTTTTTAACCAATCTTGTACATCCAATAAGTTCATTTGTGTCATTGGATTAACATTTATGTCATTTTCGTCCTCCCCAAGCTTATTCTTGTGCAATTAGAGCTTTTAACCAATCTTTAGCATCCAAAAAGTTCATTTGGGTCTTTGAATTGACATTTTGGTCATTTTCGTCCTCTCTAGGGTTATTTATGTCCAATTAGGGTTTTTAACCTATCTTTTGCACCGAACCAGTTCATTTGTGTCATTGGATTAAATTTTAGGTCATTTCCGTCCTCCCTAGGCTTATTCTTGTGCAATTAGGGTTTTTAACCAATCTTGTGCATCCAATAAGTTTATTTGTGTCATTGGATTAACATTTAGGTCATTTTCGTCCTCCCTAGGGTTTTTTATTGGCAATTATGGTTTTTAACCAATCATGTGCATCCAATTAGTTCATTTGTGTCATTGAATTAACATTTATGTCATTTTCGTCCTCCCTAGGCTTATTCTTGTGCAATTAGGGTTTTTAACCAATCTTGTGCATCCAATAATTTCATTTGTGTCATTGGATTAACATTTAGGTCATTTTCGTCCTCCCTAGGCTTATTCTTGTGCAATTAGGACTTTTAACCAATCTTGTGCATCCAAAAAGTTCATTTGTGTCTTTGAATTGACATTTAGGTCATTTTCGTCCTCTCTAGGGTTATTTATGTCCAATTAGGGCTTTTAACCTATCTTGTGCATCCAAAAAGTTCATTTGTGTCTTTGAATTGACATTTATGTCATTTTTGTCCTCTCTAGGGTTATTTATGTGCAATTAAGGTTTTTAACCTATCTTGTGCATCGAACAAGTTCATTTGTCTCGTTGGATTAACATTTAGGTCATTTCCGTCCTCCCTAGGCTTATTCTTGTCCAATTAGGGTTTTTAACCAATCTTGTGCATCCAATAAGTTCATTTGTGTCATTGGATTAACATTTAGGTCATTTTCGTCCTCCCTAGGCTTATTCTTGTGCAATTAGGGTTTTTACCCAATCTTGTGCATCCACTAAGTTTATTTGGGTCTTTGGATTAACATTTAGGTCATTTTCGTCCTCCCTAGGGTTTTTTATTGGCAATTATGGTTTTTAACCAATCATGTGCATCCAATTAGTTCATTTGTGTCATTGGATTAACATTTATGTCATTTTCGTCCTCCCTAGGCTTATTCTTGTGCAATTAGGGTTTTTAACCAATCTTGTGCATCCAATAAGTTCATTTGTGTCATTGGATTAACATTTAGGTCATTTTCGTCCTCTCTAGGGTTATTTATGTCCAATTAGGGCTTTTAACCTATCTTGTGCATCCAAAAAGTTCATTTGTGTCTTTGAATTGACATTTATGTCATTTTCGTCCTCTCTAGGGTTATTTATGTGCAATTAAGGTTTTTAACCTATCTTGTGCATCGAACAAGTTCATTTGTGTCGTTGGATTAACATTTAGGTCATTTCCGTCCTCCCTAGGCTTATTCTGGTCCAATTAAGGTTTTTAACCAATCTTGTGCATCCAATAAGTTCATTTGTGTCATTGGATTAACATTTAGGTCATTTTCGTCCTCCCTAGGCTTATTCTTGTGCAATTAGGACTTTTAACCAATGTTGTGCATCCAAAGAGTTCATTTGTGTCTTTGAATTGACATTTAGGTCATTTTCATCCTCTCTAGGGTTATTTATGTCCAATTAGGGCTTTTAACCTATCTTGTGCATCCAAAAAGTTCATTTGTGTCTTTGAATTGACATTTATGTCATTTTCGTCCTCTCTAGGGTTATTTATGTGCAATTAAGGTTTTTAACCTATCTTGTGCATCGAACAAGTTCATTTGTGTCGTTGGATTAACATTTAGGTCATTTCCGTCCTCCCTAGGCTTATTCTTGTGCAATTAGGGTTTTTAACCAATCTTGTGCATCCAATAAGTTTATTTGTGTCATTGGATTAACATTTAGGTCATTTTCGTCCTCCCTAGGGTTTTTTATTGGCAATTATGGTTTTTAACCAATCATGTGCATCCAATTAGTTCATTTGTGTCATTGGATTAACATTTATGTCATTTTCGTCCTCCCTAGGCTTATTCTTGTGCAATTTGGGTTTTTAACCAATCTTGTGCATCCAATAAGTTCATTTGTGTCATTGGATTAACATTTAGGTCATTTTCGTCCTCCCTAGGCTTATTCTTGTGCAATTAAGACTTTTAACCAATCTTGTGCATCCAAAAAGTTCATTTGTGTCTTTGAATTGACATTTAGGTCATTTTCGTCCTCTCTAGGGTTATTTATGTCCAATTAGGGCTTTTAACCTATCTTGTGCATCCAAAAAGTTCATTTGTGTCTTTGAATTGACATTTATGTCATTTTCGTCCTCTCTAGGGTTATTTATGTGCAATTAAGGTTTTTAACCTATCTTGTGCATCGAACAAGTTCATTTGTGTCGTTGGATTAACATTTAGGTCATTTCCGTCCTCCCTAGGCTTATTCTTGTGCAATTAGGGTTTTTAACCAATCTTGTGCATCCAATAAGTTCATTTGAGTCATTGGATTAACATTTAGGTCATTTTCGTCCTCCCTAGGCTTATTCTTGTGCAATTAGGGTTTTTAACCAATCTTGTGCATCCAATAAGTTCATTTGTGTCATTGGATTAACATTTAGGTCATTTTTGTCCTCCCTAGGCTTATTCTTGTGCAATTAGGGTTTTTAACCAATCTTGTGCATCCAATAAGTTTATTTGTGTCATTGGATTAACATTTAGGTCATTTTCGTCCTCCCTAGGGTTATTTATGGGCAATTATGGTTTTTAACCAATCATGTGCATCCAATAAGTTCATTTGTGTCATTGGATTAACATTTATGTCATTTTCGTCCTCCCTAGGCTTATTCTTGTGCAATTAGGGTTTTTAACCTGTCTTGTGCATCCAATAAGTTCATTTGTGTCATTGGATTAACATTTAGGTCATTTTCGTCCTCCCTAGGCTTATTCTTGTGCAATTAGGGCTTTTAACCAATCTTGTGCATCCAAAAAGTTCATTTGTGTCTTTGAATTGACATTTAGGTCATTTTCGTCCTCTCTAGGGTTATTTATGTCCAATTAGGGCTTTTAACCTATCTTGTGCATCCAAAAAGTTCATTTGTGTCTTTGAATTGACATTTATGTCATTTTCGTCCTCTCTAGGGTTATTTATGTGGAATTAAGGTTTTTAACCTATCTTGTGCATCGAACAAGTTCATTTGTGTCGTTGGATTAACATTTAGGTCATTTCCGTCCTCCCTAGGCTTATTCTTGTGCAATTAGGGTTTTTAACCAATCATGTGCATCCATTAAGTTCATTTGTGTCATTGGATTAACATTTATGTCATTTTCGTCCTCCCTAGGCTTATTCTTGTGGAATTAGGGTTTTTAACCAATCTTGTGCATCCAAAAAGTTCATTTGTGTCTTTGAATTGACATTTAGGTCATTTTCGTCCTCTCTAGGGTTATTTATGTCCAATTAGGGCTTTTAACCTATCTTGTGCATCCAAAAAGTTCATTTGTGTCTTTGAATTGACATTTATGTCATTTTCGTCCTCTCTAGGGTTATTTATGTGGAATTAAGGTTTTTAACCTATCTTGTGCATCGAACAAGTTCATTTGTGTCGTTGGATTAACATTTTGGTCATTTCCGTCCTCCCTAGGCTTATTCTTGTCCAATTAGGGTTTTTAACCAA
Organism: Cicer pinnatifidum; assembly: GCA_037974775.1. NCBI lineage: Eukaryota > Viridiplantae > Streptophyta > Magnoliopsida > Fabales > Fabaceae > Cicer > Cicer pinnatifidum. Next base: position 22,041,057 of record JBBPBR010000008.1, on the reverse strand, counting down.
TCTTGTGCATCCAATAAGTTTATTTGTGTCATTGGATTAACATTTAGGTCATTTTCGTCCTCCCTAGGGTTTTTTATGGGCAATTATGGTTTTTAACCAATCATGTGCATCCAATAAGTTCATTTGTGTCATTGGATTAACATTTATGTCATTTTCGTCCTCCCTAGGCTTATTCTTGTCCAATTAGGGTTTTTAACCAATCTTGTGCATCCAATAAGTTCATTTGTGTCATTGGATTAACATTTAGGTCATTTTCGTCCTCCCTAGGCATATTCTTCTCCAATTAGGATTTTTAACCAATCTTGTGCATCCAATAGGTGTGTTTGTGTCATTGGATGATCAATTAGGTCATTTTCGTCCTCCCTAGGCTTATTCTTGTCCAATTAGGGTTTTTAACCAATCTTGTGCATCCAATAGGTGTGTTTGTGTCATTGGATGATCAATTAGGTCATTTTCGTCCTCCCTAGGCTTATTCTTGTCCAATTAGGGTTTTTAACCAATCTTGTGCATCCAATAGGTGTGTTTGTGTCATTGGATGATCAATTAGGTCATTTTCGTCCTTTCTATGCTTATTTTTGTCCAATTAGGGTTTTTAAGCAATCTTGTGCATCCAATAAGTTCATTTGTGTCATTGGATGATCAATTAGGTCATTTTCGTCCTCCCTAGGCATATTCTTGTCCAACTAGGGTTTCTAACCAATCTTGTGCTTCCAATAGATGTGTTTGTGTCATTGGATGATCAATTAGGTCATTTTCGTCCTCCCTAGGCTTATTCTTGTCCAATTAGGGTTTTTAACCAATCTTGTGCATCCAATAGGTGTGTTTGTGTCATTGGATGATCAATTAGGTCATTTTCGTCCTCCCTAGGCTTATTCTTGTCCAATTAGGGTTTTTAACCAATCTTGTGCATCCAATAGGTGTGTTTGTGTCATTGGATGATCAATTAGGTCATTTTCGTCCTCCTTAGGCATATTCTTGTCCAATTTGGGAATTTAACCAATCTTGTGCATCCAATAGGTGTGTTTGTGTCATTGGATGATCAATTAGGTCATTTTCGTCCTCCCTAGGCTTATTCTTGTCCAATTAGGGTTTTTAACCAATCTTGTGCATCCAATAAGTTCATTTGTGTCATTGGATTAACATTTAGGTCATTTTCGTCCTCCCTAGACTTATTCTTGTGCAATTAGGGTTTTTAACCAATCTTGTGCATCCAATAAGTTCATTTGTGTCATTGGATTAACATTTAGGTCATTTTCGTCCTCCCTAGGCTTATTCTTGTGCAATTAGGGTTTTTAACCAATCTTGTGCATCCAATAAGTTCATTTGTGTCATTGGATTAACATTTAGGTCATTTTCGTCCTCCCTAGGCTTATTCTTGTTCAATTAGGGTTTTTAACCAATCTTGTGCATCCAATAAGTTAATTTGTGTCATTGGATTAACATTTTGGTCATTTTCGTCCTCCCTAGACTTATTCTTGTGCAATTAGGGTTTTTAACCAATCTTGTGCATCCAATAAGTTCATTTGTGTCATTGGATTAACATTTAGGTCATTTTCGTCCTCCCTAGGCTTATTCTTGTGCAATTAGGGTTTTTAACCAATCTTCTGCATCAAAAAAGTTCATTTGTGTCATTGGATTAACATTTAGGTCATTTTCGTCCTCCCTAGGCTTATTCTTGTCCAATTAGGGTTTTTAACCAATCTTCTGCAACCAAAAAGTTCATTTGTGTCATTGGATTAACATTTACGTCATTTGCGTCCTCCTTAGGCTTATTCTTGTCCAATTAGGGTTTTTAACCAATCTTCTGCAACCAAAAAGTTCATTTGTGTCATTGGATGAACATTTAGGTCATTTTCGTCCTCTGTAGCCTTATTTATGTGCAATTAGGGTTTTTAACAATCTTGTGCATCGAATAAGTTCATTTGTTTCATTGGATTAACATTTAGGTGATTTTCGTCCTCTCTAGGGTTATTTATGTGCAATTAAGGTTTTTAACAAATCTTGTGCATCCAATAAGTTCATTTGTGTCATTGGATTAACATTTAGGTCATTTTCGTCCTCCCAAGACTTATTCTTGTCCAATTAGGGTTTTTACCAATCTTGTGCATCCAATAAGTTCATTTGTGTCATTGGATTAACATTTACGTCATTTTCGTCCTCCTTAGGCTTATTCTTGTGCAATTAGGGATTTTAGCCAATCTTGTGCATCCAAAAAGTTCATTTGTGTCTTTGGATTAACATTTAGGACATTTTCGTCCTCTTTAGGGTTTTTTATGTGCAATTAGGGTTTTTAACCAATCTTGTGCATCCAATAAGTTCATTTGTGTCATTGGATTAACATTTAGGTCATTTTCGTCATCCCTAGGCTTATTCTTGTCCAATTAGGGTTTTTAACCAATCTTCTGCAACCAAAAAGTTCATTTGTGTCATTGGATGAACATTTAGGTCATTTTCGTCCTCCGTAGCCTTATTTATGTGAAATTAGGGTTTATAACCAATCTTATGCATCCAATAGGTGTGTTTATGTCATTGGATTAACATTTAGGTCATTTTTGCCTCTCTAGGGTTATTTATGTGCAATTAGGGTTTTTAACCAATCTTGTGCATCCAATAAGTTCATTTGTGTCATTAGATTAACATTTAGGTCATTTTCGTCCTCCCAAGGCTTATTCTTGTCCAATTATGGTTTTTAACCAATCTTGTGCATCCAATAAGTTCATTTGTGTCATTGGATTAACATTTAGGTCATTTTCGTCCTCCCTAGGCTTATTCTTGTGCAATTAGGGTTTTTAACCAATCTTGTGCATCCAAAAAGTTCATTTGTGTCTTTGAATTGACATTTAGGTCATTTTCGTCCTCTCTAGGGTATTTATGTCAAATTAGGGTTTTTAGCCTATCTTGTGCATCGAACAAGTTCATTTGTGTCATTGGATTAACATTTAGGTCATTTCCGTCCTCCCTAGGCTTATTCTTGTGCAATTAGGGTTTTTAACCAATCTTGTGCATCCAATAAGTTCATTTGTGTCATTGGATTAACATTTAGGTCATTTTCGTCCTCCCTAGGCTTATTCTTGTGCAATTAAGGCTTTTAACCAATCTTGTGCATCCAAAAAGTTCATTTGTGTCTTTGAATTGACATTTAGGTCATTTTCGTCCTCTCTAGGGTTATTTATGTCCAATTAGGGCTTTTAACCTATCTTGTGCATCCAAAAAGTTCATTTGTGTCTTTGAATTGACATTTATGTCATTTTCGTCCTCTCTAGGGTTATTTATGTGCAATTAAGGTTTTTAACCTATCTTGTGCATCGAACAAGTTCATTTGTGTCGTTGGATTAACATTTAGGTCATTTCCGTCCTCCCTATGCTTATTCTTGTCCAATTAGGGTTTTTAACCAATCTTTTGCATCCAATAAGTTCATTTGTGTCGTTGGATTAACATTTAGGTCATTTTCGTCCTCCCTAGGGTTATTTGTGTGCAATTAAGGTTTTTAACCAATCTTGTGCATCCAATAAGTTCATTTGTGTCATTGGATTAACATTTAGGTCATTTTCGTCCTCCCTAGGCTTATTCTTGTGCAATTAGGGTTTTTAACCAATCTTGTGCATCCAATAAGTTTATTTGTGTCATTGGATTAACATTTAGGTCATTTTCGTCCTCCCTAGGGTTATTTATGTGCAATTATGGTTTTTAACCAATCATGTGCATCCAATAAGTTCATTTGTGTCATTGGATTAACATTTATGTCATTTTCGTCCTCCCTAGGCTTATTCTTGTGCAATTAGGGTTTTTAACCTGTCTTGTGCATCCAATAAGTTCATTTGTGTCATTGGATTAACATTTAGGTCATTTTCGTCCTCCCTAGGCTTATTCTTGTGCAATTAGGACTTTTAACCAATCTTGTGCATCCAAAAAGTTCATTTGTGTCTTTGAATTGACATTTAGGTCATTTTCGTCCTCTCTAGGGTTATTTATGTCCAATTAGGGTTTTTAACCTATCTTGTGCATCCAAAAAGTTCATTTGTGTCTTTGAATTGACATTTATGTCATTTTCGTCCTCTCTAGGGTTATTTATGTGCAATTAAGGTTTTTAACCTATCTTGTGCATCGAACAAGTTCATTTGTGTCGTTGGATTAACATTTAGGTCATTTTCGTCCTCCCTAGGCTTATTCTTGTGCAATTAGGGTTTTTAACCAATCTTGTGCATCCAATAAGTTCATTTGAGTCATTGGATTAACATTTAGGTCATTTTCGTCCTCCCTAGGCTTATTCTTGTGCAATTAGGGTTTTTAACCAATCTTGTGCATCCAATAAGTTCATTTGTGTCATTGGATTAACATTTAGGTCATTTTCGTCCTCCCTAGACTTATTCTTGTGCAATTAGGGTTTTTAACCAATCTTGTGCATCCAATAAGTTTATTTGTGTCATTGGATTAACATTTAGGTCATTTTCGTCCTCCCTAGGGTTATTTATGGGCAATTATGGTTTTTAACCAATCATGTGCATCCAATAAGTTCATTTGTGTCATTGGATTAACATTTATGTCATTTTCGTCCTCCCTAGGCTTATTCTTGTGCAATTAGGGTTTTTAACCAATCTTGTGCATCCAATAAGTTCATTTGTGTCATTGGATTAACATTTAGGTCATTTTCGTCCTCCCTAGGCTTATTCTTGTGCAATTAGGACTTTTAACCAATCTTGTGCATCCAAAAAGTTCATTTGTGTCTTTGAATTGACATTTAGGTCATTCTCGTCCTCTCTAGGGTTATTTATGTCCAATTAGGGCTTTTAACCTATCTTGTGCATCCAAAAAGTTCATTTGTGTCTTTGAATTGACATTTATGTCATTTTCGTCCTCTCTAGGGTTATTTATGTGCAATTAAGGTTTTTAACCTATCTTGTGCATCGAACAAGTTCATTTGTGTCGTTGGATTAACATTTAGGTCATTTTCGTCCTCTCTAGGGTTATTTATGTCCAATTAGGGCTTTTAACCTATCTTGTGTATCCAAAAAGTTCATTTGTGTCTTTGAATTGACATTTATGTCATTTTCGTCCTCTCTAGGGTTATTTATGTGCAATTAAGGTTTTTAACCTATCTTGTGCATCGAACAAGTTCATTTGTGTCGTTGGATTAACATTTAGGTCATTTCCGTCCTCCCTAGGCTTATTCTTGTGCAATTAGGGTTTTTAACCAATCTTGTGCATCCAATAAGTTTATTTGTGTCATTGGATTAACATTTAGGTCATTTTCGTCCTCCCTAGGGTTTTTTATTGGCAATTATGGTTTTTAACCAATCATGTGCATCCAATTAGTTCATTTGTGTCATTGGATTAACATTTATGTCATTTTCGTCCTCCCTAGGCTTATTCTTGTGCAATTTGGGTTTTTAACCAATCTTGTGCATCCAATAAGTTCATTTGTGTCATTGGATTAACATTTAGGTCATTTTCGTCCTCCCTAGGCTTATTCTTGTGCAATTAAGACTTTTAACCAATCTTGTGCATCCAAAAAGTTCATTTGTGTCTTTGAATTGACATTTAGGTCATTTTCGTCCTCTCTAGGGTTATTTATGTCCAATTAGGGCTTTTAACCTATCTTGTGCATCCAAAAAGTTCATTTGTGTCTTTGAATTGACATTTATGTCATTTTCGTCCTCTCTAGGGTTATTTATGTGCAATTAAGGTTTTTAACCTATCTTGTGCATCGAACAAGTTCATTTGTGTCGTTGGATTAACATTTAGGTCATTTCCGTCCTCCCTAGGCTTATTCTTGTGCAATTAGGGTTTTTAACCAATCTTGTGCATCCAATAAGTTTATTTGTGTCATTGGATTAACATTTAGGTCATTTTCGTCCTCCCTAGGGTTTTTTATTGGCAATTATGGTTTTTAACCAATCATGTGCATCCAATTAGTTCATTTGTGTCATTGGATTAACATTTATGTCATTTTCGTCCTCCCTAGGCTTATTCTTGTGCAATTAGGGTTTTTAACCAATCTTGTGCATCCAATAAGTTCATTTGTGTCATTGGATTAACATTTAGGTCATTTTCGTCCTCCCTAGGCTTATTCTTGTGCAATTAGGACTTTTAGCCAATCTTGTGCATCCAAAAAGTTCATTTGTGTCTTTGAATTTACATTTAGGTCATTTTCGTCCTCTCTAGGGTTATTTATGTCCAATTAGGGCTTTTAACCTATCTTGTGCATCCAAAAAGTTCATTTGTGTCTTTGAATTGACATTTATGTCATTTTCGTCCTCTCTAGGGTTATTTATGTGCAATTAAGGTTTTTAACCTATCTTGTGCATCGAACAAGTTCATTTGTGTCGTTGGATTAACATTTAGGTCATTTCCGTCCTCCCTAGGCTTATTCTTGTGCAATTAGGGTTTTTAACCAATCTTGTGCATCCAATAAGTTCATTTGAGTCATTGGATTAACATTTAGGTCATTTTCGTCCTCCCTAGGCTTATTCTTGTGCAATTAAGACTTTTAACCAATCTTGTGCATCCAAAAAGTTCATTTGTGTCTTTGAATTGACATTTAGGTCATTTTCGTCCTCTCTAGGGTTATTTATGTCCAATTAGGGCTTTTAACCTATCTTGTGCATCCAAAAAGTTCATTTGTGTCTTTGAATTGACATTTATGTCATTTTCGTCCTCTCTAGGGTTATTTATGTGCAATTAAGGTTTTTAACCTATCTTGTGCATCGAACAAGTTCATTTGTGTCGTTGGATTAACATTTAGGTCATTTCCGTCCTCCCTAGGCTTATTCTTGTGCAATTAGGGTTTTTAACCAATCTTGTGCATCCAATAAGTTCATTTGAGTCATTGGATTAACATTTAGGTCATTTTCGCCTCCCTAGGCTTGTTCTTGTGCAATTAGGGTTTTTAACCAATCTTGTGCATCCAATAAGTTCATTTGTGTCATTGGATTAACATTTAGGTCGTTTTCGTCCTCCCTAGGCTTATTCTTGTGCAATTAGGGTTTTTAACCAATCTTGTGCATCCAATAAGTTTATTTGTGTCATTGGATTAACATTTAGGTCATTTTCGTCCTCCCTAGGGATATTTATGGGCAATTATGGTTTTTAACCAATCATGTGCATCCAATAAGTTCATTTGTGTCATTGGATTAACATTTATGTCATTTTCGTCCTCCCTAGGCTTATTCTTGTGCAATTAGGGTTTTTAACCAATCTTGTGCATCCAATAAGTTCATTTGTGTCATTGGATTAACATTTAGGTCATTTTCGTCCTCCCTAGGCTTATTCTTGTGCAATTAGGACTTTTAACCAATCTTGTGCATCCAAAAAGTTCATTTGTGTCTTTGAATTGACATTTAGGTCATTTTCGTCCTCTCTAGGGTTATTTATGTCCAATTAGGGCTTTTAACCTATCTTGTGCATCCAAAAAGTTCATTTGTGTCTTTGAATTGACATTTATGTCATTTTCGTCCTCTCTAGGGTTATTTATGTGCAATTAAGGTTTTTAACCTATCTTGTGCATCGAACAAGTTCATTTGTGTCGTTGGATTAACATTTAGGTCATTTTCGTCCTCTTTAGGGTTATTTATGTCCAATTAGGGCTTTTAACCTATCTTGTGTATCCAAAAAGTTCATTTGTGTCTTTGAATTGACATTTATGTCATTTTCGTCCTCTCTAGGGTTATTTATGTGCAATTAAGGTTTTTAACCTATCTTGTGCATCGAACAAGTTCATTTGTGTCGTTGGATTAACATTTAGGTCATTTCCGTCCTCCCTAGGCTTATTCTTGTGCAATTAGGGTTTTTAACCAATCTTGTGCATCCAATAAGTTTATTTGTGTCATTGGATTAACATTTAGGTCATTTTCGTCCTCCCTAGGGTTTTTTATTGGCAATTATGGTTTTTAACCAATCATGTGCATCCAATTAGTTCATTTGTGTCATTGGATTAACATTTATGTCATTTTCGTCCTCCCTAGGCTTATTCTTGTGCAATTTGGGTTTTTAACCAATCTTGTGCATCCAATAAGTTCATTTGTGTCATTGGATTAACATTTAGGTCATTTTCGTCCTCCCTAGGCTTATTCTTGTGCAATTAAGACTTTTAACCAATCTTGTGCATCCAAAAAGTTCATTTGTGTCTTTGAATTGACATTTAGGTCATTTTCGTCCTCTCTAGGGTTATTTATGTCCAATTAGGGCTTTTAACCTATCTTGTGCATCCAAAAAGTTCATTTGTGTCTTTGAATTGACATTTATGTCATTTTCGTCCTCTCTAGGGTTATTTATGTGCAATTAAGGTTTTTAACCTATCTTGTGCATCGAACAAGTTCATTTGTGTCGTTGGATTAACATTTAGGTCATTTCCGTCCTCCCTAGGCTTATTCTTGTGCAATTAGGGTTTTTAACCAATCTTGTGCATCCAATAAGTTCATTTGAGTCATTGGATTAACATTTAGGTCATTTTCGTCCTCCCTAGGCTTATTCTTGTGCAATTAGGGTTTTTAACCAATCTTGTGCATCCAATAAGTTCATTTGTGTCATTGGATTAACATTTAGGCCATTTTCGTCCTCCCTAGGCTTATTCTTGTGCAATTAGGGTTTTTAACCAATCTTGTGCATCCAATAAGTTTATTTGTGTCATTGGATTAACATTTAGGTCATTTTCGTCCTCCCTAGGGTTATTTATGGGCAATTATGGTTTTTAACCAATCATGTGCATCCAATAAGTTCATTTGTGTCATTGGATTAACATTTAGGTCATTTTCGTCCTCCCTAGGCTTATTCTTGTGCAATTAGGGTTTTTAACCAATCTTGTGCATCCAATAAGTTCATTTGTGTCATTGGATTAACATTTAGGTCATTTTCGTGCTCCCTAGGCTTATTCTTGTCCAATTAGGGTTTTTGACCAATCTTGTGCATCCAATAAGTTCATTTGTGTCATTGGATTAACATTTAGGTCATTTTCGTCCTCCCTAGGGTTATTTATGGGCCATTAGGGTTTTTAACCAATCTTGGGCATCCAATAAGTTCATTTGTGTCATTGGATTAACATTTAGGTCATTTTCGTCGTCTCTAGGGTTATTTATGTGCAATTAGGGTTTTTAACCAATCTTGTGCATCCTATAAGTTCATTTGTGTCATTGGATTAACATTTAGGTCATTTTCGTCCTCCCTAGGCTTATTCTTGTGCAATTAGGGTTTTTAACCAATCTTGTGCATCCAATAAGTTCATTTGTGTCATTGGATTAACATTTAGGTCATTTTCGTCCTCCCTAGGCTTATTCTTGTGCAATTAAGGCTTTTAACCAATCTTGTGCATCCAAAAAGTTCATTTGTGTCTTTGAATTGACATTTAGGTCATTTTCGTCCTCTCTAGGGTTATTTATGTCCAATTAGGGCTTTTAACCTATCTTGTGCATCCAAAAAGTTCATTTGTGTCTTTGAATTGACATTTATGTCATTTTCGTCCTCTCTAGGGTTATTTATGTGCAATTAAGGTTTTTAACCTATCTTGTGCATCGAACAAGTTCATTTGTGTCGTTGGATTAACATTTAGGTCATTTCCGTCCTCCCTAGGCTTATTCTTGTCCAATTAGGGTTTTTAACCAAACTTTTGCATCCAATAAGTTCATTTGTGTCATTGTATTAAAATTTAGGTCATTTTCGTCCTCCCTAGGGTTATTTGTGGGCAATTAAGGTTTTTAACCAATCTTGTGCATCCAATAAGTTCATTTGTGTCATTGGATTAACATTTAGGTCATTTTCGTCCTCCCTAGGCTTATTCTTGTGCAATTAGGGTTTTTAACCAATCTTGTGCATCCAATAAGTTTATTTGTGTCATTGGATTAACATTTAGGTCATTTTCGTCCTCCCTAGGGTTTTTTATGGGCAATTATGGTTTTTAACCAATCATGTGCATCCAATAAGTTCATTTGTGTCATTGGATTAACATTTATGTCATTTTCGTCCTCCCTAGGCTTATTCTTGTGGAATTAGGGTTTTTAACCAATCTTGTGCATCCAATAAGTTCATTTGTGTCATTGGATTAACATTTAGGTCATTTTCGTCCTCCCTAGGCTTATTCTTGTGCAATTAGGACTTTTAACCAATCTTGTGCATCCAAAACGTTCATTTGTGTCTTTGAATTGACATTTATGTCATTTTCGTCCTCTCTAGGGTTATTTATGTCCAATTAGGGCTTTTAACCTATCTTGTGCATCCAAAAAGTTCATTTGTGTCTTTGAATTGACATTTATGTCATTTTCGTCCTCTCTAGGGTTATTTATGTGCAATTAAGGTTTTTAACCTATCTTGTGCATCGAACAAGTTCATTTGTGTCGTTGGATTGACATTTAGGTCATTTCCGTCCTCCCTAGGCTTATTCTTGTGGAATTAGGGTTTTTAACCAATCTTGTGCATCCAATAAGTTCATTTGTGTCATTGGATTAACATTTAGGTCATTTTCGTCCTCCCTAGGCTTATTCTTGTGCAATTAGGACTTTTAACCAATCTTGTGCATCCAAAAAGTTCGTTTGTGTCTTTGAATTGACATTTATGTCATTTTCGTCCTCTCTAGGGTTATTTATGTCCAATTAGGGCTTTTAACCTATCTTGTGCATCCAAAAAGTTCATTTGTGTCTTTGAATTGACATTTATGTCATTTTCGTCCTCTCTAGGGTTATTTATGTGCAATTAAGGTTTTTAACCTATCTTGTGCATCGAACAAGTTCATTTGTGTCGTTGGATTAACATTTAGGTCATTTCCGTCCTCCCTAGGCTTATTCTTGTCCAATTAGGGTTTTTAACCAATCTTGAGCATCCAATAAGTTCATTTGTGTCATTGGATTAACATTTATGTCATTTTCGTCCTCCCTAGGCTTATTCTTGTGCAATTAGGACTTTTAACCAATCTTGTGCATCCAAAAAGTTCATTTGTGTCTTTCAATTGACATTTAGGTCATTTTCGTCCTCTCTAGGGTTATTTATGTCCAATTAGGGCTTTTAACCTATCTTGTGTATCCAAAAAGTTCATTTGTGTCTTTGAATTGACATTTATGTCATTTTCGTCCTCTCTAGGGTTATTTATGTGCAATTAAGGTTTTTAACCTATCTTGTGCATCGAACAAGTTCATTTGTGTTGTTGGATTAACATTTAGGTCATTTCCGTCCTCCCTAGGCTTATTCTTGTCCAATTAGGGTTTTTAACCAATCTTGTGCATCCAATAAGTTCATTTGTGTCATTGGATTAACATTAAGGTCATTTTCGTCCTCCCTAGGGTTATTTATGAGCAATTTGGGTTTTTAACCAATCTTGTGCATCCAATAAGTTCATTTGTGTCATTGGATTAACATTTAGGTCATTTTCGTCCTCCCTAGGCTTATTCTTGTGCAATTAGGGTTTTTAACCAATCTTGTGCATCCAATAAGTTTATTTGTGTCATTGGATTAACATTTAGGTCATTTTCGTCCTCCCTAGGGTTTTTTATTGGAAATTATGGTTTTTAACCAATCATGTGCATCCAATTAGTTCATTTGTGTCATTGGATTAACATTTATGTCATTTTCGTCCTCCCTAGGCTTATTCTTGTGCAATTAGGGTTTTTAACCAATCTTGTGCATCCAATAAGTTCATTTGTGTCATTGGATTAACATTTAGGTCATTTTCGTCCTCCCTAGGCTTATTCTTGTGCAATTAGGACTTTTAACCAATCTTGTGCATCCAAAAAGTTCATTTGTGTCTTTCAATTTACATTTAGGTCATTTTCGTCCTCTCTAGGGTTATTTATGTCCAATTAGGGCTTTTAACCTATCTTGTGCATCCAAAAAGTTCATTTGTGTCTTTGAATTGACATTTATGTCATTTTCGTCCTCTCTAGGGTTATTTATGTGCAATTAAGGTTTTTAACCTATCTTGTGCATCGAACAAGTTCATTTGTGTCGTTGGATTAACATTTAGGTCATTTCCGTCCTCCCTAGGCTTATTCTTGTCCAATTAGGGTTTTTAACCAATCTTGTGCATCCAATAAGTTCGTTTGAGTCATTGGATTAACATTTAGGTCATTTTCGTCCTCCTTAGGCTTATTCTTGTGCAATTAGGGTTTTTAACCAATCTTGTGCATCCAATAAGTTCATTTGTGTCATTGGATTAACATTTAGGTCATTTTCGTCCTCCCTAGGCTTATTCTTGTGCAATTAGGGTTTTTAACCAATCTTGTGCATCCAATAAGTTCATTTGTGTCGTTGGATTAACATTTAGGTCATTTTCGTCCTCCCTAGGCTTATTTATGTTCAATTAGGGTTTTTAACCAATCTAGTGCATCCAATAAGTTTATTTGTGTCATTGGATTAACATTTAGGTCATTTTCGTCCTCCCTATGCTTATTTATGTGCAATTATGGTTTTTAACCAATCTTGTGCATCCAATAAGTTCATTTGTGTCATTGGATTAACATTTAGGTCATTTTCGTCGTCTTTAGGGTTATTTATGTGCAATTAGGGATTTTAACCAATCTTGTGCATCCAATAAGTTCATTTGTGTCATTGGATTAACATTTCGGTCATTTCCGTCCTCCCTAGGCTTATTCTTGTGCAATTAGGGCTTTTAACCAATCTTGTGCATCCAATAAGTTCATTTGTGTCATTGGATTAACATTTAGGTCATTTTCGTCCTCCCTAGGCTTATTCTTGTGCAATTAGGACTTTTAACCAATCTTGTGCATCCAAAAAGTTCATTTGTGTCTTTGAATTGACATTTATGTCATTTTCGTCCTCTCTAGGGTTATTTATGTCCAATTAGGGCTTTTAACCTATCTTGTGCATCCAAAAAGTTCATTTGTGTCTTTGGATTGACATTTATGTCATTTTCGTCCTCTCTAGGGTTATTTATGTGCAATTAAGGTTTTTAACCTATCTTGTGCATCGAACAAGTTCATTTGTGTCGTTGGATTAACATTTAGGTCATTTCCGTCCTCCCTAGGCTTATTCTTGTCCAATAAGGGTTTTTAACCAATCTTGTGCATCCAATAAGTTCATTTGTGTCATTGGATTAACATTTAGGTCATTTTCGTTTTCCCAAGGCTTATTCTTGTGCAATTAGGGTTTTTAACCAATCTTGTGCATCCAATAAGTTTATTTGTGTCATTGGATTAACATTTAGGTCATTTTCGTCCTCCCTAGGCTTATTCTTGTGCAATTAGGGTTTTTAACCAATCTTGTGCATCCAATAAGTTCATTTGTGTTATTGGATTAACATTTAGGTCATTTTCGTCCTCCCTAGGCTTATTCTTGTGCAATTAGGGTTTTTAACCAATCTTGTGCATCCAATAAGTTTATTTGTGTCATTGGATTAACATTTAGGTCATTTTCGTCCTCCCTAGGGTTTTTTATGGGTAATAATGGTTTTTAACCAATCATGTGCATCCAATAAGTTCATTTGTGTCATTGGATTAACATTTATGTCATTTTCGTCCTCCCTAGGCTTATTCTTGTGGAATTAGGGTTTTTAACCAATCTTGTGCATCCAATAAGTTCATTTGTGTCATTGGATTAACATTTATGTCATTTTCGTCCTCCCTAGGCTTATTCTTGTGGAATTAGGGTTTTTAACCAATCTTGTGCATCCAATAAGTTCATTTGTGTCATTGGATTAACATTTAGGTCATTTTCGTCCTCCCTAGGCTTATTCTTGTGCAATTAGGACTTTTAACCAATCTTGTGCATCCAATAAGTTCATTTGTGTCTTTGAATTGACATTTATGTCATTTTCGTCCTCTCTAGGGTTATTTATGTCCAATTAGGGCTTTTAACCTATCTTGTGCATCCAAAAAGTTCATTTGTGTCTTTGAATTGACATTTATGTCATTTTCGTCCTCTCTAGGGTTATTTATGTGCAATTAAGGTTTTTAACCTATCTTGTGCATCGAACAAGTTCATTTGTGTCGTTGGATTAACATTTATGTCATTTCCGTCCTCCCTAGGCTTATTCTTGTGCAATTAGGGTTTTTAACCAATCTTGTGCATCCAATAAGTTCATTTGTGTCATTGGATTAACATTTAGGTCATTTTCGTCCTCCCTAGGCTTATTCTTGTGCAATTAGGACTTTTAACCAATCTTGTGCATCCAATAAGTTCATTTGTGTCATTGGATTAACATTTAGGTCATTTTCGTCCTCCCTAGGCTTATTCTTGTGCAATTAGGGTTTTTAACCAATCTTGTGCATCCAATAAGTTTATTTGTGTCATTGGATTAACATTTAGGTCATTTTCGTCCTCCCTAGGGTTATTTATGTGCAATTATGGTTTTTAACCAATCATGTGCATCCAATAAGTTCATTTGTGTCATTGGATTAACATTTATGTCATTTTCGTCCTCCCTAGGCTTATTCTTGTGCAATTAGGGTTTTTAACCTGTCTTGTGCATCCAATAAGTTCATTTGTGTCATTGGATTAACATTTAGGTCATTTTCGTCCTCCCTAGGCTTATTCTTGTGCAATTAGGACTTTTAACCAATCTTGTGCATCCAAAAAGTTCATTTGTGTCTTTGAATTGACATTTAGGTCATTTTCGTCCTCTCTAGGGTTATTTATGTCCAATTAGGGCTTTTAACCTATCTTGTGCATCCAAAAAGTTCATTTGTGTCTTTGAATTGACATTTTATGTCATTTTCGTCCTCTCTAGGGTTATTTATGTGCAATTAAGGTTTTTAACCTATCTTGTGCATCGAACAAGTTCATTTGTGTCGTTGGATTAACATTTAGGTCATTTCCGTCCTCCCTTGGCTTATTCTTGTCCAATTAGGGTTTTTAACCAATCTTGTGCATCCAATAAGTTCATTTGAGTCATTGGATTAACATTTAGGTCATTTTCGTCCTCCCTAGGCTTATTCTTGTGCAATTAGGGTTTTTAACCAATCTTGTGCATCCAATAAGTTCATTTGTGTCATTGGATTAACATTTAGGTCATTTTTGTCCTCCCTAGGCTTATTCTTGTGCAATTAGGGTTTTTAACCAATCTTGTGCATCCAATAAGTTTATTTGTGTCATTGGATTAACATTTAGGTCATTTTCGTCCTCCCTAGGGTTATTTATGGGCAATTATGGTTTTTAACCAATCATGTGCATCCAATAAGTTCATTTGTGTCATTGGATTAACATTTATGTCATTTTCGTCCTCCCTAGGCTTATTCTTGTGCAGTTAGGGTTTTTAACCAATCTTGTGCATCCAATAAGTTCATTTGTGTCATTGGATTAACATTTAGGTCATTTTCGTCCTCCCTAGGCTTATTCTTGTGCAATTAGGACTTTTAACCAATCTTGTGCATCCAAAAAGTTCATTTGTGTCTTTGAATTGACATTTAGGTCATTTTCGTCCTCTCTAGGGTTATTTCTGTCCAATTAGGGCTTTTAACCTATCTTGTGCATCCAAAAAGTTCATTTGTGTCATTGAATTGACATTTATGTCATTTTCGTCCTCTCTAGGGTTATTTATGTGCAATTAAGGTTTTTAACCTATCTTGTGCATCGAACAAGTTCATTTGTGTCGTTGGAAAAACATTTAGGTCATTTCCGTCCTCCCTAGGCTTATTCTTGTCCAATTAGGGTTTTTAACCAATCTTGTGCATCCAATAAGTTCATTTGTGTCATTGGATTAACATTTAGGTCATTTTCGTCGTCTCTAGGGTTATTTATGTGCAATTAGGGTTTTTAACCAATCTTGTACATCCAATAAGTTCATTTGTGTCATTGGATTAACATTTATGTCATTTTCGTCCTCCCCAAGCTTATTCTTGTGCAATTATAGCTTTTAACCAATCTTTAGCATCCAAAAAGTTCATTTGTGTCTTTGAATTGACATTTTGGTCATTTTCGTCCTCTCTAGGGTTATTTATGTCCAATTAGGGTTTTTAACCTATCTTTTGCACCGAACAAGTTCATTTGTGTCATTGGATTAAATTTTAGGTCATTTCCGTCCTCCCTAGGCTTATTCTTGTGCAATTAGGGTTTTTAACCAATATTGTGCATCCAATAAGTTTATTTGTGTCATTGGATTAACATTTAGGTCATTTTCGTCCTCCCTAGGGTTTTTTATTGGCAATTATGGTTTTCAACCAATCATGTGCATCCAATTAGTTCATTTGTGTCATTGAATTAACATTTATGTCATTTTCGTCCTCCCTAGGCTTATTCTTGTGCAATTAGGGTTTTTAACCAATCTTGTGCATCCAATAATTTCATTTGTGTCATTGGATTAACATTTAGGTCATTTTCGTCCTCCCTAGGCTTATTCTTGTGCAATTAGGACTTTTAACCAATCTAGTGCATCCAAAAAGTTCATTTGTGTCTTTGAATTTACATTTAGGTCATTTTCGTCCTCTCTAGGGTTATTTATGTCCAATTAGGGCTTTTAACCTATCTTGTGCATCCAAAAAGTTCATTTGTGTCTTTGAATTGACATTTATGTCATTTTCGCCCTCTCTAGGGTTATTTATGTGCAATTAAGGTTTTTAACCTATCTTGTGCATCGAACAAGTTCATTTGTGTCGTTGGATTAACATTTAGGTCATTTCCGTCCTCCCTAGGCTTATTCTTGTGCAATTAGGGTTTTTAACCAATCTTGTGCATCCAATAAGTTCATTTGAGTCATTGGATTAACATTTAGGTCATTTTCGTCCTCCCTAGGCTTATTCTTGTGCAATTAGGGTTTTTAACCAATCTTGTGCATCGAATAAGTTCATTTGTGTCATTGGATTAACATTTAGGTCATTTTCGTCCTCCCTAGGCTTATTCTTGTGCAATTAGGGTTTTTAACCAATCTTGTGCATCCAATAAGTTTATTTGTGTCATTGGATTAACATTTAGGTCATTTTCGTCCTCCCTAGGGTTATTTATGGGCAATTATGATTTTTAACCAATCATGTGCATCCAATAAGTTCATTTGTGTCATTGGATTAACATTTATGTCATTTTCGTCCTCCCTAGGCTTATTCTTGTGTAGTTAGGGTTTTTAACCAATCTTGTGCATCCAATAAGTTCATTTGTGTCATTGGATTAACATTTAGGTCATTTTCGTCCTCCCTAGGCTTATTCTTGTGCAATTAGGACTTTTAACCAATCTTGTGCATCCAAAAAGTTCATTTGTGTCTTTGAATTGACATTTAGGTCATTTTCGTCCTCTCTAGGGTTATTTATGTCCAATTAGGGCTTTTAACCTATCTTGTGCATCCAAAAAGTTCATTTGTGTCTTTGAATTGACATTTATGTCATTTTCGTCCTCTCTAGGGTTATTTATGTGCAATTAAGGTTTTTAACCTATCTTGTGCATCGAACAAGTTCATTTGTGTCGTTGGATTAACATTTAGGTCATTTCCGTCCTCCCTAGGCTTATTCTGGTCCAATTAAGGTTTTTAACCAATCTTGTGCATCCAATAAGTTCATTTGTGTCATTGGATTAACATTTAGGTCATTTTCGTCCTCCCTAGGCTTATTCTTGTGCAATTAGGACTTTTAACCAATGTTGTGCATCCAAAGAGTTCATTTGTGTCTTTGAATTGACATTTAGGTCATTTTCATCCTCTCTAGGGTTATTTATGTCCAATTAGGGCTTTTAACCTATCTTGTGCATCCAAAAAGTTCATTTGTGTCTTTGAATTGACATTTATGTCATTTTCGTCCTCTCTAGGGTTATTTATGTGCAATTAAGGTTTTTAACCTATCTTGTGCATCGAACAAGTTCATTTGTGTCGTTGGATTAACATTTAGGTCATTTCCGTCCTCCCTAGGCTTATTCTTGTCCAATTAGTGTTTTTAACCAATCTTGTGCATCCAATAAGTTCATTTGTGTCATTGGATTAACATTTAGGTCATTTTCGTCCTCCCTAGGGTTATTTATGGGCAATTAGGGTTTTTATCCAATCTTGTGCATCCAATAAGTTCATTTGTGTCATTGGATTAACATTTAGGTCATTTTCGTCCTCCCTAGGCTTATTCTTGTGCAATTAGGGTTTTTAACCAATCTTGTGCATCCAATAAGTTTATTTGTGTCATTGGATTAACATTTAGGTCATTTTCGTCCTCCCTAGGGTTTTTTATGGGCAATTATGGTTTTTAACCAATCATGTGCATCCAATAAGTTCATTTGTGTCATTGGATTAACATTTATGTCATTTTCGTCCTCCCAAGGCTAATTCTTGTGCAATTAGGGTTTTTAACCAATTTTGTGCATCCAATAAGTTCATTTGTGTCATTGGATTAACATTTAGATCATTTTCGTCCTCCCTAGGCTTATTCTTGTGCAATTAGGACTTTTAACCAATCTTATGCATCCAAAAACTTCATTTGTGTCTTTGAATTGACATTTAGGTCATTTTCGTCCTCTCTAGGGTTATTTATGTGCAGTTAATGTTTTTAACCTATCTTGTGCATCGAACAAGTTCATTTGTGTCGTTGGATTAACATTTAGGTCATTTCCGTCCTCCCTAGGCTTATTCTTGTCCAATTAGGGTTTTTAACCAATCTTGTGCATCCAATAAGTTCATTTGTGTCATTGGATTAACATTTAGGTCATTTTCGTCCTCCCTAGGCTTATTCTTGTGCAATTAGGACTTTTAACCAATCTTGTGCATCCAAAAAGTTCATTTGTGTCTTTGAATTGACATTTAGGTCATTTTCTTCCTCTCTAGGGTTATTTATGTCCAATTAGGGCTTTTAACCTATCTTGTGCATCCAAAATGTTCATTTGTGTCTTTGAATTGACATTTATGTCATTTTCGTCCTCTCTAGGGTTATTTATGTGCAATTAAGGTTTTTAACCTATCTTGTGCATCGAACAAGTTCATTTGTGTCGTTGGATTAACATTTAGGTCATTTCCGTCCTCCCTATGCTTATTCTTGTCCAATTAGGGTTTTTAACCAATCTTTTGCATCCAATAAGTTCATTTGTGTCATTGGATTAACATTTAGGTCATTTTCGTCCTCCCTAGGGTTATTTGTGGGCAATTAAGGTTTTTAACCAATCTTGTGCATCCAATAAGTTCATTTGTGTCATTGGATTAACATTTAGGTCATTTTCGTCCTCCCTAGGCTTATTCTTGTGCAATTAGGGTTTTTAACCAATCTTGTGCATCCAATAAGTTTATTTGTGTCATTGGATTAACATTTAGGTCATTTTCGTCCTCCCTAGGGTTATTTATGGGCAATTATGATTTTTAACCAATCATGTGCATCCAATAAGTTCATTTGTGTCATTGGATTAACATTTATGTCATTTTCGTCCTCCCTAGGCTTATTCTTGTGTAGTTAGGGTTTTTAACCAATCTTGTGCATCCAATAAGTTCATTTGTGTCATTGGATTAACATTTAGGTCATTTTTAACCAATCATGTGCATCCAATAAGTTCATTTGTGTCATTGGATTAACATTTATGTCATTTTCGTCCTCCCTAGGCTTATTCTTGTGTAGTTAGGGTTTTTAACCAATCTTGTGCATCCAATAAGTTCATTTGTGTCATTGGATTAACATTTAGGTCATTTTCGTCCTCCCTAGGCTTATTCTTGTGCAATTAGGACTTTTAACCAATCTTGTGCATCCAAAAAGTTCATTTGTGTCTTTGAATTGACATTTAGGTCATTTTCGTCCTCTCTAGGGTTATTTATGTCCAATTAGGGCTTTTAACCTATCTTGTGCATCCAAAAAGTTCATTTGTGTCTTTGAATTGACATTTATGTCATTTTCGTCCTCTCTAGGGTTATTTATGTGCAATTAAGGTTTTTAACCTATCTTGTGCATCGAACAAGTTCATTTGTGTCGTTGGATTAACATTTAGGTCATTTCCGTCCTCCCTAGGCTTATTCTTGTGCAATTAGGGTTTTTAACCAATCTTGTGCATCCAATAAGTTCATTTGAGTCATTGGATTAACATTTAGGTCATTTTCGTCCTCCCTAGGCTTGTTCTTGTGCAATTAGGGTTTTTAACCAATCTTGTGCATCCAATAAGTTCATTTGTGTCATTGGATTAACATTTAGGTCATTTTCGTCCTCCCTAGGCTTATTCTTGTGCAATTAGGGTTTTTAACCAATCTTGTGCATCCAATAAGTTTATTTGTGTCATTGGATTAACATTTAGGTCATTTTCGTCCTCCCTAGGGATATTTATGGGCAATTATGGTTTTTAACCAATTATGTGCATCCAATAAGTTCATTTGTGTCATTGGATTAACATTTATGTCATTTTCGTCCTCCCTAGGCTTATTCTTGTGCAATTAGGGTTTTTAACCAATCTTGTGCATCCAATAAGTTCATTTGTGTCATTGGATTAACATTTAGGTCATTTTCGTCCTCCCTAGGCTTATTCTTGTGCAATTAGGACTTTTAACCAATCTTGTGCATCCAAAAAGTTCATTTGTGTCTTTGAATTGACATTTAGGTCATTTTCGTCATCTCTAGGGTTATTTATGTCCAATTAGGGCTTTTAACCTATCTTGTGCATCCAAAAAGTTCATTTGTGTCTTTGAATTGACATTTATGTCATTTTCGTCCTCTCTAGGGTTATTTATGTGCAATTAAGGTTTTTAACCTATCTTGTGCATCGAACAAGTTCATTTGTGTCGTTGGATTAACATTTAGGTCATTTTCGTCCTCTCTAGGGTTATTTATGTCCAATTAGGGCTTTTAACCTATCTTGTGTATCCAAAAAGTTCATTTGTGTCTTTGAATTGACATTTATGTCATTTTCGTCCTCTCTAGGGTTATTTATGTGCAATTAAGGTTTTTAACCTATCTTGTGCATCGAACAAGTTCATTTGTGTCGTTGGATTAACATTTAGGTCATTTCCGTCCTCCCTAGGCTTATTCTTGTGCAATTAGGGTTTTTAACCAATCTTGTGCATCCAATAAGTTTATTTGTGTCATTGGATTAACATTTAGGTCATTTTCGTCCTCCCTAGGGTTTTTTATTGGCAATTATGGTTTTTAACCAATCATGTGCATCCAATTAGTTCATTTGTGTCATTGGATTAACATTTATGTCATTTTCGTCCTCCCTAGGCTTATTCTTGTGCAATTTGGGTTTTTAACCAATCTTGTGCATCCAATAAGTTCATTTGTGTCATTGGATTAACATTTAGGTCATTTTCGTCCTCCCTAGGCTTATTCTTGTGCAATTAAGACTTTTAACCAATCTTGTGCATCCAAAAAGTTCATTTGTGTCTTTGAATTGACATTTAGGTCATTTTCGTCCTCTCTAGGGTTATTTATGTCCAATTAGGGCTTTTAACCTATCTTGTGCATCCAAAAAGTTCATTTGTGTCTTTGAATTGACATTTATGTCATTTTCGTCCTCTCTAGGGTTATTTATGTGCAATTAAGGTTTTTAACCTATCTTGTGCATCGAACAAGTTCATTTGTGTCGTTGGATTAACATTTAGGTCATTTCCGTCCTCCCTAGGCTTATTCTTGTGCAATTAGGGTTTTTAACCAATCTTGTGCATCCAATAAGTTCATTTGAGTCATTGGATTAACATTTAGGTCATTTTCGTCCTCCCTAGGCTTATTCTTGTGCAATTAGGGTTTTTAACCAATCTTGTGCATCCAATAAGTTCATTTGTGTCATTGGATTAACATTTAGGCCATTTTCGTCCTCCCTAGGCTTATTCTTGTGCAATTAGGGTTTTTAACCAATCTTGTGCATCCAATAAGTTTATTTGTGTCATTGGATTAACATTTAGGTCATTTTCGTCCTCCCTAGGGTTATTTATGGGCAATTATGGTTTTTAACCAATCATGTGCATCCAATAAGTTCATTTGTGTCATTGGATTAACATTTAGGTCATTTTCGTCCTCCCTAGGCTTATTCTTGTGCAATTAGGGTTTTTAACCAATCTTGTGCATCCAATAAGTTCATTTGTGTCATTGGATTAACATTTAAGTCATTTTCGTCCTCCCTAGGCTTATTCTTGTGCAATTAGGGCTTTTAACCAATCTTGTGCATCCAAAAAGTTCATTTGTGTCTTTGAATTGACATTTAGGTCATTTTCGTCTTCTCTAGGGTTATTTATGTCCAATTAGGGCTTTTAACCTATCTTGTGCATCCAAAAAGTTCATTTGTGTCTTTGAATTGACATTTATGTCATTTTCGTCCTCTCTAGGGTTATTTATGTGCAATTAAGGTTTTTAACCTATCTTGTGCATCGAACAAGTTCATTTGTGTCGTTGGATTAACATTTAGGTCATTTTCGTCCTCCCTAGGCTTATTCTTGTGCAATTAGGGTTTTTAACCAATCTTGTGCATCCAATAAGTTCATTTGAGTCATTGGATTAACATTTAGGTCATTTTCGTCCTCCCTAGGCTTATTCTTGTGCAATTAGGGTTTTTAACCAATCTTGTGCATCCAATAAGTTCATTTGTGTCATTGGATTAACATTTAGGTCATTTTCGTCCTCCCTAGGCTTATTCTTGTGCAATTAGGGCTTTTAACCAATCTTGTGCATCCAAAAAGTTCATTTGTGTCTTTGAATTGACATTTAGGTCATTTTCGTCCTCTCTAGGGTTATTTATGTGTAATTAGGGTTTTTAACCAATCTTGTGCATCCAATAAGTTCATTTGTGTCATTGGATTAACATTTAGGTCATTTTCGTGCTCCCTAGGCTTATTCTTTTCCAATTAGGGTTTTTAACCAATCTTTTGCATCCAATAAGTTCATTTGTGTCATTGGATTAACATTTAAGTCATTTTCGTCCTATCTAAGGTTATTTATGGGCAATTAGGGTTTTTAACAAATCTTGTGCATCCAATAAGTTCATTTGTGTCATTGGATTATTATTTAGGTCATTTTCGTCGTCTCTAGGGTTATTTATGTGCAATTAGGGTTTTTAACCAATCTTGTTCATCCAATAAGTTCATTTGTGTCGTTGGATTAACATTTAGGCCATTTTCGTCCTCCCTAGACTTATTCTTGTCCAATTAGGGTTTTTAACCAATCATGTGCATCCAAAAAGTTCATTTGTGTCTTTGGATTAACATTTAGGTCATTTTCGTCCTCCCTAGGCTTATTCTTGTGCAATTAGGGCTTTTAACCAATCTTGTGCATCCAAAAAGTTCATTTGTGTCTTTGGATTAACATTTAGGTCATTTTCGTCCTCCCTAGGCTTATTCTTGTGCAATTAGGGTTTTTAACCAATCTTGTGCATCCAATAAGTTTATTTGTGTCATTGGATTAACATTTAGGTCATTTTCGTCCTCCCTAGGGTTATTTATGGGCAATTAGGGTTTTTAACCAATCTTGTGCATCCAATAAGTTCATTTGTGTCATTGGATTAACATTTAGGTCATTTTAGTCCTCTCTAGGGTTATTTATGTGCAATTAGGGTTTTTAACCAATCTTGTGCATTCAATAAGTTCATTTGTGTCATTGGATTAACATTTAGGTCATTTTCGTCCTCCCTAGGCTTATTCTTGTGCAATTAGGGTTTTTAACCAATCTTGTGCATCCAATAAGTTTATTTGTGTCATTGGATTAACATTTAGGTCATTTTCGTCCTCCCTAGGCTTATTCTTGTGCAATTAGGGTTTTTAACCAATCTTGTGCATCCAATAAGTTTATTTGGGTCATTGGATTAACATTTAGGTCATTTTCGTCCTCCCTAGGGTTTTTTATGGGCAATTATGGTTTTTAACCAATCATGTGCATCCAATAAGTTCATTTGTGTCATTGGATTAACATTTATGTCATTTTCGTCCTCCCTAGGCTTATTCTTGTGGAATTAGGGTTTTTAACCAATCTTGTGCATCCAATAAGTTCATTTGTGTCATTGGATTAACATTTAGGTCATTTTCGTCCTCCCTAGGCTTATTCTTGTGCAATTAGGACTTTTAACCAATCTTGTGCATCCAAAACGTTCATTTGTGTCTTTGAATTGACATTTATGTCATTTTCGTCCTCTCTAGGGTTATTTATGTCCAATTAGGGCTTTTAACCTATCTTGTGCATCCAAAAAGTTCATTTGTGTCTTTGAATTGACATTTATGTCATTTTCGTCCTCTCTAGGGTTATTTATGTGCAATTAAGGTTTTTAACCTATCTTGTGCATCGAACAAGTTCATTTGTGTCGTTGGATTGACATTTAGGTCATTTCCGTCCTCCCTAGGCTTATTCTTGTGGAATTAGGGTTTTTAACCAATCTTGTGCATCCAATAAGTTCATTTGTGTCATTGGATTAACATTTAGGTCATTTTCGTCCTCCCTAGGCTTATTCTTGTGCAATTAGGACTTTTAACCAATCTTGTGCATCCAAAAAGTTCGTTTGTGTCTTTGAATTGACATTTATGTCATTTTCGTCCTCTCTAGGGTTATTTATGTCCAATTAGGGCTTTTAACCTATCTTGTGCATCCAAAAAGTTCATTTGTGTCTTTGAATTGACATTTATGTCATTTTCGTCCTCTCTAGGGTTATTTATGTGCAATTAAGGTTTTTAACCTATCTTGTGCATCGAACAAGTTCATTTGTGTCGTTGGATTAACATTTAGGTCATTTCCGTCCTCCCTAGGCTTATTCTTGTCCAATTAGGGTTTTTAACCAATCTTGAGCATCCAATAAGTTCATTTGTGTCATTGGATTAACATTTATGTCATTTTCGTCCTCCCTAGGCTTATTCTTGTGCAATTAGGACTTTTAACCAATCTTGTGCATCCAAAAAGTTCATTTGTGTCTTTCAATTGACATTTAGGTCATTTTCGTCCTCTCTAGGGTTATTTATGTCCAATTAGGGCTTTTAACCTATCTTGTGTATCCAAAAAGTTCATTTGTGTCTTTGAATTGACATTTATGTCATTTTCGTCCTCTCTAGGGTTATTTATGTGCAATTAAGGTTTTTAACCTATCTTGTGCATCGAACAAGTTCATTTGTGTTGTTGGATTAACATTTAGGTCATTTCCGTCCTCCCTAGGCTTATTCTTGTCCAATTAGGGTTTTTAACCAATCTTGTGCATCCAATAAGTTCATTTGTGTCATTGTATTAACATTTAGGTCATTTTCGTCCTCCCTAGG
>JBBPBR010000008.1:21958957-22016021 GCA_037974775.1 Cicer pinnatifidum | reverse complement strand
ATTTATGTCCAATTAGGGCTTTTAACCTATCTTGTGCATCCAAAAAGTTCATTTGTGTCTTTGAATTGACATTTATGTCATTTTCGTCCTCTCTAGGGTTATTTATGTGCAATTAAGGTTTTTAACCTATCTTGTGCATCGAACAAGTTCATTTGTGTCGTTGGATTAACATTTAGGTCATTTCCGTCCTCCCTAGGCTTATTCTTGTCCAATTAGGGTTTTTAACCAATCTTGTGCATCCAATAAGTTCATTTGTGTCATTGGATTAACATTTAGGTCATTTCCGTCCTCCCTAGGCTTATTCTTGTCCAATTAGGGTTTTTAACCAATCTTGTGCATCCAATAAGTTCATTTGTGTCATTGGATTAACATTTAGGTCATTTTCATCCTCCCTAGGGTTATTTGTGGGCAATTAGGGTTTTTAACCAATCTTGTGCATCCAATAAGTTTATTTGTGTCATTGGATTAACATTTAGGTCATTTTCGTCCTCCCTAGGCTTATTCTTGTGCAATTAGGGTTTTTAACCAATCTTGTGCATCCAATAAGTTCATTTGTGTCATTGGATTAACATTTAGGTCATTTTCGTCCTCCCTAGGCTTATTCTTGTGCAATTAGGGTTTTTAACCAATCTTGTGCATCCAATAAGTTTATTTGTGTCATTGGATTAACATTTAGGTCATTTTCGTCCTCCCTAGGGTTATTTATGGGCAATTATGGTTTTTAACCAATCATGTGCATCCAATAAGTTCATTTGTGTCATTGAATTAACATTTATGTCATTTTCGTCCTCCCTAGGCTTATTCTTGTGCAATTAGGGTTTTTAACCAATCTTGTGCATCCAATAAGTTCATTTGTGTCATTGGATTAACATTTAGGTCATTTTCGTCCTCCCTAGGCTTATTCTTGTGCAATTAGGACTTTTAACCAATCTTGTGCATCCAAAAAGTTCATTTGTGTCTTTGAATTGACATTTAGGTCATTTTCGTCCTCTCTAGGGTTATTTATGTCCAATTAGGGCTTTTAACCTATCTTGTGCATCCAAAAAGTTCATTTGTGTCTTTGAATTGACATTTATGTCATTTTCGTCCTCTCTAGGGTTATTTATGTGCAATTAAGGTTTTTAACCTATCTTGTGCATCGAACAAGTTCATTTGTGTCGTTGGATTAACATTTAGGTCATTTCCGTCCTCCCTAGGCTTATTCTTGTGCAATTAGGGTTTTTAACCAATCTTGTGCATCCAATAAGTTCATTTGAGTCATTGGATTAACATTTAGGTCATTTTCGTCCTCCCTAGGCTTGTTCTTGTGCAATTAGGGTTTTTAACCAATCTTGTGCATCCAATAAGTTCATTTGTGTCATTGGATTAACATTTAGGTCATTTTCGTCCTCCCTAGGCTTATTCTTGTGCAATTAGGGTTTTTAACCAATCTTGTGCATCCAATAAGTTTATTTGTGTCATTGGATTAACATTTAGGTCATTTTCGTCCTCCCTAGGGTTATTTATGGGCAATTATGGTTTTTAACCAATCATGTGCATCCAATAAGTTCATTTGTGTCATTGGATTAACATTTATGTCATTTTCGTCCTCCCTAGGCTTATTCTTGTGCAATTAGGGTTTTTAACCTGTCTTGTGCATCCAAAAAGTTCATTTGTGTCTTTGAATTGACATTTATGTCATTTTCGTCCTCTCTAGGGTTATTTATGTGCAATTAAGGTTTTTAACCTATCTTGTGCATCGAACAAGTTCATTTGTGTCGTTGGATTAACATTTAGGTCATTTCCGTCCTCCCTAGGCTTATTCTTGTCCAATTAGGGTTTTTAACCAATCTTGTGCATCCAATAAGTTCATTTGTGTCATTGTATTAACATTTAGGTCATTTTCGTCCTCCCTAGGGTTATTTATGAGCAATTAGGGTTTTTAACCAATCTTGTGCATCCAATAAGTTCATTTGTGTCATTGGATTAACATTTAGGTCATTTTCGTCCTCCCTAGGCTTATTCTTGTGCAATTAGGGTTTTTAACCAATCTTGTGCATCCAATAAGTTTATTTGTGTCATTGGATTAACATTTAGGTCATTTTCGTCCTCCCTAGGGTTTTTTATTGGCAATTATGGTTTTTAACCAATCATGTGCATCCAATTAGTTCATTTGTGTCATTGGATTAAAATTTATGTCATTTTCGTCCTCCCTAGGCTTATTCTTGTGCAATTAGGGTTTTTCACCAATCTTTTGCATCCAATAAGTTCATTTGTGTCATTGGATTAACATTTAGGTCATTTTCGTCCTCCCTAGGCTTATTCTTGTGCAATTAGGACTTTTAACCAATCTTGTGCATCCAAAAAGTTCATTTGTGTCTTTGAATTAACATTTAGGTCATTTTCGTCCTCTCTAGGGTTATTTATGTCCAATTAGGGCTTTTAACCTATCTTGTGCATCCAAAAAGTTCATTTGTGTCTTTGAATTGACATTTATGTCATTTTCGTCCTCTCTAGGGTTATTTATGTGCAATTAAGGTTTTTAACCTATCTTGTGCATCGAACAAGTTCATTTGTGTCGTTGGATTAACATTTAGGTCATTTCCGTCCTCCCTAGGCTTATTCTTGTGCAATTAGGGTTTTTAACCAATCTTGTGCATCCAATAAGTTCATTTGAGTCATTGGATTAACATTTAGGTCATTTTCGTCCTCCCTAGGCTTATTCTTGTGCAATTAGGGTTTTTAACCAATCTTGTGCATCCAATAAGTTCATTTGTGTCATTGGATTAACATTTAGGCCATTTTCGTCCTCCCTAGGCTTATTCTTGTGCAATTAGGGTTTTTAACCAATCTTGTGCATCCAATAAGTTTATTTGTGTCATTGGATTAACATTTAGGTCATTTTCGTCCTCCCTAGGGTTATTTATGGGCAATTATGGTTTTTAACCAATCATGTGCATCCAATAAGTTCATTTGTGTCATTGGATTAACATTTAGGTCATTTTCGTCCTCCCTAGGCTTATTCTTGTGCAATTAGGGTTTTTAACCAATCTTGTGCATCCAATAAGTTCATTTGTGTCATTGGATTAACATTTAGGTCATTTTCGTCCTCTCTAGGGTTTTTTATGTGCAATTAGGGTTTTTAACCAATCTTGTGCATCCAAAAAGTTCATTTGTGTCTTTGAATTGACATTTAGGTCATTTTCGTCCTCTCTAGGGTTATTTAAGTGCAATTTGGGTTTTTAACCAATCTTGTGCATCCAATAAGTTCATTTGTGTCATTGGATTAACATTAAGGTAATTTTCGTCCTCACTAGGCTTATTCTTGTCCAATTAGGGTTTTTAACCAATCTTATGCATCCAATAAGTTCATTTGTGTCATTGGATTAACATTTAGGTCATTTTCGTCCTCCCTAGGCTTATTCTTGTGCAATTAGGGTTTTTAACCAATCTTGTGCATCCAATAAGTTCATTTGTGTCATTGGATTAACATTTTGGTCATTTTCGTCCTCCCTAGGCTTACTTATGTGCAATTAGGGTTTTTAACCAATCTTATGCATCCAATAAGTTCAGTTGTGTCTTTGGATTAACATTTAGGTCATTTTCGTCCTCCCTAGGCTTATTCTTGTCTAATTAGGGTTTTTAACCAATCTTGTGCATCCAATAAGTTCATTTGTGTCATTGGATTAACATTTAGGTCATTTTCGTCCTCCCTAGGCTTATTCTTTTCCAATTAGGGTTTCTAACCAATCTTGTGCATCCAATAGGTGTGTTTGTGTCATTGGATGAACATTTAGGTCATTTTCGTCCTCCCTAGGCTTATTCTTGTCCAATTAGGGTTTTTAACCAATCTTGTGCATCCAATAAGTTCACTTGTGTCATTGGATTAACATTTAGGTCATTTTTGTCCTCCCTAGGCTTATTCTTGTCCAACTAGGGTTTCTAACCAATCTTGTGCATCCAATAGGTGTGTTTGTGTCATTGGATGAACATTTAGTCATTTTCGTCCTCCCTAGGCTTATTCGTGTCCAATTAGGGTTTTTAAACAATCTTGTGCATCCAATAAGTTCATTTGTGTCATTGGATTAACGTTTAGGTCATTTTCGTCCTCCATAGGCTTATTCTTGTCCAATTATGGTTTCTAACCAATCTTGGGCATCCAATAGGTGTGTTTGTGTCATTGGATTAACAATTAGGTCATTTTCGTCCTCCCTAGGCTTATTCTTGTCCAATTAGGGTTTTTAACCAATCTTGTGCATCCAATAAGTTCATTTGTGTCATTGGATTAACATTTAGGTCATTTTCGTCCTCCCTAGGTTTATTCTTGTCCAATTAGAGTTTCTAACCAATCTTGTGCATCCAATAGGTGTGTTTGTGTCATTGGATGAACATTTAGGTCATTTTCGTCCTCCCTAGGCTTATTCTTGTCCAATTAGGGTTTTTAACCAATCTTGTGCATCCAATAAGTTCATTTGTGTCATTGGATGAACATTTAGGTCATTTTCGTCCACCCTAGTCTTATTCTTGTCCAATTAGGGTTTTAAGCAATCTTGTGCATCCAATAAGTTCATTTGTGTCATTGGATGAACATTTAGGTCATTTTCGTCCTCCCTAGTCTTATTCTTGTCCAATTAGGGTGTTAAGCAATCTTGTGCATCCAATAAGTTCATTTGTGTCATTGGATTAACATTTAGGTCATTTTCGTCCTTCCTAGGCTTATTCTTGTCCAATTAGGGTTTCTAACCAATCTTGTGCATCCAATAGGTGTGTTTGTGTCATTGGATGAACATTTAGGTCATTTTCGTCCTCCCTAGGCTTATTCTTGTCCAATTAGGGTTTTTAACCAATCTTGTGCATCCAATAAGTTCATTTGTGTCATTGGATCAACATTTAGGTCATTTTCGTCCTCCCTAGGCTTATTCTTGTCCAATTAGGGTTTCTAACCAATCTTGTGCATCCAATAGGTGTGTTTGTGTCATTGGATGAACATTTAGGTCATTTTCGTCCTCCCTAGGCTTATTCTTGTCCAATTAGGGTTTTTAACCAATCTTGTGCATCCAATAAGTTCATTTGTGTCATTGGATAAACATTTAGGTCATTTTCGTCCTCCCAAGGCATATTCTTGTCCAATTAGGGTTTCTAACCAATCTTGTGCATCCAATAGGTGTGTTTGTGTCATTGGATGAACATTTAGGTCATTTTCGTCCTCCCTAGGCTTATTCTTGTCCAATTAGGGTTTTTAACCAATCTTGTGCATCCGATAAGTTCATTTGTGTCATTGGATTAACATTTAGGTCATTTTCGTCCTCCCTAGGCTTATTCTTGTGCAATTAGGACTTTTAACCAATCTTGTGCATCCAAAAAGTTCATTTGTGTCTTTGAATTGACATTTAGGTCATTTTCGTCCTCTCTAGGGTTATTTATGTGCAATTAAGGTTTTTAACCTATCTTGTGCATCGAACAAGTTCATTTGTGTCGTTGGATTAACATTTAGGTCATTTCCGTCCTCCCTAGGCTTATTCTTGTCCAATTAGGGTTTTTAACCAATCTTGTGCATCCGATAAGTTCATTTGTGTCATTGGATTAACATTTAGGTCATTTTCGTCCTCCCTAGGCTTATTCTTGTGCAATTAGGACTTTTAACCAATCTTGTGCATCCAAAAAGTTCATTTGTGTCTTTGAATTGACATTTAGGTCATTTTCGTCCTCTCTAGGGTTATTTATGTCCAATTAGGGCTTTTAACCTATCTTGTGCATCCAAAAAGTTCATTTGTGTCTTTGAATTGACATTTATGTCATTTTCGTCCTCTCTAGGGTTATTTATGTGGAATTAAGGTTTTTAACCTATCTTGTGCATCGAACAAGTTCATTTGTGTCGTTGGATTAACATTTAGGTCATTTCCGTCCTCCCTAGGCTTATTCTTGTGCAATTAGGGTTTTTAACCAATCATGTGCATCCATTAAGTTCATTTGTGTCATTGGATTAACATTTATGTCATTTTCGTCCTCCCTAGGCTTATTCTTGTGGAATTAGGGTTTTTAACCAATCTTGTGCATCCAAAAAGTTCATTTGTGTCTTTGAATTGACATTTAGGTCATTTTCGTCCTCTCTAGGGTTATTTATGTCCAATTAGGGCTTTTAACCTATCTTGTGCATCCAAAAAGTTCATTTGTGTCTTTGAATTGACATTTATGTCATTTTCGTCCTCTCTAGGGTTATTTATGTGCAATTAAGGTTTTTAACCTATCTTGTGCATCGAACAAGTTCATTTGTGTCGTTGGATTAACATTTAGGTCATTTCCGTCCTCCCTAGGCTTATTCTTGTGCAATTAGGGTTTTTAACCAATCTTGTGCATCCAATAAGTTCATTTGAGTCATTGGATTAACATTTAGGTCATTTTCGTCCTCCCTAGGCTTGTTCTTGTGCAATTAGGGTTTTTAACCAATCTTGTGCATCCAATAAGTTCATTTGTGTCATTGGATTAACATTTAGGTCATTTTCGTCCTCCCTAGGCTTATTCTTGTGCAATTAGGGTTTTTAACCAATCTTGTGCATCCAATAAGTTTATTTGTGTCATTGGATTAACATTTAGGTCATTTTCGTCCTCCCTAGGGTTATTTATGTGCAATTATGGTTTTTAACCAATCATGTGCATCCAATAAGTTCATTTGTGTCATTGGATTAACATTTATGTCATTTTCGTCCTCCCTAGGCTTATTCTTGTGCAATTAGGGTTTTTAACCAATCTTGTGCATCCAATAAGTTCATTTGTGTCATTGGATTAACATTTAGGTCATTTTCGTCCTCCCTAGGCTTATTCTTGTGCAATTAGGACTTTTAACCAATCTTGTGCATCCAAAAAGTTCATTTGTGTCTTTGAATTTACATTTAGGTCATTTTCGTCCTCTCTAGGGTTATTTATGTCCAATTAGGGCTTTTAACCTATCTTGTGCATCCAAAAAGTTCATTTGTGTCTTTGAATTGACATTTATGTCATTTTCGTCCTCTCTAGGGTTATTTATGTGCAATTAAGCTTTTTAATCTATCTTGTGCATCGAACAAGTTCATTTGTGTCGTTGGATTAACATTTAGGTCATTTCCGTCCTCCCTAGGCTTATTCTTGTCCAATTAGGGTTTTTAACCAATCTTGTGCATCCAATAAGTTCATTTGTGTCTTTGAATTGACATTTATGTCATTTTCGTCCTCTCTAGGGTTATTTATGTGCAATTAAGGTTTTTAACCTATCTTGTGCATCGAACAAGTTCATTTGTGTCGTTGGATTAACATTTAGGTCATTTCCGTCCTCCCTAGGCTTATTCTTGTGCAATTAGGGTTTTTAACCAATCTTGTGCATCCAATAAGTTTATTTGTGTCATTGGATTAACATTTAGGTCATTTTCGTCCTCCCTAGGGTTTTTTATTGGCAATTATGGTTTTTAACCAATCATGTGCATCCAATTAGTTCATTTGTGTCATTGGATTAACATTTATGTCATTTTCGTCCTCCCTAGGCTTATTCTTGTGCAATTAGGGTTTTTAACCAATCTTGTGCATCCAATAAGTTCATTTGTGTCATTGGATTAACATTTAGGTCATTTTCGTCCTCCCTAGGCTTATTCTTGTGCAATTAGGACTTTTAACCAATCTTGTGCATCCAAAAAGTTTATTTGTGTCTTTGAATTTACATTTAGGTCATTTTCGTCCTCTCTAGGGTTATTTATGTCCAATTAAGGCTTTTAACCTATCTTGTGCATCCAAAAAGTTCATTTGTGTCTTTGAATTGACATTTATGTCATTTTCGTCCTCTCTAGGGTTATTTATGTGCAATTAAGGTTTTTAACCTATCTTGTGCATCGAACAAGTTCATTTGTGTCGTTGGATTAACATTTAGGTCATTTCCGTCCTCCCTAGGCTTATTCTTGTGCAATTAGGGTTTTTAACCAATCTTGTGCATCCAATAAGTTCATTTGAGTCATTGGATTAACATTTAGGTCATTTTCGTCCTCCCTAGGCTTATTCTTGTGCAATTAGGGTTTTTAACCAATCTTGTGCATCCAATAAGTTCATTTGTGTCATTGGATTAACATTTAGGTCATTTTCGTCCTCCCTAGGCTTATTCTTGTGCAATTAGGGTTTTTAACCAATCTTGTGCATCCAATAAGTTTATTTGTGTCATTGGATTAACATTTAGGTCATTTTCGTCCTCCCTAGGGTTATTTATGGGCAATTATGGTTTGTAACCAATCATGTGCATCCAATAAGTTCATTTGTGTCATTGGATTAACATTTATGTCATTTTCGTCCTCCCTAGGCTTATTCTTGTGCAGTTAGGGTTTTTAACCAATCTTGTGCATCCAATAAGTTCATTTGTGTCATTGGATTAACATTTAGGTCATTTTCGTCCTCCCTAGGCTTATTCTTGTGCAATTAGGACTTTTAACCAATCTTGTGCATCCAAAAAGTTCATTTGTGTCTTTGAATTGACATTTAGGTCATTTTCGTCCTCTCTAGGGTTATTTATGTCCAATTAGGGCTTTTAACCTATTTTGTGCATCCAAAAAGTTCATTTGTGTCTTTGAATTGACATTTATGTCATTTTCGTCCTCTCTATGGTTATTTATGTGCAATTAAGGTTTTTAACCTATCTTGTGCATCGAACAAGTTCATTTGTGTCGTTGGAAAAACATTTAGGTCATTTCCGTCCTCCCTAGGCTTATTCTTGTCCAATTAGGGTTTTTAACCAATCTTGTGCATCCAATAAGTTCATTTGTGTCATTGGATTAACATTTAGGTCATTTTCGTCGTCTCTAGGGTTATTTATGTGCAATTAGGGTTTTTAACCAATCTTGTACATCCAATAAGTTCATTTGTGTCATTGGATTAACATTTATGTCATTTTCGTCCTCCCCAAGCTTATTCTTGTGCAATTAGAGCTTTTAACCAATCTTTAGCATCCAAAAAGTTCATTTGTGTCTTTGAATTGACATTTTGGTCATTTTCGTCCTCTCTAGGGTTATTTATGTCCAATTAGGGTTTTTAACCTATCTTTTGCACCGAACAAGTTCATTTGTGTCATTGGATTAAATTTTAGGTCATTTCCGTCCTCCCTAGGCTTATTCTTGTGCAATTAGGGTTTTTAACCAATATTGTGCATCCAATAAGTTTATTTGTGTCATTGGATTAACATTTAGGTCATTTTCGTCCTCCCTAGGGTTTTTTATTGGCAATGATGGTTTTTAACCAATCATGTGCATCCAATTAGTTCATTTGTGTCATTGAATTAACATTTATGTCATTTTCGTCCTCCCTAGGCTTATTCTTGTGCAATTAGGGTTTTTAACCAATCTTGTGCATCCAATAATTTCATTTGTGTCATTGGATTAACATTTAGGTCATTTTCGTCCTCCCTAGGCTTATTCTTGTGCAATTAGGACTTTTAACCAATCTTGTGCATCCAATAAGTTTATTTGTGTCATTGGATTAACATTTAGGTCATTTTCGTCCTCCCTAGGCTTATTCTTGTGCAATTAGGACTTTTAACCAATCTTGTGCATCCAATAAGTTTATTTGTGTCATTGGATTAACATTTAGGTCATTTCCGTCCTCCCTAGGCTTATTCTTGTGCAATTAGGACTTTTAACCAATCTTGTGCATCCAATAATTTCATTTGTGTCATTGGATTAAATTTTAGGTCATTTCCGTCCTCCCTAGGCTTATTCTTGTGCAATTAGGGTTTTTAACCAATCTTGTGCATCCAATAAGTTTATTTGTGTCATTGGATTAACATTTAGGTCATTTTCGTCCTCCCTAGGGTTATTTATGGGCAATTATGGTTTTTAACCAATCATGTGCATCCAATAAGTTCATTTGTGTCATTGGATTAACATTTATGTCATTTTCGTCCTCCCTAGGCTTATTCTTGTGCAATTAGGACTTTTAACCAATCTTGTGCATCCAAAAAGTTCATTTGTGTCTTTGAATTGACATTTAGGTCATTTTCGTCCTCTCTAGGGTTATTTATGTCCAATTAGGGCTTTTAACCTACCTTGTGCATCCAAAAAGTTCATTTGTGTCATTGGATTAACATTTATGTCATTTTCGTCCTCTCTAGGGTTATTTATGTGCAATTAAGGTTTTTAACCTATCTTGTGCATCGAACAAGTTCATTTGTGTCGTTGGATTAACATTTAGGTCATTTCCGTCCTCCCTAGGCTTATTCTTGTCCAATTAGGGTTTTTAACCAATCTTGAGCATCCAATAAGTTCATTTGTGTCATTGGATTAACATTTATGTCATTTTCGTCCTCCCTAGGCTTATTCTTGTGCAATTAGGACTTTTAACCAATCTTGTGCATCCAAAAAGTTCATTTGTGTCTTTCAATTGACATTTAGGTCATTTTCGTCCTCTCTAGGGTTATTTATGTCCAATTAGGGCTTTTAACCTATCTTGTGTATCCAAAAAGTTCATTTGTGTCTTTGAATTGACATTTATGTCATTTTCGTCCTCTCTAGGGTTATTTATGTGCAATTAAGGTTTTTAACCTATCTTGTGCATCGAACAAGTTCATTTGTGTTGTTGGATTAACATTTAGGTCATTTCCGTCCTCCCTAGGCTTATTTTTGTCCAATTAGGGTTTTTAACCAATCTTGTGCATCCAATAAGTTCATTTGTGTCATTGGATTAACATTTAGGTCATTTTCGTCCTCCCTAGGCTTATTCTTGTGCAATTAGGGTTTTTAACCAATCTTGTGCATCCAATAAGTTCATTTGTGTCATTGGAATAACATTTAGGTCCTTTTCGTCCTCCCTAGGCTTATTCTTGTGCAATTAGGGTTTTTAACCAATCTTGTGCATCCAATAAGTTTATTTGTGTCATTGGATTAACATTTAGGTCATTTTCGTCCTCCCTAGGGTTTTTTATTGGCAAATATGGTTTTTAACCAATCATGTGCATCCAATTAGTTCATTTGTGTCATTGGATTAACATTTATGTCATTTTCGTCCTCCCTAGGCTTATTCTTGTGCAATTAGGGTTTTTAACCAATCTTGTGCATCCAATAAGTTCATTTGTGTCATTGGATTAACATTTAGGTCATTTTCGTCCTCCCTAGGCTTATTCTTGTGCAATTAGGACTTTTAACCAATCTTGTGCATCCAAAAAGTTCATTTGTGTCTTTGAATTTACATTTAGGTCATTTTCGTCCTCTCTAGGGTTATTTATGTCCAATTAGGGCTTTTAACCTATCTTGTGCATCCAAAAAGTTCATTTGTGTCTTTGAATTGACATTTATGTCATTTTCGTCCTCTCTAGGGTTATTTATGTGCAATTAAGCTTTTTAATCTATCTTGTGCATCGAACAAGTTCATTTGTGTCGTTGGATTAACATTTAGGTCATTTCCGTCCTCCCTAGGCTTATTCTTGTCCAATTAGGGTTTTTAACCAATCTTGTGCATCCAATAAGTTCATTTGTGTCTTTGAATTGACATTTATGTCATTTTCGTCCTCTCTAGGGTTATTTATGTGCAATTAAGGTTTTTAACCTATCTTGTGCATCGAACAAGTTCATTTGTGTCGTTGGATTAACATTTAGGTCATTTCCGTCCTCCCTAGGCTTATTCTTGTGCAATTAGGGTTTTTAACCAATCTTGTGCATCCAATAAGTTTATTTGTGTCATTGGATTAACATTTAGGTCATTTTCGTCCTCCCTAGGGTTTTTTATTGGCAATTATGGTTTTTAACCAATCATGTGCATCCAATTAGTTCATTTGTGTCATTGGATTAACATTTATGTCATTTTCGTCCTCCCTAGGCTTATTCTTGTGCAATTAGGGTTTTTAACCAATCTTGTGCATCCAATAAGTTCATTTGTGTCATTGGATTAACATTTAGGTCATTTTCGTCCTCCCTAGGCTTATTCTTGTGCAATTAGGACTTTTAGCCAATCTTGTGCATCCAAAAAGTTCATTTGTGTCTTTGAATTTACATTTAGGTCATTTTCGTCCTCTCTAGGGTTATTTATGTCCAATTAGGGCTTTTAACCTATCTTGTGCATCCAAAAAGTTCATTTGTGTCTTTGAATTGACATTTATGTCATTTTCGTCCTCTCTAGGGTTATTTATGTGCAATTAAGGTTTTTAACCTATCTTGTGCATCGAACAAGTTCATTTGTGTCGTTGGATTAACATTTAGGTCATTTCCGTCCTCCCTAGGCTTATTCTTGTGCAATTAGGGTTTTTAACCAATCTTGTGCATCCAATAAGTTCATTTGAGTCATTGGATTAACATTTAGGTCATTTTCGTCCTCCCTAGGCTTATTCTTGTGCAATTAAGACTTTTAACCAATCTTGTGCATCCAAAAAGTTCATTTGTGTCTTTGAATTGACATTTAGGTCATTTTCGTCCTCTCTAGGGTTATTTATGTCCAATTAGGGCTTTTAACCTATCTTGTGCATCCAAAAAGTTCATTTGTGTCTTTGAATTGACATTTATGTCATTTTCGTCCTCTCTAGGGTTATTTATGTGCAATTAAGGTTTTTAACCTATCTTGTGCATCGAACAAGTTCATTTGTGTCGTTGGATTAACATTTAGGTCATTTCCGTCCTCCCTAGGCTTATTCTTGTGCAATTAGGGTTTTTAACCAATCTTGTGCATCCAATAAGTTCATTTGAGTCATTGGATTAACATTTAGGTCATTTTCGTCCTCCCTAGGCTTGTTCTTGTGCAATTAGGGTTTTTAACCAATCTTGTGCATCCAATAAGTTCATTTGTGTCATTGGATTAACATTTAGGTCATTTTCGTCCTCCCTAGGCTTATTCTTGTGCAATTAGGGTTTTTAACCAATCTTGTGCATCCAATAAGTTTATTTGTGTCATTGGATTAACATTTAGGTCATTTTCGTCCTCCCTAGGGTTATTTATGGGCAATTATGGTTTTTAACCAATCATGTGCATCCAATAAGTTCATTTGTGTCATTGGATTAACATTTATGTCATTTTCGTCCTCCCTAGGCTTATTCTTGTGCAATTAGGGTTTTTAACCTGTCTTGTGCATCCAAAAAGTTCATTTGTGTCTTTGAATTGACATTTATGTCATTTTCGTCCTCTCTAGGGTTATTTATGTGCAATTAAGGTTTTTAACCTATCTTGTGCATCGAACAAGTTCATTTGTGTCGTTGGATTAACATTTAGGTCATTTCCGTCCTCCCTAGGCTTATTCTTGTCCAATTAGGGTTTTTAACCAATCTTGTGCATCCAATAAGTTCATTTGAGTCATTGGATTAACATTTAGGTCATTTTCGTCCTCCTTAGGCTTATTCTTGTGCAATTAGGGTTTTTAACCAATCTTGTGCATCCAATAAGTTCATTTGTGTCATTGGATTAACATTTAGGTCATTTTCGTCCTCCCTAGGCTTATTCTTGTGCAATTAGGGTTTTTAACCAATCTTGTGCATCCAATAAGTTCATTTGTGTCGTTGGATTAACATTTAGGTCATTTTCGTCCTCCCTAGGCTTATTTATGTTCAATTAGGGTTTTTAACCAATCTAGTGCATCCAATAAGTTTATTTGTGTCATTGGATTAACATTTAGGTCATTTTCGTCCTCCCTATGCTTATTTATGTGCAATTATGGTTTTTAACCAATCTTGTGCATCCAATAAGTTCATTTGTGTCATTGGATTAACATTTAGGTCATTTTCGTCGTCTTTAGGGTTATTTATGTGCAATTAGGGATTTTAACCAATCTTGTGCATCCAATAAGTTCATTTGTGTCATTGGATTAACATTTCGGTCATTTCCGTCCTCCCTAGGCTTATTCTTGTGCAATTAGGGCTTTTAACCAATCTTGTGCATCCAATAAGTTCATTTGTGTCATTGGATTAACATTTAGGTCATTTTCGTCCTCCCTAGGCTTATTCTTGTGCAATTAGGACTTTTAACCAATCTTGTGCATCCAAAAAGTTCATTTGTGTCTTTGAATTTACATTTAGGTCATTTTCGTCCTCTCTAGGGTTATTTATGTCCAATTAGGGCTTTTAACCTATCTTGTGCATCCAAAAAGTTCATTTGTGTCTTTGAATTGACATTTATGTCATTTTCGTCCTCTCTAGGGTTATTTATGTGCAATTAAGGTTTTTAACCTATCTTGTGCATCGAACAAGTTCATTTGTGTCGTTGGATTAACATTTAGGTCATTTCCGTCCTCCCTAGGCTTATTCTGGTCCAATTAAGGTTTTTAACCAATCTTGTGCATCCAATAAGTTCATTTGTGTCATTGGATTAACATTTAGGTCATTTTCGTCCTCCCTAGGCTTATTCTTGTGCAATTAGGACTTTTAACCAATGTTGTGCATCCAAAGAGTTCATTTGTGTCTTTGAATTGACATTTAGGTCATTTTCATCCTCTCTAGGGTTATTTATGTCCAATTAGGGCTTTTAACCTATCTTGTGCATCCAAAAAGTTCATTTGTGTCTTTGAATTGACATTTATGTCATTTTCGTCCTCTCTAGGGTTATTTATGTGCAATTAAGGTTTTTAACCTATCTTGTGCATCGAACAAGTTCATTTGTGTCGTTGGATTAACATTTAGGTCATTTCCGTCCTCCCTAGGCTTATTATTGTCCAATTAGGGTTTTTAACCAATCTTGTGCATCCAATAAGTTCATTTGTGTCATTGGATTAACATTTAGGTCATTTTCGTCCTCCCTAGGCTTATCC
The DNA here is from genome assembly GCA_037974775.1 of Cicer pinnatifidum. Classification (NCBI taxonomy): domain Eukaryota; kingdom Viridiplantae; phylum Streptophyta; class Magnoliopsida; order Fabales; family Fabaceae; genus Cicer; species Cicer pinnatifidum. The sequence goes on along the minus strand of JBBPBR010000008.1, from coordinate 22,001,320 downwards.
TTGTGCAATTAGGGATTTTAACCAATCTTGTGCATCCAAAAAGTTCATTTGTGTCTTTGAATTGACATTTAGGTCTTTTTCGTCCTCTCTAGGGTTATTTATGTCCAATTAGGGTTTTTAACCAATCTTGTGCATCCAAAAAGTTCATTTGTGTCTTTGAATTGACATTTATGTCATTTTCGTCCTCTCTAGGGTTATTTATGTGCAATTAAGGTTTTTAACCTATCTTGTGCATCGAACAAGTTCATTTGTGTCGTTGGAAAAACATTTAGGTCATTTCCGTCCTCCCTAGGCTTATTCTTGTCCAATTAGGGTTTTTAACCAATCTTGTGCATCCAATAAGTTCATTTGTGTCATTGGATTAACATTTAGGTCATTTTCGTCGTCTCTAGGGTTATTTATGTGCAATTAGGGTTTTTAACCAATCTTGTACATCCAATAAGTTCATTTGTGTCATTGGATTAACATTTATGTCATTTTCGTCCTCCCCAAGCTTATTCTTGTGCAATTAGAGCTTTTAACCAATCTTTAGCATCCAAAAAGTTCATTTGTGTCTTTGAATTGACATTTTGGTCATTTTCGTCCTCTCTAGGGTTATTTATGTCCAATTAGGGTTTTTAACCTATCTTTTGCACCGAACAAGTTCATTTGTGTCATTGGATTAAATTTTAGGTCATTTCCGTCCTCCCTAGGCTTATTCTTGTGCAATTAGGGTTTTTAACCAATCTTGTGCATCCAATAAGTTTATTTGTGTCATTGGATTAACATTTAGGTCATTTTCGTCCTCCCTAGGGTTATTTATGGGCAATTATGGTTTTTAACCAATCATGTGCATCCAATAAGTTAATTTGTGTCATTGGATTAGCATTTATGTCATTTTCGTCCTCCCTAGGCTTATTCTTGTGCAATTAGGGTTTTTAACCAATCTTGTGCATCCAATAAGTTCATTTGTGTCATTGGATTAACATTTAGGTCATTTTCGTCCTCCCTAGGCTTATTCTTGTGCAATTAGGACTTTTAACCAATCTTGTGCATCCAAAAAGTTCATTTGTGTCTTTGAATTGACATTTAGGTCATTTTCGTCCTCTCTAGGGTTATTTATGTCCAATTAGGGCTTTTAACCTATCTTGTGCATCCAAAAAGTTCATTTGTGTCTTTGAATTGACATTTATGTCATTTTCGTCCTCTCTAGGGTTATTTATGTGCAATTAAGGTTTTTAACCTATCTTGTGCATCGAACAAGTTCATTTGTGTCGTTGGAAAAACATTTAGGTCATTTCCGTCCTCCCTAGGCTTATTCTTGTCCAATTAGGGTTTTTAACCAATCTTGTGCATCCAATAAGTTCATTTGTGTCATTGGATTAACATTTAGGTCATTTTCATTGTCTCTAGGGTTATTTATGTGCAATTAGGGTTTTTAACCAATCTTGTACATCCAATAAGTTCATTTGTGTCATTGGATTAACATTTATGTCATTTTCGTCCTCCCCAAGCTTATTCTTGTGCAATTAGAGCTTTTAACCAATCTTTAGCATCCAAAAAGTTCATTTGTGTCTTTGAATTGACATTTTGGTCATTTTCGTCCTCTCTAGGGTTATTTATGTCCAATTAGGGTTTTTAACCTATCTTTTGCACCGAACAAGTTCATTTGTGTCATTGGATTAAATTTTAGGTCATTTCCGTCCTCCCTAGGCTTATTCTTGTGCAATTAGGGTTTTTAACCAATATTGTGCATCCAATAAGTTTATTTGTGTCATTGGATTAACATTTAGGTCATTTTCGTCCTCCCTAGGGTTTTTTATTGGCAATTATGGTTTTTAACCAATCATGTGCATCCAATTAGTTCATTTGTGTCATTGAATTAACATTTATGTCATTTTCGTCCTCCCTAGGCTTATTCTTGTGCAATTAGGGTTTTTAACCAATCTTGTGCATCCAATAATTTCATTTGTGTCATTGGATTAACATTTAGGTCATTTTCGTCCTCCCTAGGCTTATTCTTGTGCAATTAGGTCTTTTAACCAATCTTGTGCATCCAAAAAGTTCATTTGTGTCTTTGAATTGACATTTAGGTCATTTTCGTCCGTTCTAGGGTTATTTATGTCCAATTAGGGCTTTTAACCTATCTTGTGCATCCAAAAAGTTCATTTGTGTCTTTGAATTGACATTTATGTCATTTTCGTCCTCTCTAGGGTTATTTATGTGCAATTAAGGTTTTTAACCTATCTTGTGCATCGAACAAATTCATTTGTGTCGTTGAATTAACATTTAGGTCATTTCCGTCCTCCCTTGGCTTATTCTTGTCCAATTAGGGTTTTTAACCAATCTTGTGCATCCAATAAGTTCATTTGAGTCGTTGGATTAACATTTAGGTCATTTTCGTCCTCCCTAGGCTTATTCTTGTGCAATTAGGGTTTTTAACAAATCTTGTGCATCCAATAAGTTCATTTGTGTCATTGGATTAACATTTAGGTCATTTTCGTCCTCCCTAGGCTTATTCTTGTGCAATTAGGGTTTTTAACCAATCTTGTGCATCCAATAAGTTTATTTGTGTCATTGGATTAACATTTAGGTCATTTTCGTCCTCCCTAAGGTTTTTTATTGGCAATTATCGTTTTTAACCAATCATGTGCATCCAATTAGTTCATTTGTGTCATTGGATTAACATTTATTTCATTTTCGTCCTCCCTAGGCTTATTCTTGTGCAATTAGGGTTTTTAACCAATCTTGTGCATCCAATAAGTTCACTTGTGTCATTGGATTAACATTTAGGTCATTTTCATCCTCCCTAGGCTTATTCTTGTGCAATTAGGACTTTTAACCAATCTTGTGCATCCAAAAAGTTCATTTGTGTCTTTGAATTGACATTTAGGTCATTTTCGTCCTCTCTAGGGTTATTTATGTCCAATTAGGGCTTTTAACCTATCTTGTGCATCCAAAAAGTTCATTTGTGTCTTTGAATTGACATTTATGTCATTTTCGTCCTCTCTAGGGTTATTTATGTGCAATTAAGGTTTTTAACCTATCTTGTGCATCGAACAAGTTCATTTGTGTCGTTGGAAAAACATTTAGGTCATTTCCGTCCTCCCTAGGCTTATTCTTGTCCAATTAGGGTTTTTAACCAATCTTGTGCATCCAATAAGTTCATTTGTGTCATTGGATTAACATTTAGGTCATTTTCGTCGTCTCTGGGGTTATTTATGTGCAATTATGGTTTTTAACCAATCTTGTACATCCAATAAGTTCATTTGTGTCATTGGATTAACATTTATGTCATTTTCGTCCTCCCCAAGCTTATTCTTGTGCAATTAGAGCTTTTAACCAATCTTTAGCATCCAAAAAGTTCATTTGTGTCTTTGAATTGACATTTTGGTCATTTTCGTCCTCTCTAGGGTTATTTATGTCCAATTAGGGTTTTTAACCTATCTTTTGCACCGAACAAGTTCATTTGTGTCATTGGATTAAATTTTAGGTCATTTCCGTCCTCCCTAGGCTTATTCTTGGGCAATTAGGGTTTTTAACCAATCTTGTGCATCCAATAAGTTTATTTGTGTCATTGGATTAACATTTAGGTCATTTTCGTCCTCCCTAGGGTTTTTTATTGGCAATTATGGTTTTTAACCAATCATGTGCATCCAATTAGTTCATTTGTGTCATTGAATTAACATTTATGTCATTTTCGTCCTCCCTAGGCTTATTCTTGTGCAATTAGGGTTTTTAACCAATCTTGTGCATCCAATAATTTCATTTGTGTCATTGGATTAACATTTAGGTCATTGTCGTCCTCCCTAGGCTTATTCTTGTGCAATTAGGACTTTTAACCAATCTTGTGCATCCAAAAAGTTCATTTGTGTCTTTGAATTGACATTTAGGTCATTTTCGTCCTCTCTAGGGTTATTTATGTCCAATTAGGGCTTTTAACCTATCTTGTGGATCCAAAAAGTTCATTTGTGTCTTTGAATTGACATTTATGTCATTTTCGTCCTCTCTAGGGTTATTTATGTGCAATTAAGGTTTTTAACCTATCTTGTGCATCGAACAAGTTCATTTGTGTCGTTGGATTAACATTTTGGTCATTTCCGTCCTCCCTTGGCTTATTCTTGTCCAATTAGGGTTTTTAACCAATCTTGTGCATCCAATAAGTTCATTTGAGTAATTGGATTAACATTTAGGTCATTTTCGTCCTCCCTAGGCTTATTCTTGTGCAATTAGGGTTTTTAACCAATCTTGTGCATCCAATAAGTTCATTTGTGTCATTGGATTAACATTTAGGTCATTTTCGTCCTCCCTAGGCTTATTCTTGTGCAATTAGGGTTTTTAACCAATCTTGTGCATCCAATAAGTTTATTTGTGTCATTGGATTAACATTTAGGTCATTTTCGTCCTCCCTAAGGTTTTTTATTGGCAATTATGGTTTTTAACCAATCATGTGCATCCAATTAGTTCATTTGTGTCATTGGATTAACATTTATGTCATTTTCGTCCTCCCTAGGCTTATTCTTGTGCAATTAGGGTTTTTAACCAATCTTGTGCATCCAATAAGTTCATTTGTGTCATTGGATTAACATTTAGGTCATTTTCGTCCTCCCTAGGCTTATTCTTGTGCAATTAGGACTTTTAACCAATCTTGTGCATCCAAAAAGTTCATTCGTGTCTTTGAATTGACATTTAGGTCATTTTCGTCCTCTCTAGGGTTATTTATGTCCAATTAGGGCTTTTAACCTATCTTGTGCATCCAAAAAGTTCATTTGTGTCTTTGAATTGACATTTATGTCATTTTCATCCTCTCTAGGGTTATTTATGTGCAATTAAGGTTTTTAACCTATCTTGTGCATCGAACAAGTTCATTTGTGTCGTTGGATTAACATTTAGGTCATTTCCGTCCTCCCTAGGCTTATTCTTGTCCAATTAGGGTTTTTAACCAATCTTGTGCATCCAATAAGTTCATTTGAGTCATTGGATTAACATTTAGGTCATTTTCGTCCTCCCTAGGCTTATTCTTGTGCAATTAGGGTTTTTAACCAATCTTGTGCATCCAATAAGTTCATTTGTGTCATTGGATTAACATTTAGGTCATTTTCGTCCTCCCTAGGCTTATTCTTGTCCAATTAGGGTTTTTAACCAATCTTGTGCATCCAATAAGTTCATTTGAGTCATTGGATTAACATTTAGGTCATTTTTGTCCTCCCTAGGCTTATTCTTGTGCAATTAGGGTTTTTAACCAATCTTGTGCATCCAATAAGTTTATTTGTGTCATTGGATTAACATTTAGGTCATTTTCGTCCTCCCTAGGGTTATTTATGGGCAATTATGGTTTTTAACCAATCATGTGCATCCAATAAGTTCATTTGTGTCATTGGATTAACATTTATGTCATTTTCGTCCTCCCTAGGCTTATTCTTGTGCAATTAGGGTTTTTAACCAATCTTGTGCATCCAATAAGTTCATTTGTGTCATTGGATTAACATTTAGGTCATTTTCGTCCTCCCCAGGCTTATTCTTGTGGAATTAGAGCTTTTAACCAATCTTTAGCATCCAAAAAGTTCATTTGTGTCTTTGAATTGACATTTTGGTCATTTTCGTCCTCTCTAGGGTTATTTATGTCCAATTAGGGTTTTTAACCTATCTTTTGCACCGAACAAGTTCATTTGTGTCATTGGATTAAATTTTAGGTCATTTCCGTCCTCCCTAGGCTTATTCTTGTGCAATTAGGGTTTTTAACCAATCTTGTGCATCCAATAAGTTTATTTGTGTCATTGGATTAACATTTAGGTCATTTTCGTCCTCCCTAGGGTTTTTTATTGGCAATTATGGTTTTTAACCAATCTTGTGCATCCAATAAGTTCATTTGAGTCATTGGATTAACATTTAGGTCATTTTCGTCCTCCCTAGGCTTATTCTTGTGCAATTAGGGTTTTTAACCAATCTTGTGCATCCAATAAGTTCATTTGTGTCATTGGATTAACATTTAGGTCATTTTCGTCCTCCCTAGGGTTATTCTTGTGCAATTAGGGTTTTTAACCAATCTTGTGCATCCAATAAGTTTATTTGTGTCATTGGATTAACATTTAGGTCATTTTCGTCCTCCCTAAGGTTTTTTATTGGCAATTATGGTTTTTAACCAATCATGTGCATCCAATTAGTTCATTTGTGTCATTGGATTAACATTTATGTCATTTTCGTCCTCCCTAGGCTTATTCTTGTGCAATTAGGGTTTTTAACCAATCTTGTGCATCCAATAAGTTCATTTGTGTCATTGGATTAACATTTAGGTCATTTTCGTCCTCCCTAGGCTTATTCTTGTGCAATTAGGACTTTTAACCAATCTTGTGCATCCAAAAAGTTCATTTGTGTCTTTGAATTTACATTTAGGTCATTTTCGTCCTCTCTAGGGTTATTTATGTCCAATTAGGGCTTTTAACCTATCTTGTGCATCCAAAAAGTTCATTTGTGTCTTTGAATTGACATTTATGTCATTTTCGTCCTCTCTAGGGTTATTTATGTGCAATTAAGCTTTTTAATCTATCTTGTGCATCGAACAAGTTCATTTGTGTCGTTGGATTAACATTTAGGTCATTTCCGTCCTCCCTAGGCTTATTCTTGTCCAATTAGGGTTTTTAACCAATCTTGTGCATCCAATAAGTTCATTTGTGTCTTTGAATTGACATTTATGTCATTTTCGTCCTCTCTAGGGTTATTTATGTGCAATTAAGGTTTTTAACCTATCTTGTGCATCGAACAAGTTCATTTGTGTCGTTGGATTAACATTTAGGTCATTTCCGTCCTCCCTAGGCTTATTCTTGTGCAATTAGGGTTTTTAACCAATCTTGTGCATCCAATAAGTTTATTTGTGTCATTGGATTAACATTTAGGTCATTTTCGTCCTCCCTAGGGTTTTTTATTGGCAATTATGGTTTTTAACCAATCATGTGCATCCAATTAGTTCATTTGTGTCATTGGATTAACATTTATGTCATTTTCGTCCTCCCTAGGCTTATTCTTGTGCAATTAGGGTTTTTAACCAATCTTGTGCATCCAATAAGTTCATTTGTGTCATTGGATTAACATTTTGGTCATTTTCGTCCTCCCTAGGCTTATTTATGTGCAATTAGGGTTTTTAACCAATCTTGTGCATCCAATAAGTTCATTTGTGTCATTGGATTAACATTTAGGTCATTTTCGTCCTCCCTAGGCTTATTCTTGTGCAATTAGGGTTTTTAACCAATCTTGTGCATCCAATAAGTTTGTTTGTGTCATTGGATTAACATTTAGGTCATTTTCGTCCTCCCTAGGCTTATTCTTGTCCAATTAGGGTTTTTAACCAATCTTGTGCATCCAATAAGTTCATTTGTGTCATTGGATGAACATTTAGGTCATTTTCGTCCTCCCTAGGCTTATTCTTGTCCAAGTAGGGTTTCTAACCAATCTTGTGCATCCAATAGGTGTGTTTAGTCATTTGATGAACATTTAGGTTATTTTCGTCCTCCCTAGGCTTATTCTTGTCCAATTAGGGTTTTTAACCAATCTTGTGCATCCAATAAGTTCATTTGTGTCATTGGATTAACATTTATGTCATTTTCGTCCTCCCTAGGCTTATTCTTGTGCAATTAGGGTTTTTAACCAATCTTGTGCATCCAAAAAGTTCATTTGTGTCTTTGAATTGACATTTAGGTCATTTTCGTCCTCTCTAGGGTTATTTATGTCCAATTAGGGCTTTTAACCTATCTTGTGCATCCAAAAAGTTCATTTGTGTCTTTGAATTGACATTTATGTCATTTTCGTCCTCTCTAGGGTTATTTATGTGCAATTAAGGTTTTTAACCTATCTTGTGCATCGAACAAGTTCATTTGTGTCGTTGGATTAACATTTAGGTCATTTCCGTCCTCCCTAGGCTTATTCTTGTCCAATTAGGGTTTTTAACCAAACTTTTGCATCCAATAAGTTCATTTGTGTCATTGTATTAAAATTTAGGTCATTTTCGTCCTCCCTAGGGTTATTTGTGGGCAATTAAGGTTTTTAACCAATCTTGTGCATCCAATAAGTTCATTTGTGTCATTGGATTAACATTTAGGTCATTTTCGTCCTCCCTAGGCTTATTCTTGTGCAATTAGGGTTTTTAACCAATCTTGTGCATCCAATAAGTTTATTTGTGTCATTGGATTAACATTTAGGTCATTTTCGTCCTCCCTAGGGTTTTTTATGGGCAATTATGGTTTTTAACCAATCATGTGCATCCAATAAGTTCATTTGTGTCATTGGATTAACATTTATGTCATTTTCGTCCTCCCTAGGCTTATTCTTGTGGAATTAGGGTTTTTAACCAATCTTGTGCATCCAATAAGTTCATTTGTGTCATTGGATTAACATTTAGGTCATTTTCGTCCTCCCTAGGCTTATTCTTGTGCAATTAGGACTTTTAACCAATCTTGTGCATCCAAAACGTTCATTTGTGTCTTTGAATTGACATTTATGTCATTTTCGTCCTCTCTAGGGTTATTTATGTCCAATTAGGGCTTTTAACCTATCTTGTGCATCCAAAAAGTTCATTTGTGTCTTTGAATTGACATTTATGTCATTTTCGTCCTCTCTAGGGTTATTTATGTGCAATTAAGGTTTTTAACCTATCTTGTGCATCGAACAAGTTCATTTGTGTCGTTGGATTGACATTTAGGTCATTTCCGTCCTCCCTAGGCTTATTCTTGTGGAATTAGGGTTTTTAACCAATCTTGTGCATCCAATAAGTTCATTTGTGTCATTGGATTAACATTTAGGTCATTTTCGTCCTCCCTAGGCTTATTCTTGTGCAATTAGGACTTTTAACCAATCTTGTGCATCCAAAAAGTTCGTTTGTGTCTTTGAATTGACATTTATGTCATTTTCGTCCTCTCTAGGGTTATTTATGTCCAATTAGGGCTTTTAACCTATCTTGTGCATCCAAAAAGTTCATTTGTGTCTTTGAATTGACATTTATGTCATTTTCGTCCTCTCTAGGGTTATTTATGTGCAATTAAGGTTTTTAACCTATCTTGTGCATCGAATAAGTTCATTTGTGTCGTTGGATTAACATTTAGGTCATTTCCGTCCTCCCTAGGCTTATTCTTGTCCAATTAGGGTTTTTAACCAATCTTGTGCATCCAATAAGTTCATTTGTGTCATTGGATTAACATTTAGGTCATTTTCATCCTCCCTAGGGTTATTTGTGGGCAATTAGGGTTTTTAACCAATCTTGTGCATCCAATAAGTTTATTTGTGTCATTGGATTAACATTTAGGTCATTTTCGTCCTCCCTAGGCTTATTCTTGTGCAATTAGGGTTTTTAACCAATCTTGTGCATCCAATAAGTTCATTTGTGTCATTGGATTAACATTTAGGTCATTTTCGTCCTCCCTAGGCTTATTCTTGTGCAATTAAGGCTTTTAACCAATCTTGTGCATCCAAAAAGTTCATTTGTGTCTTTGAATTGACATTTAGGTCATTTTCGTCCTCTCTAGGGTTATTTATGTCCAATTAGGGCTTTTAACCTATCTTGTGCATCCAAAAAGTTCATTTGTGTCTTTGAATTGACATTTATGTCATTTTCGTCCTCTCTAGGGTTATTTATGTGCAATTAAGGTTTTTAACCTATCTTGTGCATCGAACAAGTTCATTTGTGTCGTTGGATTAACATTTAGGTCATTTCCGTCCTCCCTATGCTTATTCTTGTCCAATTAGGGTTTTTAACCAATCTTTTGCATCCAATAAGTTCATTTGTGTCGTTGGATTAACATTTAGGTCATTTTCGTCCTCCCTAGGGTTATTTGTGTGCAATTAAGGTTTTTAACCAATCTTGTGCATCCAATAAGTTCATTTGTGTCATTGGATTAACATTTAGGTCATTTTCGTCCTCCCTAGGCTTATTCTTGTGCAATTAGGGTTTTTAACCAATCTTGTGCATCCAATAAGTTTATTTGTGTCATTGGATTAACATTTAGGTCATTTTCGTCCTCCCTAAGGTTTTTTATTGGCAATTATGGTTTTTAACCAATCATGTGCATCCAATTAGTTCATTTGTGTCATTGGATTAACATTTATGTCATTTTCGTCCTCCCTAGGCTTATTCTTGTGCAATTAGGGTTTTTAACCAATCTTGTGCATCCAATAAGTTCATTTGTGTCATTGGATTAACATTTAGGTCATTTTCGTCCTCGCTAGGCTTATTCTTGTGCAATTAGGACTTTTAACCAATCTTGTGCATCCAAAAAGTTCATTTGTGTCTTTGAATTGACATTTAGGTCATTTTCGTCCTCTCTAGGGTTATTTATGTCCAATTAGGGCTTTTAACCTATCTTGTGCATCCAAAAAGTTCATTTGTGTCTTTGAATTGACATTTATGTCATTTTCGTCCTCTCTAGGGTTATTTATGTGCAATTAAGGTTTTTAACCTATCTTGTGCATCGAACAAGTTCATTTGTGTCGTTGGATTAACATTTAGGTCATTTCCGTCCTCCCTAGGCTTATTCTTGTCCAATTAGGGTTTTTAACCAATCTTGTGCATCCAATAAGTTCATTTGAGTCATTGGATTAACATTTAGGTCATTTTCGTCCTCCCTAGGCTTATTCTTGTGCAATTAGGGTTTTTAACCAATCTTGTGCATCCAATAAGTTCATTTGTGTCATTGGATTAACATTTAGGTCATTTTCGTCCTCCCCAGGCTTATTCTTGTGGAATTAGAGCTTTTAACCAATCTTTAGCAACCAAAAAGTTCATTTGTGTCTTTGAATTGACATTTTGGTCATTTTCGTCCTCTCTAGGGTTATTTATGTCCAATTAGGGTTTTTAACCTATCTTTTGCACCGAACAAGTTCATTTGTGTCATTGGATTAAATTTTAGGTCATTTCCGTCCTCCCTAGGCTTATTCTTGTGAAATTAGGGTTTTTAACCAATCTTGTGCATCCAATAAGTTTATTTGTGTCATTGGATTAACATTTAGGTCATTTTCGTCCTCCCTAGGGTTTTTTATTGGCAATTATGGTTTTTAACCAATCTTGTGCATCCAATAAGTTCATTTGAGTCATTGGATTAACATTTAGGTCATTTTCGTCCTCCCTAGGCTTATTCTTGTGCAATTAGGGTTTTTAACCAATCTTGTGCATCCAATAAGTTCATTTGTGTCATTGGATTAACATTTAGGTCATTTTCGTCCTCCCTAGGGTTATTCTTGTGCAATTAGGGTTTTTAACCAATCTTGTGCATCCAATAAGTTTATTTGTGTCATTGGATTAACATTTAGGTCATTTTCGTCCTCCCTAAGGTTTTTTATTGGCAATTATGGTTTTTAACCAATCATGTGCATCCAATTAGTTCATTTGTGTCATTGGATTAACATTTATGTCATTTTCGTCCTCCCTAGGCTTATTCTTGTGCAATTAGGGTTTTTAACCAATCTTGTGCATCCAATAAGTTCATTTGTGTCATTGGATTAACATTTAGGTCATTTTCGTCCTCCCTAGGCTTATTCTTGTGCAATTAGGACTTTTAACCAATCTTGTGCATCCAAAAAGTTCATTTGTGTCTTTGAATTTACATTTAGGTCATTTTCGTCCTCTCTAGGGTTATTTATGTCCAATTAGGGCTTTTAACCTATCTTGTGCATCCAAAAAGTTCATTTGTGTCTTTGAATTGACATTTATGTCATTTTCGTCCTCTCTAGGGTTATTTATGTGCAATTAAGCTTTTTAATCTATCTTGTGCATCGAACAAGTTCATTTGTGTCGTTGGATTAACATTTAGGTCATTTCCGTCCTCCCTAGGCTTATTCTTGTCCAATTAGGGTTTTTAACCAATCTTGTGCATCCAATAAGTTCATTTGTGTCTTTGAATTGACATTTATGTCATTTTCGTCCTCTCTAGGGTTATTTATGTGCAATTAAGGTTTTTAACCTATCTTGTGCATCGAACAAGTTCATTTGTGTCGTTGGATTAACATTTAGGTCATTTCCGTCCTCCCTAGGCTTATTCTTGTGCAATTAGGGTTTTTAACCAATCTTGTGCATCCAATAAGTTTATTTGTGTCATTGGATTAACATTTAGGTCATTTTCGTCCTCCCTAGGGTTTTTTATTGGCAATTATGGTTTTTAACCAATCATGTGCATCCAATTAGTTCATTTGTGTCATTGGATTAACATTTATGTCATTTTCGTCCTCCCTAGGCTTATTCTTGTGCAATTAGGGTTTTTAACCAATCTTGTGCATCCAATAAGTTCATTTGTGTCATTGGATTAACATTTAGGTCATTTTCGTCCTCCCTAGGCTTATTCTTGTGCAATTAGGACTTTTAGCCAATCTTGTGCATCCAAAAAGTTCATTTGTGTCTTTGAATTTACATTTAGGTCATTTTCGTCCTCTCTAGGGTTATTTATGTCCAATTAGGGCTTTTAACCTATCTTGTGCATCCAAAAAGTTCATTTGTGTCTTTGAATTGACATTTATGTCATTTTCGTCCTCTCTAGGGTTATTTATGTGCAATTAAGGTTTTTAACCTATCTTGTGCATCGAACAAGTTCATTTGTGTCGTTGGATTAACATTTAGGTCATTTCCGTCCTCCCTAGGCTTATTCTTGTGCAATTAGGGTTTTTAACCAATCTTGTGCATCCAATAAGTTCATTTGAGTCATTGGATTAACATTTAGGTCATTTTCGTCCTCCCTAGGCTTATTCTTGTGCAATTAAGACTTTTAACCAATCTTGTGCATCCAAAAAGTTCATTTGTGTCTTTGAATTGACATTTAGGTCATTTTCGTCCTCTCTAGGGTTATTTATGTCCAATTAGGGCTTTTAACCTATCTTGTGCATCCAAAAAGTTCATTTGTGTCTTTGAATTGACATTTATGTCATTTTCGTCCTCTCTAGGGTTATTTATGTGCAATTAAGGTTTTTAACCTATCTTGTGCATCGAACAAGTTCATTTGTGTCGTTGGATTAACATTTAGGTCATTTCCGTCCTCCCTAGGCTTATTCTTGTGCAATTAGGGTTTTTAACCAATCTTGTGCATCCAATAAGTTTATTTGTGTCATTGGATTAACATTTAGGTCATTTTCGTCCTCCCTAGGGTTTTTTATTGGCAATTATGGTTTTTAACCAATCATGTGCATCCAATTAGTTCATTTGTGTCATTGAATTAACATTTATGTCATTTTCGTCCTCCCTAGGCTTATTCTTGTGCAATTAGGGTTTTTAACCAATCTTGTGCATCCAATAATTTCATTTGTGTCATTGGATTAACATTTAGGTCATTTTCGTCCTCCCTAGGCTTATTCTTGTGCAATTAGGACTTTTAACCAATCTTGTGCATCCAAAAAGTTCATTTGTGTCTTTGAATTGACATTTAGGTCATTTTCGTCCTCTCTAGGGTTATTTATGTCCAATTAGGGCTTTTAACCTATCTTGTGCATCCAAAAAGTTCATTTGTGTCTTTGAATTGACATTTATGTCATTTTTGTCCTCTCTAGGGTTATTTATGTGCAATTAAGGTTTTTAACCTATCTTGTGCATCGAACAAGTTCATTTGTCTCGTTGGATTAACATTTAGGTCATTTCCGTCCTCCCTAGGCTTATTCTTGTCCAATTAGGGTTTTTAACCAATCTTGTGCATCCAATAAGTTCATTTGTGTCATTGGATTAACATTTAGGTCATTTTCGTCCTCCCTAGGCTTATTCTTGTGCAATTAGGATTTTTAACCAATCTTGTGCATCCAAAAAGTTCATTTGTGTCTTTGAATTGACATTTAGGTCATTTTCGTCCTCTCTAGGGTTATTTATGTCCAATTAGGGCTTTTAACCTATCTTGTGCATCCAAAAAGTTCATTTGTGTCTTTGAATTGACATTTATGTCATTTTCGTCCTCTCTAGGGTTATTTATGTCCAATTAGGGCTTTTAACCTATCTTGTGCATCCAAAAAGTTCATTTGTGTCTTTGAATTGACATTTATGTCATTTTCGTCCTCTCTAGGGTTATTTATGTGCAATTAAGGTTTTTAACCTATCTTGTGCATCGAACAAGTTCATTTGTGTCGTTGGATTAACATTTAGGTCATTTCCGTCCTCCCTAGGCTTATTCTTGTCCAATTAGGGTTTTTAACCAAACTTTTGCATCCAATAAGTTCATTTGTGTCATTGTATTAAAATTTAGGTCATTTTCGTCCTCCCTAGGGTTATTTGTGGGCAATTAAGGTTTTTAACCAATCTTGTGCATCCAATAAGTTCATTTGTGTCATTGGATTAACATTTAGGTCATTTTCGTCCTCCCTAGGCTTATTCTTGTGCAATTAGGGTTTTTAACCAATCTTGTGCATCCAATAAGTTTATTTGTGTCATTGGATTAACATTTAGGTCATTTTCGTCCTCCCTAGGGTTTTTTATGGGCAATTATGGTTTTTAACCAATCATGTGCATCCAATAAGTTCATTTGTGTCATTGGATTAACATTTATGTCATTTTCGTCCTCCCTAGGCTTATTCTTGTGGAATTAGGGTTTTTAACCAATCTTGTGCATCCAATAAGTTCATTTGTGTCATTGGATTAACATTTAGGTCATTTTCGTCCTCCCTAGGGTTATTTGTGGGCAATTAAGGTTTTTAACCAATCTTGTGCATCCAATAAGTTCATTTGTGTCATTGGATTAACATTTAGGTCATTTTCGTCCTCCCTAGGCTTATTCTTGTGCAATTAGGGTTTTTAACCAATCTTGTGCATCCAATAAGTTTATTTGTGTCATTGGATTAACATTTAGGTCATTTTCGTCCTCCCTAGGGTTATTTATGGGCAATTATTGTTTTTAACCAATCATGTGCATCCAATAAGTTCATTTGTGTCATTGGATTAACATTTATGTCATTTTCGTCCTCCCTAGGCTTATTCTTGTGCAATTAGGGTTTTTAACCAATCTTGTGCATCCAATAAGTTCATTTGTGTCATTGGATTAACATTTAGGTCATTTTCGTCCTCCCTAGGCTTATTCTTGTGCAATTAGGGTTTTTAACCAATCTTGTGCATCCAATAAGTTTATTTTTGTCATTGGATTAACATTTAGGTCATTTTCGTCCTCCCTAGGGTTATTTATGGGCAATTATGGTTTTTAACCAATCATGTGCATCCAATAAGTTCATTTGTGTCATTGGATTAACATTTATGTCATTTTCGTCCTCCCTAGGCTTATTCTTGTGCAGTTAGGGTTTTTAACCAATCTTGTGCATCCAATAAGTTCATTTGTGTCATTGGATTAACATTTAGGTCATTTTCGTCCTCCCTAGGCTTATTCTTGTGCAATTAGGACTTTTAACCAATCTTGTGCATCCAAAAAGTTCATTTGTGTCTTTGAATTGACATTTAGGTCATTTTCGTCCTCTCTAGGGTTATTTATGTGCAATTAAGGTTTTTAACCTATCTTGTGCATCGAACAAGTTCATTTGTGTCGTTGGATTAACATTTAGGTCATTTCCGTCCTCCCTTGGCTTATTCTTGTCCAATTAGGGTTTTTAACCAATCTTGTGCATCCAATAAGTTCATTTGAGTCATTGGATTAACATTTAGGTCATTTTCGTCCTCCCTTGGCTTATTCTTGTGCAATTAGGGTTTTTAACCAATCTTGTGCATCCAATAAGTTCATTTGTGTCATTGGATTAACATTTAGGTCATTTTCGTCCTCCCTAGGCTTATTCTTGTGCAATTAGGACTTTTAACCAATCTTGTGCATCCAAAAAGTTCATTTGTGTCTTTGAATTGACATTTAGGTCATTTTCGTCCTCTCTAGGGTTATTTATGTGCAATTAAGGTTTTTAACCTATCTTGTGCATCGAACAAGTTCATTTGTGTCGTTGGATTAACATTTAGGTCATTTCCGTCCTCCCTTGGCTTATTCTTGTCCAATTAGGGTTTTTAACCAATCTTGTGCATCCAATAAGTTCATTTGAGTCATTGGATTAACATTTAGGTCATTTTCGTCCTCCCTAGGCTTATTCTTGTGCAATTAGGACTTTTAACCAATCTTGTGCATCCAAAAAGTTCATTTGTGTCTTTGAATTGACATTTAGGTCATTTTCGTCCTCTCTAGGGTTATTTATGTCCAATTAGGGCTTTTAACCTATCTTGTGCATCCAAAAAGTTCATTTGTGTCTTTGAATTGACATTTTATGTCATTTTCGTCCTCTCTAGGGTTATTTATGTGCAATTAAGGTTTTTAACCTATCTTGTGCATCGAACAAGTTCATTTGTGTCGTTGGATTAACATTTAGGTCATTTCCGTCCTCCCTTGGCTTATTCTTGTCCAATTAGGGTTTTTAACCAATCTTGTGCATCCAATAAGTTCATTTGAGTCATTGGATTAACATTTAGGTCATTTTCGTCCTCCCTAGGCTTATTCTTGTGCAATTAGGGTTTTTAACCAATCTTGTGCATCCAATAAGTTCATTTGTGTCATTGGATTAACATTTAGGTCATTTTTGTCCTCCCTAGGCTTATTCTTGTGCAATTAGGGTTTTTAACCAATCTTGTGCATCCAATAAGTTTATTTGTGTCATTGGATTAACATTTAGGTCATTTTCGTCCTCCCTAGGGTTATTTATGGGCAATTATGGTTTTTAACCAATCATGTGCATCCAATAAGTTCATTTGTGTCATTGGATTAACATTTATGTCATTTTCGTCCTCCCTAGGCTTATTCTTGTGCAATTAGGGTTTTTAACCAATCTTGTGCATCCAATAAGTTCATTTGTGTCATTGGATTAACATTTAGGTCATTTTCGTCCTCCCCAGGCTTATTCTTGTGCAATTAGAGCTTTTAACCAATCTTTAGCATCCAAAAAGTTCATTTGTGTCTTTGAATTGACATTTTGGTCAGTTTCGTCCTCTCTAGGGTTATTTATGTCCAATTAGGGTTTTTAACCTATCTTTTGCACCGAACAAGTTCATATGTGTCATTGGATTAAATTTTAGGTCATTTCCGTCCTCCCTAGGCTTATTCTTGTGAAATTAGGGTTTTTAACCAATCTTGTGCATCCAATAAGTTTATTTGTGTCATTGGATTAACATTTAGGTCATTTTCGTCCTCCCTATGGTTTTTTATTGGCAATTATGGTTTTTAACCAATCATGTGCATCCAATTAGTTCATTTGTGTCATTGAATTAACATTTATGTCATTTTCGTCCTCCCTAGGCTTATTCTTGTGCAATTAGGGTTTTTAACCAATCTTGTGCATCCAATAATTTCATTTGTGTCATTGGATTAACATTTAGGTCATTTTCGTCCTCCCTAGGCTTATTCTTGTGCAATTAGGACTTTTAACCAATCTTGTGCATCCAAAAAGTTCATTTGTGTCTTTGAATTCACATTTAGGTCATTTTCGTCCTCTCTAGGGTTATTTATGTCCAATTAGGGCTTTTAACCTATCTTGTGCATCCAAAAAGTTCATTTGTGTCTTTGAATTGACATTTATGTCATTTTCGTCCTCTCTAGGGTTATTTATGTGCAATTAAGGTTTTTAACCTATCTTGTGCATCGAACAAGTTCATTTGTGTCGTTGGATTAACATTTAGGTCATTTCCGTCCTCCCTTGGCTTATTCTTGTCCAATTAGGGTTTTTAACCAATCTTGTGCATCCAATAACTTCATTTGAGTCATTGGATTAACATTTATGTCATTTTCGTCCTCCCTAGGCTTATTCTTGTCCAATTAGGTCTTTTAACCTATCTTGTGCATCCAATAAGTTCATTTGTGTCATTGGATTAACATTTAGGTCATTTTCGTCCTCCCTAGGCTTATTCTTGTGCAATTAGGGTTTTTAACCAATCTTGTGCATCCAATAAGTTTATTTGTGTCATTGGATTAACATTTAGGTCATTTTCGTCCTCCCTAGGGTTATTTATGGGCAATTATGGTTTTTAACCAATCATGTGCATCCAATAAGTTCATTTGTGTCATTGGATTAACATTTATGTCATTTTCGTCCTCCCTAGGCTTATTCTTGTGCAATTAGGGTTTTTAACCAATCTTGTGCATCTAATAAGTTCATTTGTGTCATTGGATTAACATTTAGGTCATTTTCGTCCTCCCTAGGCTTATTCTTGTGCAATTAGGACTTTTAACCAATCTTGTGCATCCAAAAAGTTCATTTGTGTCTTTGAATTGACATTTAGGTCATTTTCGTCCTCTCTAGGGTTATTTATGTGCAATTAAGGTTTTTAACCTATCTTGTGCATCGAACAAGTTCATTTGTGTCGTTGGATTAACATTTAGGTCATTTCCGTCCTCCCTTGGCTTATTCTTGTCCAATTAGGGTTTTTAACCAATCTTGTGCATCCAATAAGTTCATTTGAGTCATTGGATTAACATTTAGGTCATTTTCGTCCTCCCTAGGCTTATTCTTGTGCAATTAGGACTTTTAACCAATCTTGTGCATCCAAAAAGTTCATTTGTGTCTTTGAATTGACATTTAGGTCATTTTCGTCCTCTCTAGGGTTATTTATGTCCAATTAGGGCTTTTAACCTATCTTGTGCATCCAAAAAGTTCATTTGTGTCTTTGAATTGACATTTTATGTCATTTTCGTCCTCTCTAGGGTTATTTATGTGCAATTAAGGTTTTTAACCTATCTTGTGCATCGAACAAGTTCATTTGTGTCGTTGGATTAACATTTAGGTCATTTCCGTCCTCCCTTGGCTTATTCTTGTCCAATTAGGGTTTTTAACCAATCTTGTGCATCCAATAAGTTCATTTGAGTCATTGGATTAACATTTAGGTCATTTTCGTCCTCCCTAGGCTTATTCTTGTGCAATTAGGGTTTTTAACCAATCTTGTGCATCCAATAAGTTCATTTGTGTCATTGGATTAACATTTAGGTCATTTTTGTCCTCCCTAGGCTTATTCTTGTGCAATTAGGGTTTTTAACCAATCTTGTGCATCCAATAAGTTTATTTGTGTCATTGGATTAACATTTAGGTCATTTTCGTCCTCCCTAGGGTTATTTATGGGCAATTATGGTTTTTAACCAATCATGTGCATCCAATAAGTTCATTTGTGTCATTGGATTAACATTTATGTCATTTTCGTCCTCCCTAGGCTTATTCTTGTGCAATTAGGGTTTTTAACCAATCTTGTGCATCCAATAAGTTCATTTGAGTCATTGGATTAACATTTAGGTCATTTTCGTCCTCCCTAGGCTTATTCTTGTGCAATTAGGGTTTTTAACCAATCTTGTGCATCCAATAAGTTCATTTGTGTCATTGGATTAACATTTAGGTCATTTTCGTCCTCCCTAGGGTTATTTATGGGCAATTATGGTTTTTAACCAATCATGTGCATCCAATAAGTTCATTTGTGTCATTGGATTAACATTTATGTCATTTTCGTCCTCCCTAGGCTTATTCTTGTGCAATTAGGGTTTTTAACCAATCTTGTGCATCCAATAAGTTCATTTGTGTCATTGGATTAACATTTAGGTCATTTTCGTCCTCCCTAGGCTTATTCTTGTGCAATTAGGACTTTTAACCAATCTTGTGCATCCAAAAAGTTCATTTGTGTCTTTGAATTGACATTTAGGTCATTTTCGTCCTCTCTAGGGTTATTTATGTGCAATTAGGGCTTTTAACCTATCTTGTGCATCCAAAAAGTTCATTTGTGTCTTTGAATTGACATTTATGTCATTTTCGTCCTCTCTAGGGTTATTTATGTGCAATTAAGGTTTTTAACCTATCTTGTGCATCGAACAAGTTCATTTGTGTCGTTGGATTAACATTTAGGTCATTTCCGTCCTCCCTAGGCTTATTCTTGTGCAATTAGGGTTTTTAACCAATCTTGTGCATCCAATAAGTTCATTTGAGTCATTGGATTAACATTTAGGTCATTTTCGTCCTCCCTAGGCTTATTCTTGTGCAATTAAGACTTTTAACCAATCTTGTGCATCCAAAAAGTTCATTTGTGTCTTTGAATTGACATTTAGGTCATTTTCGTCCTCTCTAGGGTTATTTATGTCCAATTAGGGCTTTTAACCTATCTTGTGCATCCAAAAAGTTCATTTGTGTCTTTGAATTGACATTTATGTCATTTTCGTCCTCTCTAGGGTTATTTATGTGCAATTAAGGTTTTTAACCTATCTTGTGCATCGAACAAGTTCATTTGTGTCGTTGGATTAACATTTAGGTCATTTCCGTCCTCCCTAGGCTTATTCTTGTGCAATTAGGGTTTTTAACCAATCTTGTGCATCCAATAAGTTCATTTGAGTCATTGGATTAACATTTAGGTCATTTTCGTCCTCCCTAGGCTTATTCTTGTGCAATTAGGGTTTTTAACCAATCTTGTGCATCCAATAAGTTCATTTGTGTCATTGGATTAACATTTAGGCCATTTTCGTCCTCCCTAGGCTTATTCTTGTGCAATTAGGGTTTTTAACCAATCTTGTGCATCCAATAAGTTTATTTGTGTCATTGGATTAACATTTAGGTCATTTTCGTCCTCCCTAGGGTTATTTATGGGCAATTAGGGTTTTTAACCAATCTTGTGCATCCAATAAGTTCATTTGTGTCATTGGATTAACATTTAGGTCATTTTCGTCCTCCCTAGGCTTATTCTTGTGCAATTAGGGTTTTTAACCAATCTTGTGCATCCAATAAGTTTATTTGTGTCATTGGATTAACATTTAGGTCATTTTCGTCCTCCCTAGGGTTATTTATGGGCAATTATTGTTTTTAACCAATCATGTGCATCCAATAAGTTCATTTGTGTCATTGGATTAACATTTATGTCATTTTCGTCCTCCCTAGGCTTATTCTTGTGCAATTAGGGTTTTTAACCAATCTTGTGCATCCAATAAGTTCATTTGTGTCATTGGATTAACATTTAGGTCATTTTCGTCCTCCCTAGGCTTATTCTTGTGCAATTAGGGTTTTTAACCAATCTTATGCATCCAATAAGTTTATTTGTGTCATTGGATTAACATTTAGGTCATTTTCGTCCTCCCTAGGCTTATTCTTGTGCAATTAGGGTTTTTAACCAATCTTGTGCATCCAATAAGTTCATTTGTGTCATTGGATTAACATTTAGGTCATTTTCGTCCTCCCTAGGCTTATCCTTGTGCAATTAGGGCTTTTAACCAATCTTGTGCATCCTATAAGTTAATTTGTGTCTTTGAATTGACATTTAGGTCATTTTCGTCCTCTCTAGGGTTATTTATGTGTAATTAGGGTTTTTAACCAATCTTGTGCATCCAATAAGTTCATTTGTGTCATTGGATTAACATTTAGGTCATTTTCGTCGTCTCTAGGGTTATTTATGTGCAATTAGGGTTTTTAACCAATCTTGTGCATCCAATAAGTTCATTTGTGTCATTGGATTAACATTTATGTCATTTTCGTCCTCCCTAGGCTTATTCTTGTGCAATTAGGGTTTTTAACCAATCTTGTGCATCCAATAAGTTCATTTGTGTCATTGGATTAACATTTAGGTCATTTTTGTCCTCCCTAGGCTTATTCTTGTGCAATTAGGGTTTTTAACCAATCTTGTGCATCCAATAAGTTTATTTGTGTCATTGGATTAACATTTAGGTCATTTTCGTCCTCCCTAGGCTTATTCTTGTGCAATTAGGGTTTTTAACCAATCTTGTGCATCCAATAAGTTTATTTGGGTCATTGGATTAACATTTAGGTCATTTTCGTCCTCCCTAGGGTTTTTTATGGGCAATTATGGTTTTTAACCAATCATGTGCATCCAATAAGTTCATTTGTGTCATTGGATTAACATTTATGTCATTTTCGTCCTCCCTAGGCTTATTCTTGTGCAATTAGGGTTTTTAACCAATTTTGTGCATCCAATAAGTTCATTTGTGTCATTGGATTAACATTTAGATCATTTTCGTCCTCCCTAGGCTTATTCTTGTGCAATTAGGACTTTTAACCAATCTTGTGCATCCAAAAACTTCATTTGTGTCTTTGAATTGACATTTAGGTCATTTTCGTCCTCTCTAGGGTTATTTATGTGCAGTTAATGTTTTTAACCTATCTTGTGCATCGAACAAGTTCATTTGTGTCGTTGGATTAACATTTAGGTCATTTCCGTCCTCCCTAGGCTTATTCTTGTCCAATTAGGGTTTTTAACCAATCTTGTGCATCCAATAAGTTCATTTGTGTCATTGGATTAACATTTAGGTCATTTTCGTCCTCCCTAGGCTTATTCTTGTGCAATTAGGACTTTTAACCAATCTTGTGCATCCAAAAAGTTCATTTGTGTCTTTGAATTGACATTTAGGTCAATTTCTTCCTCTCTAGGGTTATTTATGTCCAATTAGGGCTTTTAACCTATCTTGTGCATCCAAAATGTTCATTTGTGTCTTTGAATTGACATTTATGTCATTTTCGTCCTCTCTAGGGTTATTTATGTGCAATTAAGGTTTTTAACCTATCTTGTGCATCGAACAAGTTCATTTGTGTCGTTGGATTAACATTTAGGTCATTTCCGTCCTCCCTAGGCTTATTCTTGTCCAATTAGGGTTTTTAACCAATCTTGTGCATCCGATAAGTTCATTTGTGTCATTGGATTAACATTTAGGTCATTTTCGTCCTCCCTAGGCTTATTCTTGTGCAATTAGGACTTTTAACCAATCTTGTGCATCCAAAAAGTTCATTTGTGTCTTTGAATTGACATTTAGGTCATTTTCGTCCTCTCTAGGGTTATTTATGTCCAATTAGGGCTTTTAACCTATCTTGTGCATCCAAAAAGTTCATTTGTGTCTTTGAATTGACATTTATGTCATTTTCGTCCTCTCTAGGGTTATTTATGTGGAATTAAGGTTTTTAACCTATCTTGTGCATCGAACAAGTTCATTTGTGTCGTTGGATTAACATTTAGGTCATTTCCGTCCTCCCTAGGCTTATTCTTGTGCAATTAGGGTTTTTAACCAATCATGTGCATCCATTAAGTTCATTTGTGTCATTGGATTAACATTTATGTCATTTTCGTCCTCCCTAGGCTTATTCTTGTGGAATTAGGGTTTTTAACCAATCTTGTGCATCCAAAAAGTTCATTTGTGTCTTTGAATTGACATTTAGGTCATTTTCGTCCTCTCTAGGGTTATTTATGTCCAATTAGGGCTTTTAACCTATCTTGTGCATCCAAAAAGTTCATTTGTGTCTTTGAATTGACATTTATGTCATTTTCGTCCTCTCTAGGGTTATTTATGTGCAATTAAGGTTTTTAACCTATCTTGTGCATCGAACAAGTTCATTTGTGTCGTTGGATTAACATTTAGGTCATTTCCGTCCTCCCTAGGCTTATTCTTGTCCAATTAGGGTTTTTAACCAATCTTGTGCATCCAATAAGTTCATTTGTGTCATTGGATTAACATTTAGGTCATTTTCGTCCTCCCCAGGCTTATTCTTGTGCAATTAGAGCTTTTAACCAATCTTTAGCATCCAAAAAGTTCATTTGTGTCTTTGAATTGACATTTTGGTCATTTTCGTCCTCTCTAGGGTTATTTATGTCCAATTAGGGTTTTTAACCTATCTTTTGCACCGAACAAGTTCATTTGTGTCATTGGATTAAATTTTAGGTCATTTCCGTCCTCCCTAGGCTTATTCTTGTGCAATTAGGGTTTTTAACCAATCTTGTGCATCCAATAAGTTTATTTGTGTCATTGGATTAACATTTAGGTCATTTTCGTCCTCCCTAGGGTTATTTATGGGCAATTATTGTTTTTAACCAATCATGTGCATCCAATAAGTTCATTTGTGTCATTGGATTAACATTTATGTCATTTTCGTCCTCCCTAGGCTTATTCTTGTGCAATTAGGGTTTTTAACCAATCTTGTGCATCCAATAAGTTCATTTGTGTCATTGGATTAACATTTAAGTCATTTTCGTCCTCCCTAGGCTTATTCTTGTGCAATTAGGGTTTTTAACCAATCTTGTGCATCAAATAAGTTTATTTGTGTCATTGGATTAACATTTAGGTCATTTTCGTCCTCCCTAGGGTTTTTTATGGGCAATTATGGTTTTTAACCAATCATGTGCATCCAATAAGTTCATTTGTGTCATTTGATTAACATTTATGTCATTCTCGTCCTCCCTAGGCTTATTCTTGTGCAATTAGGACTTTTAACCAATCTTGTGCATCCAAAAAGTTCATTTGTGTCTTTGAATTGACATTTTGGTCATTTTCGTCCTCTCTAGGGTTATTTATGTCCAATTAGGGTTTTTAACCTATCTTGTGCATCGAACAAGTTCATTTGTGTCGTTGGATTAAATTTTAGGTCATTTTCGTCCTCCCTAGGCTTATTCTTGTCCAATTAGGGTTTTTAACCAATCTTGTGCATCCAATAAGTTAATTTGTGTCATTGGATTAACATTTAGGTCATTTTCGTCGTCTCTAGGGTTATTTATGTGCAATTAGGGTTTTTAACCAATCTTGTGCATCCAATAAGTTCATTTGTGTCATTGGATTAACATTTGGGTCATTTTCGTCCTCCCTAGGCTTATTCTTGTGCAATTAGGGTTTTTAACCAATCTTGTGCATCCAATAAGTTCATTTGTGTCATTGGATTAACATTTAGGTCATTTTCCTTCTCCCTAGGCTTATTCTTGTGCAATTAGGGTTTTTAACCAATCTTGTGCATCCAATAAGTTAATTTGTGTCATTGGATTAACATTTTGGTCATTTTCGTCCTCCCTAGGCTTATTCTTGTGCAATTAGGGTTTTTAACCAATCTTGTGCATCCAATAAGTTCATTTGTGTCATTGGATTAACATTTAGGTCATTTTCGTCCTCCCTAGGCTTATTCTTGTGCAATTAGGGTTTTTAACGAATCTTGAAGTTTATTTGTATCATTTGATTAACATTTAGGTCATTTTCGTCCTCCCTAGGGTTTTTTATGGGCAATTATATTTTTTAACCAATCATGTGCATCCAATAAGTTCATTTGTGTCATTGGATTAACATTTATGTCATTTTCGTCCTCCCTAGACTTATTCTTGTGCAATTAGGGTTTTTAACCAATCTTGTGCATCCAATAAGTTCATTTGTGTCATTGGATTAACATTTAGGTCATTTTCGTCCTCCCTAGGGTTATTCTTGTGCAATTAGGAGTTTTAACCAATCTTGTGCATCCAAAAAGTTCATTTGTGTCTTTGAATTGACATTTAGGTCATTTTCGTCCTCTCTAGGGTTATTTATGTCCAATTAGGGCTTTTAACCTATCTTGTGCATCCAAAAAGTTCATTTGTGTCTTTGAATTGACATTTATGTCATTTTCGTCCTCTCTAGGGTTATTTATGTGCAATTAAGGTTTTTAACCTATCTTGTGCATCGATCAAGTTCATTTGTGTTGTTGGATTAACATTTAGGTCATTTCCGTCCTCCCTAGGCTTATTCTTGTCCAATTAGGGTTTTTAACCAATCTTGTGCATCCAATAAGTTCATTTGTGTCATTGGATTAACATTTAGGTCATTTTCGTCCTCCCTAGGGTTATTTATGAGCAATTAGGGTTTTTAACCAATCTTGTGCATCCAATAAGTTCATTTGTGTCATTGGATTAACATTTAGGTCATTTTCGTCCTCCCTAGGCTTATTCTTGTGCAATTAGGGTTTTTAACCAATCTTGTGCATCCAATCAGTTTATTTGTGTCATTGGATTAACATTTAGGTCATTTTCGTCCTCCCTAGGGTTTTTTATTGGCAATTATGGTTTTTAACCAATCATGTGCATCCAATTAGTTCATTTGTGTCATTGGATTAACATTTATGTCATTTTCGTCCTCCCTAGGCTTATTCTTGTGCAATTAGGGTTTTTAACCAATCTTGTGCATCCAATAAGTTCATTTGTGTCATTGGATTAACATTTAGGTCATTTTCGTCCTCCCTAGGCTTATTCTTGTGCAATTAGGACTTTTAACCAATCTTGTGCATCCAAAAAGTTCATTTGTGTCTTTGAATTTACATTTAGGTCATTTTCGTCCTCTCTAGGGTTATTTATGTCCAATTAGGGCTTTTAACCTATCTTGTGCATCCAAAAAGTTCATTTGTGTCTTTGAATTGACATTTATGTCATTTTCGTCCTCTCTAGGGTTATTTATGTGCAATTAAGCTTTTTAATCTATCTTGTGCATCGAACAAGTTCATTTGTGTCGTTGGATTAACATTTAGGTCATTTCCGTCCTCCCTAGGCTTATTCTTGTCCAATTAGGGTTTTTAACCAATCTTGTGCATCCAATAAGTTCATTTGTGTCTTTGAATTGACATTTATGTCATTTTCGTCCTCTCTAGGGTTATTTATGTGCAATTAAGGTTTTTAACCTATCTTGTGCATCGAACAAGTTCATTTGTGTCGTTGGATTAACATTTAGGTCATTTCCGTCCTCCCTAGGCTTATTCTTGTGCAATTAGGGTTTTTAACCAATCTTGTGCATCCAATAAGTTTATTTGTGTCATTGGATTAACATTTAGGTCATTTTCGTCCTCCCTAGGGTTTTTTATTGGCAATTATGGTTTTTAACCAATCATGTGCATCCAATTAGTTCATTTGTGTCATTGGATTAACATTTATGTCATTTTCGTCCTCCCTAGGCTTATTCTTGTGCAATTTGGGTTTTTAACCAATCTTGTGCATCCAATAAGTTCATTTGTGTCATTGGATTAACATTTAGGTCATTTTCGTCCTCCCTAGGCTTATTCTTGTGCAATTAAGACTTTTAACCAATCTTGTGCATCCAAAAAGTTCATTTGTGTCTTTGAATTGACATTTAGGTCATTTTCGTCCTCTCTAGGGTTATTTATGTCCAATTAGGGCTTTTAACCTATCTTGTGCATCCAAAAAGTTCATTTGTGTCTTTGAATTGACATTTATGTCATTTTCGTCCTCTCTAGGGTTATTTATGTGCAATTAAGGTTTTTAACCTATCTTGTGCATCGAACAAGTTCATTTGTGTCGTTGGATTAACATTTAGGTCATTTCCGTCCTCCCTAGGCTTATTCTTGTGCAATTAGGGTTTTTAACCAATCTTGTGCATCCAATAAGTTCATTTGAGTCATTGGATTAACATTTAGGTCATTTTCGTCCTCCCTAGGCTTATTCTTGTGCAATTAGGGTTTTTAACCAATCTTGTGCATCCAATAAGTTCATTTGTGTCATTGGATTAACATTTAGGCCATTTTCGTCCTCCCTAGGCTTATTCTTGTGCAATTAGGGTTTTTAACCAATCTTGTGCATCCAATAAGTTTATTTGTGTCATTGGATTAACATTTAGGTCATTTTCGTCCTCCCTAGGGTTATTTATGGGCAATTATGGTTTTTAACCAATCATGTGCATCCAATAAGTTCATTTGTGTCATTGGATTAACATTTAGGTCATTTTCGTCCTCCCTAGGCTTATTCTTGTGCAATTAGGGTTTTTAACCAATCTTGTGCATCCAATAAGTTCATTTGTGTCATTGGATGAACATTTAGGTCATTTTCGTCCTCCCAAGGCTTATTCTTGTCCAATTAGGGTTTTTAACCAATCTTGTGCATCCAATAAGTTCATTTGTGTCATTGGATGAACATTTAGGTCATTTTCGTCCTCCCAAGGCTTTTTCTTGTCCAATTAGGGTTTTTAACCAATCTTGTGCATCCAATAAGTTCATTTGTGTCATTGGATGAACATTTAGGTCATTTTCGTCCTCCCTAGGCTTATTCTTGTCCAATTAGGGTTTTTAACCAATCTTGTGCATCCAATAAGTTCATTTGTGTCATTGGATGAACATTTAGGTCATTTTCGTCCTCCCTAGTCTTATTCTTGTCCAATTAGCATTTCAAGCAATCTTTTGCATCCAATATGTGTGTTTGTGTCATTGGATGAACATTTAGGTCATTTTCGTCCTCCCTAGTCTTATTCTTGTCCAATTAGGGTTTTTATGCAATCTTGTGCATCCAATAGGTGTGTTTCTGTCATTGGACGAACATTTAGGTCATTTTCGTCGTCCCTAGGCTTATTCTTGTCCAATTAGGGTTTTTAACCAACCTTGTGCATCCAATAAGTTCATTTGTGTCATTGGATGAACATTTAGGTCATTTTCGTCCTCCCAAGGCTTATTCTTGTCCAATTAGGGTTTTTAACCAATCTTGTGCATCCAATAAGTTCATTTGTGTCATTGGATGAACATTTAGGTCATTTTCGTCCTCCCTAGTCTTATTCTTGTCCTATTAGGGTTTTAAGCAATCTTGTGTATCCAATAAGTTCATTTGTGTCATTGGATGAACATTTAGGTCATTTTCGTCCTCCCTAGGCTTAGTTTTGTGCAATTAGGGTTTTTAACCAATCTTGTGCATCCAATAGGTGTGTTTGTGTCATTGGATGAACATTTAGGTCATTTTCGTCCTCCCAAGGCTTATTCTTGTCCAATTAGGGTTTTTAACCAATCTTGTGCATCCAATAAGTTCATTTGTGTCATTGGATGAACATTTAGGTCATTTTCGTCCTCCCTAGGCTTATTCTTGTCCAATTAGGGTTTTTAACCAATCTTGTGCATCCAATAGGTGTGTTTGTGCCATTGGATGAACATTTAGGTCATTTTCATCCTCCCTAGGCTTATTGTTGTCCAATTAGGGTTTTTAACCAATCTTGTGCATCCAATAAGTTCATTTGTGTCATTGGATAAACATTTAGGTCATTTTCGTCCACCCTAGGCTTATTCTTGTCCAATTAGGGTTTTTAACCAATCTTGTGCATCCAATAGGTTCATTTGTGTCATTGGATGAACATTTAGGTCATTTTCGTCCTCCCAAGGCTTATTCTTGTCCAATTAGGGTTTTTAACCAATCTTGTGCATCCAATAAGTTCATTTGTGTCATTGGATGAACATTTAGGTCATTTTCGTCCTCACTAGGCTTACTTTTGTGCAATTAGGGTTTTTAACCAATCTTGTGCATCCAATAGGTGTGTTTGTGTCATTGGATGAACATTTAGGTCATTTTCGTCCTCCATAGGCTTATTCTTGTCCAATTAGGGTTTTTAACCAATCTTGTGCATCCAATAAGTTCATTTGTGTCATTGGATTAACATTTAGGTCATTTTCGTCCTCCCTAGGCTTATTTATGTGCAATTAGGGTTTTTAACCAATCTTGTGCATCCAATAAGTTTATTTGTGTCATTGGATTAACATTTAGGTCATTTTCGTCGTCTCTAGAGTTATTTATGTGCAATTAGGGTTTTTAACCAATCTTGTGCATCCAATAAGTTCATTTGTGTCATTGCATTAACATTTAGGTCATTTTCGTCCTCCCTAGGCTTATTCTTGTGCAATTAGAGCTTTTAACCAATCTTTAGCATCCAAAAAGTTCATTTGTGTCTTTGAATTGACATTTTGGTCATTTTCGTCCTCTCTAGGGTTATTTATGTCCAATTAGGGTTTTTAACCTATCTTTTGCACCGAACAAGTTCATTTGTGTCATTGGATTAAATTTTAGGTCATTTCCGTCCTCCCTAGGCTTATTCTTGTGCAATTAGGGTTTTTAACCAATCTTGTGCATCCAATAAGTTTATTTGTGTCATTGGATTAACATTTAGGTCATTTTCGTCCTCCCTAGGGCTTTTTATTTGCAATTATGGTTTTTAACCAATCATGTGCATCCAATTAGTTCATTTGTGTCATTGGATTAACATTTATGTCATTTTCGTCCTCCCTAGGCTTATTCTTGTGCAATTAGGGTTTTTAACCAATCTTGTGCATCCAATAATTTCATTTGTGTCATTGGATTAACATTTAGGTCATTTTCGTCCTCCCTAGGCTTATTCTTGTGCAATTAGGACTTTTAACCAATCTTGTGCATCCAAAAAGTTCATTTGTGTCTTTGAATTGACATTTAGGTCATTTTCGTCCTCTCTAGGGTTATTTATGTCCAATTAGGGCTTTTAACCTATCTTGTGCATCCAAAAAGTTCATTTGTGTCTTTGAATTGACATTTATGTCATTTTCGTCCTCTCTAGGGTTATTTATGTGCAATTAAGGTTTTTAACCTATCTTGTGCATCGAACAAGTTCATTTGTGTCGTTGGATTAACATTTAGGTCATTTCCGTCCTCCCTTGGCTTATTCTTGTCCAATTAGGATTTTTAACCAATCTTGTGCATCCAATAAGTTCATTTGAGTCATTGGATTAACATTTAGGTCATTTTCGTCCTCCCTAGGCTTATTCTTGTGCAATTAGGGTTTTTAACCAATCTTGTGCATCCAATAAGTTCATTTGTGTCATTGGATTAACATTTAGGTCATTTTCGTCCTCCCTAGGCTTATTATTGTGCAATTAGGGTTTTTAACCAATCTTGTGCATCCAATAAGTTTGTTTGTGTCATTGGATTAACATTTAGGTCATTTTCGTCCTCCCTAGGGTTATTTATGGGCAATTATGGTTTTTAACCAATCATGTGCATCCAATAAGTTCATTTGTGTCATTGGATTAACATTTATGTCATTTTCGTCCTCCCTAGGCTTATTCTTGTGCAATTAGGGTTTTTAACCAATCTTGTGCATCCAATAAGTTCATTTGTGTCATTGGATTAACATTTAGGTCACTTTCGTCCTCCCTAGGCTTACTCTTGTGCAATTAGGACTTTTAACCAATCTTGTGCATCCAAAAAGTTCATTTGTGTCTTTGAATTGACATTTAGGTCATTTTCGTCCTCTCTAGGGTTATTTATGTCCAATTAGGGCTTTTAACCTATCTTGTGCATCCAAAAAGTTCATTTGTGTCTTTGAATTGACATTTATGTCATTTTCGTCCTCTCTAGGGTTATTTATGTGCAATTAAGGTTTTTAACCTATCTTGTGCATCGAACAAGTTCATTTGTGTCGTTGGATTAACATTTAGGTCATTTCCGTCCTCCCAAGGCTTATTCTTGTCCAATTAGGGTTTTTAACCAATCTTGTGCATCCAATAAGTTCATTTGTGTCATTGGATTAACATTTAGGTCATTTTCGCCCTCCCCAGGCTTATTCTTGTGCAATTAGAGCTATTAACCAATCTTTAGCATCCAAAAAGTTCATTTGTGTCTTTGAATTGACATTTTGGTCATTTTCGTCCTCTTTAGGGTTATTTATGTCCAATTAGGGTTTTTAACCTATCTTTTGCACCGAACAAGTTCATTTGTGTCATTGAATTAAATTTTAGGTCATTTCCGTCCTCCCTAGGCTTATTCTTGTGCAATTAGGGTTTTTAACCAATCTTGTGCATCCAATAAGTTTATTTGTGTCATTGGATTAACATTTAGGTCATTTTCGTCCTCCCTAGGGTTTTTTATTGGCAATTATGGTTTTTAACCAATCATGTGCATCCAATTAGTTCATTTGTGTCATTGAATTAACATTTATGTCATTTTCGTCCTCCCTAGGCTTATTCTTGTGCAATTAGGGTTTTTAACCAATCTTGTGCATCCAATAATTTCATTTGTGTCATTGGATTAACATTTAGGTCATTGTCGTCCTCCCTAGGCTTATTCTTGTGCAATTAGGACTTTTAACCAATCTTGTGCATCCAAAAAGTTCATTTGTGTCTTTGAATTGACATTTAGGTCATTTTCGTCCTCTCTAGGGTTATTTATGTCCAATTAGGGCTTTTAACCTATCTTGTGCATCCAAAAAGTTCATTTGTGTCTTTGAATTGACATTTATGTCATTTTCGTCCTCTCTAGGGTTATTTATGTGCAATTAAGGTTTTTAACCTATCTTGTGCATCGAACAAGTTCATTTGTGTCGTTGGAAAAACATTTAGGTCATTTCCGTCCTCCCTAGGCTTATTCTTGTCCAATTAGGGTTTTTAACCAATCTTGTGCATCCAATAAGTTCATTTGTGTCATTGGATTAACATTTAGGTCATTTTCGTCGTCTCTGGGGTTATTTATGTGCAATTATGGTTTTTAACCAATCTTGTACATCCAATAAGTTCATTTGTGTCATTGGATTAACATTTATGTCATTTTCGTCCTCCCCAAGCTTATTCTTGTGCAATTAGAGCTTTTAACCAATCTTTAGCATCCAAAAAGTTCATTTGTGTCTTTGAATTGACATTTTGGTCATTTTCGTCCTCTCTAGGGTTATTTATGTCCAATTAGGGTTTTTAACCTATCTTTTGCACCGAACAAGTTCATTTGTGTCATTGGATTAAATTTTAGGTCATTTCCGTCCTCCCTAGGCTTATTCTTGTGCAATTAGGGTTTTTAACCAATATTGTGCATCCAATAAGTTTATTTGTGTCATTGGATTAACATTTAGGTCATTTTCGTCCTCCCTAGGGTTTTTTATTGGCAATTATGGTTTTTAACCAATCATGTGCATCCAATTAGTTCATTTGTGTCATTGAATTAACATTTATGTCATTTTCGTCCTCCCTAGGCTTATTCTTGTGCAATTAGGGTTTTTAACCAATCTTGTGCATCCAATAATTTCATTTGTGTCATTGGATTAACATTTAGGTCATTTTCGTCCTCCCTAGGCTTATTCTTGTGCAATTAGGACTTTTAACCAATCTTGTGCATCCAAAAAGTTCATTTGTGTCTTTGAATTCACATTTAGGTCATTTTCGTCCTCTCTAGGGTTATTTATGTCCAATTAGGGCTTTTAACCTATCTTGTGCATCCAAAAAGTTCATTTGTGTCTTTGAATTGACATTTATGTCATTTTCGTCCTCTCTAGGGTTATTTATGTGCAATTAAGGTTTTTAACCTATCTTGTGCATCGAACAAGTTCATTTGTGTCGTTGGATTAACATTTAGGTCATTTCCGTCCTCCCTTGGCTTATTCTTGTCCAATTAGGGTTTTTAACCAATCTTGTGCATCCAATAAGTTCATTTGAGTCATTGGATTAACATTTAGGTCATTTTCGTCCTCCCTAGGCTTATTCTTGTGCAATTAGGACTTTTAACCAATCTTGTGCATCCAAAAAGTTCATTTGTGTCTTTGAATTGACATTTAGGTCATTTTCGTCCTCTCTAGGGTTATTTATGTCCAATTAGGGCTTTTAACCTATCTTGTGCATCCAAAAAGTTCATTTGTGTCTTTGAATTGACATTTTATGTCATTTTCGTCCTCTCTAGGGTTATTTATGTGCAATTAAGGTTTTTAACCTATCTTGTGCATCGAACAAGTTCATTTGTGTCGTTGGATTAACATTTAGGTCATTTCCGTCCTCCCTTGGCTTATTCTTGTCCAATTAGGGTTTTTAACCAATCTTGTGCATCCAATAAGTTCATTTGAGTCATTGGATTAACATTTAGGTCATTTTCGTCCTCCCTAGGCTTATTCTTGTGCAATTAGGGTTTTTAACCAATCTTGTGCATCCAATAAGTTCATTTGTGTCATTGGATTAACATTTAGGTCATTTTTGTCCTCCCTAGGCTTATTCTTGTGCAATTAGGGTTTTTAACCAATCTTGTGCATCCAATAAGTTTATTTGTGTCATTGGATTAACATTTAGGTCATTTTCGTCCTCCCTAGGGTTATTTATGGGCAATTATGGTTTTTAACCAATCATGTGCATCCAATAAGTTCATTTGTGTCATTGGATTAACATTTATGTCATTTTCGTCCTCCCTAGGCTTATTCTTGTGCAATTAGGGTTTTTAACCAATCTTGTGCATCCAATAAGTTCATTTGAGTCATTGGATTAACATTTAGGTCATTTTCGTCCTCCCTAGGCTTATTCTTGTGCAATTAGGGTTTTTAACCAATCTTGTGCATCCAATAAGTTCATTTGTGTCATTGGATTAACATTTAGGTCATTTTCGTCCTCCCTAGACTTATTCTTGTGCAATTAGGGTTTTTAACCAATCTTGTGCATCCAATAAGTTTATTTGTGTCATTGGATTAACATTTAGGTCATTTTCGTCCTCCCTAGGGTTATTTATGGGCAATTATGGTTTTTAACCAATCATGTGCATCCAATAAGTTCATTTGTGTCATTGGATTAACATTTATGTCATTTTCGTCCTCCCTAGGCTTATTCTTGTGCAATTAGGGTTTTTAACCAATCTTGTGCATCCAATAAGTTTATTTGTGTCATTGGATTAACATTTAGGTCATTTTCGTCCTCCCTAGGCTTATTCTTGTGCAATTAGGGGTTTTAACCAATCTTGTGCATCCAATAAGTTCATTTGTGTCATTGGATTAACATTTAGGTCATTTTCGTCCTCCCTAGGCTTATTCTTGTGCAATTAGGGTTTTTAACCAATCTTGTGCATCCAATAAGTTTATTTGTGTCATTGGATTAACATTTAGGTCATTTTCGTCCTCCCTAGGGTTATTTATGGGCAATTATGGTTTTTAACCAATCATGTGCATCCAATAAGTTCATTTGTGTCATTAGATTAACATTTATGTCATTTTCGTCCTCCCTAGGCTTATTCTTGTGCAATTAGGGTTTTTAACCAATCTTGTGCATCCAATAAGTTCATTTGTGTCATTGGATTAACATTTAGGTCATTTTCGTTCTCCCTAGGCTTATTCTTGTGCAATTAGGACTTTTAACCAATCTTGTGCATCCAAAAAGTTCATTTGTGTCTTTGAATTGACATTTAGGTCATTTTCGTCCACTCTAGGGTTATTTATGTCCAATTAGGGCTTTTAACCTATCTTGTGCATCCAAAAAGTTCATCTGTGTCTTTGAATTGACATTTATGTCATTTTCTTCCTCTCTAGGGTTATTTATGTGCAATTAAGGTTTTTAACCTATCTTGTGCATGGAACAAGTTCATTTGTGTCGTTGGATAAACATTTAGGTCATTTCCGTCCTCCCTAGGCTTATTCTTTTCCAATTAGGGTTTTTAACCAATCTTGTGCATCCAATAAGTTCATTTGTGTCATTGGATTAACATTTAGGTCATTTTCGTCGTCTTTAGGGTTATTTATGTGCAATTAGGGTTTTTAACCAATCTTGTGCATCCAATAAGTTCATTTGTGTCATTGGATTAACATTTAGGTCATTTTTGTCCTCCCTAGGCTTATTCTTGTGCAATTAGGGTTTTTAACCAATCTTGTGCATCCAATAAGTTTATTTGTGTCATTGGATTAACATTTAGGTCATTTTCGTCCTCCCTAGGCTTATTCTTGTGCAATTAGGGTTTTTAACCAATCTTGTGCATCCAATAAGTTTATTTGGGTCATTGGATTAACATTTAGGTCATTTTCGTCCTCCCTAGGGTTTTTTATGGGCAATTATGGTTTTTAACCAATCATGTGCATCCAATAAGTTCATTTGTGTCATTGGATTAACATTTATGTCATTTTCGTCCTCCCTAGGCTTATTCTTGTGGAATTAGGGTTTTTAACCAATCTTGTGCATCCAAAAAGTTCATTTGTGTCTTTGAATTGACATTTAGGTCATTTCCGTCCTCTCTAGGGTTATTTATGTCCAATTAGGGCTTTTAACCTATCTTGTGCATCCAAAAAGTTCATTTGTGTCTTTGAATTGACATTTATGTCATTTTCGTCCTCTCTAGGGTTATTTATGTGGAATTAAGGTTTTTAACCTATCTTGTGCATCGAACAAGTTCATTTGTGTCGTTGGATTAACATTTAGGTCATTTCCGTCCTCCCTAGGCTTATTCTTGTCCAATTAGGGTTTTTAACCAATCTTGTGCATCCAATAAGTTCATTTGTGTCATTGGATTAACATTTAGGTCATTTTCGTCCTCCCTAGGCTTATTCTTGTGCAATTAGGGTTTTTAACCAATCTTGTGCATCGAATAAGTTCATTTGTGTCATTGGATTAACATTTAGGTCATTTTCGTCCTCCCTAGGCTTATCCTTGTGCAATTAGGGCTTTTAACCAATCTTGTGCATCCTATAAGTTAATTTGTGTCTTTGAATTGACATTTAGGTCATTTTCGTCCTCTCTAGGGTTATTTATGTGTAATTAGGGTTTTTAACCAATCTTGTGCATCCAATAAGTTCATTTGTGTCATTGGATTAACATTTAGGTCATTTTCGTCGTCTCTAGGGTTATTTATGTGCAATTAGGGTTTTTAACCAATCTTGTGCATCCAATAAGTTCATTTGTGTCATTGGATTAACATTTATGTCATTTTCGTCCTCCCTAGGCTTATTCTTGTGCAATTAGGGTTTTTAACCAATCTTGTGCATCCAATAAGTTCATTTGTGTCATTGGATTAACATTTAGGTCACTTTCGTCCTCCCTAGGCTTACTCTTGTGCATTTAGGACTTTTAACCAATCTTGTGCATCCAAAAAGTTCATTTGTGTCTTTGAATTGACATTTAGGTCATTTTCGTCCTCTCTAGGGTTATTTATGTCCAATTAGGGCTTTTAACCTATCTTGTGCATCCAAAAAGTTCATTTGTGTCTTTGAATTGACATTTATGTCATTTTCGTCCTCTCTAGGGTTATTTATGTGCAATTAAGGTTTTTAACCTATCTTGTGCATCGAACAAGTTCATTTGTGTCGTTGGATTAACATTTAGGTCATTTCCGTCCTCCCAAGGCTTATTCTTGTCCAATTAGGGTTTTTAACCAATCTTGTGCATCCAATAAGTTCATTTGTGTCATTGGATTAACATTTAGGTCATTTTCGCCCTCCCTAGGCTTATTCTTGTGCAATTAGAGCTATTAACCAATCTTTAGCATCCAAAAAGTTCATTTGTGTCTTTGAATTGACATTTTGGTCATTTTCGTCCTCTCTAGGGTTATTTATGTCCAATTAGGGTTTTTAACCTATCTTTTGCACCGAACAAGTTCATTTGTGTCATTGAATTAAATTTTAGGTCATTTCCGTCCTCCCTAGGCTTATTCTTGTGCAATTAGGGTTTTTAACCAATCTTGTGCATCCAATAAGTTTATTTGTGTCATTGGATTAACATTTAGGTCATTTTCGTCCTCCCTAGGGTTTTTTATTGGCAATTATGGTTTTTAACCAATCATGTGCATCCAATTAGTTCATTTGTGTCATGGGATTAACATTTATGTCATTTTCGTCCTCCCTAGGCTTATTCTTGTGCAATTAGGGTTTTTAACCAATCTTGTGCATCCAATGAGTTCATTTGTATCATTGGATTAACATTTAGGTCATTTTCGTCCTCCCTAGGCTTATTCTTGTGCAATTAGGGTTTTTAACCAATCTTGTGCATCAAATAAGTTTATTTGTGTCATTGGATTAACATTTAGGTCATTTTCGTCCTCCCTAGGGTTTTTTATAGGCAATTATGGTTTTTAACCAATCATGTGCATCCAATAAGTTCATTTGTGTCATTTGATTAACATTTATGTCATTTTCGTCCTAACTAGGCTTATTCTTGTGCAATTAGGGTTTATAACCAATCTTGTGCATCCAATAAGTTCATTTGTGTCATTGGATTAACATTTAGGTCATTTTCGTCCTGCCTAGCCTTATTCTTGTGCAATTAGGACTTTTAACCAATCTTGTGCATCCAAAAAGTTCATTTGTGTCTTTGAATTGGCATTTAGGTCATTTTCGTCCTCTCTAGGGTTATTTATGTCCAATTAGGGCTTTTAACCTATCTTGTGCATCCAAAAAGTTCATTTGTGTCATTGGATTAACATTTAGGTCATTTTCGTCCTCCCTAGGCTTGTTCTTGTGCAATTAGGGTTTTTAACCAATCTTGTGCATCAAATAAGTTTATTTGTGTCATTGGATTAACATTTAGGTCATTTTCGTCCTCCCTAGGCTTATTCTTGTGCAATTAGGGTTTTTAACCAATCTTGTGCATCCAATAAGTTTATTTGTGTCATTGGATTAACAATTAGGTCATTTTCGTCCTCCCTAGGGTTTTTTATGGGCAGTTATGGTTTTTAACCAATCATGTGCTTCCAATAAGTTCATTTGTGTCATTGGATTAACATTTATGTCATTTTCGTCCTCCCTAGGCTAATTCTTGTGGAATTAGGGTTTTAACCAATCTTGTGCATCCAATAAGTTCATTTGTGTCATTGGATTAACATTTAGGTCCTTTTCGTCCTCCCTAGGCTTATTCTTGTGCAATTAGGACTTTTAACCAATCTTGTGCATCCAAAAAGTTCATTTGTGTCTTTGAATTGACATTTAGGTCATTTTCTTCCTCTCTACGTTTATTTATGTCCAATTAGGGCTTTTAACCTATCTTGTGCATCCAAAAAGTTCATTTGTGTCTTTGAATTGACATTTATGTCATTTTTCCTCTCTAGGGTTATTTATGTGCAATTAAGGTTTTTAACCTATCTTGTGCATTGAACAAGTTCATTTGTGTCGTTGGATTAACATTTAGGTCATTTCCGTCCTCCGTAGGCTTATTCTTGTCCAATTAGTGTTTTTAACCAATCTTGTGCATCCAATAAGTTCATTTGTGTCATTGGATTAACATTTAGGTCATTTTCGTCCTCCCTAGGGTTATTTATGGGCAATTAGGGTTTTTATCCAATCTTGTGCATCCAATAAGTTCATTTGTGTCATTGGATTAACATTTAGGTCATTTTCGTCCTCCCTAGGCTTATTCTTGTGCAATTAGGGTTTTTAACCAATCTTGTGCATCCAATAAGTTTATTTGTGTCATTGGATTAACATTTAGGTCATTTTCGTCCTCCCTAAGGTTTTTTATTGGCAATTATCGTTTTTAACCAATCATGTGCATCCAATTAGTTCATTTGTGTCATTGGATTAACATTTATTTCATTTTCGTCCTCCCTAGGCTTATTCTTGTGCAATTAGGGTTTTTAACCAATCTTGTGCATCCAATAAGTTCACTTGTGTCATTGGATTAACATTTAGGTCATTTTCATCCTCCCTAGGCTTATTCTTGTGCAATTAGGACTTTTAACCAATCTTGTGCATCCAAAAAGTTCATTTGTGTCTTTGAATTGACATTTAGGTCATTTTCGTCCTCTCTAGGGTTATTTATGTCCAATTAGGGCTTTTAACCTATCTTGTGCATCCAAAAAGTTCATTTGTGTCTTTGAATTGACATTTATGTCATTTTCGTCCTCTCTAGGGTTATTTATGTGCAATTAAGGTTTTTAACCTATCTTGTGCATCGAACAAGTTCATTTGTGTCGTTGGAAAAACATTTAGGTCATTTCCGTCCTCCCTAGGCTTATTCTTGTCCAATTAGGGTTTTTAACCAATCTTGTGCATCCAATAAGTTCATTTGTGTCATTGGATTAACATTTAGGTCATTTTCGTCGTCTCTAGGGTTATTTATGTGCAATTAGGGTTTTTAACCAATCTTGTACATCCAATAAGTTCATTTGTGTCATTGGATTAACATTTATGTCATTTTCGTCCTCCCCAAGCTTATTCTTGTGCAATTATAGCTTTTAACCAATCTTTAGCATCCAAAAAGTTCATTTGTGTCTTTGAATTGACATTTTGGTCATTTTCGTCCTCTCTAGGGTTATTTATGTCCAATTAGGGTTTTTAACCTATCTTTTGCACCGAACAAGTTCATTTGTGTCATTGGATTAAATTTTAGGTCATTTCCGTCCTCCCTAGGCTTATTCTTGTGCAATTAGGGTTTTTAACCAATATTGTGCATCCAATAAGTTTATTTGTGTCATTGGATTAACATTTAGGTCATTTTCGTCCTCCCTAGGGTTTTTTATTGGCAATTATGGTTTTCAACCAATCATGTGCATCCAATTAGTTCATTTGTGTCATTGAATTAACATTTATGTCATTTTCGTCCTCCCTAGGCTTATTCTTGTGCAATTAGGGTTTTTAACCAATCTTGTGCATCCAATAATTTCATTTGTGTCATTGGATTAACATTTAGGTCATTTTCGTCCTCCCTAGGCTTATTCTTGTGCAATTAGGACTTTTAACCAATCTTGTGCATCCAAAAAGTTCATTTGTGTCTTTGAATTGACATTTAGGTCATTTTCGTCCTCCCTAGGCTTATTCTTGTGCAATTAGGGTTTTTAACCAATCTTGTGCATCCAATAAGTTTATTTGTGTCATTGGATTAACATTTAGGTCATTTTCGTCCTCCCTAGGCTTATTCTTGTCCAATTAGGGTTTTTAACCAATCTTGTGCATCCAATAAGTTCATTTGTGTCATTGGATTAACATTTAGGTCATTTTCGTCATCCCTAGGCATATTCTTGTCGAATTAGGGTTTTTAACCAATCTTGTGCATCCAATAGGTGTGTTTGTGTCATTGGATGATCAATTAGGTCATTTTCGTCCTCCCTAGGCTTATTCTTGTCCAATTAGGGTTTTTAACCAATCTTGTGCATCCAATAAGTTGTGTTGTTTCATTGAATTAATATTTAGGTCATTTTCGTCCTCCCTAGGCATATTCTTGTCCAATTAGGGTTTTTAACCAATCTTGTGCATCCAATAGGTGTGTTTGTGTCATTTGATGATCAATTAGGTCATTTTCGTCCTCCCTAGGCTTATTCTTGTCTAATTAGGGTTTTTAACCAATCTTGTGCATCCAATAAGTTTGTTTGTTTCATTGAATTAATATTTAGGTCATTTTCTTCCTCCCTCAGCATATTCTTGTCCAATTAGGGTTTTTAACCAATCTTGTGCATCCAATAGGTGTGTTTGTGTCATTGGATGATCAATTAGGTCATTTTCGTCCTCCCTAGGCTTATTCTTGTCCAATTAGGGTTTTTAACCAATCTTGTGCATCCAATAAGTTGAGTTTTTTCATTGGATTAACATTTAGGTCATTTTCGTCCTCCCTAGGCTTATTCTTGTCCAATTAGGGTTTTTAACCAATCTTGTGCATACAATAAGTTCATTTGTGTCATTGGATTAACATTTAGGTCATTTTCGTCCTCCCTAGGCTTATTCTTGTCCAATTAGGGTTTTTAACCAATCTTGTGCATCCAATATGTTCATTTGTGTCATTTGATTAACATTTAGGTCATTTTCGTCCTCCATAGGCTTATTCTTGTGCAATTAGGGTTTTTAACCAATCTTGTGCACCCAATAAGTTCGTTTGTTTCATTGGATTAACATTTTGTTCATTTTCGTCCTCCCTAGGCTTATTTATGTGCAATTAGGGTTTTTAACCAATCTTGTGCATCCAAAAAGTTCATTTGTGTCATTGGATTCACATTTAGGTCATTTTCGTCCTCCCTAGGGTTATTTATGGGCAATTAGGGTTTTTAACCAATCTTGGGCATCCAATAAGTTTATTTGTCTCATTGGATTAACATTTAGGTCATTTTCGTCCTCTCTAGGGTTATTTATGTGCAATTAGGGTTTTTAACCAATCTTGTGCATCCAATAAGTTCATTTGTGTCATTGGATTAACATTTAGGTCATTTTCGTCCTCTCTAGGGTTATTTATGTGCAATTAGGGTTTTTAACCAATCTTGTGCATCCAATAAGTTCATTTGTGTCATTGGATTAACAATTAGGTCATTTTCGTCCTCCCTAGATTTATTCTTGTGCAATTAGGACTTTTAACCAATCTTGTGCATCCAAAAAATTCATTTGTGTCTTTGAATTGACATTTAGGTCATTTTCGTCCTCTCTAGGGTTATTTATGTCCAATTAGGGCTTTTAACCTATCTTGTGCATCCAAAAAGTTCATTTGTGTCTTTGAATTGACATTTATGTCATTTTCGTCCTCTCTAGGGTTATTTATGTGCAATTAAGGTTTTTAACCTATCTTGTGCATCGAACAAGTTCATTTGTGTCGTTGGATAAACATTTAGGTCATTTCCGTCCTCCCTAGGCTTATTCTTGCCCAATTAGGGTTTTTAACCAATCTTGTGCATCCAATAAGTTAATTTGTGTCATTGGATTAACATTTAGGTCATTTTCGTCCTCCCTAGGGTTATTTATGGGCAATTAGGGTTTTTAACCAATCTTGTGCATCCAATAAGTTCATTTGTCTCATTGGATTAACATTTAGGTCATTTTCGTCCTCTCTAGGGTTATTTATGTGCAATTAGGGTTTTTAACCAATCTTGTGCATCCAATAAGTTCATTTGTGTCATTGGATTAACAATTAGGTCATTTTCGTCCTCCCTAGATTTATTCTTGTGCAATTAGGACTTTTAACCAATCTTGTGCATCCAAAAAATTCATTTGTGTCTTTGAATTGACATTTAGGTCATTTTCGTCCTCTCTAGGGTTATTTATGTCCAATTAGGGCTTTTAACCTATCTTGTGCATCCAAAAAGTTCATTTGTGTCTTTGAATTGACATTTATGTCATTTTCGTCCTCTCTAGGGTTATTTATGTGCAATTAAGGTTTTTAACCTATCTTGTGCATCGAACAAGTTCATTTGTGTCGTTGGATTAACATTTAGGTCATTTCCGTCCTCCCAAGGCTTATTCTTGTCCAATTAGGGTTTTTAACCAATCTTGTGCATCCAATAAGTTCATTTGTGTCATTGGATTAACATTTAGGTCA
>JBBPBR010000008.1:21940998-21958292 GCA_037974775.1 Cicer pinnatifidum | reverse complement strand
GTTCATTTGTGTCATTGGATTAACATTTAGGTCATTTTCGTCCTCCCTAGGGTTATTTATGGGCAATTAGGGTTTTTATCCAATCTTGTGCATCCAATAAGTTCATTTGTGTCATTGGATTAACATTTAGGTCATTTTCGTCCTCCCTAGGCTTATTCTTGTGCAATTAGGGTTTTTAACCAATCTTGTGCATCCAATAAGTTTATTTGTGTCATTGGATTAACATTTAGGTCATTTTCGTCCT
The DNA here is from genome assembly GCA_037974775.1 of Cicer pinnatifidum. Lineage (NCBI taxonomy): Eukaryota > Viridiplantae > Streptophyta > Magnoliopsida > Fabales > Fabaceae > Cicer > Cicer pinnatifidum. The sequence goes on along the minus strand of JBBPBR010000008.1, from coordinate 21,958,048 downwards.
CCCTAGGGTTATTTATGTGCAATTATGGTTTTTAACCAATCATGTGCATCCAATAAGTTCATTTGTGTCATTGGATTAACATTTATGTCATTTTCGTCCTCCCTAGGCTTATTCTTGTGCAATTAGGGTTTTTAACCAATCTTGTGCATCCAATAAGTTCATTTGTGTCATTGGATTAACATTTAGGTCATTTTCGTCCTCCCTAGGCTTATTCTTGTGCAATTAGGACTTTTAACCAATCTTGTGCATCCAAAAAGTTCATTTGTGTCTTTGAATTTACATTTAGGTCATTTTCGTCCTCTCTAGGGTTATTTATGTCCAATTAGGGCTTTTAACCTATCTTGTGCATCCAAAAAGTTCATTTGTGTCTTTGAATTGACATTTATGTCATTTTCGTCCTCTCTAGGGTTATTTATGTGCAATTAAGCTTTTTAATCTATCTTGTGCATCGAACAAGTTCATTTGTGTCGTTGGATTAACATTTAGGTCATTTCCGTCCTCCCTAGGCTTATTCTTGTCCAATTAGGGTTTTTAACCAATCTTGTGCATCCAATAAGTTCATTTGTGTCTTTGAATTGACATTTATGTCATTTTCGTCCTCTCTAGGGTTATTTATGTGCAATTAAGGTTTTTAACCTATCTTGTGCATCGAACAAGTTCATTTGTGTCGTTGGATTAACATTTAGGTCATTTCCGTCCTCCCTAGGCTTATTCTTGTGCAATTAGGGTTTTTAACCAATCTTGTGCATCCAATAAGTTTATTTGTGTCATTGGATTAACATTTAGGTCATTTTCGTCCTCCCTAGGGTTTTTTATTGGCAATTATGGTTTTTAACCAATCATGTGCATCCAATTAGTTCATTTGTGTCATTGGATTAACATTTATGTCATTTTCGTCCTCCCTAGGCTTATTCTTGTGCAATTTGGGTTTTTAACCAATCTTGTGCATCCAATAAGTTCATTTGTGTCATTGGATTAACATTTAGGTCATTTTCGTCCTCCCTAGGCTTATTCTTGTGCAATTAAGACTTTTAACCAATCTTGTGCATCCAAAAAGTTCATTTGTGTCTTTGAATTGACATTTAGGTCATTTTCGTCCTCTCTAGGGTTATTTATGTCCAATTAGGGCTTTTAACCTATCTTGTGCATCCAAAAAGTTCATTTGTGTCTTTGAATTGACATTTATGTCATTTTCGTCCTCTCTAGGGTTATTTATGTGCAATTAAGGTTTTTAACCTATCTTGTGCATCGAACAAGTTCATTTGTGTCGTTGGATTAACATTTAGGTCATTTCCGTCCTCCCTAGGCTTATTCTTGTGCAATTAGGGTTTTTAACCAATCTTGTGCATCCAATAAGTTTATTTGTGTCATTGGATTAACATTTAGGTCATTTTCGTCCTCCCTAGGGTTTTTTATTGGCAATTATGGTTTTTAACCAATCATGTGCATCCAATTAGTTCATTTGTGTCATTGAATTAACATTTATGTCATTTTCGTCCTCCCTAGGCTTATTCTTGTGCAATTAGGGTTTTTAACCAATCTTGTGCATCCAATAATTTCATTTGTGTCATTGGATTAACATTTAGGTCATTTTCGTCCTCCCTAGGCTTATTCTTGTGCAATTAGGACTTTTAACCAATCTTGTGCATCCAAAAAGTTCATTTGTGTCTTTGAATTGACATTTAGGTCATTTTCGTCCTCTCTAGGGTTATTTATGTCCAATTAGGGCTTTTAACCTATCTTGTGCATCCAAAAAGTTCATTTGTGTCTTTGAATTGACATTTATGTCATTTTTGTCCTCTCTAGGGTTATTTATGTGCAATTAAGGTTTTTAACCTATCTTGTGCATCGAACAAGTTCATTTGTCTCGTTGGATTAACATTTAGGTCATTTCCGTCCTCCCTAGGCTTATTCTTGTCCAATTAGGGTTTTTAACCAATCTTGTGCATCCAATAAGTTCATTTGTGTCATTGGATTAACATTTAGGTCATTTTCGTCCTCCCTAGGCTTATTCTTGTGCAATTAGGGTTTTTAACCAATCTTGTGCATCCAAAAAGTTCATTTGTGTCTTTGAATTGACATTTATGTCATTTTCGTCCTCTCTAGGGTTATTTATGTGCAATTAAGGTTTTTAACCTATCTTGTGCATCGAACAAGTTCATTTGTGTCGTTGGATTAACATTTAGGTCATTTCCGTCCTCCCTAGGCTTATTCTTGTCCAATTAGTGTTTTTAACCAATCTTGTGCATCCAATAAGTTCATTTGTGTCATTGGATTAACATTTAGGTCATTTTCGTCCTCCCTAGGGTTATTTATGGGCAATTAGGGTTTTTATCCAATCTTGTGCATCCAATAAGTTCATTTGTGTCATTGGATTAACATTTAGGTCATTTTCGTCCTCCCTAGGCTTATTCTTGTGCAATTAGGGTTTTTAACCAATCTTGTGCATCCAATAAGTTTATTTGTGTCATTGGATTAACATTTAGGTCATTTTCGTCCTCCCTAGGGTTTTTTATGGGCAATTATGGTTTTTAACCAATCATGTGCTTCCAATAAGTTCATTTGTGTCATTGGATTAACATTTATGTCATTTTCGTCCTCCCTAGGCTAATTCTTGTGGAATTAGGGTTTTTAACCAATCTTGTGCATCCAATAAGTTCATTTGTGTCATTGGATTAACATTTAGGTCCTTTTCGTCCTCCCTAGGCTTATTCTTGTGCAATTAGGACTTTTAACCAATCTTGTGCATCCAAAAAGTTCATTTGTGTCTTTGAATTGACATTTAGGTCATTTTCTTCCTCTCTACGTTTATTTATGTCCAATTAGGGCTTTTAACCTATCTTGTGCATCCAAAAAGTTCATTTGTGTCTTTGAATTGACATTTATGTCATTTTTCCTCTCTAGGGTTATTTATGTGCAATTAAGGTTTTTAACCTATCTTGTGCATTGAACAAGTTCATTTGTGTCGTTGGATTAACATTTAGGTCATTTCCGTCCTCCGTAGGCTTATTCTTGTCCAATTAGTGTTTTTAACCAATCTTGTGCATCCAATAAGTTCATTTGTGTCATTGGATTAACATTTAGGTCATTTTCGTCCTCCCTAGGGTTATTTATGGGCAATTAGGGTTTTTATCCAATCTTGTGCATCCAATAAGTTCATTTGTGTCATTGGATAAACATTTAGGTCATTTTCGTCCTCCCTAGGCTTATTCTTGTGCAATTAGGGTTTTTAACCAATCTTGTGCATCCAATAAGTTTATTTGTGTCATTGGATTAACATTTAGGTCATTTTCGTCCTCCCTAGGGTTTTTTATGGGCAATTATGGTTTTTAACCAATCATGTGCATCCAAGAAGTTCATTTGTGTCATTGGATTAACATTTATGTCATTTTCGTCCTCCCTAAGCTTATTCTTGTGCAATTAGGGTTTTTAACCAATCTTGTGCATCCAATAGGTTCATTTGTGTCATTGGATTAATATTTAGGTCATTTTCGTCCTCCCTAGGATTATTCTTGTGCAATTAGGACTTTTAACCAATCTTGTGCATCCAAAAAGTTCATTTGTGTCTTTGAATTGACATTTAGGTCATTTTCGTCCTCTCTAGGGTTATTTATGTCCAATTAGGTCTTTTAACCTATCTTGTGCATCCAAAAAGTTCATTTGTGTCTTTGAACTGACATTTATGTCATTTTAGTCCTCTCTAGGGTTATTTATGTGCAATTAAGGTTTTTAACCTATCTTGTGCATCGAACAAGTTCATTTGTGTCGTTGGATTAACATTTAGGTCATTTCCGTCCTCCCTAGGCTTATTCTTGTCCAATTAGTGTTTTTAACCAATCTTGTGCATCCAATAAGTTCATTTGTGTCATTGGATTAACATTTAGGTCATTTTCGTCCTCCCTAGGGTTATTTATGGGCAATTAGGGTTTTTATCCAATCTTGTGCATCCAATAAGTTCATTTGTGTCATTGGATTAACATTTAGGTCATTTTCGTCCTCCCTAGGCTTATTCTTGTGCAATTAGGGTTTTTAACCAATCTTGTGCATCCAATAAGTTTATTTGTGTCATTGGATTAACATTTAGGTCATTTTCGTCCTCCCTAGGGTTTTTTATGGGCAATTATGGTTTTTAACCAATCATGTGCATCCAAGAAGTTCATTTGTGTCATTGGATTAACATTTATGTCATTTTCGTCCTCCCTAGGCTTATTCTTGTGCAATTAGGGTTTTTAACCAATCTTGTGCATCCAATAGGTTCATTTGTGTCATTGGATTAACATTTAGGTCATTTTCGTCCTCCCTAGGATTATTCTTGTGCAATTAGGACTTTTAACCAATCTTGTGCATCCAAAAAGTTCATTTGTGTCTTTGAATTGACATTTAGGTCATTTTCGTCCTCTCTAGGGTTATTTATGTCCAATTAGGTCTTTTAACCTATCTTGTGCATCCAAAAAGTTCATTTGTGTCTTTGAACTGACATTTATGTCATTTTAGTCCTCTCTAGGGTTATTTATGTGCAATTAAGGTTTTTAACCTATCTTGTGCATCGAACAAGTTCATTTGTTTCGTTGGATTAACATTTAGGTCATTTCCGTCCTCCCTAGGCTTATTCTTGTCCAATTAGGGGTTTTAACCAATCTTGTGCATCCAATAAGTTCATTTGTGTCATTGGATTAACAATTAGGTCATTTTCGTCCTCCCTAGATTTATTCTTGTGCAATTAGGACTTTTAACCAATCTTGTGCATCCAAAAAATTCATTTGTGTCTTTGAATTGACATTTAGGTCATTTTCGTCCTCTCTAGGGTTATTTATGTCCAATTAGGGCTTTTAACCTATCTTGTGCATCCAAAAAGTTCATTTGTGTCTTTGAATTGACATTTAGGTCATTTTCGTCCTCTCTAGGGTTATTTATGTGCAATTAAGGTTTTTAACCTATCTTGTGCATCGAACAAGTTCATTTGTGTCGTTGGATTAACATTTAGGTCATTTCCGTCCTCCCTAGGCTTATTCTTGTCCAATTAGTGTTTTTAACCAATCTTGTGCATCCAATAAGTTCATTTGTGTCATTGGATTAACATTTAGGTCATTTTCGTCCTCCCTAGGGTTATTTATGGGCAATTAGGGTTTTTATCCAATCTTGTGCATCCAATAAGTTCATTTGTGTCATTGGATTAACATTTAGGTCATTTTCGTCCTCCCTAGGCTTATTCTTGTGCAATTAGGGTTTTTAACCAATCTTGTGCATCCAATAAGTTTATTTGTGTCATTGGATTAACATTTAGGTCATTTTCGTCCTCCCTAGGGTTTTTTATGGGCAATTATGGTTTTTAACCAATCATGTGCATCCAAGAAGTTCATTTTTGTCATTGGATTAACATTTATGTCATTTTCGTCCTCCCTAAGCTTATTCTTGTGCAATTAGGGTTTTTAACCAATCTTGTGCATCCAATAGGTTCATTTGTGTCATTGGATTAACATTTAGGTCATTTTCGTCCTCCCTAGGATTATTCTTGTGCAATTAGGACTTTTAACCAATCTTGTGCATCCAAAAAGTTCATTTGTGTCTTTGAATTGACATTTAGGTCATTTTCGTCCTCTCTAGGGTTATTTATGTCCAATTAGGTCTTTTAACCTATCTTGTGCATCCAAAAAGTTCATTTGTGTCTTTGAACTGACATTTATGTCATTTTAGTCCTCTCTAGGGTTATTTATGTGCAATTAAGGTTTTTAACCTATCTTGTGCATCGAACAAGTTCATTTGTTTCGTTGGATTAACATTTAGGTCATTTCCGTCCTCCCTAGGCTTATTCTTGTCCAATTAGGGGTTTTAACCAATCTTGTGCATCCAATAAGTTCATTTGTGTCATTGGATTAACAATTAGGTCATTTTCGTCCTCCCTAGATTTATTCTTGTGCAATTAGGACTTTTAACCAATCTTGTGCATCCAAAAAATTCATTTGTGTCTTTGAATTGACATTTAGGTCATTTTCGTCCTCTCTAGGGTTATTTATGTCCAATTAGGGCTTTTAACCTATCTTGTGCATCCAAAAAGTTCATTTGTGACTTTGAATTGACATTTATGTCATTTTCGTCCTCTCTAGGGTTATTTATGTGCAATTAAGGTTTTTAACCTATCTTGTGCATCGAACAAGTTCATTTGTGTCGTTGGATTAACATTTAGGTCATTTCCGTCCTCCCTAGGCTTATTCTTGTCCAATTAGTGTTTTTAACCAATCTTGTGCATCCAATAAGTTCATTTGTGTCATTGGATTAACATTTAGGTCATTTTCGTCCTCCCTAGGGTTATTTATGGGCAATTAGGGTTTTTATCCAATCTTGTGCATCCAATAAGTTCATTTGTGTCATTGGATTAACATTTAGGTCATTTTCGTCCTCCCTAGGCTTATTCTTGTGCAATTAGGGTTTTTAACCAATCTTGTGCATCCAATAAGTTTATTTGTGTCATTGGATTAACATTTAGGTCATTTTCGTCCTCCCTAGGGTTTTTTATGGGCAATTATGGTTTTTAACCAATCATGTGCATCCAAGAAGTTCATTTTTGTCATTGGATTAACATTTATGTCATTTTCGTCCTCCCTAAGCTTATTCTTGTGCAATTAGGGTTTTTAACCAATCTTGTGCATCCAATAGGTTCATTTGTGTCATTGGATTAACATTTAGGTCATTTTCGTCCTCCCTAGGATTATTCTTGTGCAATTAGGACTTTTAACCAATCTTGTGCATCCAAAAAGTTCATTTGTGTCTTTGAATTGACATTTAGGTCATTTTCGTCCTCTCTAGGGTTATTTATGTCCAATTAGGTCTTTTAACCTATCATGTGCATCCAAAAAGTTCATTTGTGTCTTTGAACTGACATTTATGTCATTTTAGTCCTCTCTAGGGTTATTTATGTGCAATTAAGGTTTTTAACCTATCTTGTGCATCGAACAAGTTCATTTGTTTCGTTGGATTAACATTTAGGTCATTTCCGTCCTCCCTAGGCTTATTCTTGTCCAATTAGGGTTTTTAACCAATCTTGTGCATCCAATAAGTTCATTTGTGTCATTGGATTAACAATTAGGTCATTTTCGTCCTCCCTAGATTTATTCTTGTGCAATTAGGACTTTTAACCAATCTTGTGCATCCAAAAAATTCATTTGTGTCTTTGAATTGACATTTAGGTCATTTTCGTCCTCTCTAGGGTTATTTATGTCCAATTAGGGCTTTTAACCTATCTTGTGCATCCAAAAAGTTCATTTGTGTCATTGGATTAACATTTAGGTCATTTTCGTCCTCCCTAGGCTTATTCTTGTGCAATTAGGGCTTTTAACCAATCTTTAGCATCCAAAAAGTTCATTTGTGTCTTTGAATTGACATTTAGGTCTTTTTCGTCCTCTCTAGGGTTATTTATGTCCAATTAGGGTTTTTAACCTATCTTGTGCATCGACAAAGTTCATTTGTGTCATTGGATTAACATTTAGGTCATTTCCGTCCTCCCTAGGCTTATTCTTGTCCAATTAGGGTTTTTAACCAATCTTGTGCATCCAATAAGTTCATTTGTGTCATTGGATTAATATTTAGGTCATTTTCGTCCTCCCTAGGCTTTTTCTTGTGCAATTAGGGTTTTTAACCAATCTTGTGCATCCAATAAGTTCATTTGTGTCATTGGATTAACATTTAGGTCATTTTCGTCGTCTTTAGGGTTATTTATGTGCAATTAGGGTTTTTAACCAATCTTGTGCATCCAATAAGTTCATTTCTGTCATTGGATTAACATTTAGGTCATTTTCGCACTCCCTAGGGGTATTTATGGGCAATTATGGTTTTTAACCAATCTTGTGCATCCAATAAGTTCATTTGTGTCATTGGATTAACATTTTGGTCATTTTCGTCCTCCCTAGGCTTATTCTTGAGCAATTAGGGATTTTAACCACTCTTGTGCATCCAATAAAATCATTTGTGTCATTGGATTAACATTTAGGTCATTTTCGTCCTCTCTAGGGTTATTTATGTGCAATTAGGGTTTTTAACCAATCTTGTGCATCCAATAAGTTCATTTGTGTCATTGGATTAACATTTAGGTCATTTTCGTCCTCCCTAGGCTTATTCTTGTGCAATTAGGGCTTTTAACCAATCTTTAGCATCCAAAAAGTTCATTTGTGTCTTTGAATTGACATTTAGGTCTTTTTCGTCCTCTCTAGGGTTATTTATGTCCAATTAGGGTTTTTAACCTATCTTGTGCATCGACAAAGTTCATTTGTGTCATTGGATTAACATTTAGGTCATTTCCGTCCTCCCTAGGCTTATTCTTGTCCAATTAGGGTTTTTAACCAATCTTGTGCATCCAATAAGTTCATTTGTGTCATTGGATTAACATTTAGGTCATTTTCGTCGTCTCTAGGGTTATTTATGTGCAATTAGGGTTTTTAACCAATCTTGTGCATCCAATAAGTTCATTTGTGTCATTGGATTAACATTTGGGTCATTTTCGTCCTCCCTAGGCTTATTCTTGTGCAATTAGGGTTTTTAACCAATCTTGTGCATCCAATAAGTTCATTTGTGTCATTGGATTAACATTTAAGTCATTTTCGTCCTCCCTAGGCTTATTCTTGTGCAATTAGGGCTTTTAACCAATCTTGTGCATCCAAAAAGTTCATTTGTGTCTTTGAATTGACATTTAGGTCATTTTCGTCTTCTCTAGGGTTATTTATGTCCAATTAGGGCTTTTAACCTATCTTGTGCATCCAAAAAGTTCATTTGTGTCTTTGAATTGACATTTATGTCATTTTCGTCCTCTCTAGGGTTATTTATGTGCAATTAAGGTTTTTAACCTATCTTGTGCATCGAACAAGTTCATTTGTGTCGTTGGATAAACATTTAGGTCATTTCCGTCATCCCTAGGCTTATTGTTGTCCAATTAGGGTTTTTAACCAATCTTGTGCATCCAATAAGTTCATTTGTGTCATTGGATTAACATTTAGGTCATTTTCGTCGTCTCTAGGGTTATTTACGTGCAATTAGGGTTTTTAACCAATATTGTGCATCCAATAAGTTCATTTGTGTCATTGGATTAACATTTATGTCATTCTCGTCCTCCCTAGGCTTATTCTTGTGCAATTAGGACTTTTAACCAATCTTGTGCATCCAAAAAGTTCATTTGTGTCTTTGAATTGACATTTTGGTCATTTTCGTCCTCTCTAGGGTTATTTATGTCCAATTAGGGTTTTTAACCTATCTTGTGCATCGAACAAGTTCATTTGTGTCGTTGGATTAAATTTTAGGTCATTTTCGTCCTCCCTAGGCTTATTCTTGTCCAATTAGGGTTTTTAACCAATCTTGTGCATCCAATAAGTTAATTTGTGTCATTGGATTAACATTTAGGTCATTTTCGTCGTCTCTAGGGTTATTTATGTGCAATTAGGGTTTTTAACCAATCTTGTGCATCCAATAAGTTCATTTGTGTCATTGGATTAACATTTGGGTCATTTTCGTCCTCCCTAGGCTTATTCTTGTGCAATTAGGGTTTTTAACCAATCTTGTGCATCCAATAAGTTCATTTGTGTCATTGGATTAACATTTAGGTCATTTTCCTTCTCCCTAGGCTTATTCTTGTGCAATTAGGGTTTTTAACCAATCTTGTGCATCCAATAAGTTAATTTGTGTCATTGGATTAACATTTTGGTCATTTTCGTCCTCCCTAGGCTTATTCTTGTGCAATTAGGGTTTTTAACCAATCTTGTGCATCCAATAAGTTCATTTGTGTCATTGGATTAACATTTAGGTCATTTTCGTCGTCTCTAGGGTTATTTATGTGCAATTAGGGTTTTTAACCAATCTTGTGCATCCAATAAGTTCATTTGTGTCATTGGATTAACATTTAGGTCATTTTCGTCCTCCCTAGGGTTATTTATGGGCAATTAGGGTTTTTAACCAATCTTGTGCATCCAATAAGTTCATTTGTGTCATTGGATTAACATTTAGGTCATTTTCGTCCTCCCTAGGCTTATTCTTGTGCAATTAGGGTTTTTAACCAATCTTGTGCATCCAATAAGTTTATTTGTGTCATTGGATTAACATTTAGGTCATTTTCGTCCTCCCTAGGCTTATTCTTGTGCAATTAGGGTTTTTAACCAATCTTGTGAATCCAATAAGTTTATTTGTGTCATTGGATTAACATTTAGGTCATTTTCGTCCTCCCTAGGGTTTTTTATGGGTAATTATGGTTTTTAACCTATCATGTGCATCCAATAAGTTCATTTGTGTCATTGGATTAACATTTATGTCATTTTCGTCCTCCCTAGGCTTATTCTTGTGGAATTAGGGTTTTTAACCAATCTTGTGCATCCAATAAGTTTATTTGTGTCATTGGATTAACATTTAGGTCATTTTCGTCCTCCCTAGGCTTATTCTTGTGCAATTAGGACTTTTAACCAATCTTGTGCATCCAAAAAGTTCATTTGTGTCTTTGAATTGACATTTATGTCATTTTCGTCCTCTCTAGGGTTATTTATGTCCAATTAGGGCTTTTAACCTATCTTGTGCATCCAAAAAGTTCATTTGTGTCTTTGAATTGACATTTATGTCATTTTCGTCCTCTCTAGGGTTATTTATGTGCAATTAAGGTTTTTAACCTATCTTGTGCATCGAACAAGTTCATTTGTGTCGTTGGATTAACATTTAGGTCATTTCCGTCCTCCCTAGGCTTATTCTTGTCCAATTAGGGTTTTTAACCAATCTTGTGCATCCAATAAGTTCATTTGTGTCATTGGATTAACATTTAGGTCATTTTCGTCCTCCTTAGGCTTATTCTTGTGCAATTAGGGTTTTTAACCAATCTTGTGCATCCAATAAGTTCATTTGTGTCATTGGATTAACATTTAGGTCATTTTCGTCCTCCCTAGGCTTATTCTTGTGCAATTAGGGTTTTTAACCAATCTTGTGCATCCAATAAGTTTATTTGTGTCATTGGATTAACATTTAGGTCATTTTCGTCCTCCCTAGGGTTATTTATGGGCAATTATGGTTTTTAACCAATCTTGTGCATCCAATAAGTTCATTTGTGTCATTGAGTTAACATTTAGGTCATTTTCATCATCTCTAAGGTTTTTTATGTGCAATTAGGGTTTTTAACCAATCTTGTGTATCCAATAAGTTCATTTGTGTCATTGGATTAACATTTAGGTCATTTTCGTCCTCCCTAAGCTTATTCTTGTGCAATTAGGGTTTTTAACCAATCTTGTGCATCCAATAAGTTCATTTGTGTCATTGGATTAACATTTAGGTCATTTTCGTCGTCTTTAGGGTTATTTTTGTGCAATTAGGGTTTTTAACCAATCTTGTGCATCCAATAAGTTCATTTGTGTCATTGGATTAACATTTAGGTCATTTTCGTCCTCCCTAGGCTTATTCTTGTGCAATTAGGGCTTTTAACCAATCTTTAGCATCCAAAATGTTCATTTGTGTCTTTGAATTGACATTTAGGTCATTTTCGTCCTCTCTAGGGTTATTTATGTCCAATTAGGGTTTTTAACCTATCTTGTGCATCGAACAAGTTCATTTGTGTCATTGGATTAACATTTAGGTCATTTTCGTCCTCTCTAGGGTTATTTATGTGCAATTAGGGTTTTTAACCAATCTTGTGCATCCAATAAGTTCATTTGTGTCATTGGATTAACATTTAGGTCATTTTCGTCCTCCCTAGGCTTATTCTTGTGCAATTAGGGTTGTTAACCAATCTTGTGCATCCAATAAGTTCATTTGTGTCATTGGATTAACATTTTGGTCCTTTCCGTCCTCCCTAGGCTTATTCTTGTCCAATTAGGGTTTTTAACCAATCTTGTGCATCCAATAAGTTCATTTTTGTCATTGGATTAACATTTAGGTCATTTTCGTCCTCCCTAGGCTTATTCTTGTGCAATTAGGGTTTTTAACCAATCTTGTGCATCCAATAAGTTCATTTGTGTCATTGGATTAACATTTAGGTCATTTTCGTTGTCTTTAGGGTTATTTATGTGCAATTAGGGTTTTTAACCAATCTTGTGCATCCAATAAGTTCATTTGTGTCATTGGATTAACATTTAGGTCATTTTCGTTGTCTTTAGGGTTATTTATGTGCAGTTAGGGTTTTTAACCAATCTTGTGCATCCAATAAGTTCATTTGTGTCATTGGATTAACATTTCGGTCATTTCCGTCCTCCCTAGGCTTATTCTTGTGCAATTAGGGCTTTTAACCAATCTTGTGCATCCAATAAGTTCATTTGTGTCGTTGGATTAACATTTAGGTCATTTTCGTCCTCCCTAGGCTTATTCTTGTGCAATTAGGGTTTTTAACCAAACTTGTGCATCCAATAAGTTAATTTGTGTCATTGGATTAACATTTTGGTCATTTTCGTCCTCCCTAGGCTTATTCTTATGCAATTAGGGTTTTTAACCAATCTTGTGCATCCAATAAGTTCATTTGTGTCGTTGGACTAACATTTAGGTCATTTTCGTCCTCCCTATGCTTATTTATGTGCAATTAGGGTTTTTAACCAATCTTGTGCATCCAATAAGTTTATTTGTGTCATTGGATTAACATTTAGGTCATTTTCGTCGTCTTTAGGGTTATTTATGTGCAATTAGGGTTTTTAACCAATCTTGTGCATCCAATAAGTTCATTTGTGTCATTGGATTAACATTTAGGTCATTTTCGTCCTCCCTAGGGTTATTTATGGGCAATTATGGTTTTTAACCAATCTTGTGCATCCAATAAGTTCATTTGTGTCATTGGATTAACATTTAGGTCATTTCCGTCCTCCCTAGGCTTATTCTTGTCCAATTAGGGTTTTTAACCAATCTTGTGCATCCATTAAGTTCATTTGTGTCATTGGATTAACATTTAGGTCATTTTCGTCCTCCCTAGGCTTTTTCTTGTGCAATTAGGGTTTTTAACCAATCTTGTGCATCCAATAAGTTCATTTGGGTCATTGGATTAACATTTAGGTCATTTTCGTCGTCTTTAGGGTTATTTATGTGCAATTAGGGTTTTTAACCAATCTTGTGCATCCAATAAGTTCATTTCTGTCATTGGATTAACATTTAGGTCATTTTCGCACTCCCTAGGGGTATTTATGTGCAATTAGGGTTTTTAACCAATCTTGTGTTTCCAATAAGTTCATTTGTGTCATTGGATTAACATTTAGGTCATTTTCGTCCTCCCTAGATTTATTCTTGTTCAATTAGGACTTTTAACCAATCTTGTGCATCCAAAAAATTCATTTGTGTCTTTGAATTGACATTTAGGTCATTTTCGTCCTCTCTAGGGTTATTTATGTCCAATTAGGGCTTTTAACCTATCTTGTGCATCCAAAAAGTTCATTTGTGTCTTTGAATTGACATTTATGTCATTTTCGTCCTCTCTAGGGTTATTTATGTGCAATTAAGGTTTTTAACCTATCTTGTGCATCGAACAAGTTCATTTGTGTCGTTGGATAAACATTTAGGTCATTTCCGTCCTCCCTAGGCTTATTTTTGTCCAACTAGGGTTTTTAACCAATCTTGTGCATCCAATAAGTTCATTTGTGTCATTGGATTAACATTTAGGTCATTTTCGTCCTCCCTAGGGTTATTTATGGGCAATTAGGGTTTTTAACCAATCTTGTGCATCCAATAAGTTCATTTGTCTCATTGGATTAACATTTAGGTCATTTTCGTCCTCTCTAGGGTTATTTATGTGCAATTAGGGTTTTTAACCAATCTTGTGCATCCAATAAGTTCATTTGTGTCATTGGATTAACATTTAGGTCATTTTCGTCCTCCCTAGGCTTATTTATGTGCAATTAAGGTTTTTAACCTATCTTGTGCATCGAACAAGTTCATTTGTGTCGTTGGATAAACATTTAGGTCATTTCCGTCCTCCCTAGGCTTATTTTTGTCCAACTAGGGTTTTTAACCAATCTTGTGCATCCAATAAGTTCATTTGTGTCATTGGATTAACATTTAGGTCATTTTCGTCCTCCCTAGGGTTATTTATGTGCAATTAGGGTTTTTAACCAATCTTGTGCATCCAATAAGTTCATTTGTGTCATTGGATTAACATTTAGGTCATTTTCGTCGTCTCTAGGGTTATTTATGTGCAATTAGGGTTTTTAACCAATCTTGTGCATCCAATAAGTTCATTTGTGTCATTGGATTAACATTTGGGTCATTTTCGTCCTCCCTAGGCTTATTCTTGTGCAATTAGGGTTTTTAACCAATCTTGTGCATCCAATAAGTTCATTTGTGTCATTGGATTAACATTTAAGTCATTTTCGTCCTCCCTAGGCTTATTCTTGTGCAATTAGGGCTTTTAACCAATCTTGTGCATCCAAAAAGTTCATTTGTGTCTTTGAATTGACATTTAGGTCATTTTCGTCTTCTCTAGGGTTATTTATGTCCAATTAGGGCTTTTAACCTATCTTGTGCATCCAAAAAGTTCATTTGTGTCTTTGAATTGACATTTATGTCATTTTCGTCCTCTCTAGGGTTATTTATGTGCAATTAAGGTTTTTAACCTATCTTGTGCATCGAACAAGTTCATTTGTGTCGTTGGATAAACATTTAGGTCATTTCCGTCATCCCTAGGCTTATTGTTGTCCAATTAGGGTTTTTAACCAATCTTGTGCATCCAATAAGTTCATTTGTGTCATTGGATTAACATTTAGGTCATTTTCGTCGTCTCTAGGGTTATTTACGTGCAATTAGGGTTTTTAACCAATATTGTGCATCCAATAAGTTCATTTGTGTCATTGGATTAACATTTATGTCATTCTCGTCCTCCCTAGGCTTATTCTTGTGCAATTAGGACTTTTAACCAATCTTGTGCATCCAAAAAGTTCATTTGTGTCTTTGAATTGACATTTTGGTCATTTTCGTCCTCTCTAGGGTTATTTATGTCCAATTAGGGTTTTTAACCTATCTTGTGCATCGAACAAGTTCATTTGTGTCGTTGGATTAAATTTTAGGTCATTTTCGTCCTCCCTAGGCTTATTCTTGTCCAATTAGGGTTTTTAACCAATCTTGTGCATCCAATAAGTTAATTTGTGTCATTGGATTAACATTTAGGTCATTTTCGTCGTCTCTAGGGTTATTTATGTGCAATTAGGGTTTTTAACCAATCTTGTGCATCCAATAAGTTCATTTGTGTCATTGGATTAACATTTGGGTCATTTTCGTCCTCCCTAGGCTTATTCTTGTGCAATTAGGGTTTTTAACCAATCTTGTGCATCCAATAAGTTCATTTGTGTCATTGGATTAACATTTAGGTCATTTTCCTTCTCCCTAGGCTTATTCTTGTGCAATTAGGGTTTTTAACCAATCTTGTGCATCCAATAAGTTAATTTGTGTCATTGGATTAACATTTTGGTCATTTTCGTCCTCCCTAGGCTTATTCTTGTGCAATTAGGGTTTTTAACCAATCTTGTGCATCCAATAAGTTCATTTGTGTCATTGGATTAACATTTAGGTCATTTTCGTCCTCCCTAGGCTTATTCTTGTGCAATTAGGACTTTTAACCAATCTTGTGCATCCAAAGAGTTCATTTGTGTCTTTGAATTGACATTTAGGTCATTTTCGTCCTCTCTATGGTTATTTATGTCCAATTAGGGCTTTTAACCTATCTTGTGCATCCAAAAAGTTCATTTGTGTCTTTGAATTGACATTTATGTCATTTTCGTCCTCTCTAGGGTTATTTATGTGCAATTAAGGTTTTTAACCTATCTTGTGCATCGAACAAGTTCATTTGTGTCGTTGGATTAACATTTAGGTCATTTTCGTCCTCCCTAGGCTTATTCTTGTCCAATTAGGGTTTTTAACCAATCTTGTGCATCCAATAAGTTCATTTGTGTCATTGGATTAACATTTAGGTCATTTTCGTCCTCTCTAGGGTTATTTTTGTGCAATTAGGGTTTTTAACCAATCTTGTGCATCCAATAAGTTCATTTGTGTCATTGGATTAACATTTAGGTCATTTTCGTCCTCCCTAGGCTTATTCTTGTCCAATTAGGGTTTTTAACAACTGTTGTGCATCCAATAAGTTCATTTGTATCGTTGGATTAACATTTAGGTCATTTTCGTCCTCCCTAGGCTTATTCTTTTCCAATTAGGGTTTTTAACCAATCTTCACCAACCAAAAATTTCATTTGTGTCATTGGATGAACATTTAGGTCATTTTTGTCCTCCGTAGCCTTATTTATGTGCAATTAGGGTTTTTAACCAATCTTGTGTATCCAATAAGTTCATTTGTCTCATTGGATTAACATTTAGGTCATTTTCGTCCTCTCTAGGGTTATTTATGTGCAATTAGGGTTTTTAACCAATCTTGTGCATCCAATAAGTTCATTTGTGTCATTGGATTAACATTTAGGTCATTTTCGTCCTCCCTAGGCTTATTCTTGTCCAATTAGGGTTTTTAACAACTGTTGTGCATCCAATAAGTTCATTTGTATCATTGGATTAACAATTATGTCATTTTCGTCCTCCCTAGGCTTATTCTTTTCCAATTAGGGTTTTTAACCAATCTTCTGCAACCAAAAAGTTCATTTGTGTCATTGGATGAACATTTAGGTCATTTTTGTCCTCCGTAGCCTTATTTATGTGCAATTAGTGTTTTTAACCAATCTTGTGCATCCAATAAGTTCATTTGTCTCATTGGATTAACATTTAGGTCATTTTCGTCCTCTCTAGGGTTATTTATGTGCAATTAGGGTTTTTAACCAATCTTGTGCATCCAATAAGTTCATTTGTGTCATTGGATTAACATTTAGGTCATTTTCGTCCTCCCTAGGCTTATTCTTGTGCAATTAGGGCTTTTAACCAATCTTTAGCATCCAAAAAGTTCATTTGTGTCTTTGAATTGACATTTAGGTCTTTTTCGTCCTCTCTAGGGTTATTTATGTCCAATTAGGGTTTTTAACCTATCTTGTGCATCGACAAAGTTCATTTGTGTCATTGGATTAACATTTAGGTCATTTCCGTCCTCCCTAGGCTTATTCTTGTCCAAATTAGGGTTTTTAACCAATCTTGTGCATCC
>JBBPBR010000008.1:21896462-21918973 GCA_037974775.1 Cicer pinnatifidum | reverse complement strand
CTAGGGTTATTTATGTCCAATTAGGGTTTTTAACCTATCTTGTGCATCGACAAAGTTCATTTGTGTCATTGGATTAACATTTAGGTCATTTCCGTCCTCCCTAGGCTTATTCTTGTCCAAATTAGGGTTTTTAACCAATCTTGTGCATCCAATAAGTTCATTTGTGTCATTGGATTAACATTTAGGTCATTTTCGTCCTCCCTAGGCTTTTTCTTGTGCAATTAGGGTTTTTAACCAATCTTGTGCATCCAATAAGTTCATTTGTGTCATTGGATTAACATTTAGGTCATTTTCGTCGTCTTTAGGGTTATTTATGTGCAATTAGGGTTTTTAACCAATCTTGTGCATCCAATAAGTTCATTTGTGTCATTGGATTAACATTTAGGTCATTTTCGTCCCCTTAGGGTTATTTATGGGCAATTATGGTTTTTAACCAATCTTGTGCATCCAATAAGTTCATTTGTGTCATTGGATTAACATTTAGGTCATTTCCGTCCTCCCTAGGCTTATTCTTGTCCAATTAGGGTTTTTAACCAATCTTGTGCATCCATTAAGTTCATTTGTGTCATTGGATTAACATTTAGGTCATTTTCGTCCTCCCTAGGCTTTTTCTTGTGCAATTAGGGTTTTTAACCAATCTTGTGCATCCAATAAGTTCATTTGTGTCATTGGATTAACATTTAGGTCATTTTCGTCGTCTTTAGGGTTATTTATGTGCAATTAGGGTTTTTAACCAATCTTGTGCATCCAATAAGTTCATTTCTGTCATTGGATTAACATTTAGGTCATTTTCGCACTCCCTAGGGGTATTTATGGGCAATTATGGTTTTTAACCAATCTTGTGCATCCAATAAGTTCATTTGTGTCATTGGATTAACATTTTGGTCATTTTCGTCCTCCCTAGGCTTATTCTTGAGCAATTAGGGATTTTAACCACTCTTGTGCATCCAATAAAATCATTTGTGTCATTGGATTAACATTTAGGTCATTTTCGTCCTCTCTAGGGTTATTTATGTGCAATTAGGGTTTTTAACCAATCTTGTGCATCCAATAAGTTCATTTGTGTCATTGGATTAACATTTAGGTCATTTTCGTCCTCCCTAGGCTTATTCTTGTGCAATTAGGGCTTTTAACCAATCTTTAGCATCCAAAAAGTTCATTTGTGTCTTTGAATTGACATTTAGGTCTTTTTCGTCCTCTCTAGGGTTATTTATGTCCAATTAGGGTTTTTAACCTATCTTGTGCATCGACAAAGTTCATTTGTGTCATTGGATTAACATTTAGGTCATTTCCGTCCTCCCTAGGCTTATT
Organism: Cicer pinnatifidum; assembly: GCA_037974775.1. Classification (NCBI taxonomy): domain Eukaryota; kingdom Viridiplantae; phylum Streptophyta; class Magnoliopsida; order Fabales; family Fabaceae; genus Cicer; species Cicer pinnatifidum. The sequence goes on along the minus strand of JBBPBR010000008.1, from coordinate 21,917,662 downwards.
CTTGTCCAATTAGGGTTTTTAACCAATCTTGTGCATCCAATAAGTTCATTTGTGTCATTGGATTAACATTTAGGTCATTTTCGTCGTCCCTAGTCTTTTTCTTGTGCAATTAGGGTTTTTAACCAATCTTGTGCATCCAATAAGTTCATTTGTGTCATTGGATTAACATTTAGGTCATTTTCGTCGTCTTTAGGGTTATTTATGTGCAATTAGGGTTTTTAACCAATCTTGTGCATCCAATAAGTTCATTTGTGTCATTGGATTAACATTTAGGTCATTTTCGTCCTCCCTAGGGTTATTTATGGGCAATTATGGTTTTTAACCAATCTTGTGCATCCAATAAATTCATTTGTGTCATTGGATTAACATTTAGGTCATTTTCGTCCTCCCTAGGCTTATTCTTGTCCAATTAGGGTTTTTAACCAATCTTGTGCATCCATTAAGTTCATTTGTGTCATTGGATTAACATTTAGGTCATTTTCGTCCTCCCTAGGCTTTTTCTTGTGCAATTAGGGTTTTTAACCAATCTTGTGCATCCAATAAGTTCATTTGTGTCATTGGATTAACATTTAGGTCATTTTCGTCGTCTTTAGGGTTATTTATGTGCAATTAGGGTTTTTAACCAATCTTGTGCATCCAATAAGTTCATTTCTGTCATTGGATTAACATTTAGGTCATTTTCGCACTCCCTAGGGGTATTTATGGGCAATTATGGTTTTTAACCAATCTTGTGCATCCAATAAGTTCATTTGTGTCATTGGATTAACATTTTGGTCATTTTCGTCCTCCCTAGGCTTATTCTTGTGCAATTAGGGATTTTAACCACTCTTGTGCATCCAATAAAATCATTTGTGTCATTGGATTAACATTTAGGTCATTTTCGTCCTCTCTAGGGTTATTTATGTGCAATTAGGGTTTTTAACCAATCTTGTGCATCCAATAAGTTCATTTGTGTCATTGGATTAACATTTAGGTCATTTTCGTCCTCCCTAGGCTTATTCTTGTGCAATTAGGGCTTTTAACCAATCTTTAGCATCCAAAAAGTTCATTTGTGTCTTTGAATTGACATTTAGGTCTTTTTCGTCCTCTCTAGGGTTATTTATGTCCAATTAGGGTTTTTAACCTATCTTGTGCATCGACAAAGTTCATTTGTGTCATTGGATTAACATTTAGGTCATTTCCGTCCTCCCTAGGCTTATTCTTGTCCAATTAGGGTTTTTAACCAATCTTGTGCATCCAATAAGTTCATTTGTGTCATTGGATTAACATTTAGGTCATTTTCGTCGTCTCTAGGGTTATTTATGTGCAATTAGGGTTTTTAACCAATCTTGTGCATCCAATAAGTTCATTTGTGTCATTGGATTAACATTTAGGTCATTTTCGTCCTCCCTAGGCTTATTCTTGTGCAATTAGGGTTGTTAACCAATCTTGTGCATCCAATAAGTTAATTTGTGTCATTGGATTAACATTTTGGTCCTTTCCGTCCTCCCTAGGCTTATTCTTGTCCAATTAGGGTTTTTAACCAATCTTGTGCATCCAATAAGTTCATTTTTGTCATTGGATTAACATTTAGGTCATTTTCGTCCTCCCTAGGCTTATTCTTGTGCAATTAGGGTTTTTAACCAATCTTGTGCATCCAATAAGTTCATTTGTGTCATTGGATTAACATTTAGGTCATTTTCGTTGTCTTTAGGGTTATTTATGTGCAATTAGGGTTTTTAACCAATCTTGTGCATCCAATAAGTTCATTTGTGTCATTGGATTAACATTTAGGTCATTTTCGTTGTCTTTAGGGTTATTTATGTGCAATTAGGGTTTTTAACCAATCTTGTGCATCCAATAAGTTCATTTGTGTCATTGGATTAACATTTCGGTCATTTTCGTCCTCCCTAGGCTTATTCTTGTGCAATTAGGGCTTTTAACCAATCTTGTGCATCCAATAAGTTCATTTGTGTCATTGGATTAACATTTAGGTCATTTTCGTCCTCCCTAGGCTTATTCTTGTGCAATTAGGGTTTTTAACCAAACTTGTGCATCCAATAAGTTAATTTGTGTCATTGGATTAACATTTTGGTCATTTTCGTCCTCCCTAGGCTTATTCTTATGCAATTAGGGTTTTTAACCAATCTTGTGCATCCAATAAGTTCATTTGTGTCGTTGGACTAACATTTAGGTCATTTTCGTCCTCCCTATGCTTATTTATGTGCAATTAGGGTTTTTAACCAATCTTGTGCATCCAATAAGTTTATTTGTGTCATTGGATTAACATTTAGGTCATTTTCGTCGTCTTTAGGGTTATTTATGTGCAATTAGGGTTTTTAACCAATCTTGTGCATCCAATAAGTTCATTTGTGTCATTGGATTAACATTTCGGTCATTTCCGTCCTCCCTAGGCTTATTCTTGTGCAATTAGGGCTTTTAACCAATCTTGTGCATCCAATAAGTTCATTTGTGTCATTGGACTAACATTTAGGTCATTTTCGTCCTCCCTAGGCTTATTCTTGTGCAATTAGGGTTTTTAACCAAACTTGTGCATCCAATAAGTTAATTTGTGTCATTGGATTAACATTTTGGTCATTTTCGTCCTCCCTAGGCTTATTCTTGTGCAATTAGGGTTTTTAACCAATCTTGTGCATCCAATAAGTTCATTTGTGTCGTTGGATTAACAGTTAGGTCATTTTTGTCCTCCCTTGGCTTATTTATGTGCAATTAGGGTTTTTAACCACTCTTGTGCATCCAATAAGTTTATTTGTGTCATTGGATTAACATTTAGGTCATTTTCGTCCTCCCTAGGGTTATTTATGGGCAATTATGGTTTTTAACCAATCTTGTGCATCCAATAAGTTCATTTGTGTCATTGGATTAACATTTAGGTCATTTTCATCATCTCTAAGGTTTTTTATGTGCAATTAGGGTTTTTAACCAATCTTGTGCATCCAATAAGTTCATTTGTGTCATTGGATTAACATTTAGGTCATTTTCGTCCTCCCTAAGCTTATTCTTGTGCAATTAGGGTTTTTAACCAATCTTGTGCATCCAATAAGTTCATTTGTGTCATTGGATTAACATTTAGGTCATTTTCGTCGTCTTTAGGGTTATTTATGTGCAATTAAGGTTTTTAACCAATCTTGTGCATCCAATAAGTTCATTTGTGTCATTGGATTAACATTTCGGTCATTTCCGTCCTCCCTAGGCTTATTCTTGTGCAATTAGGGCTTTTAACCAATCTTTGCATCCAATAAGTTCATTTGTGTCATTGGATTAACATTTAGGTCATTTTCGTCCTCCCTAGGCTTATTCTTGTGCAATTAGGGTTTTTAACCAAACTTGTGCATCCAATAAGTTCATTTGTGTCATTGGATTAACATTTTGGTCATTTTCGTCCTCCCTAGGCTTATTCTTGTGCAATTAGGGTTTTTAACCAATCTTGTGCATCCAATAAGTTCATTTGTGTCGTTGGATTAACATTTAGGTCATTTTCGTCCTCCCTAGGCTTATTTATGTGCAATTAGGGTTTTTAACCAATCTTGTGCATCCAATAAGTTTATTTGTGTCATTGGATTAACATTTAGGTCATTTTCGTCCTCCCTAGGGTTATTTATGGGCAATTATGGTTTTTAACCAATCTTGTGCATCCAATAAGTTCATTTGTGTGATTGGATTAACATTTAGGTCATTTTCGTCGTCTCTAAGGTTATTTATGTGCAATTAGGGTTTTTAACCAATCTTGTGCATCCAATAAGTTCATTTGTGTTATTGGATTAACATTTAGGTCATTTTCGTCCTCCCTAGGGTTATTTATGGGCAATTATGGTTTTTAACCAATCTTGTGCATCCAATAAGTTCATTTGTGTCATTGGATTAACATTTAGGTCATTTTCGTCGTCTCTAAAGTTATTTAAGTGCAATTAGGGTTTTTAACCAATCTTGTGCTTCCAATAAGTTCATTTGTGTCATTGGATTAACATTTTGGTCATTTTCGTCCTCCCTAGGCTTATTCTTGTGCAATTAGGGATTTTAACCACTCTTGTGCATCCAATAAAATCATTTGTGTCATTGGATTAACATTTAGGTCATTTTCGTCCTCCCTAGGCTTATTTATGTGCAATTAGGGTTTTTAACCAATCTTGTGTATCCAATAAGTTTATTTGTGTCATTGGATTAACATTTAGGTCATTTTCGTACTCCCTAGGGTTATTTATGGGCAATTATGGTTTTTAACCAATCTTGTGCATCCAATAAGTTCATTTGTGTCATTGGATTAACATTTAGGTCATTTTCGTCGTCTCTAGGATTATTTATGTGCAACTAGGGTTTTTAACCAATCTTGTGCATCCAATTAGTTCATTTGTGTCATTGGATTAACATTTTGGTCATTTTCGTGCTCCCTAGGCTTATTCTTGTCAAATTAGGGTTTTTAACCAATCTTGTGCATCCAAAAAGTTCATTTGTGTCTTTGAATTGACATTTAGTTTATTTTCGTCCTCACTACGGTTATTTATGTCCAATAAGGGTTTTTAACCTATCTTGTGCATCGAACAAGTTCATTTGTGTCATTGCATTAACATTTAGGTCATTTTCGTCCTCTCTAGGGTTATTTATGTGCAATTAGGGTTTTTAACCAATCTTGTGCATCCAATAAGTTCATTTGTGTCTTTGAATTGACATTTAGGTCATTTTCGTCCTCCCTAGGCTTATTCTTGTGCAATTAGGGTTTTTAACCAATCTTGTGCATCCAATAAGTTCATTTGTGTCATTGGATTAACATTTAGGTCATTTTCGTCCTCCCTAAGCTTATTCTTGTGCAATTAGGGTTTTTAACCAATCTTGTGCATCCAATAAGTTCATTTGTGTCATTGGGTTAACATTTAGGTCATTTTCGTCGTCTTTAGGGTTATTTATGTGCAATTAAGGTTTTTAACCAATCTTGTGCATCCAATAAGTTCATTTGTGTCATTGGATTAACATTTCGGTCATTTCCGTCCTCCCTAGGCTTATTCTTGTGCAATTAGGGCTTTTAACCAATCTTTGCATCCAATAAGTTCATTTGTGTCATTGGATTAACATTTAGGTCATTTTCGTCCTCCCTAGGCTTATTCTTGTGCAATTAGGTTTTTTAACCAAACTTGTGCATCCAATAAGTTAATTTGTGTCATTGGATTAACATTTTGGTCATTTTCGTCCTCCCTAGGCTTATTCTTGTGCAATTAGGGTTTTTAACCAATCTTGTGCATCCAATAAGTTCATTTGTGTCGTTGGATTAACATTTAGGTCATTTTCGTCCTCCCTAGGCTTATTTATGTGCAATTAGGGTTTTTAACCAATCTTGTGCATCCAATAAGTTTATTTGTGTCATTGGATTAACATTTAGGTCATTTTCGTCGTCTTTAGGGTTATTTATGTGCAATTAGGGTTTTTAACCAATCTTGTGCATCCAATAAGTTCATTTGTGTCATTGGATTAACATTTCGGTCATTTCCGTCCTCCCTAGGCTTATTCTTGTGCAATTAGGGCTTTTAACCAATCTTGTGCATCCAATAAGTTCATTTGTGTCATTGGATTAACATTTAGGTCATTTTCGTCCTCCCTAGGCTTATTCTTGTGCAATTAGGGTTTTTAACCAAACTTGTGCATCCAATAAGTTAATTTGTGTCATTGGATTAACATTTTGGTCATTTTCGTCCTCCCTAGGCTTATTCTTATGCAATTAGGGTTTTTAACCAATCTTGTGCATCCAATAAGTTCATTTGTCTCGTTGGATTAACATTTAGGTCATTTTCGTCCTCCCTATGCTTATTTATGTGCAATTAGGGTTTTTAACCAATCTTGTGCATCCAATAAGTTTATTTGTGTCATTGGATTAACATTTAGGTCATTTTCGTCGTCTTTAGGGTTATTTATGTGCAATTAGGGTTTTTAACCAATCTTGTGCATCCAATAAGTTCATTTGTGTCATTGGATTAACATTTCGGTCATTTCCGTCCTCCCTAGGCTTATTCTTGTGCAATTAGGGTTTTTAACCAAACTTGTGCATCCAATAAGTTAATTTGTGTCATTGGATTAACATTTTGGTCATTTTCGTCCTCCCTAGGCTTATTCTTATGCAATTAGGGTTTTTAACCAATCTTGTGCATCCAATAAGTTCATTTGTGTCGTTGGACTAACATTTAGGTCATTTTCGTCCTCCCTATGCTTATTTATGTGCAATTAGGGTTTTTAACCAATCTTGTGCATCCAATAAGTTTATTTGTGTCATCGGATTAACATTTAGGTCATTTTCGTCGTCTTTAGGGTTATTTATGTGCAATTAGGGTTTTTAACCAATCTTGTGCATCCAATAAGTTCATTTGTGTCATTGGATTAACATTTCGGTCATTTCCGTCCTCCCTAGGCTTATTCTTGTGCAATTAGGGCTTTTAACCAATCTTGTGCATCCAATAAGTTCATTTGTGTCGTTGGATTAACATTTAGGTCATTTTCGTCCTCCCTAGGCTTATTCTTGTGCAATTAGGGTTTTTAACCAAACTTGTGCATCCAATAAGTTAATTTGTGTCATTGGATTAACATTTTGGTCATTTTCGTCCTCCCTAGGCTTATTCTTGTGCAATTAGGGTTTTTAACCAATCTTGTGCATCCAATAAGTTCATTTGTGTCGTTGGATTAACAGTTAGGTCATTTTAGTCCTCCCTTGGCTTATTTATGTGCAATTAGGGTTTTTAACCACTCTTGTGCATCCAATAAGTTTATTTGTGTCATTGGATTAACATTTAGGTCATTTTCGTCCTCCCTAGGGTTATTTATGGGCAATTATGGTTTTTAACCAATCTTGTGCATCCAATAAGTTCATTTGTGTCATTGAGTTAACATTTAGGTCATTTTCATCATCTCTAAGGTTTTTTATGTGCAATTAGGGTTTTTAACCAATCTTGTGCATCCAATAAGTTCATTTGTGTCATTGGATTAACATTTAGGTCATTTTCGTCCTCCCTAAGCTTATTCTTGTGCAATTAGGGTTTTTAACCAATCTTGTGCATCCAATAAGTTCATTTGTGTCATTGGATTAACATTTAGGTCATTTTCGTCGTCTTTAGGGTTATTTATGTGCAGTTAGGGTTTTTAACCAATCTTGTGCATCCAATAAGTACATTTGTGTCTTGGAATTGACATTTAGGTCATTTTCGTCCTCCCTAGGCTTATTCTTGTGCAATTAGGGTTTTTAACCAATCTTGTGCATCCAATAAGTTCATTTGTGTCATTGGATTAACATTTAGGTCATTTTCGTCCTCCCTAAGCTTATTCTTGTGCAATTAGGGTTTTTAACCAATCTTGTGCATCCAATAAGTTCATTTGTGTCATTGGGTTAACATTTAGGTCATTTTCGTCGTCTTTAGGGTTATTTATGTGCAATTAAGGTTTTTAACCAATCTTGTGCATCCAATAAGTTCATTTGTGTCATTGGATTAACATTTCGGTCATTTCCGTCCTCCCTAGGCTTATTCTTGTGCAATTAGGGCTTTTAACCAATCTTTGCATCCAATAAGTTCATTTGTGTCATTGGATTAACATTTAGGTCATTTTCGTCCTCCCTAGGCTTATTCTTGTGCAATTAGGTTTTTTAACCAAACTTGTGCATCCAATAAGTTAATTTGTGTCATTGGATTAACATTTTGGTCATTTTCGTCCTCCCTAGGCTTATTCTTGTGCAATTAGGGTTTTTAACCAATCTTGTGCATCCAATAAGTTCATTTGTGTCGTTGGATTAACAGTTAGGTCATTTTTGTCCTCCCTTGGCTTATTTATGTGCAATTAGGGTTTTTAACCACTCTTGTGCATCCAATAAGTTTATTTGTGTCATTGGATTAACATTTAGGTCATTTTCGTCCTCCGTAGGGTTATTTATGGGCAATTATGGTTTTTAACCAATCTTGTGCATCCAATAAGTTCATTTGTGTCATTGAGTTAACATTTAGGTCATTTTCATCATCTCTAAGGTTTTTTATGTGCAATTAGGGTTTTTAACCAATCTTGTGCATCCAATAAGTTCATTTGTGTCATTGGATTAACATTTCGGTCATTTCCGTCCTCCCTAGGCTTATTCTTGTGCAATTAGGGCTTTTAACCAATCTTGTGCATCCAATAAGTTCATTTGTGTCATTGGATTAACATTTAGGTCATTTTCGTCCTCCCTAGGCTTATTCTTGTGCAATTAGGGTTTTTAACCAAACTTGTGCATCCAATAAGTTAATTTGTGTCATTGGATTAACATTTTGGTCATTTTCGTCCTCCCTAGGCTTATTCTTATGCAATTAGGGTTTTTAACCAATCTTGTGCATCCAATAAGTTCATTTGTGTCGTTGGATTAACATTTAGGTCATTTTCGTCCTCCCTATGCTTATTTATGTGCAATTAGGGTTTTTAACCAATCTTGTGCATCCAATAAGTTTATTTGTGTCATTGGATTAACATTTAGGTCATTTTCGTCGTCTTTAGGGTTATTTATGTGCAATTAGGGTTTTTAACCAATCTTGTGCATCCAATAAGTTCATTTGTGTCATTGGATTAACATTTCGGTCATTTCCGTCCTCCCTAGGCTTATTCTTGTGCAATTAGGGTTTTTAACCAATCTTGTGCATCCAATAAGTTCATTTGTGTCATTGGATTAACATTTAGGTCATTTTCGTCCTCCCTAGGCTTATTCTTGTGCAATTAGGGTTTTTAACCAATCTTGTGCATCCAATAGGTGTGTTTGTGTCATTGGATGATCAATTAGGTCATTTTCGTCCTCCCTAGGCATATTCTTGTCCAATTAGGGTTTTTAACCAATCTTGTGCATCCAATAGGTATGTTGTGTCATTGGGTGATCAATTACGTCATTTTCGTCCTCCATAGGCATTTTCTTGTCCAATTAGGGTTTTTAACCAATCTTGTGCATCCAATAGGTGTGTTTGTGTCATTGGATGATCAATTAGGTCATTTTCGTCCTCCCTAGGCTTATTCTTGTCCAATTAGGGTTTTTAACCAATCTTGTGCATCCAATAAGTTCATTAGTGTCATTGGATGATCAATTAGCTGATTTTCGTCCTCCCTTGGCATGTTCTTGTCCAACTAGGGTTTTTAACCAATCTTGTGCATCCAATAGGTGTGTTTGTGTCATTGGATGATCAATTAGGTCATTTTCGTCCTCCCTAGGCTTATTCTTGTCCAATTAGGGTTTTTAACCAATCTTGTGCATCCAATAAGTTCATTAGTGTCATTGGATGATTAATTAGGTCATTTTCGTCCTCCCTAGGCTTATTCTTGTCCAATTAGGGTTTTTAACCAATCTTGTGCATCCAATAAGTTCATTTGTGTTATTGGATTAACATTTAGTTCAAAGTCGTCATCCCTAGGCATATTCTTGTCCAATTAGGGTTTTTAACCAATCTTGTGCATCCAATAGGTGTGTTTGTGTCATTGGATGATCAATTAGGTCATTTTCGTCCTCCCTAGGCATATTCTTGTCCAATTAGGGTTTTTAACCAATCTTGTGCATCCAATAGGTGTGTTTGTGGCAATGGTTGATCAATTAGGTCATTTTCGTCCTCCCTAGGCTTATTCTTGTCCAATTAGGTTTTTTAACAATTCTTGTGCATCCAATAGGTGTGTTTGTGTCATTGGATGATCAATTAGGCCATTTTTGTCCTCCCTAGGCTTATTCTTGTCCAATTAGGGTTTTTAACCAATCTTGTGCATCCAATAAGTTCATTTGTGTCATTGGATTAACATTTAGGTCATTTTCGTCCTCCCTAGGCTTATTCTTGTCCAATTAGGGTTTTTAACCAATCTTGTGCATCCAACAATAAGTTCATTTGTGTCATTGGATTAAAATTTAGGTCATTTTCGTCCTCCCTAGGCTTATTCTTGTGCAATTAGGGTTTTTAATCAATCTTGTGCATCCAAATAGTTTATTTGTGTCATTGGATTAACATTTAGGTCATTTTGGTCCTCTCTAGGCTTATTTATATGCAATTAGGGTTATTAACCAATCTTGTGCATCCAAAAAGTTCATTTGTGTCTTTGAATTGACATTTAGGTCATTTTCGGTCTCTCTAGGGTTATTTATGTGCAATTAGGGTTTTTAACCAATCTTGTGCATCCAATAAGTTCATTTGTGTCATTGGATTAACATTTAGGTCATTTTCGTCCTCCCTAGGCTTATTCTTGTGCAATTAGGGTTGTTAACCAATCTTGTGCATCCAATAAGTTAATTTGTGTCATTGGATTAACATTTTGGTCCTTTCCGTCCTCCCTAGGCTTATTCTTGTCCAATTAGGGTTTTTAACCAATCTTGTGCATCCAATAAGTTCATTTTTGTCATTGGATTAACATTTAGGTCATTTTCGTCCTCCCTAGGCTTATTCTTGTGCAATTAGGGTTTTTAACCAATCTTGTGCATCCAATAAGTTCATTTGTGTCATTGGATTAACATTTAGGTCATTTTCGTTGTCTTTAGGGTTATTTATGTGCAATTAGGGTTTTTAACCAATCTTGTGCATCCAATAAGTTCATTTGTGTCATTGGATTAACATTTAGGTCATTTTCGTTGTCTTTAGGGTTATTTATGTGCAGTTAGGGTTTTTAACCAATCTTGTGCATCCAATAAGTTCATTTGTGTCATTGGATTAACATTTCGGTCATTTCCGTCCTCCCTAGGCTTATTCTTGTGCAATTAGGGCTTTTAACCAATCTTGTGCATCCAATAAGTTCATTTGTGTCGTTGGATTAACATTTAGGTCATTTTCGTCCTCCCTAGGCTTATTCTTGTGCAATTAGGGTTTTTAACCAAACTTGTGCATCCAATAAGTTAATTTGTGTCATTGGATTAACATTTTGGTCATTTTCGTCCTCCCTAGGCTTATTCTTGTGCAATTAGGGTTTTTAACCAATCTTGTGCATCCAATAAGTTCATTTGTGTCGTTGGATTAACAGTTAGGTCATTTTAGTCCTCCCTTGGCTTATTTATGTGCAATTAGGGTTTTTAACCACTCTTGTGCATCCAATAAGTTTATTTGTGTCATTGGATTAACATTTAGGTCATTTTCGTCCTCCCTAGGGTTATTTATGGGCAATTATGGTTTTTAACCAATCTTGTGCATCCAATAAGTTCATTTGTGTCATTGAGTTAACATTTAGGTCATTTTCATCATCTCTAAGGTTTTTTATGTGCAATTAGGGTTTTTAACCAATCTTGTGCATCCAATAAGTTCATTTGTGTCATTGGATTAACATTTAGGTCATTTTCGTCCTCCCTAAGCTTATTCTTGTGCAATTAGGGTTTTTAACCAATCTTGTGCATCCAATAAGTTCATTTGTGTCATTGGATTAACATTTAGGTCATTTTCGTCGTCTTTAGGGTTATTTTTGTGCAATTAGGGTTTTTAACCAATCTTGTGCATCCAATAAGTTCATTTGTGTCATTGGATTAACATTTAGGTCATTTTCGTCCTCCCTAGGCTTATTCTTGTGCAATTAGGGCTTTTAACCAATCTTTAGCATCCAAAATGTTCATTTGTGTCTTTGAATTGACATTTAGGTCATTTTCGTCCTCTCTAGGGTTATTTATGTCCAATTAGGGTTTTTAACCTATCTTGTGCATCGAACAAGTTCATTTGTGTCATTGGATTAACATTTAGGTCATTTTCGTCCTCCCTAAGCTTATTCTTGTGCAATTAGGGTTTTTAACCAATCTTGTGCATCCAATAAGTTCATTTGTGTCATTGGATTAACATTTAGGTCATTTTCGTCGTCTTTAGGGTTATTTATGTGCAATTAGGGTTTTTAACCAATCTTGTGCATCCAATAAGTACATTTGTGTCTTTGAATTGACATTTAGGTCATTTTCGTCCTCCCTAGGCTTATTCTTGTGCAATTAGGGTTTTTAACCAATCTTGTGCATCCAATAAGTTCATTTGTGTCGTTGGATTAACATTTAGGTCATTTTCGTCCTCCCTAGGCTTATTTATGTGCAATTAGGGTTTTTAACCAATCTTGTGCATCCAATAAGTTTATTTGTGTCATTGGATTAACATTTAGGTCATTTTCGTCCTCCCTAGGGTTATTTATGGGCAATTATGGTTTTTAACCAATCTTGTGCATCCAATAAGTTCATTTGTGTCATTGAGTTAACATTTAGGTCATTTTCATCATCTCTAAGGTTTTTTATGTGCAATTAGGGTTTTTAACCAATCTTGTGCATCCAATAAGTTCATTTGTGTCATTGGATTAACATTTAGGTCATTTTCGTCCTCCCTAAGCTTATTCTTGTGCAATTAGGGTTTTTTACCAATCTTGTGCATCCAATAAGTTCATTTGTGTCATTGGATTAACATTTAGGTCATTTTCGTCGTCTTTAGGGTTATTTATGTGCAATTAGGGTTTTTAACCAATCTTGTGCATCCAATAAGTACATTTGTGTCTTTGAATTGACATTTAGGTCATTTTCGTCCTCCCTAGGCTTATTCTTGTGCAATTAGGGTTTTTAACCAATCTTGTGCATCCAATAAGTTCATTTGTGTCATTGGATTAACATTTAGGTCATTTTCGTCCTCCCTAAGCTTATTCTTGTGCAATTAGGGTTTTTAACCAATCTTGTGCATCCAATAAGTTCATTTGTGTCATTGGGTTAACATTTAGGTCATTTTCGTCGTCTTTAGGGTTATTTATGTGCAATTAAGGTTTTTAACCAATCTTGTGCATCCAATAAGTTCATTTGTGTCATTGGATTAACATTTCGGTCATTTCCGTCCTCCCTAGGCTTATTCTTGTGCAATTAGGGCTTTTAACCAATCTTTGCATCCAATAAGTTCATTTGTGTCATTGGATTAACATTTAGGTCATTTTCGTCCTCCCTAGGCTTATTCTTGTGCAATTAGGTTTTTTAACCAAACTTGTGCATCCAATAAGTTAATTTGTGTCATTGGATTAACATTTTGGTCATTTTCGTCCTCCCTAGGCTTATTCTTGTGCAATTAGGGTTTTTAACCAATCTTGTGCATCCAATAAGTTCATTTGTGTCGTTGGATTAACATTTAGGTCATTTTCGTCCTCCCTAGCCTTATTTATTTTTAATTAGGGTTTTTAACCAATCTAGTGCATCCAATAAGTTTATTTGTGTCATTGGATTAACATTTAGGTCATTTTCGTCCTCCCTAGGGTTATTTATGGGCAATTATGGTTTTTAACCAATCTTGTGCATCCAATAAGTTCATTTGTGTCATTGGATTAACATTTATGTCATTTTCGTCGTCTCTAAGGTTTTTTATGTGCAATTAGGGTTTTTAACCAATCTTGTGCATCCAATAAGTTCATTTGTGTCATTGGATTAACATTTAGGTCATTTTCGTGCTCCCTAGGCTTATTCTTGTCAAATTACGGTTTTTAACCAATCTTGTGCATCCAAAAAGTTCATTTGTGTCTTTGAATTGACATTTAGGTCATTTTCGTCCTCTCTAGGGTTATTTATGTCCAATTAGGGTTTTTAACCTATCTTGTGCATCGAACAAGTTCATTTGTGTCATTGGATTAACATTTAGGTCATTTTCGTCCTCTCTAGGGTTATTTATGTGCAATTAGGGTTTTTAACCAATCTTGTGCATCCAATAAGTTCATTTGTGTCATTGGATTAACATTTAGGTCATTTTTGTCCTCTCTAGGGTTATTTGTGTGCAATTAGGGTATTTAACCAATCTTGTGCATCCAATAAGTTCATTTGTGTCATTGGATTAACATTTAGGTCATTTTCGTCCTCCCTAGGCTTATTCTTGTGCAATTAGGGCTTTTAACCAATCTTGTGCATCCAATAAGTTCATTTGTGTCATTGGATTAACATTTAGGTCATTTTCGTCCACTCTAGGGTTATTTATGTCCAATTAGGGTTTTTAACCTATCTTGTGCATCGAACAAGTTCATTTGTGTCATTGGATTAACATTTAGGTCATTTTCGTCCTCTCTAGGGTTATTTATGTGCAATTAGGGTTTTTAACCAATCTTGTGCATCCAATAAGTTCATTTGTGTCGTTGGATTAACATTTAGGTCATTTTCGGGCTCCCTAGGCTTATTCTTGTGCAATTAGGGTTTTTAACCAATCTTGTGCATCCAATAAGTTAATTTGTGTCATTGGATTAACATTTTGGTCATTTTCGTCCTCCCTAGGCTTATTCTTGTGCAATTAGGGTTTTTAACCAATCTTGTGCATTCAATAAGTTCATTTGTGTCATTGGATTAACATTTAGGTCATTTTCGTCGTCTCTAGGGTTATTTATGTGCAATTAGGGTTTTTAACCAATCTTGGGCATCCAATAAGTTCATTTGTGTCATTGGATTAACATTTGGGTCATTTTCGTCCTCCCTAAGCTTATTCTTGTGCAATTAGGGTTTTTAACCAATCTTGTGCATCCAATAAGTTCATTTGTGTCATTGGATTAACATTTAGGTCATTTTCGTCCTCCCTAGGCTTATTCTTGTGCAATTAGGGTTTTTAACCAATCTTGTGCATCCAATAAGTTCATTTGTGTCGTTGGATTAACATTTAGGTCATTTTCGTCCTCCCTAGGCTTATTTATGTTCAATTAGGGTTTTTAACCAATCTAGTGCATCCAATAAGTTTATTTGTGTCATTGGATTAACATTTAGGTCATTTTCGTCCTCCCTATGCTTATTTATGTGCAATTATGGTTTTTAACCAATCTTGTGCATCCAATAAGTTCATTTGTGTCATTGGATTAACATTTAGGTCATTTTCGTCGTCTTTAGGGTTATTTATGTGCAATTAGGGATTTTAACCAATCTTGTGCATCCAATAAGTTCATTTGTGTCATTGGATTAACATTTCGGTCATTTCCGTCCTCCCTAGGCTTATTCTTGTGCAATTAGGGCTTTTAACCAATCTTGTGCATCCAATAAGTTCATTTGTGTCATTGGATTAACATTTAGGTCATTTTCGTCCTCCCTAGGCTTATTCTTGTGCAATTAGGGTTTTTAACCAAACTTGTGCATCCAATAAGTTAATTTGTGTCATTGGATTAACATTTTGGTCATTTTCGTCCTCCCTAGGCTTATTCTTGTGCAATTAGGGTTTTTAACCAATCTTGTGCATCCAATAAGTTCATTTGTGTTGTTGGATTAACAGTTAGGTCATTTTTGTCCTCCCTTGGCTTATTTATGTGCAATTAGGGTTTTTAACCACTCTTGTGCATCCAATAAGTTTATTTGTGTCATTGGATTAACATTTAGGTCATTTTCGTCCTCCCTAGGGTTATTTATGGGCAATTATGGTTTTTGACCAATCTTGTGCATCCAATAAGTTCATTTGTGTCATTGAGTTAACATTTAGGTCATTTTCATCATCTCTAAGGTTTTTTATGTGCAATTAGGGTTTTTAACCAATCTTGTGTATCCAATAAGTTCATTTGTGTCATTGGATTAACATTTAGGTCATTTTCGTCCTCCCTAAGCTTATTCTTGTGCAATTAGGGTTTTTAACCAATCTTGTGCATCCAATAAGTTCATTTGTGTCGTTGGATTAACAGTTAGGTCATTTTTGTCCTCCCTTGGCTTATTTATGTGCAATTAGGGTTTTTAACCACTCTTGTGCATCCAATAAGTTTATTTGTGTCATTGGATTAACATTTAGGTCATTTTCGTCCTCCCTAGGGTTATTTATGGGCAATTATGGTTTTTAACCAATCTTGTGCATCCAATAAGTTCATTTGTGTCATTGGATTAACATTTAGGTCATTTTCGTCGTCTCTAAGGTTTTTTATGTGCAATTAGGGTTTTTAACCAATCTTGTGCATCCAATAAGTTCATTTGTGTCATTGGATTAACATTTAGGTCATTTTCGTGCTCCCTAGGCTTATTCTTGTCAAATTACGGTTTTTAACCAATCTTGTGCATCCAAAAAGTTCATTTGTGTCTTTGAATTGACATTTAGGTCATTTTCGTCCTCTCTAGGGTTATTTATGTCCAATTAGGGTTTTTAACCTATCTTGTGCATCGAACAAGTTCATTTGTGTCATTGGATTAACATTTAGGTCATTTTCGTCCTCCCTAAGCTTATTCTTGTGCAATTAGGGTTTTTAACCAATCTTGTGCATCCAATAAGTTCATTTGTGTCATTGGATTAACATTTAGGTCATTTTCGTCGTCTTTAGGGTTATTTTTGTGCAATTAGGGTTTTTAACCAATCTTGTGCATCCAATAAGTTCATTTGTGTCATTGGATTAACATTTAGGTCATTTTCGTCCTCCCTAGGCTTATTCTTGTGCAATTAGGGCTTTTAACCAATCTTTAGCATCCAAAATGTTCATTTGTGTCTTTGAATTGACATTTAGGTCATTTTCGTCCTCTCTAGGGTTATTTATGTCCAATTAGGGTTTTTAACCTATCTTGTGCATCGAACAAGTTCATTTGTGTCATTGGATTAACATTTAGGTCATTTTCGTCGTCTTTAGGGTTATTTATGTGCAATTAGGGTTTTTAACCAATCTTGTGCATCCAATAAGTACATTTGTGTCTTGGAATTGACATTTAGGTCATTTTCGTCCTCCCTAGGCTTATTCTTGTGCAATTAGGGTTTTTAACCAATCTTGTGCATCCAATAAGTTCATTTGTGTCATTGGATTAACATTTAGGTCATTTTCGTCCTCCCTAAGCTTATTCTTGTGCAATTAGGGTTTTTAACCAATCTTGTGCATCCAATAAGTTCATTTGTGTCATTGGATTAACATTTAGGTCATTTTCGTCCTCTCTAGGGTTATTTATGTGCAATTAGGGTTTTTAACCAATCTTGTGCATCCAATAAGTTCATTTGTGTCATTGGATTAACATTTAGGTCATTTTCGTCCTCCCTAGGCTTATTCTTGTGCAATTAGGGTTTTTAACCAATCTTGTGCATCGAATAAGTTCATTTGTGTCATTGGATTAACATTTAGGTCATTTTCGTCCTCCCTAGGGTTATTTATGGGCAATTAGGGTTTTTAACCAATCTTGTGCATCCAATAAGTTCATTTGTGTCATTGGATTAACATTTAGGTCATTTTCGTCGTCTCTAGGGTTATTTATGTGCAATTAGGGTTTTTAACCAATCTTGTGCATCCAATAAGTTCATTTGTGTCATTGGATTAACATTTAGGTCATTTTCGTCCTCCCTAGGCTTATTCTTGTGCAATTAGGGTTTTTAACCAATCTTGTGCATCCAAAAAGTTCATTTGTGTCATTGGATTAACATTTAGGTCATTTTCGACCTCCCTAGGGTTATTTGTGGGCAATTAGGGTTTTTAACCAATCTTGTGCATCCAATAAGTTCATTTGTCTCATTGGATTAACATTTAGGTCATTTTCGTCCTCTCTACGGTTATTTATGTGCAATTAGGGTTTTTAACCAATCTTGTGCATCCAATAAGTTCATTTGTGTCATTGGATTAACATTTAGGTCATTTTCGTCCTCCCTAGGCTTATTCTTGTGCAATTAGGGTTTTTAACCAATCTTGTGCATCCAATAAGTTCATTTGTGTCATTGGATTAACATTTAGGTCATTTTCGTCCTCCCTAGGGTTATTCTTGTGCAATTAGGGTTTTTAACCAATCTTGTGCATCCAATAAGTTTATTTGTGTCATTGGATTAACATTTAGGTCATTTTCGTCCTCCCTAAGGTTTTTTATTGGCAATTATGGTTTTTAACCAATCATGTGCATCCAATTAGTTCATTTGTGTCATTGGATTAACATTTATGTCATTTTCGTCCTCCCTAGGCTTATTCTTGTGCAATTAGGGTTTTTAACCAATCTTGTGCATCCAATAAGTTCATTTGTGTCATTGGATTAACATTTAGGTCATTTTCGTCCTCTCTAGGGTTATTTGTGTGCAATTAGGGTTTTTAACCAATCTTGTGCATCCAATAAGTTCATTTGTGTCATTGGATTAACATTTAGGTCATTTTCGTCCTCCCTAGGCTTATTCTTGTGCAATTAGGGCTTTTAACCAATCTTGTGCATCCAATAAGTTCATTTGTGTCATTGGATTGACATTTAGGTCATTTTCGTCCACTCTATGGTTATTTATGTCCAATTAGGGTTTTTAACCTATCTTGTGCATCGAACAAGTTCATTTGTGTCATTGGATTAACATTTAGGTCATTTTCGTCCTCTCTAGGGTTATTTATGTGCAATTAGGGTTTTTTAACCAATCTTGTGCATCCAATAAGTTCATTTGTGTCGTTGGATTAACATTTAGGTCATTTTCGGGCTCCCTAGGCTTATTCTTGTGCAATTAGGGTTTTTAACCAATCTTGTGCATCCAATAAATTCATTTGTGTCATCGGATTAACATTTTGGTCATTTTCGTCCTCCCTAGGCTTATTTATGTGCAATTAGGGTTTTTAACCAATCTTGTGCATCCAATAAGTTCATTTGTGTCATCGGATTAACATTTTGGTCATTTTCGTCCTCCCTAGGCTTATTTATGTGCAATTAGGGTTTTTAACCAATCTTGTGCATCCAATAAGTTCATTTGTGTCATTGGATTAACATTTAGGTCATTTTCGTCCTCTCTAGGGTTATTTTTGTGCAATTAGGGTTTTTAACCAATCTTGTGCATCCAATAAGTTCATTTGTGTCATTGGATTAACATTTAGGTCATTTTCGTCCTCCCTAGGCTTATTCTTGTGCAATTAGGGTTGTTAACCAATCTTGTGCATCCAATAAGTTAATTTGTGTCATTGGATTAACATTTTGGTCCTTTCCGTCCTCCCTAGGCTTATTCTTGTCCAATTAGGGTTTTTAACCAATCTTGTGCATCCAATAAGTTCATTTTTGTCATTGGATTAACATTTAGGTCATTTTCGTCCTCCCTAGGCTTATTCTTGTGCAATTAGGGTTTTTAACCAATCTTGTGCATCCAATAAGTTCATTTGTGTCATTGGATTAACATTTAGGTCATTTTCGTTGTCTTTAGGGTTATTTATGTGCAATTAGGGTTTTTAACCAATCTTGTGCATCCAATAAGTTCATTTGTGTCATTGGATTAACATTTAGGTCATTTTCGTTGTCTTTAGGGTTATTTATGTGCAGTTAGGGTTTTTAACCAATCTTGTGCATCCAATAAGTTCATTTGTGTCATTGGATTAACATTTCGGTCATTTCCGTCCTCCCTAGGCTTATTCTTGTGCAATTAGGGCTTTTAACCAATCTTGTGCATCCAATAAGTTCATTTGTGTCGTTGGATTAACATTTAGGTCATTTTCGTCCTCCCTAGGCTTATTCTTGTGCAATTAGGGTTTTTAACCAATCTTGTGCATCCAATAAGTTAATTTGTGTCATTGGATTAACATTTTGGTCATTTTCGTCCTCTCTAGGGTTATTTATGTGCAATTAGGGTTTTTAACCAATCTTGTGCATCCAATAAGTTCATTTGTGTCATTGGATTAACATTTAGGTCATTTTCGTCCTCCCTAGGCTTATTCTTGTGCAATTAGGGCTTTTAACCAATCTTTAGCATCCAAAATGTTCATTTGTGTCTTTGAATTGACATTTAGGTCATTTTCGTCCTCTCTAGGGTTATTTATGTCCAATTAGGGTTTTTAACCTATCTTGTGCATCGAACAAGTTCATTTGTGTCATTGGATTAACATTTAGGTCCTTTCCGTCCTCCCTAGGCTTATTCTTGTCCAATTAGGGTTTTTAACCAATCTTGTGCATCCAATAAGTTCATTTTTGTCATTGGATTAACATTTAGGTCATTTTCGTCCTCCCTAGGCTTATTCTTGTGCAATTAGGGTTTTTAACCAATCTTGTGCATCCAATAAGTTCATTTGTGTCATTGGATTAACATTTAGGTCATTTTCGTTGTGTTTAGGGTTATTTATGTGCAATTAGGGTTTTTAACCAATCTTGTGCATCCAATAAGTTCATTTTTGTCATTGGATTAACATTTAGGTCATTTTCGTCCTCCCTAGGCTTATTCTTGTGCAATTAGGGCTTTTAACCAATCTTGTGCATCCAATAAGTTCATTTGTGTCATTGGATTAACATTTAGGTCATTTTCGTCCTCCCTAGGCTTATTCTTGTGCAATTAGGGTTTTTAACCAAACTTGTGCATCCAATAAGTTAATTTGTGTCATTGGATTAACATTTTGGTCATTTTCGTCCTCCCTAGGCTTATTCCTATGCAATTAGGGTTTTTAACCAATCTTGTGCATCCAATAAGTTCATTTGTGTCGTTGGATTAACATTTAGGTCATTTTCGTCCTCCCTATGCTTATTTATGTGCAATTAGGGTTTTTAACCAATCTTGTGCATCCAATAAGTTTATTTGTGTCATTGGATTAACATTTAGGTCATTTTCGTCGTCTTTAGGGTTATTTATGTGCAATTAGGGTTTTTAACCAATCTTGTGCATCCAATAAGTTCATTTGTGTCATTGGATTAACATTTCGGTCATTTCAGTCCTCCCTAGGCTAATTCTTGTGCAATTAGGGCTTTTAACCAATCTTGTGCATCCAATAAGTTCATTTGTGTCATTGGATTAACATTTAGGTCATTTTCGTCCTCCCTAGGCTTATTCTTGTGCAATTAGGGTTTTTAACCAAACTTGTGCATCCAATAAGATAATTTGTGTCATTGGATTAACATTTTGGTCATTTTCGTCGTCTTTAGGGTTATGTATGTGCAATTAAGGTTTTTAACCAATCTTGTGCATCCAATAAGTTCATTTGTGTCAATGGATTAACATTTCGGTCATTTTCGTCGTCTCTAAGGTTATTTATGTGCAATTAGGGTTTTTAACCAATCTTGTGCATCCAATAAGTTCATTTGTGTCATTGGATTAACATTTAGGTCATTTTCGTGCTCCCTAGGCTTATTCTTGTCCAATTACGGTTTTTAACCAATCTTGTGCATCCAAAAAGTTCATTTGTGTCTTTGAATTGACATTTAGGTCATTTTCGTCCTCTCTAGGGTTATTTATGTCCAATTAGGGTTTTTAACCTATCTTGTGCATCGAACAAGTTCATTTGTGTCATTGGATTAACATTTAGGTCATTTTCGTCCTCCCTAAGCTTATTCTTGTGCAATTAGGGTTTTTAACCAATCTTGTGCATCCAATAAGTTCATTTGTGTCATTGGATTAACATTTAGGTCATTTTCGTCGTCTTTAGGGTTATTT
>JBBPBR010000008.1:21877657-21895962 GCA_037974775.1 Cicer pinnatifidum | reverse complement strand
GGATTAACATTTAGGTCATTTTCGTCGTCTTTAGGGTTATTTATGTGCAATTAGGGTTTTTAACCAATCTTGTGCATCCAATAAGTTCATTTGTGTCATTGGATTAACATTTCGGTCATTTCCGTCCTCCCTAGGCTTATTCTTGTGCAATTAGGGCTTTTAACCAATCTTGTGCATCCAATAAGTTCATTTGTGTCGTTGGATTAACATTTAGGTCATTTTCGTCCTCCCTAGGCTTATTCTTGTGCAATTAGGGTTTTTAACCAAACTTGTGCATCCAATAAGTTAATTTGTGTCATTGGATTAACATTTTGGTCATTTTCGTCCTCCCTAGGCTTATTCTTGTGCAATTAGGGTTTTTAACCAATCTTGTGCATCCAATAAGTTCATTTGTGTCGTTGGATTAATAGTTAGGTCATTTTTGTCCTCCCTTGGCTTATTTATGTGCAATTAGGGTTTTTAACCACTCTTGTGCATCCAATAAGTTTATTTGTGTCATTGGATTAACATTTAGGTCATTTTCGTCCTCCCTAGGGTTATTTATGGGCAATTATTGTTTTTAACCAATCTTGTGCATCCAATAAGTTCATTTGTGTCATTGAGTTAACATTTAGGTCATTTTCATCATCTCTAAGGTTTTTTATGTGCAATTAGGGTTTTTAACCAATCTTGTGCATCCAATAAGTTCATTTGTGTCATTGGATTAACATTTAGGTCATTTTCGTCCTCCCTAAGCTTATTCTTGTGCAATTAGGGTTTTTAACCAATCTTGTGCATCCAATAAGTTCATTTGTGTCATTGGATTAACATTTAGGTCATTTTCGTCGTCTTTAGGGTTATTTATGTGCAATTAGGGTTTTTAACCAATCTTGTGCATCCAATAAGTACATTTGTGTCTTTGAATTGACATTTAGGTCATTTTCGTCCTCCCTAGGCTTATTCTTGTGCAATTAGGGTTTTTAACCAATCTTGTGCATCCAATAAGTTCATTTGTGTCGTTGGATTAACATTTAGGTCATTTTCGTCCTCCCTAGGCTTATTTATTTTTAATTAGGGTTTTTAACCAATCTAGTGCATCCAATAAGTTTATTTGTGTCATTGGATTAACATTTAGGTCATTTTCGTCCTCCCTAGGGTTATTTATGGGCAATTATGGTTTTTAACCAATCTTGTGCATCCAATAAGTTCATTTGTGTCATTGGATTAACATTTAGGTCATTTTCGTCGTCTCTAAGGTTTTTTATGTGCAATTAGGGTTTTTAACCAATCTTGTGCATCCAATAAGTTCATTTGTGTCATTGGATTAACATTTAGGTCATTTTCGTGCTCCCTAGGCTTATTCTTGTCAAATTACGGTTTTTAACCAATCTTGTGCATCCAAAAAGTTCATTTGTGTCTTTGAATTGACATTTAGGTCATTTTCGTCCTCTCTAGGGTTATTTATGTCCAATTAGGGTTTTTAACCTATCTTGTGCATCGAACAAGTTCATTTGTGTCATTGGATTAACATTTAGGTCATTTTCGTCCTCTCTAGGGTTATTTTTGTGCAATTAGGGTTTTTAACCAATCTTGTGCATCCAATAAGTTCATTTGTGTCATTGGATTAACATTTAGGTCATTTTCGTCCTCCCTAGGCTTATTCTTGTGCAATTAGGGTTTTTAACCAATCTTGTGCATCCAATAAGTTCATTTGTGTCATTGGATTAACATTTAGGTCATTTTCGTCCTCCCTAGGCTTATTTATGTGCAATTAGGAATTTTTACCAATCTTATGCATCCAAAAAGTTCTTTTTAGTCATTGGATTAACATTTAGGTCATTTTTGTCCTCCCTAGGCTTATTTATGGGCAGTTACCGTTTTTAACCAATCTTGTGCATCCAATAAGTTCATTTGTGTCATTGGATTATTATTTAGGTCATTTTTGTCCTCCCTAGTCTTATTCTTGTCCAATTAGGGTTTTTACCCAATCTTGTGCATCCAAAAAGTTAATTTGTGTCATTGGATTAACATTTAGGTCATTTTCGTCCTCTCTAGGATTATTTATGTGCAATTAGGGTTTTTAACCAATCTTGTGCATCCAATAAGTTCATTTGTGTCATTGGATTAGCATTTAGGTCATT
This sequence comes from Cicer pinnatifidum, assembly GCA_037974775.1. Classification (NCBI taxonomy): domain Eukaryota; kingdom Viridiplantae; phylum Streptophyta; class Magnoliopsida; order Fabales; family Fabaceae; genus Cicer; species Cicer pinnatifidum. The sequence goes on along the minus strand of JBBPBR010000008.1, from coordinate 21,893,842 downwards.
TTCGTCCTCCCTAGGCTTATTCTTGTCCAATTAGGGTTTTTAACCAATCTTGTGCAACCAAAAAGTTCATTTGTGTCATTGGATTAACATTTAGGTCATTTTCGTCCTCCCTAGGGTTATTTATGGGCAATTAGGGTTTTTAACCTATCTTGTGCATCCAATAAGTTCATTTGTGTCATTTGATTAACATTTAGGTCATTTTCGTCCTCCATAGGCTTATTCTTGTGCAATTAGGGTTTTTAACCAATCTTGTGCATCCAATAAGTTCGTTTGTGTCATTGGATTAACATTTTGGTCATTTTCGTCCTCCCTAGGCTTATTTATGTGCAATTAGGGTTTTTAACCAATCTTGTGCATCCAATAAGTTCATTTGTGTCATTGGATTAACATTTAGGTCATTTTCGTCCTCTCTAGGGTAATTTATGTGCAATTAGGGATTTTAACCAATCTTGTGCATCCAAAAAGTTGATTTGTATCTTTGAATACACATTTATGTCATTTTCGTCCTCTCTAGGGTTATTTATGTGCAATTAGGGTTTTTAACCAATCTTGTGCATCCAATAAGTTCATTTTTGTCATTGGATTAACATTTAGGTCATTTTCGTCCTCCCTAGGCTTATTCTTGTGCAATTAGGGTTTTTAACCAATCTTGTGCATCCAATAAGTTCATTTGTGTCATTGGATTAACATTTTGGTCATTTTCGTCCTCCCTAGGCTTATTTATGTGCAATTAGGGTTTTTAACCAATCTTGTCCATCCAATAAGTTCATTTGTGTCATTGGATTAACATTTAGGTCATTTTCGTCCTCCCTAGGGTTATTTATGGGCAATTAGGGTTTTTAACTAATCTTGTGCATCCAATAAGTTCATTTGTGTCATTGGATTAACATTTAGGTCATTTTCGTCCTCTCTAGGGTATTTTATGTGCAATTAGGGTTTTTAATCAATCTTGTGCATCCAAAAAGTTCATTTGTGGCTTTGAATTGACATTTAGGTCATTTTCGTCCTCTCTAGGGTTATTTATGTGCAATTAGGGTTTTTAACCATTTTTGTGCATCTAATAAGTTCATTTGGGTCATTGGATTAACATTTAGGTCATTTTTGTCCTCCTTAAGCTTATTCTTGTCTAATTAGGGGTTTTAACCAATCTTGTGCATCCAATAAGTTCATTTGTGTCATTGGATTAACATTTAGGTCATTTTCGTCCTCCCTAGGCTTATTCTTGTGCAATTAGGGTTTTTAACCAATCTTGTGCATCCAATAAGTTCATTTGTGTCGTTGGATTAACATTTAGGTCATTTTCGTCCTCCCTAGGCTTATTTATGTTCAATTAGGGTTTTTAACCAATCTAGTGCATCCAATAAGTTTATTTGTGTCATTGGATTAACATTTAGGTCATTTTCGTCCTCCCTATGCTTATTTATGTGCAATTATGGTTTTTAACCAATCTTGTGCATCCAATAAGTTCATTTGTGTCATTGGATTAACATTTAGGTCATTTTCGTCGTCTTTAGGGTTATTTATGTGCAATTAGGGATTTTAACCAATCTTGTGCATCCAATAAGTTCATTTGTGTCATTGGATTAACATTTCGGTCATTTCCGTCCTCCCTAGGCTTATTCTTGTGCAATTAGGGCTTTTAACCAATCTTGTGCATCCAATAAGTTCATTTGTGTCATTGGATTAACATTTAGGTCATTTTCGTCCTCCCTAGGCTTATTCTTGTGCAATTAGGGTTTTTAACCAAACTTGTGCATCCAATAAGTTAATTTGTGTCATTGGATTAACATTTTGGTCATTTTCGTCCTCCCTAGGCTTATTCTTGTGCAATTAGGGTTTTTAACCAATCTTGTGCATCCAATAAGTTCATTTGTGTTGTTGGATTAACAGTTAGGTCATTTTTGTCCTCCCTTGGCTTATTTATGTGCAATTAGGGTTTTTAACCACTCTTGTGCATCCAATAAGTTTATTTGTGTCATTGGATTAACATTTAGGTCATTTTCGTCCTCCCTAGGGTTATTTATGGGCAATTATGGTTTTTGACCAATCTTGTGCATCCAATAAGTTCATTTGTGTCATTGAGTTAACATTTAGGTCATTTTCATCATCTCTAAGGTTTTTTATGTGCAATTAGGGTTTTTAACCAATCTTGTGTATCCAATAAGTTCATTTGTGTCATTGGATTAACATTTAGGTCATTTTCGTCCTCCCTAAGCTTATTCTTGTGCAATTAGGGTTTTTAACCAATCTTGTGCATCCAATAAGTTCATTTGTGTCGTTGGATTAACAGTTAGGTCATTTTTGTCCTCCCTTGGCTTATTTATGTGCAATTAGGGTTTTTAACCACTCTTGTGCATCCAATAAGTTTATTTGTGTCATTGGATTAACATTTAGGTCATTTTCGTCCTCCCTAGGGTTATTTATGGGCAATTATGGTTTTTAACCAATCTTGTGCATCCAATAAGTTCATTTGTGTCATTGGATTAACATTTAGGTCATTTCCGTCCTCCCTAGGCTTATTCTTGTCCAATTAGGGTTTTTAACCAATCTTGTGCATCCAATAGGTGTGTTTGTGTCATTGGATGATCAATTAGGTCATTTTCGTCCTCCCTAGGCATATTCTTGTCCAATTAGGGTGTTTAACCAATCTAGTGCATCCAATAGGTGTGTTTGTGTCATTGGATGATCAATTAGGTCATTTTCGTCCTCCCTAGGCATATTCTTGTCCAATTAGGGTTTTTAACGAATCTTGTGCATCCAATAGGTGTGTTTGTGTCATTGGGTGATCAATTAGGTTATTTTCGTCCTCCCTAGGCTTATTCTTGTCCAATTAGGGTTTTTAACCAATCTTGTGCATCCAATAAGTTGGTTTGTGTCATTGGATTAACATTTAGGTCATTTTCGTCCTCCCTAGGCATATTCTTGTCCAATTAGGGTTTTTAACCAATCTTGTGCATCCAATAGGTGTGTTTGTGTCATTGGATGATCAATTAGGTTATTTTCGTGCTCCCTAGGGATATTCTTGTCCAATTAGGGTTTTTAACTAATCTTGTGCATCCAATAAGTTCATTTGTGTCATTGGATGATCAATTAGGTTATTTTCGTCCTCCCTAGGCATATTCTTGTCAAATTAGGGATTTTAACGAATCTTGTGCATCCAATAGGTGTGTTTGTGTCATTGGATGATCAATTAGGTTATTTTCGTCCTCCCTAGGCTTATTCTTGTCCAATTAGGGTTTTTAACCAATCTTGTGCATCCAATAAGTTGAGTTGTGTCATTGGATTAACATTTAGGTCATTTTCGTCCTCCCTAGGCTTATTCTTGTCCAATTAGGGTTTTTAACCAATCTTGTGCATCCGATAGGTTTGTTTGTGTCATTGAATTAATATTTAGGTCATTTTCGTCCTCCCTAGGCATATTCTTGTCCAATTAGGGTTTTTAACCAATCTTGTGCATCCAATAGGTGTGTTTGTGTCATTGGATGATCAATTAAGTTATTTTCGTCCTTCCTAGGCTTATTCTTGTCCAATTAGGGTTTTTAACAAATCTTGTGCATCCAATAGGTGTGTTTGTGTCATTGGATGATCAATTAGGTCATTTTCGTCCTCCTTAGGCATATTCTTGTTCAATTAAGGTTTTTAACCAATCTTGTGCATCCAATAGGTGTGTTTGTGTCATTGGATGATCAATTAGGTCATTTTCGTCCTCCCTAGGCTTATTCTTGTCCAATTAGGGTTTTTAACCAATCTTGTGCATCCAATAAGTTGAGTTGTGTCATTGGATTAACATTTAGGTCATTTTCGTCCTCCCTAGGCTTATTCTTGTCCAATTAGGGTTTTTAACCAATCTTGTGCATCCAATAGGTTCATTTGTGTCCTTGGATTAACATTTAGGTCATTTTCGTCCTCCCTATGCATATTCTTGTCCAATTAGGGTTTTTAACTAATCTTGTGCATGAAATAGGTGTGTTTGTGTCATTGGATGATCAATTAGGTCATTTTTGTCCTCCCTAGGCTTATTTTTGTCCAATTAGGGTTTTTAACCAATCTTGTGCATCCAATAAGTTCGTTTGTGTCATTGAATTAACATTTAAGTCATTTTCGTCCTCCCTAGGCATATTCTTGTCCAATTAAGGTTTTTAACCAATCTTGTGCATCCAATAGGTGTGTTTGTGTCATTGGATGATCAATTAGGTCATTTTCTTCCTCCCAAGGCTTATTCTTGTCCAATTTGGGTTTTTAACCAATCTTGTGCATCCAATAAGTTCATTTGTGTAATTGGAATATCAATTAGCTCATTTTCGTCCTCCCTAGGCATATTCTTGTCCAATTAGGGTTTTTAACCAATCTTGTGCATCCAATAGGTGTGTTTGTGTCATTGGATGATCAATTAGGTCATTTTCGTCCTCCCTAGGCTTATTCTTGTCCAATTAGGGTTTTTAACCAATCTTGTGCATCCAATATGTTTGTTTGTGTCATTGGATGCACAACATTTAGGTCATTTTCGTCCACCCTTGGCATATTCTTGTCCAATTAGGGTTTTTAACCAATCTTGTGCATCCAATAGGTGTGTTTGTGTCATTGGATGATCAATTAGGTCATTTTCGTCCTCCCTAGGCATATTCTTGTCCAATTAGGGTTTTTAACCAATCTTGTGCATCCAATAGGTTTGTTGTGTCATTGGATGATCAATTAGGTCATTTTCGTCCTCCCTAGGCATATTCTTGTCCAATTAGGGTTTTTAACCAATCTTGTGCATCCAATAACTTTGTTTGTGTCATTAAATTAATATTTAGGTCATTTTCGTCCTCCCTAGGCTTATTCTTGTCCAATTAGGGTTTTTAACCAATCTTGTGCATCCAATAGGTGTGTTTGTGTCATTGGATGATCAATTAGGTCATTTTCGTCCTCCCTAGGTATATTCTTGTCCAATTAGGGTTTTTAACCAATCTTGTGCATCCAATAAGTTGAGTTGTGTCATTGGATTAACATTTAGGTCATTTTCGTCCTCCATAGGCTTATTCTTGTCCAATTAGGGTTTTTAACCAATCTTGTGCATCCAATAAGTTGAGCTGTGTCATTGGATTAACATTTAGGTCATTTTCGTCCTCCCTAGGCTTATTCTTGTCCAATTAGGGTTTTTAACCAATCTTGTGCATCCAATAAGTTCATTTGTGTCATTGGATTAACATTTAGGTCATTTTCGTCCTCCCTAGGCTTATTCTTGTGCAATTAGGGCTTTTAACCAATCTTGTGCATCCAATAAGTTCATTTGTGTCATTGGATTAACATTTAGGTCATTTTCGTCCTCCCTAGGCTTATTCTTGTGCAATTAGGGTTTTTAACCAAACTTGTGCATCCAATAAGTTAATTTGTGTCATTGGATTAACATTTTGGTCATTTTCGTCCTCCCTAAGCTTATTCTTGTGCAATTAGGGTTTTTAACCAATCTTGTGCATCCAATAAGTTCATTTGTGTCATTGGATTAACATTTAGGTCATTTTCGTCGTCTTTAGGGTTATTTATGTGCAATTAAGGTTTTTAACCAATCTTGTGCATCCAATAAGTTCATTTGTGTCATTGGATTAACATTTAGGTCATTTTCGTCGTCTTTAGGGTTATTTATGTGCAATTAGGGTTTTTAACCAATCTTGTGCATCCAATAAGTACATTTGTGTCTTTGAATTGACATTTAGGTCATTTTCGTCCTCCCTAGGCTTATTCTTGTGCAATTAGGGTTTTTAACCAATCTTGTGCATCGAATAAGTTCATTTGTGTCATTGGATTAACATTTAGGTCATTTTCGTCCTCCCTAAGCTTATTCTTGTGCAATTAGGGTTTTTAACCAATCTTGTGCATCCAATAAGTTCATTTGTGTCATTGGATTAACATTTAGGTCATTTTCGTCGTCTTTAGGGTTATTTATGTGCAATTAGGGTTTTTAACCAATCTTGTGCATCCAATAAGTACATTTGTGTCTTGGAATTGACATTTAGGTCATTTTCGTCCTCCCTAGGCTTATTCTTGTGCAATTAGGGTTTTAAACCAATCTTGTGCATCCAATAAGTTCATTTGTGTCATTGGATTAACATTTAGGTCATTTTCGTCCTCCCTAAGCTTATTCTTGTGCAATTAGGGTTTTTAACCAATCTTGTGCATCCAATAAGTTCATTTGTGTCATTGGATTAACATTTAGGTCATTTTCGCCGTCTTTAGGGTTATTTATGTGCAATTAAGGTTTTTAACCAATCTTGTGCATCCAATAAGTTCATTTGTGTCATTGGATTAACATTTCGGTCATTTCCGTCCTCCCTAGGCTTATTCCTGTGCAATTAGGGCTTTTAACCAATCTTTGCATCCAATAAGTTCATTTGTGTCATTGGATTAACATTTAGGTCATTTTCGTCCTCCCTAGGCTTATTCTTGTGAAATTAGGGTTTTTAACCAAACTTGTGCATCCAATAAGTTAATTTGTGTCATTGGATTAACATTTTGGTCATTTTCGTCCTCCCTAGGCTTATTCTTGTGCAATTAGGGTTTTTAACCAATCTTGTGCATCCAATAAGTTCATTTGTGTCGTTGGATTAACAGTTAGGTCATTTTTGTCCTCCCTTGGCTTATTTATGTGCAATTAGGGTTTTTAACCACTCTTGTGCATCCAATAAGTTTATTTGTGTCATTGGATTAACATTTAGGTCATTTTCGTCCTCCCTAGGGTTATTTATGGGCAATTATGGTTTTTGACCAATCTTGTGCATCCAATAAGTTCATTTGTGTCATTGAGTTAACATTTAGGTCATTTTCATCATCTCTAAGGTTTTTTATGTGCAATTAGGGTTTTTAACCAATCTTGTGTATCCAATAAGTTCATTTGTGTCATTGGATTAACATTTAGGTCATTTTCGTCCTCCCTAAGCTTATTCTTGTGCAATTAGGGTTTTTAACCAATCTTGTGCATCCAATAAGTTCATTTGTGTCGTTGGATTAACAGTTAGGTCATTTTTGTCCTCCCTTGGCTTATTTATGTGCAATTAGGGTTTTTAACCACTCTTGTGCATCCAATAAGTTTATTTGTGTCATTGGATTAACATTTAGGTCATTTTCGTCCTCCCTAGGGTTATTTATGGGCAATTATGGTTTTTAACCAATCTTGTGCATCCAATAAGTTCATTTGTGTCATTGGATTAACATTTAGGTCATTTTCGTCCTCCCTAGGCTTATTCTTGTGCAATTAGGGTTTTTAACCAAACTTGTGCATCCAATAAGTTAATTTGTGTCATTGGATTAACATTTTGGTCATTTTCGTCCTCCCTAGGCTTATTCTTGTGCAATTAGGGTTTTTAACCAATCTTGTGCATCCAATAAGTTCATTTGTGTCGTTGGATTAACATTTAGGTCATTTTCGTCCTCCCTAGGCTTATTTATGTTCAATTAGGGTTTTTAACTAATCTAGTGCATCCAATAAGTTTATTTGTGTCATTGGATTAACATTTAGGTCATTTTCGTCCTCCCTAGGGTTATTTATGGGCAATTATGGTTTTTAACCAATCTTGTGCATCCAATAAGTTCATTTGTGTCATTAGATTAACATTTAGGTCATTTTCGTCGTCTCTAAGGTTATTTATGTGCAATTAGGGTTTTTAACCAATCTTGTGCATCCAATAAGTTCATTTGTGTCATTGGATTAACATTTAGGTCATTTTCGTGCTCCCTAGGCTTATTCTTGTCAAATTACGGTTTTTAACCAATCTTGTGCATCCAAAAAGTTCATTTGTGTCTTTGAATTGACATTTAGGTCATTTTCGTCCTCTCTAGGGTTATTTATGTCCAATTAGGGTTTTTAACCTATCTTGTGCATCGAACAAGTTCATTTGTGTCATTGGATTAACATTTAGGTCATTTTCGTCCTCTCTAGGGTTATTTATGTGCAATTAGGGTTTTTAACCAATCTTGTGCATCCAATAAGTTCATTTGTGTCATTGGATTAACATTTTGGTCATTTTCGTCCTCCCTAGGCTTATTCTTGTGCAATTAGGGTTTTTAACCAATCTTGTGCATCCAATAAGTTCATTTGTGTCATTGGATTAACATTTAGGTCATTTTCGTCGTCTTTAGGGTTATTTATGTGCAATTAAGGTTTTTAACCAATCTTGTGCATCCAATAAGTTCATTTGTGTCATTGGATTAACATTTCGGTCATTTCCGTCCTCCCTAGGCTTATTCTTGTGCAATTAGGGCTTTTAACCAATCTTTGCATCCAATAAGTTCATTTGTGTCATTGGATTAACATTTAGGTCATTTTCGTCCTCCCTAGGCTTATTCTTGTGCAATTAGGGTTTTTAACCAAACTTGTGCATCCAATAAGTTAATTTGTGTCATTGGATTAACATTTTGGTCATTTTCGTCCTCCCTAGGCTTATTCTTGTGCAATTAGGGTTTTTAACCAATCTTGTGCATCCAATAAGTTCATTTGTGTCGTTGGATTAACATATAGGTCATTTTCGTCCTCCCTAGGCTTATTTATGTGCAATTAGGGTTTTTAACCAATCTTGTGCATCCAATAAGTTTATTTGTGTCATTGGATTAACATTTAGGTCATTTTCGTCGTCTTTAGGGTTATTTATGTGCAATTAGGGTTTTTAACCAATCTTGTGCATCCAATAAGTTCATTTGTGTCATTGGATTAACATTTCGGTCATTTCCGTCCTCCCTAGGCTTATTCTTGTGCAATTAGGGCTTTTAACCAATCTTGTGCATCCAATGAGTTCATTTGTGTCATTGGATTAACATTTAGGTCATTTTCGTCCTCCCTAGGCTTATTCTTGTGCAATTAGGGTTTTTAACCAAACTTGTGCATCCAATAAGTTAATTTGTGTCATTGGATTAACATTTTGGTCATTTTCGTCCTCCCTAGGCTTATTCTTGTGCAATTAGGGTTTTTAACCAATCTTGTGCATCCAATAAGTTCATTTGTGTCGTTGGATTAACATTTAGGTCATTTTCGTCCTCCCTAGGCTTATTTATGTGCAATTAGGGTTTTTAACCAATCTTGTGCATCCAATAAGTTTATTTGTGTCATTGGATTAACATTTAGGTCATTTTCGTCCTCCCTAGGGTTATTTATGGGCAATTATGGTTTTTAACCAATCTTGTGCATCCAATAAGTTCATTTGTGTCATTGGATTAACATTTAGGTCATTTTCGTCGTCTCTAAGGTTATTTATGTGCAATTAGGGTTTTTAACCAATCTTGTGCATCCAATAAGTTCATTTGTGTCATTGGATTAACATTTAGGTCATTTTCGTCCTCCCTAGGCTTATTCTTGTCCAATTACGGTTTTTAACCAAACTTGTGCATCCAATAAGTTAATTTGTGTCATTGGATTAACATTTTGGTCATTTTCGTCGTCTTTAGGGTTATTTATGTGCAATTAAGGTTTTTAACCAATCTTGTGCATCCAATAAGTTCATTTGTGTCATTGGATTAACATTTCGGTCATTTTCGTCGTCTCTAAGGTTATTTATGTGCAATTAGGGTTTTTAACCAATCTTGTGCATCCAATAAGTTCATTTGTGTCATTGGATTAACATTTAGGTCATTTTCGTGCTCCCTAGGCTTATTCTTGTCCAATTACGGTTTTTAACCAATCTTGTGCATCCAAAAAGTTCATTTGTGTCTTTGAATTGACATTTAGGTCATTTTCGTCCTCTCTAGGGTTATTTATGTCCAATTAGGGTTTTTAACCTATCTTGTGCATCGAACAAGTTCATTTGTGTCATTGGATTAACATTTAGGTCATTTTCGTCCTCCCTAGGCTTATTCTTGTGCAATTAGGGTTTTTAACCAATCTTGTGCATCCAATAAGTTCATTTGTGTCATTGGATTAACATTTAGGTCATTTTCGTCGTCTTTAGGGTTATTTATGTGCAATTAGGGTTTTTAACCAATCTTGTGCATCCAATAAGTTCATTTGTGTCATTGGATTAACATTTAGGTCATTTTCGTTGTCTTTAGGGTTATTTATGTGCAATTAGGGTTTTTAACCAATCTTGTGCATCCAATAAGTTCATTTGTGTCATTGGATTAACATTTCGGTCATTTCCGTCCTCCCTAGGCTTATTCTTGTGCAATTAGGGCTTTTAACCAATCTTGTGCATCCAATAAGTTCATTTGTGTCATTGGATTAACATTTAGGTCATTTTCGTCCTCCCTAGGCTTATTCTTGTGCAATTAGGGTTTTTAACCAATCTTGTGCATCCAATAAGTTAATTTGTGTCATTGGATTAACATTTTGGTCATTTTCGTCCTCCCTAGGCTTATTCTTATGCAATTAGGGTTTTTAACCAATCTTGTGCATCCAATAAGTTCATTTGTGTCGTTGGACTAACATTTAGGTCATTTTCGTCCTCCCTATGCTTATTTATGTGCAATTAGGGTTTTTAACCAATCTTGTGCATCCAATAAGCTTATTTGTGTCATTGGATTAACATTTAGGTCATTTTCGTCGTCTTTAGGGTTATTTATGTGCAATTAGGGTTTTTAACCAATCTTGTGCATCCAATAAGTTCATTTGTGTCATTGGATTAACATTTCGGTCATTTCCGTCCTCCCTAGGCTTATTCTTGTGCAATTATGGCTTTTAACCAATCTTGTGCATCCAATAAGTTCATTTGTGTCATTGGATTAACATTTAGGTCATTTTCGTCCTCCCTAGGCTTATTCTTGTGCAATTAGGGTTTTTAACCAAACTTGTGCATCCAATAAGTTAATTTGTGTCATTGGATTAACATTTTGGTCATTTTCGTCCTCCCTAGGCTTATTCTTGTGCAATTAGGGTTTTTAACCAATCTTGTGCATCCAATAAGTTCATTTGTGTCGTTGGATTAACAGTTAGGTCATTTTTGTCCTCCCTTGGCTTATTTATGTGCAATTAGGGTTTTTAACCACTCTTGTGCATCCAATAAGTTTATTTGTGTCATTGGATTAACATTTAGGTCATTTTCGTCCTCCCTAGGGTTATTTATGGGCAATTATGGTTTTTAACCAATCTTGTGCATCCAATAAGTTCATTTGTGTCATTGGATTAACATTTAGGTCATTTTCATCATCTCTAAGGTTTTTTATGTGCAATTAGGGTTTTTAACCAATCTTGTGCATCCAATAAGTTCATTTGTGTCATTGGATTAACATTTAGGTCATTTTCGTCCTCCCTAAGCTTATTCTTGTGCAATTAGGGTTTTTAACCAATCTTGTGCATCCAATAAGTTCATTTGTGTCATTGGATTAACATTTAGGTCATTTTCGTCCTCTCTAGGGTTATTTATGTGCAATTAGGGTTTTTAACCAATCTTGTGCATCCAATAAGTTCATTTGTGTCATTGGATTAACATTTAGGTCATTTTCGTCCTCCCTAGGCTTATTCTTGTGCAATTAGGGTTGTTAACCAATCTTGTGCATCCAATAAGTTAATTTGTGTCATTGGATTAACATTTTGGTCCTTTCCGTCCTCCCTAGGCTTATTCTTGTCCAATTAGGGTTTTTAACCAATCTTGTGCATCCAATAAGTTCATTTTTGTCATTGGATTAACATTTAGGTCATTTTCGTCCTCCCTAGGCTTATTCTTGTGCAATTAGGGTTTTTAACCAATCTTGTGCATCCAATAAGTTCATTTGTGTCATTGGATTAACATTTAGGTCATTTTCGTTGTCTTTAGGGTTATTTATGTGCAATTAGGGTTTTTAACCAATCTTGTGCATCCAATAAGTTCATTTGTGTCATTGGATTAACATTTAGGTCATTTTCGTTGTCTTTAGGGTTATTTATGTGCAATTAGGGTTTTTAACCAATCTTGTGCATCCAATAAGTTCATTTGTGTCATTGGATTAACATTTCGGTCATTTTCGTCCTCCCTAGGCTTATTCTTGTGCAATTAGGGCTTTTAACCAATCTTGTGCATCCAATAAGTTCATTTGTGTCATTGGATTAACATTTAGGTCATTTTCGTCCTCCCTAGGCTTATTCTTGTGCAATTAGGGTTTTTAACCAAACTTGTGCATCCAATAAGTTAATTTGTGTCATTGGATTAACATTTTGGTCATTTTCGTCCTCCCTAGGCTTATTCTTATGCAATTAGGGTTTTTAACCAATCTTGTGCATCCAATAAGTTCATTTGTGTCGTTGGACTAACATTTAGGTCATTTTCGTCCTCCCTATGCTTATTTATGTGCAATTAGGGTTTTTAACCAATCTTGTGCATCCAATAAGTTTATTTGTGTCATCGGATTAACATTTAGGTCATTTTCGTCGTCTTTAGGGTTATTTATGTGCAATTAGGGTTTTTAACCAATCTTGTGCATCCAATAAGTTCATTTGTGTCATTGGATTAACATTTCGGTCATTTCCGTCCTCCCTAGGCTTATTCTTGTGCAATTAGGGCTTTTAACCAATCTTGTGCATCCAATAAGTTCATTTGTGTCGTTGGATTAACATTTAGGTCATTTTCGTCCTCCCTAGGCTTATTCTTGTGCAATTAGGGTTTTTAACCAAACTTGTGCATCCAATAAGTTAATTTGTGTCATTGGATTAACATTTTGGTCATTTTCGTCCTCCCTAGGCTTATTCTTGTGCAATTAGGGTTTTTAACCAATCTTGTGCATCCAATAAGTTCATTTGTGTCGTTGGATTAACATTTAGGTCATTTTCGTCCTCCCTAGGCTTATTTATTTTTAATTAGGGTTTTTAACCAATCTAGTGCATCCAATAAGTTTATTTGTGTCATTGGATTAACATTTAGGTCATTTTCGTCCTCCCTAGGGTTATTTATGGGCAATTATGGTTTTTAACCAATCTTGTGCATCCAATAAGTTCATTTGTGTCATTGGATTAACATTTAGGTCATTTTCGTCGTCTCTAAGGTTTTTTATGTGCAATTAGGGTTTTTAACCAATCTTGTGCATCCAATAAGTTCATTTGTGTCATTGGATTAACATTTAGGTCATTTTCGTGCTCCCTAGGCTTATTCTTGTCAAATTACGGTTTTTAACCAATCTTGTGCATCCAAAAAGTTCATTTGTGTCTTTGAATTGACATTTAGGTCATTTTCGTCCTCTCCAGGGTTATTTATGTCCAATTAGGGTTTTTAACCTATCTTGTGCATCGAACAAGTTCATTTGTGTCATTGGATTAACATTTAGGTCATTTTCGTACTCTCTAGGGTTATTTATGTGCAATTAGGGTTTTTAACCAATCTTGTGCATCCAATAAGTTCATTTGTGTCATTGGATTAACATTTAGGTCATTTTCGTCCTCCCTAGGCTTATTCTTGTGCAATTAGGGTTTTTAACCAATCTTGTGCATCCAATAAGTTAATTTGTGTCATTGGATTAACATTTTGGTCCTTTCCGTCCTCCCTAGGCTTATTCTTGTCCAATTAGGGTTTTTAACCAATCTTGTGCATCCAATAAGTTCATTTTTGTCATTGGATTAACATTTAGGTCATTTTCGTCCTCCCTAGGCTTATTCTTGTGCAATTAGGGTTTTTAACCAATCTTGTGCATCCAATAAGTTCATTTGTGTCATTGGATTAACATTTAGGTCATTTTCGTTGTCTTTAGGGTTATTTATGTGCAATTAGGGTTTTTAACCAATCTTGTGCATCCAATAAGTTCATTTGTGTCATTGGATTAACATTTAGGTCATTTTCGTTGTCTTTAGGGTTATTTATGTGCAATTAGGGTTTTTAACCAATCTTGTGCATCCAATAAGTTCATTTGTGTCATTGGATTAACATTTCGGTCATTTTCGTCCTCCCTAGGCTTATTCTTGTGCAATTAGGGCTTTTAACCAATCTTGTGCATCCAATAAGTTCATTTGTGTCATTGGATTAACATTTAGGTCATTTTCGTCCTCCCTAGGCTTATTCTTGTGCAATTAGGGTTTTTAACCAAACTTGTGCATCCAATAAGTTAATTTGTGTCATTGGATTAACATTTTGGTCATTTTCGTCCTCCCTAGGCTTATTCTTATGCAATTAGGGTTTTTAACCAATCTTGTGCATCCAATAAGTTCATTTGTGTCGTTGGACTAACATTTAGGTCATTTTCGTCCTCCCTATGCTTATTTATGTGCAATTAGGGTTTTTAACCAATCTTGTGCATCCAATAAGCTTATTTGTGTCATTGGATTAACATTTAGGTCATTTTCGTCGTCTTTAGGGTTATTTATGTGCAATTAGGGTTTTTAACCAATCTTGTGCATCCAATAAGTTCATTTGTGTCATTGGATTAACATTTCGGTCATTTCCGTCCTCCCTAGGCTTATTCTTGTGCAATTATGGCTTTTAACCAATCTTGTGCATCCAATAAGTTCATTTGTGTCATTGGATTAACATTTAGGTCATTTTCGTCCTCCCTAGGCTTATTCTTGTGCAATTAGGGTTTTTAACCAAACTTGTGCATCCAATAAGTTAATTTGTGTCATTGGATTAACATTTTGGTCATTTTCGTCCTCCCTAGGCTTATTCTTGTGCAATTAGGGTTTTTAACCAATCTTGTGCATCCAATAAGTTCATTTGTGTCGTTGGATTAACAGTTAGGTCATTTTTGTCCTCCCTTGGCTTATTTATGTGCAATTAGGGTTTTTAACCACTCTTGTGCATCCAATAAGTTTATTTGTGTCATTGGATTAACATTTAGGTCATTTTCGTCCTCCGTAGGGTTATTTATGGGCAATTATGGTTTTTAACCAATCTTGTGCATCCAATAAGTTCATTTGTGTCATTGAGTTAACATTTAGGTCATTTTCATCATCTCTAAGGTTTTTTATGTGCAATTAGGGTTTTTAACCAATCTTGTGCATCCAATAAGTTCATTTGTGTCATTGGATTAACATTTCGGTCATTTCCGTCCTCCCTAGGCTTATTCTTGTGCAATTAGGGCTTTTAACCAATCTTGTGCATCCAATAAGTTCATTTGTGTCATTGGATTAACATTTAGGTCATTTTCGTCCTCCCTAGGCTTATTCTTGTGCAATTAGGGTTTTTAACCAAACTTGTGCATCCAATAAGTTAATTTGTGTCATTGGATTAACATTTTGGTCATTTTCGTCCTCCCTAGGCTTATTCTTGTGCAATTAGGGTTTTTAACCAATCTTGTGCATCCAATAAGTTCATTTGTGTCGTTGGATTAACATTTAGGTCATTTTCGTCCTCCCTAGGCTTATTTATGTTCAATTAGGGTTTTTAACTAATCTAGTGCATCCAATAAGTTTATTTGTGTCATTGGATTAACATTTAGGTCATTTTCGTCCTCCCTAGGGTTATTTATGGGCAATTATGGTTTTTAACCAATCTTGTGCATCCAATAAGTTCATTTGTGTCATTAGATTAACATTTAGGTCATTTTCGTCGTCTCTAAGGTTATTTATGTGCAATTAGGGTTTTTAACCAATCTTGTGCATCCAATAAGTTCATTTGTGTCATTGGATTAACATTTAGGTCATTTTCGTGCTCCCTAGGCTTATTCTTGTCAAATTACGGTTTTTAACCAATCTTGTGCATCCAAAAAGTTCATTTGTGTCTTTGAATTGACATTTAGGTCATTTTCGTCCTCTCTAGGGTTATTTATGTCCAATTAGGGTTTTTAACCTATCTTGTGCATCGAACAAGTTCATTTGTGTCATTGGATTAACATTTAGGTCATTTTCGTCCTCTCTAGGGTTATTTATGTGCAATTAGGGTTTTTAACCAATCTTGTGCATCCAATAAGTTCATTTGTGTCATTGGATTAACATTTAGGTCATTTTCGTCCTCCCTAGGCTTATTCTTGTGCAATTAGGGTTTTTAACCAATCTTGTGCATCCAATAAGTTAATTTGTGTCATTGGATTAACATTTTGGTCATTTTCGTCCTCTCTAGGGTTATTTATGTGCAATTAGGGTTTTTAACCAATCATGTGCATCCAATAAGTTCATTTGTGTCATTGGATTAATATTTATGTCATTTTCGTCCTCCCTAGGCTTATTCTTGTGCAATTAGGGTTTTTAACCAATGTTGTGCATCCAATAAGTTCATTTGTGTCATTGGATTAACATTTAGGTCATTTTCGTCCTCCCTAGGCTTATTCTTGTGCAATTAGGACTTTTAACCAATCTTGTGCATCCAAAAAGTTCATTTGTGTCTTTCAATT
>JBBPBR010000008.1:21865796-21877647 GCA_037974775.1 Cicer pinnatifidum | reverse complement strand
GGTTATTTATGTGCAATTAGGGTTTTTAACCAATCTTGTGCATCCAATAAGTTCATTTGTGTCATTGGATTAACATTTAGGTCATTTTCGTGCTCCCTAGGCTTATTCTTGTCCAATTACGGTTTTTAACCAATCTTGTGCATCCAAAAAGTTCATTTGTGTCTTTGAATTGACATTTAGGTCATTTTCGTCCTCTCTAGGGTTATTTATGTCCAATTAGGGTTTTTAACCTATCTTGTGCATCGAACAAGTTCATTTGTGTCATTGGATTAACATTTAGGTCATTTTCGTCCTCTCTAGGGTTATTTATGTGCAATTAGGGTTTTTAACCAATCTTGTGCATCCAATAAGTTCATTTGTGTCATTGGATTAACATTTAGGTCATTTTCGTCGTCTCTAAGGTTATTTATGTGCAATTAGGGTTTTTAACCAATCTTGTGCATCCAATAAGTTCATTTGTGTCATTGGATTAACATTTAGGTCATTTTCGTGCTCCCTAGGCTTATTCTTGTCAAATTACGGTTTTTAACCAATCTTGTGCATCCAAAAAGTTCATTTGTGTCTTTGAATTGACATTTAGGTCATTTTCGTCCTCTCTAGGGTTATTTATGTCCAATTAGGGTTTTTAACCTATCTTGTGCATCGAACAAGTTCATTTGTGTCATTGGATTAACATTTAGGTCATTTTCGTCCTCTCTAGGGTTATTTATGTGCAATTAGGGTTTTTAACCAATCTTGTGCATCCAATAAGTTCATTTGTGTCATTGGATTAACATTTAGGTCATTTTTGTCCTCTCTAGGGTTATTTGTGTGCAATTAGGGTATTTAACCAATCTTGTGCATCCAATAAGTTCATTTGTGTCATTGGATTAACATTTAGGTCATTTTCGTCCTCCCTAGGCTTATTCTTGTGCAATTAGGGCTTTTAACCAATCTTGTGCATCCAATAAGTTCATTTGTGTCATTGGATTAACATTTAGGTCATTTTCGTCCACTCTAGGGTTATTTATGTCCAATTAGGGTTTTTAACCTATCTTGTGCATCGAACAAGTTCATTTGTGTCATTGGATTAACATTTAGGTCATTTTCGTCCTCTCTAGGGTTATTTATGTGCAATTAGGGTTTTTAACCAATCTTGTGCATCCAATAAGTTCATTTGTGTCGTTGGATTAACATTTAGGTCATTTTCGGGCTCCCTAGGCTTATTCTTGTGCAATTAGGGTTTTTAACCAATCTTGTGCATCCAATAAATTCATTTGTGTCATCGGATTAACATTTTGGTCATTTTCGTCCTCCCTAGGCTTATTTATGTGCAATTAGGGTTTTTAACCAATCTTGTGCATCCAATAAGTTCATTTGTGTCATCGGATTAACATTTTGGTCATTTTCGTCCTCCCTAGGCTTATTTATGTGCAATTAGGGTTTTTAACCAATCTTGTGCATCCAATAAGTTCATTTGTGTCATTGGATTAACATATAGGTCATTTTCGTCCTCTCTAGGGTTATTTGTGTGCAATTAGGGTTTTTAACCAATCTTGTGCATCCAATAAGTTCATTTGTGTCATTGGATTAACATTTAGGTCATTTTCGTCCTCCCTAGGCTTATTCTTGTGCAATTAGGGCTTTTAACCAATCTTGTGCATCCAAAAAGTTCATTTGTGTCTTTGAATTGACATTTAGGTCATTTTCGTCCTCTCTAGGGTATTTATGTCAAATTAGGGTTTTTAGCCTATCTTGTGCATCGAAAAAGTTCATTTGTGTCATTGGATTAACATTTAGGTCATTTCCGTCCTCCCTAGGCTTATTCTTGTCCAATTAGGGTTTTTAACCAATCTTGTGCATCCAATAAGTTCATTTGTGTCATTGGATTAACATTTAGGTCATTTTCGTCCACCCTAGGCTTATTCTTGTGCAATTAGGGTTTTTAACCAATCTTGTGCATCCAATAAGTTCATTTGTGTCATTGGATTAACATTTTGGTCATTTTCGTCCTCCCTAGGCTTATTCTTGTGCAATTAGGGTTTTTAACCAATCTTGTGCATCCAATAAGTTCATTTGTGTCATTGGATTAACATTTTGGTCATTTTCGTCCTCCCTAGGCTTATTTTTGTGCAATTAGGGTTTTTAACCAATCTTGTGCATCCAATAAGTTCATTTGTGTCATTGGATTAACATTTAGGTCATTTTCGTCCTCCCTAGGCTTATTCTTGTCCAATTAGGGTTTTTAACCAATCTTGTGCATCCAAAAAGTTCATTTGTGTCTTTGAATTGACATTTAGGTCATTTTCGTCCTCTCTAGGGTTATTTATGTCCAATTAGGGTTTTTAATCTATCTTGTGCATCGAACAAGTTCATTTGTGTCATTGGATTAACATTTAGGTCATTTTCGTCCTCTCTAGGGTTATTTATGTGCAATTAGGGTTTTTAACCAATCTTGTGCATCCAATAAGTTCATTTGTGTCATTGGATTAACATTTAGGTCATTTTCGTGCTCCCTAGGCTTATTCTTGTCCAATTAGGGTTTTTAACCAATCTTGTGCATCCAATAAGTTCATTTGTGTCATTGGATTAACATTTAGGTCATTTTCGTCCTCCCTAGGCTTATTCTTGTGCAATTAGGGTTTTTAACCAAACTTGTGCATCCAATAAGTTAATTTGTGTCATTGGATTAACATTTTGGTCATTTTCGTCCTCCCTAGGCTTATTCTTGTGCAATTAGGGTTTTTAACCAATCTTGTGCATCCAATAAGTTCATTTGTGTCGTTGGATTAACAGTTAGGTCATTTTTGTCCTCCCTTGGCTTATTTATGTGCAATTAGGGTTTTTAACCAATCTTGTGCATCCAATAAGTTCATTTGTGTCATTGGATTAACATTTCGGTCATTTCCGTCCTCCCTAGGCTTATTCTTGTGCAATTAGGGCTTTTAACCAATCTTGTGCATCCAATAAGTTCATTTGTGTCATTGGATTAACATTTAGGTCATTTTCGTCCTCCCTAGGCTTATTCTTGTGCAATTAGGGTTTTTAACCAATCTTGTGCATCCAATAAGTTAATTTGTGTCATTGGATTAACATTTTGGTCATTTTCGTTCTCCCTCGGCTTATTCTTGTGCAATTAGGGTTTTTAACCAATCTTGTGCATCCAATAAGTTCATTTGTGTCATTGGATTAACATTTAGGTCATTTTCGTCCTCCCTAGGGTTTTTTATGGGCAATTATGGTTTTTAACCAATCATGTGCATCCAATAAGTTCATTTGTGTCATTGGATTAACATTTATGTCATTTTCGTCCTCCCTAGGCTTATTCTTGTGGAATTAGGGTTTTTAACCAATCTTGTGCATCCAATAAGTTCATTTGTGTCATTGGATTAACATTTAGGTCATTTTCGTCCTCCCTAGGCTTATTCTTGTGCAATTAGGACTTTTAACCAATCTTGTGCATCCAAAACGTTCATTTGTGTCTTTGAATTGACATTTATGTCATTTTCGTCCTCTCTAGGGTTATTTATGTCCAATTAGGGCTTTTAACCTATCTTGTGCATCCAAAAAGTTCATTTGTGTCTTTGAATTGACATTTATGTCATTTTCGTCCTCTCTAGGGTTATTTATGTGCAATTAAGGTTTTTAACCTATCTTGTGCATCGAACAAGTTCATTTGTGTCGTTGGATTGACATTTAGGTCATTTCCGTCCTCCCTAGGCTTATTCTTGTGGAATTAGGGTTTTTAACCAATCTTGTGCATCCAATAAGTTCATTTGTGTCATTGGATTAACATTTAGGTCATTTTCGTCCTCCCTAGGCTTATTCTTGTGCAATTAGGACTTTTAACCAATCTTGTGCATCCAAAAAGTTCGTTTGTGTCTTTGAATTGACATTTATGTCATTTTCGTCCTCTCTAGGGTTATTTATGTCCAATTAGGGCTTTTAACCTATCTTGTGCATCCAAAAAGTTCATTTGTGTCTTTGAATTGACATTTATGTCATTTTCGTCCTCTCTAGGGTTATTTATGTGCAATTAAGGTTTTTAACCTATCTTGTGCATCGAACAAGTTCATTTGTGTCGTTGGATTAACATTTAGGTCATTTCCGTCCTCCCTAGGCTTATTCTTGTCCAATTAGGGTTTTTAACCAAACTTTTGCATCCAATAAGTTCATTTGTGTCATTGTATTAAAATTTAGGTCATTTTCGTCCTCCCTAGGGTTATTTGTGGGCAATTAAGGTTTTTAACCAATCTTGTGCATCCAATAAGTTCATTTGTGTCATTGGATTAACATTTAGGTCATTTTCGTCCTCCCTAGGCTTATTCTTGTGCAATTAGGGTTTTTAACCAATCTTGTGCATCCAATAAGTTTATTTGTGTCATTGGATTAACATTTAGGTCATTTTCGTCCTCCCTAGGGTTTTTTATGGGCAATTATGGTTTTTAACCAATCATGTGCATCCAATAAGTTCATTTGTGTCATTGGATTAACATTTATGTCATTTTCGTCCTCCCTAGGCTTATTCTTGTGGAATTAGAGTTTTTAACCAATCTTGTGCATCCAATAAGTTCATTTGTGTCATTGGATTAACATTTAGGTCATTTTCGTCCTCCCTAGGCTTATTCTTGTGCAATTAGGACTTTTAACCAATCTTGTGCATCCAAAAAGTTCATTTGTGTCTTTCAATTGACATTTAGGTCATTTTCGTCCTCTCTAGGTTTATTTATGTCCAATTAGGGCGTTTAACCTATCTTGTGCATCCAAAAAGTTCATTTGTGTCTATGAATTGACATTTATGTCATTTTCGTCCTCTCTAGGGTTATTTATGTGCAATTAAGGTTTTTAGCCTATCTTGTGCATCGAACAAGTTCATTTGTGTCGTTGGATTAACATTTAGGTCATTTCCGTCCTCCCTAGGCTTATTCTTGTCCAATTAGGGTTTTTAACCAATCTTGTGCATCCAATAAGTTCATTTGTGTCATTGGATTAACATTTAGGTCATTTTCGTCCTCCCTAGGGTTATTTATGGGCAATTAGGGTTTTTAACCAATCTTGTGCATCCAATAAGTTCATTTGTCTCATTGGATTAACATTTAGGTCATTTTCGTCGTCTCTAGGGTTATTTATGTGCAATTAGGGTTTTTAACCAATCTTGTGCATCCAATAAGTTCATTTGTGTCATTGGATTAACATTTAGGTCATTTTCGTCCTCCCTAGGCTTATTTATGGGCAATTAGGGTTTTTAACCAATCTTGTGCATCCAATAAGTTCATTTGTGTCATTGGATTAACATTTAGGTCATTTTCGTCGTCTCTAGGGTTATTTATGTGCAATTAGGGTTTTTAACCAATCTTGTGCATCCAATAAGTTCATTTGTGTCATTGGGTTAACATTTAGGTCATTTTCGTCCTCCCTAGGCTTATTCTTGTGCAATTAGGGCTTTTAACCAATATTGTGCATCCAAAAAGTTCATTTGTGTCATCGGATTAACATTTAGGTCATTTTCGTCCTCTCTAGGGTTATTTATGTGCAATTAGGGTTTTTAACCAATCTTGTGCATCCAATAAGTTCATTTGTGTCATTGGATTAACATTTATGTCATTTTCGTCTTCCCTAGGCTTATTCTTGTGTAATTAGGGTTTTTAAGCAATCTTGTGCATCCAAAAAGTTCATTGGTGTCATTGGATTAACATTTAGGTCATTTTCGTCCTCCCTAGGGTTATTTATGGGCAATTAGGGTTTTTAACCAATCTTGTGCATCCAAAAAGTTCATTTGTGTCATCGGATTAACATTTAGGTCATTTTCGTCCTCTCTAGGGTTATTTGTGTGCAATTAGGGTTTTAAACCAATCTTGTGCATCCAATAAGTTCATTTGTGTCATTGGATTAACATTTTGGTCATTTTCGTCCTCCCTAGGCTTATTCTTGTGCAATTAGGGTTTTTAACCAATCTTGTGCATCCAATAAGTTCATTTGTGTCATTGGATTAACATTTAGGTCATTTTCGTCCACTCTAGGGTTATTTGTGTGCAATTAGGGTTTTTAACCAGTCTTGTGCATCCAATAAGTTCATTTGTGTCATTGGATTAACATTTAGGTCATTTTCGTCCTCCCTAGGCTTATTATTGTGCAATTAGGGCTTTTAACCAATCTTGTGCATCCAAAAAGTTCATTTGTGTCTTTGAATTGACATTTAGGTCATTTTCGTCCTCTCTAGGGTATTTATGTCAAATTAGGGTTTTTAACCTATGTTGTGCATCGAACAAGTTCATTTGTGTCATTGGATTAACATTTAGGTCATTTCCGTCCTCCCTAGGCTTATTCTTGTCCAATTAGGGTTTTTAACCAATCTTGTGCATCCAATAAGTTCATTTGTGTCATTGGATTAACATTTATGTCATTTTCGTCCACCCTAGGCTTATTCTTGTTCAATTAGGGTTTTTAACCAATCTTGTGCATCCAATATGTTCATTTGTGTCGTTGGATTAACATTTAGGTCATTTTCGTCCTCCCTAGGCTTATTTATGTTCAATTAGGGTTTTTAACCAATCTAGTGCATCCAATAAGTTTATTTGTGTCATTGGATTAACATTTAGGTCATTTTCGTCCTCCCTAGGGTTATTTATGGGCAATTATGGTTTTTAACCAATCTTGTGCATCCAATAAGTTCATTTGTGTCATTAGATTAACATTTAGGTCATTTTCGTCGTCTCTAAGGTTATTTATGTGCAATTAGGGTTTTTAACCAATCTTGTGCATCCAATAAGTTCATTTGTGTCATTGGATTAACATTTAGGTCATTTTCGTGCTCCCTAGGCTTATTCTTGTCAAATTACGGTTTTTAACCAATCTTGTGCATCCAAAAAGTTCATTTGTGTCTTTGAATTGACATTTAGGTCATTTTCGTCCTCTCTAGGGTTATTTATGTCCAATTAGGGTTTTTAACCTATCTTGTGCATCGAACAAGTTCATTTGTGTCATTGGATTAACATTTAGGTCATTTTCGTCCTCTCTAGGGTTATTTATGTGCAATTAGGGTTTTTAACCAATCTTGTGCATCCAATAAGTTCATTTGTGTCATTGGATTAACATTTAGGTCATTTTCGTCCTCCCTAGGCTTATTCTTGTGCAATTAGGGTTGTTAACCAATCTTGTGCATCCAATAAGTTCATTTGTGTCATTGGATTAACATTTTGGTCCTTTCCGTCCTCCCTAGGCTTATTCTTGTCCAATTAGGGTTTTTAACCAATCTTGTGCATCCAATAAGTTCATTTTTGTCATTGGATTAACATTTAGGTCATTTTCGTCCTCCCTAGGCTTATTCTTGTGCAATTAGGGTTTTTAACCAATCTTGTGCATCCAATAAGTTCATTTGTGTCATTGGATTAACATTTAGGTCATTTTCGTTGTCTTTAGGGTTATTTATGTGCAATTAGGGTTTTTAACCAATCTTGTGCATCCAATAAGTTCATTTGTGTCATTGGATTAACATTTAGGTCATTTTCGTTGTCTTTAGGGTTATTTATGTGCAGTTAGGGTTTTTAACCAATCTTGTGCATCCAATAAGTTCATTTGTGTCATTGGATTAACATTTCGGTCATTTCCGTCCTCCCTAGGCTTATTCTTGTGCAATTAGGGCTTTTAACCAATCTTGTGCATCCAATAAGTTCATTTGTGTCGTTGGATTAACATTTAGGTCATTTTCGTCCTCCCTAGGCTTATTCTTGTGCAATTAGGGTTTTTAACCAAACTTGTGCATCCAATAAGTTAATTTGTGTCATTGGATTAACATTTTGGTCATTTTCGTCCTCCCTAGGCTTATTCTTGTGCAATTAGGGTTTTTAACCAATCTTGTGCATCCAATAAGTTCATTTGTGTCGTTGGATTAACAGTTAGGTCATTTTAGTCCTCCCTTGGCTTATTTATGTGCAATTAGGGTTTTTAACCACTCTTGTGCATCCAATAAGTTTATTTGTGTCATTGGATTAACATTTAGGTCATTTTCGTCCTCCCTAGGGTTATTTATGGGCAATTATGGTTTTTAACCAATCTTGTGCATCCAATAAGTTCATTTGTGTCATTGAGTTAACATTTAGGTCATTTTCATCATCTCTAAGGTTTTTTATGTGCAATTAGGGTTTTTAACCAATCTTGTGCATCCAATAAGTTCATTTGTGTCATTGGATTAACATTTAGGTCATTTTCGTCCTCCCTAAGCTTATTCTTGTGCAATTAGGGTTTTTAACCAATCTTGTGCATCCAATAAGTTCATTTGTGTCATTGGATTAACATTTAGGTCATTTTCGTCCTCTCTAGGGTTATTTATGTGCAATTAGGGTTTTTAACCAATCTTGTGCATCCAATAAGTTCATTTGTGTCATTGGATTAACATTTAGGTCATTTTCGTCCTCCCTAGGCTTATTCTTGTGCAATTAGGGTTTTTAACCAAACTTGTGCATCCAATAAGTTAATTTGTGTCATTGGATTAACATTTTGGTCATTTTCGTCCTCCCTAGGCTTATTCTTGTGCAATTAGGGTTTTTAACCAATCTTGTGCATCCAATAAGTTCATTTGTGTCATTGGATTAACATTTTGGTCATTTTCGTCCTCTCTAGGGTTATTTATGTTCAATTATGGTTTTTAACCAATCTTGTGCATCCAATAAGTTCATTTGTGTCATTGGATTAACATTTAGGTCATTTTCGTCCTCCCTAGGCTTATTCTTGTGCAATTAGGGCTTTTAACCAATCTTGTGCATCCAAAAAGTTCATTTGTGTCTTTGAATTGACATTTAGGTCATTTTCGTCCTCTCTAGGGTATTTATGTCAAATTAGGGTTTTTAGCCTATCTTGTGCATCGAATAAGTTCATTTGTGTCATTGGATTAACATTTAGGTCATTTCCGTCCTCCCTAGGCTTATTCTTGTCCAATTAGGGTTTTTAACCAATCTTGTGCATCCAATAAGTTCATTTGTGTCATTGGATTAACATTTAGGTCATTTTCGTCCACCCTAGGCTTATTCTTGTGCAATTAGGGTTTTTAACCAATCTTGTGCATCCAATAAGTTAATTTGTGTCATTGGATTAACATTTTGGTCATTTTCGTTCTCCCTAGGCTTATTCTAGTGCAATTAGGGTTTTTAACTAATCTTGTGCATCCAATAAGTTCATTTGTGTCATTGGATTAACATTTAGGTCATTTTCGTCCTCCCTAGGCTTATTTATGTGCAATTAGGGTTTTTAACCAATCTTGTGCATCCAATAAGTTTATTTGTGTCATTGGATTAACATTTAGGTCATTTTCGTCCTCCCTAGGGTTATTTATGGGCAATTAGGGTTTTTAACCAATCTTGTGCATCCAATAAGTTCATTTGTGTCATTGGATTAACATTTAGGTCATTTTCGTCCTCCCTAGTGTTATTTATTGGCAATTAGGGTTTTTAACCAATCTTGTGCATCCAATAAGTTCATTTGTGTCATTGGATTAACATTTATGTCATTTTCGTCCTCTCTAGGGTTATTTGTGTGCAATTAGGGTTTTTAACCAATCTTGTGCATCCAATAAGTTCATTTGTGTCATTGGATTAACATTTTGGTCATTTTCGTCCTCCCTAGGCTTATTTATGTGCAATTAGGGTTTTTAACCAATCTTGTGCATCCAATAAGTTTATTTGTGTCATTGGATTAACATTTAGGTCATTTTCGTCCTCCCTAGGGTTATTTATGGGCAATTAGGGTTTTTAACCAATCTTGTGCATCCAATAAGTTCATTTGTGTCAATGGATTAACATTTAGGTCATTTTCGTCGTCTCTAGGGTTATTTGTGTGCAATTAGGGTTTTTAACCAATCTTGTGCATCCATTAAGTTCATTTGTGTCATTGGATTAACATTTAGGTCATTTTCGTCCTCCCTAGGCTTATTGTTGTGCAATTTGGGTTTTTAACCAATCCCGTGCATCCAAAAAGTTCATTTGTTTCTTTGAATTGAGATTTCGGTCATTTTCGTCCTCCCTAGGGTTATTTATGTGCAATTAGGGTTTTAACCAATCTTGTGCATCCAAAAAGTTCATTTGTGTCTTTGAATTGACATTTAGGTCATTTTCGTCCTCCCTAGGCTTATTTATGTGCAATTAGGGTTTTTATCCAATCTTGTGCATCCAAAAAGTTCATTTGTGTCTTTGAATTGGCATTTAGGTCATTTTCGTCATATCTAGGGTTATTTATGTGCAATTATGGTTTTTAACCAATCTTGTGCATCCAACAAGTTCATTTGTGTCATTAGATTAACATTTAGGTCATTTTCGTGCTCCCTAGGCTTATTCTTGTCCAATTAGGGTTTTTAACCAATCTTGTGCATCCAATAAGTTCATTTGTGTCATTGGATTAACATTTAGGTCATTTTCGTCCTCCCTAGGCTTATTCTTGTGCAATTAGGGTTTTTAACCAATCCTATGCATCCAATAAGTTCATTTTTGTCGTGGGATTAACATTTTGGTCATTTTCGTCCTCCCTAGGCTTATTCTTGTGCAATTAGGGTTTTTAACCAATCTTGTGCATCCAAAAAGTTCATTTGTGTCATTGGATTAACATTTAGATCATTTTCGTCCTCTCTAGGATTATTTGTGTGCAATTAGGGTTTTTAACCAATCTTGTGCATCCAATAAGTTCATTTGTGTCATTGGATTAACATTTATGTCATTTTCGTCCACCCTAGGCTTATTCTTGTTCAATTAGGGTTTTTAACCAATCTTGTGCATCCAATATGTTAATTTGTGTCATTGGATTAACATTTTGGTCATTTTCGTCCTCCCTAGGCTTATTCTTGTGCAATTAGGGTTTTTAACCAATCTTGTGCATCCAATAAGTTCATTTGTGTCATTGGATTAACATTTTGGTCATTTTCGTCCTCCCTAGGCTTATTTATGTGCAATTAGGGTTTTTAACCAATCTTGTGCATCCAATAAGTTTATTTGTGTCATTAGATTAACATTTAGGTCATTTTCGTCCTCCGTAGGGTTATTTATTGGCAATTAGGGTTTTTAACCAATCTTGTGCATCCAAAAAGTTCATTTGTGTCAATGGATTAACATTTAGGTCATTATCGTCGTCTCTAGGGTTATTTATGTGCAATTAGGGTTTTTAACCAATCATGTGCATCCAATACGTTCATTTGTGTCATTAGATTAACATTTAGGTCATTTTCGTCCTCCCTAGGCTTATTCTTGTGCAATTAGGGTTTTTAACCAATACTCTGCATCCAAAAAGTTCATTTATGTCTTTGAATTGATATTTAGGTCATTTTCGTCCTCCCTAGGGTTATTTATGTGCAATTAGGGTTTTTAATCAATCTTGTGCATCCAAAAAGTTCATTTGTGTCTTTGAATTGACATTTAGGTCATTTTCGTCCTCCCTAGGCTTATTTATGTGCAATTAGGGTTTTTATCCAATCTTGTGCATCCAAAAAGTTCATTTGTGTCTTTGAATTGGAATTTAGGTCATTTTCGTCCTATCTAGGGTTATTTATGTGCAATTAGGGTTTTTAACCAATCTTGTGCATCCAACAAGTTCATTTGTGTCATTGGATTAACATTTAGGTCATTTTCGTGCTCCCTAGGCTTATTCTTATGTGCAATTAGGGTTTTTAACCAATCTTGTGCATCCAACAAGTTCATTTGTGTCATTGGATTAACATTTAGGTCATTTTCGTGCTCCCTAGGCTTATTCTTGTCCAATTAGGGTTTTTAACCAATCTTGTGCATCCAATAAGTTCATTTGTGTCATTGGATTAACATTTAGGTCATTTTCGTCCTCCCTAGGCTTATTCTTGTGCAATTAGGGTTTTTAACCAATCCTGTGCATCCAATAAGTT
>JBBPBR010000008.1:21851609-21865786 GCA_037974775.1 Cicer pinnatifidum | reverse complement strand
CAATTAGGGTTTTTAACCAATCTTGTGCATCCAATAAGTTCATTTGTCTTATTGGATTAACATTTAGGTCATTTTCGTCCTCTCTAGGGTTATTTGTGTGCAACTAGGGTTTTTAACCAATCTTGTGCATCCAATAAGTTCATTTGTGTCATTGGATTAACATTTAGGTCATTTTCGTCCTCCCTAGGCTTATTCTTGTGCAATTAGGGCTTTTAACCAATCTTGTGCATCCAAAAAGTTCATTTGTGTCTTTGAATTGACATTTAGGTCATTTTCGTCCTCTCTATGGTATTTATGTCAAATTAGGGTTTTTAACCTATCTTGTGCATCGAACAAGTTCATTTGTGTCATTGGATTAACATTTAGGTCATTTCCGTCCTCCCTAGGCTTATTCTTGTCCAATTAGGGTTTTTAACCAATCTTGTGCATCCAATAAGTTCATTTGAGTCATTGGATTAACATTTATGTCATTTTCGTCCACCCTAGGCTTATTCTTGTGCAATTAGGGTTTTTAACCAATCTTGTGCATCCAATATGTTAATTTGTGTCATTGGATTAACATGTTGGTCATTTCGTCCTCCCTAGGCTTATTCTTGTGCAATTAGGGTTTTTAACCAATCTTGTGCATCCAATAAGTTCATTAATGTCATTGGATTAACATTTTGGTCATTTTCGTCCTCCCTAGGCTTATTTATGTGCAATTAGGGTTTTTAACCAATCTTGTGCATCCAATAAGTTTATTTGTGTCATTGGATTAACATTTAGGTCATTTTCGTCCTCCCTAGGGTTATTTATGGGCAATTAGGGTTTTTAACCAATCTTGTGCATCCAATAAGTTCATTTGTGTCAATGGATTAACATTTAGGTCATTTTCGTCGTCTCTAGGGTTATTTGTGTGCAATTAGGGTTTTTAACCAATCTTGTGCATCCATTAAGTTCATTTGTGTCATTGGATTAACATTTAGGTCATTTTCGTCCTCCCTAGGCTTATTGTTGTGCAATTTGGGTTTTTAACCAATCCCGTGCATCCAAAAAGTTCATTTGTTTCTTTGAATTGAGATTTCGGTCATTTTCGTCCTCCCTAGGGTTATTTATGTGCAATTAGGGTTTTAACCAATCTTGTGCATCCAAAAAGTTCATTTGTGTCTTTGAATTGACATTTAGGTCATTTTCGTCCTCCCTAGGCTTATTTATGTGCAATTAGGGTTTTTATCCAATCTTGTGCATCCAAAAAGTTCATTTGTGTCTTTGAATTGGCATTTAGGTCATTTTCGTCATATCTAGGGTTATTTATGTGCAATTATGGTTTTTAACCAATCTTGTGCATCCAACAAGTTCATTTGTGTCATTAGATTAACATTTAGGTCATTTTCGTGCTCCCTAGGCTTATTCTTGTCCAATTAGGGTTTTTAACCAATCTTGTGCATCCAATAAGTTCATTTGTGTCATTGGATTAACATTTAGGTCATTTTCGTCCTCCCTAGGCTTATTCTTGTGCAATTAGGGTTTTTAACCAATCCTATGCATCCAATAAGTTCATTTTTGTCGTGGGATTAACATTTTGGTCATTTTCGTCCTCCCTAGGCTTATTCTTGTGCAATTAGGGTTTTTAACCAATCTTGTGCATCCAAAAAGTTCATTTGTGTCATCGGATTAACATTTAGGTCATTTTCGTCCTCTCTAGGATTATTTGTGTGCAATTAGGGTTTTTAACCAATCTTGTGCATCCAATAAGTTCATTTGTGTCATTGGATTAACATTTATGTCATTTTCGTCCACCCTAGGCTTATTCTTGTTCAATTAGGGTTTTTAACCAATCTTGTGCATCCAATATGTTAATTTGTGTCATTGGATTAACATTTTGGTCATTTTCGTCCTCCCTAGGCTTATTCTTGTGCAATTAGGGTTTTTAACCAATCTTGTGCATCCAATAAGTTCATTTGTGTCATTGGATTAACATTTTGGTCATTTTCGTCCTCCCTAGGCTTATTTATGTGCAATTAGGGTTTTTAACCAATCTTGTGCATCCAATAAGTTTATTTGTGTCATTAGATTAACATTTAGGTCATTTTCGTCCTCCGTAGGGTTATTTATTGGCAATTAGGGTTTTAACCAATCCTATGCATCCAAAAAGTTCATTTGTGTCAATGGATTAACATTTAGGTCATTTTCGTCGTCTCTAGGGTTATTTATGTGCAATTAGGGTTTTTAACCAATCATGTGCATCCAATACGTTCATTTGTGTCATTGGATTAACATTTAGGTCATTTTCGTCCTCCCTAGGCTTATTCTTGTGCAATTAGGGTTTTTAACCAATACTCTGCATCCAAAAAGTTCATTTATGTCTTTGAATTGATATTTAGGTCATTTTCGTCCTCCCTAGGGTTATTTATGTGCAATTAGGGTTTTTAATCAATCTTGTGCATCGAAAAAGTTCATTTGTGTCTTTGAATTGACATTTAGGTCATTTTCGTCCTCCCTAGGCTTATTTATGTGCAATTAGGGTTTTTATCCAATCTTGTGCATCCAAAAAGTTCATTTGTGTCTTTGAATTGGCATTTAGGTCACTTTCGTCCTATCTAGGGTTATTTATGTGCAATTAGGGTTTTTAACCAATCTTGTGCATCCAACAAGTTCATTTGTGTCATTGGATTAACATTTAGGTCATTTTCGTGCTCCCTAGGCTTATTCTTATGTGCAATTAGGGTTTTTAACCAATCTTGTGCATCCAACAAGTTCATTTGTGTCATTGGATTAACATTTAGGTCATTTTCGTGCTCCCTAGGCTTATTCTTGTCCAATTAGGGTTTTTAACCAATCTTGTGCATCCAATAAGTTCATTTGTGTCATTGGATTAACATTTAGGTCATTTTCGTCCTCCCTAGGCTTATTCTTGTGCAATTAGGGTTTTTAACCAATCCTGTGCATCCAATAAGTTCATTTTTGTCATTGGATTAACATTTTGGTCATTTTCGTCCTCCCTAGGCTTATTCTTGTGCAATTTGGGTTTTTAACCAATCTTGTGCATCCAAAAAGTTCATTTGTGTCATCGGATTAACATTTAGGTCATTTTCGTCCTCTCTAGGGTTATTTGTGTGCAATTAGGGTTTTAAACCAATCTTGTGCATCCAATAAGTTCATTTGTGTCATTGGATTAACATTTTGGTCATTTTCGTCCTCCCTAGGCTTATTCTTGTGCAATTAGGGTTTTTAACCAATCTTGTGCATCCAATAAGTTCATTTGTCTTATTGGATTAACATTTAGGTCATTTTCGTCCTCTCTAGGGTTATTTGTGTGCAACTAGGGTTTTTAACCAATCTTGTGCATCCAATAAGTTCATTTGTGTCATTGGATTAACATTTAGGTCATTTTCGTCCTCCCTAGGCTTATTCTTGTGCAATTAGGGCTTTTAACCAATCTTGTGCATCCAAAAAGTTCATTTGTGTCTTTGAATTGACATTTAGGTCATTTTCGTCCTCTCTAGGGTATTTATGTCAAATTAGGGTTTTTAACCTATCTTGTGCATCGAACAAGTTTATTTGTGTCATTGGATTAACATTTAGGTCATTTCCGTCCTCCCTAGGCTTATTCTTGTCCAATTAGGGTTTTTAACCAATCTTGTGCATCCAATAAGTTCATTTGTGTCATTCGATTAACATTTATGTCATTTTCGTCCACCCTAGGCTTATTCTTGTGCAATTAGGGTTTTTAACCAATCTTGTGCATCCAATATGTTAATTTGTGTCATTGGATTAACATGTTGGTCATTTCGTCCTCCCTAGGCTTATTCTTGTGCAATTAGGGTTTTTAACCAATCTTGTGCATCCAATAAGTTCATTAATGTCATTGGATTAACATTTTGGTCATTTTCGTCCTCCCTAGGCTTATTTATGTGCAATTAGGGTTTTTAACCAATCTTGTGCATCCAATAAGTTTATTTGTGTCATTGGATTAACATTTAGGTCATTTTCGTCCTCCCTAGGGTTATTTATGGGCAATTAGGGTTTTTAACCAATCTTGTGCATCCAATAAGTTCATTTGTGTCAATGGATTAACATTTAGGTCATTTTCGTCGTCTCTAGGGTTATTTGTGTGCAATTAGGGTTTTTAACCAATCTTGTGCATCCAATAAGTTCATTTGTGTCATTGGATTAACATTTAGGTCATTTTCGTCCTCCCTAGGCTTATTGTTGTGCAATTTGGGTTTTTAACCAATCCCGTGCATCCAAAAAGTTCATTTGTTTCTTTGAATTGAGATTTAGGTCATTTTCGTCCTCCCTAGGGTTATTTATGTGCAATTAGGGTTTTAACCAATCTTGTGCATCCAAAAAGTTCATTTGTG
The DNA here is from genome assembly GCA_037974775.1 of Cicer pinnatifidum. Taxonomy (NCBI): domain Eukaryota; kingdom Viridiplantae; phylum Streptophyta; class Magnoliopsida; order Fabales; family Fabaceae; genus Cicer; species Cicer pinnatifidum. The sequence continues at coordinate 21,861,443 of JBBPBR010000008.1, read as the reverse complement.
TCTTTGAATTGACATTTAGGTCATTTTCGTCCTCCCTAGGCTTATTTATGTGCAATTAGGGTTTTTATCCAATCTTGTGCATCCAAAAAGTTCATTTGTGTCTTTGAGTTGGCATTTAGGTCATTTTCGTCATATCTAGGGTTATTTATGTGCAATTATGGTTTTTAACCAATCTTGTGCATCCAACAAGTTCATTTGTGTCATTAGATTAACATTTAGGTCATTTTCGTGCTCCCTAGGCTTATTCTTGTCCAATTAGGGTTTTTAACCAATCTTGTGCATCCAATAAGTTCATTTGTGTCATTGGATTAACATTTAGGTCATTTTCGTCCTCCCTAGGCTTATTCTTGTGCAATTAGGGTTTTTAACCAATCCTATGCATCCAATAAGTTCATTTTTGTCGTGGGATTAACATTTTGGTCATTTTCGTCCTCCCTAGGCTTATTCTTGTGCAATTAGGGTTTTTAACCAATCTTGTGCATCCAAAAAGTTCATTTGTGTCATCGGGTTAACATTTAGGTCATTTTCGTCCTCTCTAGGATTATTTGTGTGCAATTAGGGTTTTTAACAAATCTTCTGCATTCAATAAGTTCATTTGTGTCATTGGATTAACATTTTTGTCATTTTCGTCCTCCCTAGGCTTATTCTTGTACAATTAGGGTTTTTAACCAATCTTGTGCATCCAATAAGTTCATTTGTGTCATTGGATTAACATTTAGGTCATTTTCGTCCTCTCTAGGGTTATTTGTGTGCAATTAGGGTTTTTAACCAATCTTGTGCATCCAATAAGTTCATTTGTGTCATTGGATTAACATTTATGTCATTTTCGTCCTACCTAGACTTATTCTTGTGCAATTAGGGCTTTTAACCAATCTTGTGCATCCCAAAAGTTCATTTGTGTCTTTGAATTGACATTTAGGTCATTTTCGTCCTCTCTAGGGTATTTATGTCAAATTAGGGTTTTTAACCTATCTTGTGCATCGAACAAGTTCATTTATGTCATTGGATTAACATTTAGGTCATTTCCGTCCTCCCTAGGCTTATTCTTGTCCAATTAGGGTTTTTAACCAATCTTGTGCATCCAATAAGTTCATTTGTGTCATTGGATTAACATTTAGGTCATTTTCGTCCACCCTAGGCTTATTCTTGTGCAATTAGGGTTTTTAACCAATCTTGTGCATCCAATAAGTTAATTTTTGTCATTGGATTAACATTTTGGTCATTTTCGTCCTCCCTAGGATTATTCTTGTGCAATTAGGGTTTTTAACCAATCTTGTGCATCCAATAATTTCATTTGTGTCATTGGATTAACATTTTGGTCATTTTCGTCCTCCCTAGGCTTATTTATGTGCAATTAGGGTTTTTAACCAATCTAGTGCATCCAATAAGTTTATTTGTGTCATTGGATTAACATTTAGGTCATTTTCGTCCTCCCTAGGGTTATTTATGGGCAATTAGGGTTTTTAACCAATCTTGTGCATCCAATAAGTTCATTTGTGTCATTGGATTAACATTTAGGTCATTTTCGTCGTCTCTAGGGTTATGTATGTGCAATTAGGGTTTTTAACCAATCTTGTGCATCAAATAAGTTCATTTGTGTCATTGTATTAACATTTAGGTCATTTTCGTGCTCCCTAGGCTTATTCTTGTCCAATTAGGGTTTTTAACCAATCTTGTGCATCCAAAAAGTTCATTTGTGTCTTTGAATTGACATTTAGGTCATTTTCGTCCTCTCTAGGGTTATTTATGTCCAATTAGGGTTTTTAATCTATCTTGTGCATCGAACAAGTTCATTTGTGTCATTGGATTAACATTTAGGTCATTTTCGTCCTCTCTAGGGTTATTTATGTGCAATTAGGGTTTTTAACCATTCTTGTGCATCCAATAAGTTCATTTGTGTCATTGGATTAACATTTAGGTCATTTTCGTCCTCCCTAGGCTTATTCTTGTGAAATTAGGGCTTTTAACCAATCTTGTGCATCCAAAAAGTTCATTTGTGTCTTTGAATTGACATTTAGGTCATTTTCGTCCTCTCTAGGGTATTTATGTCAAATTAGGGTTTTTAGCCTATCTTGTGCATCGAACAAGTTCATTTGTGTCATTGGATTAACATTTAGGTCATTTCCGTCCTCCCTAGGCTTATTCTTGTCCAATTAGGGTTTTTAACCAATCTTGTGCATCCAATAAGTTCATTTGTGTCATTGGATTAACATTTAGGTCATTTTCGTCCACCCTAGGCTTATTCTTGTGCAATTAGGGTTTTTAACCAATCTTGTGCATCCAATAAGTTAATTTGTGTCATTGGATTAACATTTTGGTCATTTTTGTTCTCCCTAGGCTTATTCTAGTGCAATTAGGGTTTTTAACTAATCTTGTGCATCCAATAAGTTCATTTGTGTCATTGGATTAACATTTAGGTCATTTTCGTCCTTCCTAGGGTTATTTATGGGCAATTAGGGTTTTTAACCAATCTTGTGCATCCAATAAGTTCATTTGTGTCATTGGATTAACATTTAGGTCATTTTCGTCGTCTCTAGTGTTATTTATGTGCAATTAGGGTTTTTAACCAATCTTGTGCATCCAAAAAGTTCATTTGTGTCTTTGAATTGGCATTTAGGTCATTTTCGTCCTCTCTAGGGTTATTTATGTCCAATTACTGTTTTTAACCTATCTTGTGCATCGAACAAGTTCATTTGTGTCATTGGATTAACATTTAGGTCATTTTCGTCCTCTCTAGGGTTATTTATGTGCAATTATGGTTTTTAACCAATCTTGAGCATCCAATAAGTTCATTTGTGTCATTGGATTAACATTTAGGTCATTTTCGTGCTCCCTAGGCTTATTCTTGTGCAATTAGGGTTTTTAACCAATCTTGTGCATCCAATAAGTTAATTTGTGTCATTGGATTAACATTTTGGTCATTTTCGTCCTCTCTAGGGTTATTTATGTGCAATTATAGTTTTTAACCAATCTTGTGCATCCATAAAGTTCATTTGTGTCATTGGATTAACATTTATGTCATTTTCGTCATCCCTAGGCTTACTCTTGTGCAATTAGGGTTTTTAACCAATCTTGTGCATCCAATAAGTTCATTTGTGTCATTGGATTAACATTTAGGTCATTTTCGTCCTCCCTAGGCTTATTTATGTGCAATTAGGGTTTTTAACCAATCTTGTGCATCCAATAAGTTCATTTGTGTCATTGGATTAACATTTAGGTCATCTTCGTCCTCCCTAGGCTTATTCTTGTCCAATTAGGGTTTTTAACCAATCTTGTGCATCCAATAAGTTCATTTGTGTCATTGGATTAACATTTAGGTCATTTTCGTCCTCCCTAGGCTTATTCTTGTCCAATTAGGGTTTTTAACCAATCTTGTGCATCCAATAGGTGTGTTTGTGTCATTGGATGAACATTTAGGTCATTTTCGTCCTCCCTAGGCTTATTCTTGTCCAATTAGGGTTTCTAACCAATCTTGTGCATCCAATAGGTGTGTTTGTGTCATTGGATGAACATTTAGGTCATTTTCGTCCTCCCTAGGCTTATTCTTGTCCAATTACGGTTTCTAAACAATCTTGTGTATCCAATATGTGTGTTTGTGTCATTGGATGAACATTTAGGTCATTTTCGTCCTCCCTAGGCTTATTCTTGTCCAATTAGGGTTTTTAACCAATCTTGTGCATCCAATAAGTTCATTTGTGTCATTGGATTAACATTTAGCTCATTTTCGTCCTCCCTAGGCATATTCTTGTCCAATTAGGGTTTTTAACCAATCTTGTGCATCCAATAGGTGTGTTTGTGTCATTGGATGATCAATTAGGTCATTTTCGTCCTCCCTAGGCTTATTCTTAGCCAATTAGGGTTTTTAACCAATCTTGTGCATCCAATAAGTTGAGTTGTGTCATTGGATTAACATTTAGGTCATTTTCGTCCTCCCTAGGCATATTCTTGTCCAATTAGGGTTTTTAACCAATCTTGTGCATCCAATAGGTGTGTTTGTGTCATTGGATTAACAATTAGGTCATTTTCGTCCTCCCTAGGCATATTCTTGTCCAATTAGGGTTTTTAACCAATCTTGTGCATCCAATAAGTTCATTTGTGTCATTGGATTAACATTTAGGTCATTTTCGTCCTCCCTAGGCTTATTCTTGTGCAATTAGGGTTTTTAACCAATCTTGTGCATCCAAAAAGTTCATTTGTGTCTTTGAATTGACATTTATGTCATTTTCGTCCTCTCTAGGGTTATTTATGTGCAATTAAGGTTTTTAACCTATCTTGTGCATCGAACAAGTTCATTTGTGTCGTTGGATAAACATTTAGGTCATTTCCGTCCTCCCTAGGCTTATTCTTGTCCAATTAGGGTTTTTAACCAATCTTGTGCATCCAATAAGTTCATTTGTGTCATTGGATTAACATTTAGGTCATTTTCGTCCTCCCTAGGCTTATTCTTGTGCAATTAGGACTTTTAACCAATCTTGTGCATCCAAAAAGTTCGTTTGTGTCTTTGAATTGACATTTATGTCATTTTCGTCCTCTCTAGGGTTATTTATGTCCAATTAGGGCTTTTAACCTATCTTGTGCATCCAAAAAGTTCATTTGTGTCTTTGAATTGACATTTATGTCATTTTCGTCCTCTCTAGGGTTATTTATGTGCAATTAAGGTTTTTAACCTATCTTGTGCATCGAACAAGTTCATTTGTGTCGTTGGATTAACATTTAGGTCATTTCCGTCCTCCCTAGGCTTATTCTTGTCCAATAAGGGTTTTTAACCAATCTTGTGCATCCAATAAGTTCATTTGTGTCATTGGATTAACATTTAGGTCATTTCCGTCCTCCCTAGGCTTATTCTTGTCCAATTAGGGTTTTTCACCAATCTTGTGCATCCGATAAGTTCATTTGTGTCATTGGATTAACATTTAGGTCATTTTCGTCCTCCCTAGGCTTATTCTTGTGCAATTAGGACTTTTAACCAATCTTGTGCATCCAAAAAGTTCATTTGTGTCTTTGAATTGACATTTAGGTCATTTTCGTCCTCTCTAGGGTTATTTATGTCCAATTAGGGCTTTTAACCTATCTTGTGCATCCAAAAAGTTCATTTGTGTCTTTGAATTGACATTTATGTCATTTTTGTCCTCTCTAGGGTTATTTATGTGCAATTAAGGTTTTTAACCTATCTTGTGCATCGAACAAGTTCATTTGTCTCGTTGGATTAACATTTAGGTCATTTCCGTCCTCCCTAGGCTTATTCTTGTCCAATTAGGGTTTTTAACCAATCTTGTGCATCCAATAAGTTCATTTGTGTCATTGGATTAACATTTAGGTCATTTTCGTCCTCCCTAGGCTTATTCTTGTGCAATTAGGGTTTTTACCCAATCTTGTGCATCCACTAAGTTTATTTGGGTCTTTGGATTAACATTTAGGTCATTTTCGTCCTCCCTAGGGTTTTTTATTGGCAATTATGGTTTTTAACCAATCATGTGCATCCAATTAGTTCATTTGTGTCATTGGATTAACATTTATGTCATTTTCGTCCTCCCTAGGCTTATTCTTGTGCAATTAGGGTTTTTAACCAATCTTGTGCATCCAATAAGTTCATTTGTGTCATTGGATTAACATTTTGGTCATTTTCGTCCTCCCTAGGCTTATTTATGTGCAATTAGGGTTTCTAACCAAATTTGTGCATCCAATAAGTTCATTTGTGTCATTGGATTAACATTTAGGTCATTTTCGTCCTCCCTAGGGTTATTTATGGGCAACTAGGGTTTCTAACCAATCTTGTGCATCCAATAAGTTCATTTGTGTCATTGGATTAACATTTAGGTCATTTTCGTCCTCCGTAGGGTTATTTATGGGAAATTAGGGTTTTTAACCAATCTTGTGCATCCAATAAGTTCATTTGTGTCATTGGATTAACATTTATGTCATTTTCGTCCTCCCTAGGCTTATTCTTGTGCAATTAGGGTTTTTAACCAATCTTGTGCATCCAATAAGTTCATTTGTGTCATTGGATTAACATTTTGGTCATTTTCGTCCTCCCTAGGCTTATTTATGTGCAATTAGGGTTTTTAACCAATCTAGTGCATCCAATAAGTTTATTTGTGTCATTGGATTAACATTTAGGTCATTTTCGTCCTCCCTAGGGTTATTTATGGGCAATTAGGGTTTTTAACCAATCTTGTGCATCCAATAAGTTCATTTGTGTCATTGGATTAACATTTAGGTCATTTTCGTCGTCTCTAGGGTTATGTATGTGCAATTAGGGTTTTTAACCAATCTTGTGCATCAAATAAGTTCATTTGTGTCATTGTATTAACATTTAGGTCATTTTCGTGCTCCCTAGGCTTATTCTTGTCCAATTAGGGTTCTTAACCAATCTTGTGCATCCAAAAAGTTCATTTGTGTCTTTGAATTGACATTTAGGTCATTTTCGTCCTCTCTAGGGTATTTATGTCAAATTAGGGTTTTTAGCCTATCCTGTGCATCGAACAAGTTCATTTGTGTCATTGGATTAACATTTAGGTCATTTCCGTCCTCCCTAGGCTTATTCTTGTCCAATTAGGGTTTTTAACCAATCTTGTGCATCCAATAAGTTCATTTGTGTCATTGGATTAACATTTAGGTCATTTTCGTCCGTCCTAGGCTTATTCTTGTGCAATTAGGTTTTTTAACCAATCTTGTGCATCAAATAAGTTAATTTGTGTCATTGGATTAACATTTTGGTCATTTTCGTCTGTCCAAGGCTTATTCTTGTGCAATTAGGGTTTTTAACCAATCTTGTGCATCAAATAAGTTAATTTGTGTCATTGGATTAACATTTTGGTCATTTTCGTCCTCCCAAGGCTTATTCTAGTGCAATTAGGGTTTTTAACCAATCTTGTGCATCCAATAAGTTCATTTGTTTCATTAGATTAACATTTTGGTCATTTTCGTCCTCCCTAGGCTTATTTATGTGCAATTAGGGTTTTTAACCAATCTTGTGCATCCAATAAGTTCATCTGTGTCATTGGATTAACATTTAGGTCATTTTCGTCCTCTCTAGGGTTATTTGTGTGCAATTAGGGTTTTTAACCAATCTTGTGCATCCAATAAGTTCATTTGTGTCATTGGATTCACATTTAGGTCATTTTCGTCCTCCCTAGGCTTATTCTTGTGCAATTAGGGCTTTTAACCAATCTTGTGCATCTAATAAGTTCATTTGTGTCATTGGATTGACATTTAGGTCATTTTCGTCCTCTCTAGGGTTATTTATGTCCAATTAGGGTTTTTAACCTATGTTGTGCATCGAACAAGTTCATTTGTGTCATTGGATTAACATTTAGGTCATTTTCGTCCTCTATAGTGTTATTTATGTGCAATTAGGGTTTTTAACCAATCTTGTGCATCCAATAAGTTCATTTGTGTCATTGGATTAACATTTAGGTCATTTCCGTCCTCCCTAGGCTTATTCTTGTCCAATTAGGGTTTTTAACCAATCTTGTGCATCCAATAAGTTCATTTGTGTCATTGGATTAACATTTAGGTCATTTTCGTCCGTCCTAGGCTTATTCTTGTGCAATTAGGTTTTTTAACCAATCTTGTGCATCAAATAAGTTAATTTGTGTCATTGGATTAACATTTTGGTCATTTTCGTCCTCCCTAGGCTTATTCTTGTGCAATTAGGGTTTTTAACCAATCTTGTGCATCCAAAAAGTTCATTTGTGTCATCGGATTAACATTTAGGTCATTTTCGTTCTCTCTAGGATTATTTGTGTGCAATTAGGGTTTTTAACAAAACTTGTGCATTCAATAAGTTCATTTGTGTCATTGGATTAACATTTTTGTCATTTTCGTCCTCCCTAGGCTTATTCTTGTACAATTAGGGTTTTTAACCAATCTTGTGCATCCAATAAGTTCATTTGTGTCATTGGATTAACATTTAGGTCATTTTCGTCCTCTCTAGGGTTATTTGTGTGCAATTAGGGTTTTTAACCAATCTTGTGCATCCAATAAGTTCATTTGTGTCATTGGATTAACATTTATGTCATTTTCGTCCTACCTAGACTTATTCTTGTGCGATTAGGGCTTTTAACCAATCTTGTGCATCCAAAAAGTTCATTTGTGTCTTTGAATTGAGATTTAGGTCATTTTCGTCCTCTCTAGGGTATTTATGTCAAATTAGGGTTTTTAACCTATCTTGTGCATCGAACAAGTTCATTTATGTCATTGGATTAACATTTAGGTCATTTCCGTCCTCCCTAGGCTTATTCTTGTCCAATTAGGGTTTTTAACCAATCTTGTGCATCCAATAAGTTCATTTGTGTCATTGGATTAACATTTAGGTCATTTTCGTCCACCCTAGGCTTATTCTTGTGCAATTAGGGTTTTTAACCAATCTTGTGCATCCAATAAGTTAATTTTTGTCATTGGATTAACATTTTGGTCATTTTCGTCCTCCCTAGGCTTATTCTTGTGCAATTAGGGTTTTTAACCAAACTTGTGCATCCAATAAGTTCATTTGTGTCATTGGATTAACATTTTGGTCATTTTCGTCCTCCCTAGGCTTATTTATGTGCAATTAGGGTTTTTAACCAATCTAGTGCATCCAATAAGTTTATTTGTGTCATTGGATTAACATTTAGGTCATTTTCGTCCTCCCTAGGGTTATTTATGGGCAATTAGGGTTTTTAACCAATCTTGTGCATCCAATAAGTTCATTTGTGTCATTGGATTAACATTTAGGTCATTTTCGTCGTCTCTAGGGTTATGTATGTGCAATTAGGGTTTTTAACCAATCTTGTGCATCAAATAAGTTCATTTGTGTCATTGTATTAACATTTAGGTCATTTTCGTGCTCCCTAGGCTTATTCTTGTCCAATTAGGGTTCTTAACCAATCTTGTGCATCCAAAAAGTTCATTTGTGTCTTTGAATTGACATTTAGGTCATTTTCGTCCTCTCTAGGGTATTTATGTCAAATTAGGGTTTTTAGCCTATCCTGTGCATCGAACAAGTTCATTTGTGTCATTGGATTAACATTTAGGTCATTTCCGTCCTCCCTAGGCTTATTCTTGTCCAATTAGGGTTTTTAACCAATCTTGTGCATCCAATAAGTTCATTTGTGTCATTGGATTAACATTTAGGTCATTTTCGTCCGTCCTAGGCTTATTCTTGTGCAATTAGGTTTTTTAACCAATCTTGTGCATCAAATAAGTTAATTTGTGTCATTGGATTAACATTTTGGTCATTTTCGTCTGTCCAAGGCTTATTCTTGTGCAATTAGGGTTTTTAACCAATCTTGTGCATCAAATAAGTTAATTTGTGTCATTGGATTAACATTTTGGTCGATTTCGTCCTCCCAAGGCTTATTCTAGTGCAATTAGGGTTTTTAACCAATCTTGTGCATCCAATAAGTTCATTTGTTTCATTAGATTAACATTTTGGTCATTTTCGTCCTCCCTAGGCTTATTTATGTGCAATTAGGGTTTTTAACCAATCTTGTGCATCCAATAAGTTCATCTGTGTCATTGGATTAACATTTAGGTCATTTTCGTCCTCTCTAGGGTTATTTGTGTGCAATTAGGGTTTTTAACCAATCTTGTGCATCCAATAAGTTCATTTGTGTCATTGGATTCACATTTAGGTCATTTTCGTCCTCCCTAGGCTTATTCTTGTGCAATTAGGGCTTTTAACCAATCTTGTGCATCTAATAAGTTCATTTGTGTCATTGGATTGACATTTAGGTCATTTTCGTCCTCTCTAGGGTTATTTATGTCCAATTAGGGTTTTTAACCTATGTTGTGCATCGAACAAGTTCATTTGTGTCATTGGATTAACATTTAGGTCATTTTCGTCCTCTATAG
>JBBPBR010000008.1:21816535-21839878 GCA_037974775.1 Cicer pinnatifidum | reverse complement strand
GTGCAATTAGGGTTTTTAACCAATCTTGTGCATCCATTAAGTTCATTTGTGTCATTGGATTAACATTTTGGTCATTTTCGTCCTCCCTAGGCTTATTCTTGTGCAATTAGGGTTTTTAACCAATCTTATGCATCCAATAAGTTCATTTGTGTCATCGGATTAACATTTAGGTCATTTTCGTCCTCTCTAGGGTTATTTGTGTGCAATTAGGGTTTTTAACCAACTTGTGCATCCAATAAGTTCATTTGTGTCATTGGATTAACATTTAGGTCATTTTCGTCCTCCCTATGCTTATTCTTGTGCAATTAGGGCTTTTAACCAATCTTGTGCATCCAAAAAGTTCATTTGTGTCTTTGAATTGACATTTAGGTCATTTTCGTCCTCTCTAGGGTATTTATGTCAAATTAGGGTTTTTAGCCTATCTTGTGCATCGAACATGTTCATTTGTGTCATTGGATTAACATTTAGGTCATTTCCGTCCTCCCTAGGCTTATTCTTGTCCAATTAGGGTTTTTAACCAATCTTGTGCATCCAATAAGTTCATTTGTGTCATTGGATTAACATTTAGGTCATTTTCGTCCATCCTAGGCTTATTCTTGTGCAATTAGGGTTTTTAATCAATCTTGTGCATCCAATAAGTTAATTTGTGTCATTGGATTAACATTTAGGTCATTTTCGTCCTCCCTAGACTTATTCTTGTGCAATTAGGGCTTTTAACCAATCTTGTATATCCAATAAGTTCATTTGTGTCATTGGATTGTCATTTAGGTCATTTTCGTCCTCTCTAGGGTTATTTATGTCCAATTAGGGTTTTTAACCTATCTTGTGCATCGAACAAGTTCATAAGTTCATTTGTGTCATTGGATTAACATTTAGGTCATTTTCGTCCATCCTAGGCTTATTCTTGTGCAATTAGGGTTTTTAACCAATCTTGTGAATCCAATAAGTTAATTTGTGTCATTGGATTAACATTTTGGTCATTTTCGTCCTCCCTAGGCTTATTCTAGTGCAATTAGGGTTTTTAACCAATCTTATGCATCCAATAAGTTCATTTGTGTCATTGGATTAACATTTTGGTCATTTTCGTCCTCCCTAGGCTTATTTATGTGCAATTAGGGTTTTTAACCAATCTTGTGCATCCAATAAGTTCATTTGTGTCATTGGATTAACATTTAGGTCATTTTCGTCCTCTCTAGGGTTATTTGTGTGCAATTAGGGTTTTTAACCAATCTTGTGCATCCAATAAGTTCATTTGTGTCATTGGATTAACATTTAGGTCATTTTCGTCCTCCCTAGGCTTATTCTTGTGCAATTAGGGCTTTTAACCAATCTAGTGCATCCAATAACTTCATTTGTGTCATTGGATTGACATTTAGGTCATTTTCGTCCTCTCTTGGGTTATTTATGTCCAATTAGGGTTTTTAACCTATCTTGTGCATCGAACAAGTTCATTTGTGTCATTGGATTAACATTTAGGTCATTTTCGTCCTCTCTAGGGTTATTTATCTGCAATTAGGGTTTTTAACCAATCTTGTGCATCCAATAAGTTCATTTGTGTCATTGGATTAACATTTAAGTCATTTTCGGGCTCCCTAGGCTTATTCTTGTGCAATTAGGGTTTTTAACCAATCTTGTGCAACCAATAAGTTCATTTGTGTCATTGGATTAACATTTTGGTCATTTTCGTCCTCTCTAGGGTTATTTATGTTCAATTATGGTTTTTAACCAATCTTGTGCATCCAATAAGTTCATTTGTGTCATTGGATTAACATTTATGTCATTTTCGTCCTCCCTAGGCTTACTCTTGTGCAATTAGGGTTTTTAACCAATCTTGTGCATCCAAAAAGTTCATTTGTGTCATTGGATTAACATTTAGGTCATTTTCGTCCTCCCTAGTGTTATTTATTGGCAATTAGGGTTTTTAACCAATCTTGTGCATCCAATAAGTTCATTTGTGTCGTTGGATTAACATTTAGGTCATTTTCGGGCTCCCTAGGCTTATTCTTGTGCAATTAGGGTTTTTAACCAATCTTGTGCATCCAATAAGTTAATTTGTGTCATTGGATTAACATTTTGGTCATTTTCGTCCTCCCTAGGCTTATTCTTGTGCAATTAGGGTTTTTAACCAATCTTGTGCATTCAATAAGTTCATTTGTGTCATTGGATTAACATTTAGGTCATTTTCGTCGTCTCTAGGGTTATTTATGTGCAATTAGGGTTTTTAACCAATCTTGGGCATCCAATAAGTTCATTTGTGTCATTGGATTAACATTTGGGTCATTTTCGTCCTCCCTAAGCTTATTCTTGTGCAATTAGGGTTTTTAACCAATCTTGTGCATCCAATAAGTTCATTTGTGTCATTGGATTAACATTTAGGTCATTTTCGTCGTCTCTAGGGTTATTTATGTGCAATTAAGGTTTTTAACCTATCTTGTGCATCGAACAAGATTATTTGTGTCGTTGGATAAACATTTAGGTCATTTCCGTCCTCCCTAGGCTTATTCTTGTCCAATTAGGGTTTTTAACCAATATTGTGCATCCAATAAGTTCATTTGTGTCATTGGATTAACATTTATGTCATTCTCGTCCTCCCTAGGCTTATTCTTGTGCAATTAGGACTTTTAACCAATCTTGTGCATCCAAAAAGTTCATTTGTGTCTTTGAATTGACATTTTGGTCATTTTCGTCCTCTCTAGGGTTATTTATGTCCAATTAGGGTTTTTAACCTATCTTGTGCATCGAACAAGTTCATTTGTGTCGTTGGATTAAATTTTAGGTCATTTTCGTCCTCCCTAGGCTTATTCTTGTCCAATTAGGGTTTTTAACCAATCTTGTGCATCCAATAAGTTAATTTGTGTCATTGGATTAACATTTAGGTCATTTTCGTCGTCTCTAGGGTTATTTATGTGCAATTAGGGTTTTTAACCAATCTTGTGCATCCAATAAGTTCATTTGTGTCATTGGATTAACATTTGGGTCATTTTCGTCCTCCCTAGGCTTATTCTTGTGCAATTAGGGTTTTTAACCAATCTTGTGCATCCAATAAGTTCATTTGTGTCATTGGATTAACATTTAGGTCATTTTCCTTCTCCCTAGGCTTATTCTTGTGCAATTAGGGTTTTTAACCAATCTTGTGCATCCAATAAGTTAATTTGTGTCATTGGATTAACATTTTGGTCATTTTCGTCCTCCCTAGGCTTATTCTTGTGCAATTAGGGTTTTTAACCAATCTTGTGCATCCAATAAGTTCATTTGTGTCATCGGATTAACATTTAGGTCATTTTCGTCCTCTCTAGGGTTATTTGTGTGCAATTAGGGTTTTTAACCAATCTTGTGCATCCAATAAGTTCATTTGTGTCATTGGATTAACATTTTGGTCATTTTCGTCCTCCCTAGGCTTATTCTTGTGCAATTAGGGTTTTTAACCAATCTTGTGCATCCAATAAGTTCATTTGTGTCATTGGATTAACATTTTGGTCATTTTCGTCCTCCCTAGGCTTATTTTTGTGCAATTAGGGTTTTTAACCAATCTTGTGCATCCAAAAAGTTCATTTGTGTCTTTGAATTGGCATTTAGGTCATTTTCGTCCTCTCTAGGGTTATTTACGTCCAATTACGGTTTTTAACCTATCTTGTGCATCGAACAAGTTCATTTGTGTCATTGGATTAACATTTAGGTCATTTTCGTCCTCTCTAGGGTTATTTGTGAGCAATTAGGGTTTTTAACCAATCTTGTGCATCCAATAAGTTCATTTGTGTCATTGGATTAACATTTAGGTCATTTTCGTCCTCTCTAGGGTTATTTGTGTGCAATTAGGGTTTTTAACCAATCTTGTGCATCCAATAAGTTCATTTGTGTCATTGGATTAACATTTAGGTCATTTTCGTCCTCCCTAGGCTTATTCTTGTGCAATTAGGGCTTTTAACCAATCTTGTGCATCCAATAAGTTCATTTGTGTCATTGGATTAACATTTAGGTCATTTTCGTCCATCCTAGGCTTATTCTTGTGCAATTAGGGTTTTTAACCAATCTTGTGCATCCAATAAGTTAATTTGTGTCATTGGATTAACATTTTGGTCATTTTCGTCCTCTCTAGGGTTATTTGTGTGCAATTAGGGTTTTTAACCAATCTTGTGCATCCAATAAGTTCATTTGTGTCATTGGATTAACATTTTGGTCATTTTCGTCCTCTCTAGGGTTATTTGTGTGCAATTAGGGTTTTTAACCAATCTTGTGCATCCAATAAGTTCATTTGTGTCATTGGATTAACATTTAGGTCATTTTCGTCCTCCCTAGGCTTATTCTTGTGCAATTAGGGCTTTTAACCAATCTTGTGCATCCAATAAGTTCATTTGTGTCATTGGATTGACATTTAGGTCATTTTCGTCCTCTCTAGGGTAATTTATGTCCAATTAGGGTTTTTAACCTATCTTGTGCATCGAACAAGTTCATTTGTGTCATTCGATTAACATTTAGGTCATTTTCGTCCTCTCTAGGGTTATTTATGTGCAATTAGGGTTTTTAACCAATCTTGTGCATCCAATAAGTTCATTTGTGTCGTTGGATTAACATTTAGGTCATTTTCAGGCTCCCTAGGCTTATTCTTGTGCAATTAGGGTTTTTAACCAATCTTGTGCATCCAATAAGTTAATTTGTGTCATTGGATTAACATTTTGGTCATTTTCGTCCTCTCTAGGGTTATTTATGTTCAATTATGGTTTTTAACCAATCTTGTGCATCCAATAAGTTCATTTGTGTCATTGGATTAACATTTATGTCATTTTCGTCCTCCCTAGGCTTATTCTTGTGCAATTAGGGTTTTTAACCAATCTTGTGCATCCAATAAGTTTATTTGTGTCATTGGATTAACATTTAGGTCATTTTCGTCCTCCCTAGGCTTATTCTTGTCCAATTAGGGTTTTTAACCAATCTTGTGCATCCAATAACTTTGTTTGTGTCATTGAATTAATATTTAGGTCATTTTCGTCCTTCCTAGGCATATTCTTGTCCAATTAGGGTTTTTAACCAATCTTGTGCATCCAATAAGTTTGTTTGTGTCATTGAATTAATATTTAGGTCATTTTCGTCCTCCCTAGGCATATTCTTGCCCAATTAGGATTTTTAACCAATCTTGTGTATCCAATAGGTGTGTTTGTGCCATTGGATGATCAATTAGGTCATTTTCGTCCTCCCTAGGCTTATTCTTGTCAAATTAGGGTTTTTAACCAATCTTGTGCATCTAATAGGTGTGTTTGTGTCATTGGATGATCAATTAGGTCATTTTTGTCCTCCCTAGGCATATTCTTGTCCAATTAGGGTTTTTAACCAATCTTGTGCTTCCAATAGGTGTGTTTGTGTCATTGGATGATCAAGTAGGTCATTTTGGTCCTCCCAGGGCTTATTCTTGTCCAATTAGGGTTTTTAACCAATCTTGTGCATCCAATAGGTGTGTTTGTGTCATTGGATGATCAATTAGGTCATTTTCGTCCTCCCTAGGCTTATTCTTGTCCAATTAGGGTTTTTAACCAATCTTGTGCATCCAATAAGTTTGTTTGTGTCATTGAATTAATATTTAGGTCCTTTTCGTCCTCCCTAGGCATATTCTTGTCCAATTAGGTTTTTTAACCAATCTTGTGCTTCCAATAGGTGTGTTAGTGTCATTGGATGATCAATTAGGTCATTTTGGTCCTCCCTAGGCTTATTCTTGTCCAATTAGGGTTTTTAACCAATCTTGTGCATCCAATAGGTGTGTTTGTGTCATTGGATGATCAATTAGGTCATTTTCGTCCTCCCTAGGCTTATTCTTGTCCAATTAGGGTTTTTAACCAATCTTGTGCATCCAATAAGTTTGTTTGTGTCATTGAATTAATATTTAGGTCATTTTCGTCCTCCCTAGGCATATTCTTGTCCAATTAGGGTTTTTAACCAATCTTGTGCATCCAATAGGTGTGTTTGTGTCATCGGATGATCAATTAGGTCACTTTCGTCCTCCCTAGGCATATTCTTGTCCAATTAGGGTTTTTAACCAATCTTGTTCATCCAATAGGTGTGTTTGTGTCATTGGATGATCAATTAGCTCATTTTAGTCCTCCCTAGGCTTATTCTTGTCCAATTAGGGTTTTTAACCAATCTTGTGCATCCAATAGGTGTGTTTGTGTCATTGGATGATCAATTAGGTCATTTTCGTCCTCCCTAGGCTTATTCTTGTCCAATTAGGGTTTTTAACCAATCTTGTGCATCCAATAGGTGTGTTTGTGTCATTGGATGAACAATTAGGTCATTTTCGTCCTCCCTAGGCATATTCTTGTCCAACTAGGGTTTTAAACCAATCTTGTGCATCCAATAGGTGTGTTTGTGTCATTGGATGATCAATTAGGTCATTTTCGTCCTCCCTAGGCTTATTCTTGTCCAATTAGGGTTTTTAACCAATCTTGTGCATCCAATAGGTGTGTTTGTGTCATTGGATGATCAATTAGGTCATTTTCGTCCTCCCTAGGCTTATTCTTGTGCAATTTGGGTTTTTAACCAATCTTGTGCATCCAATAAATTCATTTGTGTCATTGGATGATCAATTAGGTCATTTTCGTCCTCCCTAGGCATATTCTTGTCCAACTAGGGTTTTAAACCAATCTTGTGCATCCAATAGGTGTGTTTGTGTCATTGGATGATCAATTAGGTCATTTTCGTCCTCCCTAGGCTTATTCTTGTCCAATTAGGGTTTTTAACCAATCTTGTGCATCCAATAGGTGTGTTTGTGTCATTGGATTTTCAATTAGGTCATTTTCGTCCTCCCTAGGCTTATTCTTGTCCAATTAGGGTTTTTAACCAATCTTGTGCATCCAATAGGTGTGTTTGTGTCATTGGATGATCAATTAGGTCATTTTCGTCCTCCCTAGGCTTATTCTTGTCCAATTAGGGTTTTTAACCAATCTTGTGCATCCAATAAGTTCATTTGTGTCATTGGATTATCATTTAGGTCATTTTCGTCCTCCATAGGCATATTCTTGTCCAATTAGGGTTTTTAACCATTCTTGTGCTTCCATTAGGTGTGTTTGTGTCATTGGATGATCAATTAGGTCATTTTCGTCCTCACTAGGCTTATTCTTGTCCAATTAGGGTTATTAACCAATCTTGTGCTTCCAATAGGTGTGTTTGTGTCATTGGATGATCAATTAGGTCATTTTCGTCCTCCCTAGGCTTATTCTTGCCCAATTAGGGTTTTTAACCAATCTTGTGCATCCAATAGGTGTGTTTGTGTCATTGGATGATCAATTAGGTCATTTACGTCCTCCCTAGGCTTATTCTTGTCCAATTAGGGTTTTTAACCAATCTTGTGCATCCAATAAGTTCATTTGTGTCATTGGATTAACATTTAGGTCATTTTCGTCCTCCCTAGGCTTATTCTTGTGCAATTAGGGCTTTTAACCAATCTTGTGCATCCAATAAGTTAGTTTGTGTCATTGGATTAACATTTTGGTCATTTTCGTCCTCTCTAGGGTTATTTATGTTCAATTATGGTTTTTAACCAATCTTGTGCATCCAATAAGTTCATTTGTGTCATTGGATTAACATTTATGTCATTTTCGTCCTCCCTAGGCTTACTCTTGTGCAATTAGGGTTTTTAACCAATCTTGTGCATCCAAAAAGTTCATTTGTGTCATTGGATTAACATTTAGGTCATTTTCGTCCTCCCTAGTGTTATTTATTGGCAATTATGGTTTTTAACCAATCTTGTGCATCCAATAAGTTCATTTGTGTCATTGGATTAACTTTTATGTCATTTTCGTCCTCCCTAGGCATACTCTTGTGCAATTAGGGTTTTTTAACCAATCTTGTGCATCCAAAAAGTTCATTTGTGTCATTGGATTAACATTTAGGTCATTTTCGTCCTCCCTAGTGTTATTTATTGGCAATTAGGGTTTTTCACCAATCTTGTGCATCCAATAAGTTCATTTGTGTCATTGGATTAACATTTATGTCATTTTCGTCCTCCCTAGGCTTACTCTTGTGCAATTAGGGTTTTTAACCAATCTTGTGCATCCAAAAAGTTCATTTGTGTCATTGGATTAACATTTAGGTCATTTTCGTCCTCCCTAGTGTTATTTATTGGCAATTATGGTTTTTAACCAATCTTGTGCATCCAATAAGTTCATTTGTGTCATTGGATTAACATTTAGGTCATTTTCGTCCTCTCTAGGGTTATTTGTGTGCAATTAGGGTTTTTAACCAATCTTGTGCATCCAATAAGTTCATTTGTGTCATTGGATTAACATTTAGGTCATTTTCGTCCTCTCTAGGGTTATTTATGTGCAATTAGGGTTTTTAACCAATCTTGTGCATCCAAAAAGTTCATTTGTGTCATTGGATTAAGATTTAAGTCATTTTCGTCCTCCCTAGGCTTATTCTTGTCCAATTAGGGTTTTTAACCAATCTTATGCATCCAATAAATTCATTTGTGTCATTGGATTAACATTTAGGTCATTTTCGTCCTCCCTAGGCTTATTCTTGTGCAATTAGGGTTTTTAACCAATCTTGTGCATCCAATAAGTTCATTTGTGTCATTGGATTAACATTTTGGTCATTTTCGTCCTCCCTAGGCTTATTTATGTGCAATTAGGGTTTTTAACCAATCTTGTGCATCCAATAAGTTCATTTGTGTCATTGGATTAACATTTAGGTCATTTTCGTCCTCTCTAGGGTAATTTATGTGCAAGTAGGGTTTTTAAACAATCTTGTGCATCCAAAAAGTTGATTTGTATCTTTGAATACACATTTAGGTCATTTTCGTCCTCTCTAGGGTTATTTATGTGCAATTAGGGTTTTTAACCAATCTTGTGCATCCAATAAGTTCATTTTGGTCCTTGGATTAACATTTAGGTCATTTTCGTCCTCCCTAGGCTTATTCTTGTGCAATTAGGGTTTTTAACCAATCTTGTGCATCCAATAAGTTCATTTGTGTCATTGGATTAACATTTAGGTCATTTTCGTCCTCCTTAGGCTTATTCTTGTGCAATTAGGGTTTTTAACCAATCTTGTGCATCCTATAAGTTAATTTGTGTCATTGGATTAACATTTTGGTCATTTTCGTCCTCCCTAGGCTTATTCTAGTGCAATTAGTGTTTTTAACCAATCTTGTGCATCGAATAAGTTCATTTGTGTCATTGGATTAACATTTTGGTCATTTTCGTCCTCCCTAGGCTTATTTATGTGCAATTAGGGTTTTTAACCAATCTTGTGTATCCAATAAGTTTATTTGTGTCATTGGATTAACATTTAGGTCATTTTCGTCCTCCCTAGGGTTATTTATGGGCAATTAGGGTTTTTAACCAATCTTGTGCATCCAATAAGTTCATTTGTGTCATTGGATTAACATTTTGGTCATTTTCGTCCTCCCTAGGCTTATTTATGTGCAATTAGGGTTTTTAACCAATCTTGTGCATCCAATAAGTTTATTTGTGTCATTGGATTAACATTTAGGTCATTTTCGTCCTCCCTAGGGTTATTTATGGGCAATTAGGGTTTTTAACCAATCTCGTGCATCCAATAAGTTCATTTGTGTCATTGGATTAACATTTAGGTCATTTTCGTCGTCTCTAGGGTTATGTATGTGCAATTAGGGTTTTTAACCAATCTTGTGCATCAAATAAGTTCATTTGTGTCATTGTATTAACATTTAGGTCATTTTCGTGCTCCCTAGGCTTATTCTTGTCCAATTAGGGTTTTTAACCAATCTTGTGCATCCAAAAAGTTCATTTGTGTCTTTGAATTGACATTTAGGTCATTTTCGTCCTCTCTAGGGTTATTTATGTCCAATTAGGGTTTTTAACCTATCTTGTGCATCGAACAAGTTCATTTGTGTCATTGGATTAACATTTAGGTCATTTTCGTCCTCTCTAGGGTTATTTATGTGCAATTAGGGTTTTTAACCAATCTTGTGCATCCAATAAGTTCATTTGTGTCATTGGATTAACATTTAGGTCATTTTTGTCCTCTCTAGGGTTATTTGTGTGCAATTAGGGTATTTAACCAATCTTGTGCATCCAATAAGTTCATTTGTGTCATTGGATTAACATTTAGGTCATTTTCGTCCTCCCTAGGCTTATTCTTGTGCAATTAGGGCTTTTAACCAATCTTGTGCATCCAATAAGTTCATTTGTGTCATTGGATTAACATTTAGGTCATTTTCGTCCACTCTAGGGTTATTTATGTCCAATTAGGGTTTTTAACCTATCTTGTGCATCGAACAAGTTCATTTGTGTCATTGGATTAACATTTAGGTCATTTTCGTCCTCTCTAGGGTTATTTATGTGCAATTAGGGTTTTTAACCAATCTTGTGCATCCAATAAGTTCATTTGTGTCGTTGGATTAACATTTAGGTCATTTTCGGGATCCCTAGGCTTATTCTTGTGCAATTAGGGTTTTTAACCAATCTTGGGCAACCAATAAGTTAATTTGTGTCATTGGATTAACATTTTGGTCATTTTCGTCCTCTCTAGGGTTATTTATGTTCAATTATGGTTTTTAACCAATCTTGTGCATCCAATAAGTTCATTTGTGTCATTGGATTAACATTTATGTCATTTTCGTCCTCCCTAGGCTTACTCTTGTGCAATTAGGGTTTTTAACCAATCTTGTGCATCCAAAAAGTTCATTTGTGTCATTGGATTAACATTTAGGTCATTTTCCTCCTCCCTAGTGTTATTTATTGGCAATTAGGGTTTTTAACCAATCTTGTGCATCCAATAAGTTCATTTGTGTCATTGGATTAACATTTAGGTCATTTTCGTCCTCTCTAGGGTTATTTGTGTGCAATTAGGGTTTTTAACCAATCTTGTGCATCCAATAAGTTCATTTGTGTCATTGGATTAACATTTTGGTAATTTTCGTCCTCCCTAGGCTTATTCTTGTGCAATTAGGGTTTTTAACCAATCTTGTGCATCCAATAAGTTCATTTGTGTCATCGGATTAACATTTAGGTCATTTTCGTCCTCTCTAGGCATATTTGTGTGCAATTAGGGTTTTTAACCAATCTTGTGCATCCAATAAGTTCATTTGTGTCATTGGATTAACATTTAGGTCATTTTCGTCCTCTCTAGGGTTATTTGTGTGCAATTAGGGTTTTTAACCAATCTTGTGCATCCAATAAGTTCATTTGTGTCATTGGATTAACATTTAGGTCATTTTCATCCTCCCTAGGCTTATTCTTGTGCAATTAGGGCTTTTAACCAATCTTGTGCATCCAATAAGTTAATTTGTGTCATTGGATTAACATTTTGGTCATTTTCGTCCTCCCTAGGCTTATTCTAGTGCAATTAGGGTTTTTAACCAATCTTGTGTATCCAATAAATTCATTTGTGTCATCGGATTAACATTTTGGTCATTTTCGTCCTCCCTAGGCATATTTGTGTGCAATTAGGGTTTTTAACCAATCTTGTGCATCCAATAAGTTCATTTGTGTCGTTGGATTAACATTTAGGTCATTTTCGTCCTCTCTAGGGTTATTTGTGAGCAATTAGGGTTTTTAACCAATCTTGTGCATCCAATAAGTTCATTTGTGTCATTGGATTAACATTTAGGTCATTTTCGTCCTCCCTAGGCTTATTCTTGTGCAATTAGGGCTTTTAACCAATCTTGTGCATCCAATAAGTTAGTTTGTGTCATTGGATTAACATTTTGGTCATTTTCGTCCTCTCTAGGGTTATTTATGTTCAATTATGGTTTTTAACCAATCTTGTGCATCCAATAAGTTCATTTGTGTCATTGGATTAACATTTATGTCATTTTCGTCCTCCCTAGGCTTACTCTTGTGCAATTAGGGTTTTTAACCAATCTTGTGCATCCAAAAAGTTCATTTGTGTCATTGGATTAACATTTAGGTCATTTTCGTCCTCCCTTGTGTTATTTATTGGCAATTAGGGTTTTTAACCAATCTTGTGCATCCAATAAGTTCATTTGTGTCATTGGATTAACATTTAGGTCGTTTTCGTCCTCTCTAGGGTTATTTGTGTGCAATTAGGGTTTCTAACCAATCTTGTGCATCCAATAAGTTCATTTATGTCATTGGATTAACATTTTGGTCATTTTCGTCCTCCCTAGGCTTATTCTTGTGCAATTAGGGTTTTTAACCAATCTTGTGCATCCAATAAGTTCATTTGTGTCATCGGATTAACATTTAGGTCATTTTCGTCCTCTCTAGGGTTATTTGTGTGCAATTAGGGTTTTTAACCAATCTTGTGCATCCAATAAGTTCATTTGTGTCATTGGATTAACATTTAGGTCATTTTCGTCCTCCCTAGGCTTATTCTTGTGCAATTAGGGCTTTTAACCAATCTTGTGCATCCAAAAAGTTCATTTGTGTCTTTGAATTGACATTTAGGTCATTTTCGTCCTCTCTAGGGTATTTATGTCAAATTAGGGTTTTTAGCCTATCTTGTGCATCGAAAAAGTTCATTTGTGTCATTGGATTAACATTTAGGTCATTTCCGTCCTCCCTAGGCTTATTCTTGTCCAATTAGGGTTTTTAACCAATCTTGTGCATCCAATAAGTTCATTTGTGTCATTGGATTAACATTTAGGTCATTTTCGTCCATCCTAGGCTTATTCTTGTGCAATTAGGGTTTTTAACCAATCTTGTGCATCCAATAAGTTCATTTGTGTCATTGGATTAACATTTTGGTCATTTTCGTCCTCCCTAGGCTTATTCTTGTGCAATTAGGGTTTTTAACCAATCTTGTGCATCCAATAAGTTCATTTGTGTCATTGGATTAACATTTTGGTCATTTTCGTCCTCCCTAGGCTTATTTTTGTGCAATTAGGGTTTTTAACCAATCTTGTGCATCCAAAAAGTTCATTTGTGTCTTTGAATTGGCATTTAGGTCATTTTCGTCCTCTCTAGGGTTATTTACGTCCAATTACGGTTTTTAACCTATCTTGTGCATCGAACAAGTTCATTTGTGTCATTGGATTAACATTTAGGTCATTTTCGTCCTCTCTAGGGTTATTTGTGAGCAATTAGGGTTTTTAACCAATCTTGTGCATCCAATAAGTTCATTTGTGTCATTGGATTAACATTTAGGTCATTTTCGTCCTCTCTAGGGTTATTTGTGTGCAATTAGGGTTTTTAACCAATCTTGTGCATCCAATAAGTTCATTTGTGTCATTGGATTAACATTTAGGTCATTTTCGTCCTCCCTAGGCTTATTCTTGTGCAATTAGGGCTTTTAACCAATCTTGTGCATCCAATAAGTTCATTTGTGTCATTGGATTAACATTTAGGTCATTTTCGTCCATCCTAGGCTTATTCTTGTGCAATTAGGGTTTTTAACCAATCTTGTGCATCCAATAAGTTAATTTGTGTCATTGGATTAACATTTTGGTCATTTTCGTCCTCTCTAGGGTTATTTGTGTGCAATTAGGGTTTTTAACCAATCTTGTGCATCCAATAAGTTCATTTGTGTCATTGGATTAACATTTTGGTCATTTTCGTCCTCTCTAGGGTTATTTGTGTGCAATTAGGGTTTTTAACCAATCTTGTGCATCCAATAAGTTCATTTGTGTCATTGGATTAACATTTAGGTCATTTTCGTCCTCCCTAGGCTTATTCTTGTGCAATTAGGGCTTTTAACCAATCTTGTGCATCCAATAAGTTCATTTGTGTCATTGGATTGACATTTAGGTCATTTTCGTCCACTCTAGGGTTATTTATGTCCAATTAGGGTTTTTAACCTATCTTGTGCATCAAACAAGTTCATTTGTGTCATTGGATTAACATTTAGGTCATTTTCGTCCTCTCTAGGGTTATTTATGTGCAATTAGGGTTTTTAACCAATCTTGTGCATCCAATAAGTTCATTTGTGTCGTTGGATTAACATTTAGGTCATTTTCGGGCTCCCTAGGCTTATTCTTGTGCAATTAGGGTTTTTAACCAATCTTGTGCATCCAATAAGTTAATTTGTGTCATTGGATTAACATTTTGGTCATTTTCGTCCTCTCTAGGGTTATTTATGTTCAATTATGGTTTTTAACCAATCTTGTGCATCCAATAAGTTCATTTGTGTCATTGGATTAACATTTATGTTATTTTCGTCCTCCGTAGGCTTACTCTTGTGCAATTAGGGTTTTTAACCAATCTTGTGCATCCAAAAAGTTCATTTGTGTCATTGGATTAACATTTATGTCATTTTCGTCCTCCCTAGGCTTACTCTTGTGCAATTAGGGTTTTTAACCAATCTTGTGCTTCCAAAAAGTTCATTTGTGTCATTGGATTAACATTTAGGTCATTTTCGTCCTCCCTAGTGTTATTTATTGGCAATTATGGTTTTTAACCAATCTTGTGCATCCAATAAGTTCATTTGTGTCATTGGATTAACATTTATCTCATTTTCGTCCTCCCTAGGCTTACTCTTGTGCAATTAGGGTTTTTAACCAATCTTGTGCATCCAAAAAGTTCATTTGTGTCATTGGATTAACATTTAGGTCATTTTCGTCCTCCCTAGTGTTATTTATTGGCAATTATGGTTTTTATCCAATCTTGTGCATCCAATAAGTTCATTTGTGTCATTGGATTAACATTTAGGTCATTTTCGTCCTCTTTAGGGTTATTTGTGTGCAATTAGGGTTTTTAACCAATCTTGTGCATCCAATAAGTTCATTTGTGTCATTGGATTAACATTTTGGTCATTTTAGTCCTCCCTAGGCTTATTCTTGTGCAATTAGGGTTTGTAATCAATCTTATGCATCCAATAAGTTCATTTGTGTCATTGGATTAACATTTAGGTCATTTTTGTCCTCCCTAGGCTTATTCTTGTGCAATTAGGGCTTTTAACCAATCTTGTGCATCCAAAAAGTTCATTTGTGTCTTTGAATTGACATTTAGGTCATTTTCGTCCTCTCTAGGGTATCTATGTCAAATTAGGGTTTTTAGCCTATCTTGTGCATCGAACAAGTTCATTTGTGTCATTGGATTAACATTTAGGTCACTTCCGTCCTCCCTAGGCTTATTCTTGTCCAATTAGGGTTTTTAACCAATCTTGTGCATCCAATAAGTTCATTTGTGTCATTGGATTAACATTTAGGTCATTTTCGTCCATCCTAGGCTTATTCTTGTGCAATTAGGGTTTTTAACCAATCTTGTGCATCCAATAAGTTAATTTGTGTCATTGGATTAACATTTTGGTCATTTTCGTCCTCCCTAGGCTTATTCTAGTGCAATTTGGGTTTTTAACCAATCTTGTGCATCCAATAAGTTCATTTGTGTCATTGGATTAACATTTTGGTCATTTTCGTCCTCCCTAGGCTTATTTATGTGCAATTAGGGTTTTTAACCAATCTTGTGCATCCAATAAGTTCATTTGTGTCATTGGATTAACATTTAGGTCATTTTCGTCCTCTCTAGGGTTATTTGTGTGCAATTAGGGTTTTTAACGAATCTTGTGCATCCAATAAGTTCATTTGTGTCATTGGATTAACATTGAGGTCATTTTCGTCCTCCCTAGGCTTATTCTTGTGCAATTAGGGCTTTTAACCAATCTTGTGCATCCAATAAGTTCATTTGTGTCATTGGATTGACATTTAGGTCATTTTCGTCCTCTCTAGGGTTATTTATGTCCAATTAGGGTTTTTAACCAATCTTGTGCATCCAATAAGTTCATTTGTGTCGTTGGATTAAAATTTAGGTCATTTTCGGGCTCCCTAGGCTTATTCTTGTGCAATTAGGGTTTTTAACCAATCTTGTGCATCCAATAAGTTAATTTGTGTCATTGGATTAACATTTTGGTCATTTTCGTCCTCTCTAGGGTTATTTATGTTCAATTATGGTTTTTAACCAATCTTGTGCATCCAATAAGTTCATTTGAGTCATTGGATTAACATTTATGTCGTTTTCGTCCTCCCTAGGCTTACTCTTGTGCAATTAGGGTTTTTAACCAATCTTGTGCATCCAAAAAGTTCACTTGTGTCATTGGATTAACATTTAGGTCAATTTCGTCCTCCCTAGTGTTATTTATTGGCAATTATGGTTTTTAACCAATCTTGTGCATCCAATAAGTTCATTTGTGTCATTGGATTAACATTTATGTCATTTTCGTCCTCCCTAGGCTTACTCTTGTGCAATTAGGGTTTTTTACCAATCTTGTGCATCCAAAAAGTTCATTTGTGTCATTGGATTAACATTTAGGTCATTTTCGTCCTCCCTAGTGTTATTTATTGGAAATAAGGGTTTTTAACCAATCTTGTGCATCCTATAAGTTCATTTGTGTCATTGGATTAACATTTAGGTCATTTTCGTCCTCCCTAGTGTTATTTATTGGCAATTAGGGTTTTTAACCAATCTTGTGCATCCAATAAGTTCATTTGTTTCATTGGATTAACATTTTGGTCATTTTCGTCCTCCCTAGGCTTATTCTTGTGCAATTAGGGTTTTTAACCAATCTTGTGCATCCAATAAGTTCATTTGTGTCATTGGATTAACATTTATGTCATTTTCGTCCTCCCTAGGCTTACTCTTGTGCAATTAGGGTTTTTAACCTATCTTGTGCATCGAACAAGTTCATTTGTGTCATTGGATTAACATTTAGGTCATTTTCGTCCTCTCTAGGGTTATTTATGTGCACTTAGGGTTTTTAACCAATCTTGTGCATCCAATAAGTTCATTTGTGTCGTTGGATTAACATTTAGGTCATTTTCGGGCTCCCTAGGCTTATTCTTGTGCAATTAGGGTTTTTAACCTATCTTGTGCATCCAATAAGTTAATTTGTGTCATTGGATTAACATTTTGGTCATTTTCGTCCTCTCTAGGGTTATTTATGTTCAATTATGGTTTTTAACCAATCTTGTGCATCCAATAAGTTCATTTGTGTCATTGGATTAACATTTATGTCATTTTCGTCCTCCCTAGGCTTACTCTTGTGCAATTAGGGTTTTTAACCAATCTTGTGCATCCAATAAGTTCATTTGTGTCATTGGATTAACATTTAGGTCATTTTCGTCCATCCTAGGCTTATTCTTGTGCAATTAGGGTTTTTAACCAATCTTGTGCATCCAATAAGTTCATTTGTGTCATCGGATTAACATTTAGGTCATTTTCGTCCTCTCTAGGGTTATTTGTGTGCAATTAGGGTTTTTAACCAATCTTGTGCATCCAATAAGTTCATTTGTGTCATTGGATTAACATTTAGGTCATTTTCATCCTCCCTAGGCTTATTCTTGTGCAATTAGGGCTTTTAACCAATCTTGTGCATCCAAAAAGTTCATTTGTGTCTTTGAATTGACATTTAGGTCATTTTCGTCCTCTCTAGGGTATTTATGTCAAATTAGGGTTTTTAGCCTATCTTGTGCATCGAAAAAGTTCATTTGTGTCATTGGATTAACATTTAGGTCATTTCCGTCCTCCCTATGCTTATTCTTGTCCAATTAGGGTTTTTAACCAATCTTGTGCATCCAATAAGTTCATTTGTGTCATTGGATTAACATTTAGGTCATTTTCGTCCTCTCTAGGGTTATTTGTGTGCAATTAGGGTTTTTAACCAATCTTGTGCATCCAATAAGTTCATTTGTGTCATTGGATTAACATTTAGGTCATTTTCGTCCTCCCTAGGCTTATTCTTGTGCAATTAGGGCTTTTAACCAATCTTGTGCATCCAATAAGTTCATTTGTGTCATTGGATTGACATTTAGGTCATTTTCGTCCACTCTATGGTTATTTATGTCCAATTAGGGTTTTTAACCTATCTTGTGCATCGAACAAGTTCATTTGTGTCATTGGATTAACATTTAGGTCATTTTCGTCCTCTCTAGGGTTATTTATGTGCAATTAGGGTTTTCAACCAATCTTGTGCATCCAATAAGTTCATTTGTGTCGTTGGATTAACATTTAGGTCATTTTCGGGCTCCCTAGGCTTATTCTTGTGCAATTAAGGTTTTTAACCAATCTCGTGCATCCAATAAGTTAATTTGTGTCATTGGATTAACATTTTGGTCATTTTCGTCCTCTCTAGGGCTATTTATGTTCAATTATGGTTTTTAACCAATCTTGTGCATCCAATAAGTTCATTTGTGTCATTGGATTAACATTTATGTCATTTTCGTCCTCCTTAGGCTTACTCCTGTGCAATTAGGGTTTTTAACCAATCTTGTGCATCCAAAAAGTTCATTTGTGTCATTGGATTAACATTTAGGTCATTTTCGTCCTCCCTAGTGTTATTTATTGGCAATTAGGGTTTTTAACCAATCTTGTGCATCCAATAAGTTCATTTGTGTCATTGGATTAACATTTATGTCATTTTCGTCCTCCCTAGGCTTACTCTTGTGCAATTAGGGTTTTTAACCAATCTTGTGCATCCAAAAAGTTCATTTGTGTCATTGGATTAACATTTAGGTCATTTTCGTCCTCCCTAGTGTTATTTATTGGCAATTATGGTTTTTAACCAATCTTGTGCATCCAATAAGTTCATTTGTGTCATTGGATTAACATTTATGTCATTTTCGTCCTCCCTAGGCTTACTCTTGTGCAATTAGGGTTTTTAACCAATCTTGTGCATCCAATAAGTTCATTTGTGTCATTGGATTAACATTTAGGTCATTTTCGTCCTCTCTAGGGTTATTTATGTGCAATTATGGTTTTTAACCAATCTTGAGCATCCAATAAGTTCATTTGTGTCATTGGATTAACATTTAGGTCATTTTCGTGCTCCCTAGGCTTATTCTTGTGCAATTAGGGTTTTTAACCAATCTTGTGCATCCAATAAGTTAATTTGTGTCATTGGATTAACATTTTGGTCATTTTCGTCCTCCCTAGGCTTATTCTTGTGCAATTAGGGTTTTTAACCAATCTTGTGCATCCAATAAGTTCATTTGTGTCATCGGATTAACATTTTGGTCATTTTCGTCCTCCCTAGGCTTATTTATGTGCAATTAGGGTTTTTAACCAATCTTGTGCATCCAATAAGTTCATTTGTGTCATTGGATTAACATTTAGGTCATTTTCGTCCTCTCTAGGGTTATTTATGTGCAATTAGGGTTTTTTAACCAATCTTGTGCATCCAATAAGTTCATTTGTGTCGTTGGATTAACATTTAGGTCATTTTCGGGCTCCCTAGGCTTATTCTTGTGCAATTAGGGTTTTTAACCAATCTTGTGCATCCAATAAATTCATTTGTGTCATCGGATTAACATTTTGGTCATTTTCGTCCTCCCTAGGCTTATTTATGTGCAATTTGGGTTTTTAACCAATCTTGTGCATCCAATAAGTTCATTTGTGTCATTGGATTAACATTTTGGTCATTTTCGTCCTCCCTAGGCTTATTTATGTGCAATTAGGGTTTTTAACCAATCTTGTGCATCCAATAAGTTCATTTGTGTCATTGGATTAACATTTAGGTCATTTTCGTCCTCTCTAGGGTTATTTGTGAGCAATTAGGGTTTTTAACCAATCTTGTGCATCCAATAAGTTCATTTGTGTCATTGGATTAACATTTAGGTCATTTTCGTCCTCCCTAGGCTTATTCTTGTGCAATTAGGGCTTTTAACCAATCTTGTGCATCCAATAAGTTAATTTGTGTCATTGGATTAACATTTTGGTCATTTTCGTCCTCCCTAGGCTTATTCTTGTGCAATTAGGGTTTTTAACCAATCTTGTGCATCCAAAAAGTTCATTTGTGTCTTTGAATTGGCATTTAGGTCATTTTCGTCCTCTCTAGGGTTATTTACGTCCAATTACGGTTTTTAACCTATCTTGTGCATCGAACAAGTTCATTTGTGTCATTGGATTAACATTTAGGTCATTTTCGTCCTCTCTAGGGTTATTTGTGAGCAATTAGGGTTTTTAACCAATCTTGTGCATCCAATAAGTTCATTTGTGTCATTGGATTAACATTTAGGTCATTTTCGTCCTCTCTAGGGTTATTTGTGTGCAATTAGGGTTTTTAACCAATCTTGTGCATCCAATAAGTTCATTTGTGTCATTGGATTAACATTTAGGTCATTTTCGTCCTCCCTAGGCTTATTCTTGTGCAATTAGGGCTTTTAACCAATCTTGTGCATCCAATAAGTTCATTTGTGTCATTGGATTAACATTTAGGTCATTTTCGTCCACTCTAGGGTTATTTATGTCCAATTAGGGTTTTTAACCTATCTTGTGCATCGAACAAGTTCATTTGTGTCATTGGATTAACATTTAGGTCATTTTCGTCCTCTCTAGGGTTATTTATGTGCAATTAGGGTTTTTAACCAATCTTGTGCATCCAATAAGTTCATTTGTGTCGTTGGATTAACATTTAGGTCATTTTCGGGATCCCTAGGCTTATTCTCGTGCAATTAGGGTTTTTAACCAATCTTGTGCATCCAATAAGTTAATTTGTGTCATTGGATTAACATTTTGGTCATTTTCGTCCTCCATAGGCTTATTCTAGTGCAATTAGGGTTTTTAACCAATCTTGTGCATCCAATAAGTTCATTTGTGTCATCGGATTAACATTTTGGTCATTTTCGTCCTCCCTAGGCTTATTTATGTGCAATTAGGGTTTTTAACCAATCTTGTGCATCCAATAAGTTCATTTGTGTCATTGGATTAACATTTAGGTCATTTTCGTCCTCTCTAGGGTTATTTATGTGCAATTAGGGTTTTTTAACCAATCTTGTGCATCCAATAAGTTCATTTGTGTCGTTGGATTAACATTTAGGTCATTTTCGGGCTCCCTAGGCTTATTCTTGTGCAATTAGGGTTTTTAACCAATCTTGTGCATCCAATAAATTCATTTGTGTCATCGGATTAACATTTTGGTCATTTTCGTCCTCCCTAGGCTTATTTATGTGCAATTTGGGTTTTTAACCAATCTTGTGCATCCAATAAGTTCATTTGTGTCATTGGATTAACATTTTGGTCATTTTCGTCCTCCCTAGGCTTATTTATGTGCAATTAGGGTTTTTAACCAATCTTGTGCATCCAATAAGTTCATTTGTGTCATTGGATTAACATTTAGGTCATTTTCGTCCTCTCTAGGGTTATTTGTGAGCAATTAGGGTTTTTAACCAATCTTGTGCATCCAATAAGTTCATTTGTGTCATTGGATTAACATTTAGGTCATTTTCGTCCTCCCTAGGCTTATTCTTGTGCAATTAGGGCTTTTAACCAATCTTGTGCATCCAATAAGTTAATTTGTGTCATTGGATTAACATTTTGGTCATTTTCGTCCTCCCTAGGCTTATTCTTGTGCAATTAGGGTTTTTAACCAATCTTGTGCATCCAAAAAGTTCATTTGTGTCTTTGAATTGGCATTTAGGTCATTTTCGTCCTCTCTAGGGTTATTTACGTCCAATTACGGTTTTTAACCTATCTTGTGCATCGAACAAGTTCATTTGTGTCATTGGATTAACATTTAGGTCATTTTCGTCCTCTCTAGGGTTATTTGTGAGCAATTAGGGTTTTTAACCAATCTTGTGCATCCAATAAGTTCATTTGTGTCATTGGATTAACATTTAGGTCATTTTCGTCCTCTCTAGGGTTATTTGTGTGCAATTAGGGTTTTTAACCAATCTTGTGCATCCAATAAGTTCATTTGTGTCATTGGATTAACATTTAGGTCATTTTCGTCCTCCCTAGGCTTATTCTTGTGCAATTAGGGCTTTTAACCAATCTTGTGCATCCAATAAGTTCATTTGTGTCATTGGATTAACATTTAGGTCATTTTCGTCCACTCTAGGGTTATTTATGTCCAATTAGGGTTTTTAACCTATCTTGTGCATCGAACAAGTTCATTTGTGTCATTGGATTAACATTTAGGTCATTTTCGTCCTCTCTAGGGTTATTTATGTGCAATTAGGGTTTTTAACCAATCTTGTGCATCCAATAAGTTCATTTGTGTCGTTGGATTAACATTTAGGTCATTTTCGGGATCCTTTGGCTTATTCTCGTGCAATTAGGGTTTTTAACCAATCTTGGGCATCCAATAAGTTAATTTGTGTCATTGGATTAACATTTTGGTCATTTTCGTCCTCTCTAGGGTTATTTATGTTCAATTATGGTTTTTAACCAATCTTGTGCATCCAATAAGTTCATTTGTGTCATTGGATTAACATTTATGTCATTTTCGTCCTCCCTAGGCTTACTCTTGTGCAATTAGGGTTTTTAACCAATCTTGTGCATCCAAAAAGTTCATTTGTGTCATTGGATTAACATTTATATCATTTTCGTCCTCCCTAGGCTTACTCTTGTGCAATTAGGGTTTTTAACCAATCTTGTGCATCCAAAAAGTTCATTTGTGTCATTGGATTAACATTTAGGTCATTTTCGTCCTCGCTAGTGTTATTTATTGGCAATTATGGTTTTTAACCAATCTTGTGCATCCAATAAGTTCATTTGTGTCATTGGATTAACATTTATGTCATTTTCGTCGTCTCTAGGATTATTTATGTGCAATTAGGGTTTTTAACCAATCTTGTGCATCCAATTAGTTCATTTGTGTCATTGGATTAACATTTTGGTCATTTTCGTGCTCCCTAGGCTTATTCTTGTCAAATTAGGGTTTTTAACCAATCTTGTGCATCCAAAAAGTTCATTTGTGTCTTTGAATTGACAATTAGTTCATTTTCGTCCTCACTAGGGTTATTTATGTCCAATTAGGGTTTTTAACCAATCTTGTGCATCCAAAAAGTTCATTTGTGTCATTGGATTAACATTTAGGTCATTTTCGTCCTCCCTAGTGTTATTTATTGGCAATTAGGGTTTTTAACCAATCTTGTGCATCCAATAAGTTCATTTGTGTCATTGGATTAACATTTAGGTCATTTTCGTCCTCTCTAGGGTTATTTGTGTGCAATTAGGGTTTTTAACCAATCTTGTGCATCCAATAAGTTCATTTGTGTCGTTGGATTAACATTTTGGTCATTTTCGTCCTCCCTAGGCTTATTTATGTGCAATTAGGGTTTTTAACCAATCTTGTGCATCCAATAAGTTCATTTGTGTCATTGGATTAACATTTAGGTCATTTTCGTTCTCCCTAGGGTTATTTATGGGCAATTAGGGTTTTTAACCAATCTCGTGCATCCAATAAGTTCATTTGTGTCATTGGATTAACATTTAGGTCATTTTCGTCGTCTCTAGGGTTATGTATGTGCAATTAGGGTTTTTAATCAATCTTGTGCATCAAATAAGTTCATTTGTGTCATTGTATTAACATTTAGGTCATTTTCGTGCTCCCTAGGCTTATTCTTGTCCAATTAGGGTTTTTAACCAATCTTGTGCATCCAAAAAGTTCATTTGTGTCATTGGATTAACATTTAGGTCATTTTCGTCCTCCCTAGTGTTATTTATTGGCAATTAGGGTTTTTAACCAATCTTGTGCATCCAA
>JBBPBR010000008.1:21758473-21816525 GCA_037974775.1 Cicer pinnatifidum | reverse complement strand
CAATCTTGTGCATCAAATAAGTTCATTTGTGTCATTGTATTAACATTTAGGTCATTTTCGTGCTCCCTAGGCTTATTCTTGTCCAATTAGGGTTTTTAACCAATCTTGTGCATCCAAAAAGTTCATTTGGGTCTTTGAATTTACATTTAGGTCATTTTCGTCCTCTCTATGGTTATTTATGTCCAATTAGGGTTTTTAACCTCTCTTGTGCATCGAACAAGTTGATTTGTGTCATTGGATTAACATTTAGGTCATTTTCGTCCTCTCTAGGGTTATTTATGTGCAATTAGGGTTTTTAACCAATCTTGTGCATCCAATAAGTTCATTTGTGTCATTGGATTAACATTTACGTAATTTTCGTGCTCCCTAGGCTTATTCTTGTGCAATTAGGGTTTTTAACCAATCTTGTGCATCCAATATGTTAATTTGTGTCATTGGATTAACATTTTGGTCATTTTCGTCCTCTCTAGGGTTATTTATGTTCAATTATGGTTTTTAACCAATCTTGTGCATCCAATAAGTTCATTTGTGTCATTGGATTAACATTTATGTCATTTTCGTCCTCCCTAGGCTTACTCTTGTGCAATTAGGGTTTTTAACCAATCTTGTGCATCCAAAAAGTTCATTTGTGTCATTGGATTAACATTTAGGTCATTTTCGTCCTCCCTAGTGTTATTTATTTGCAATTATGGTTTTTAACCAATCTTGTGCATCCAATAAGTTCATTTGTGTCATTGGATTAACATTTATGTCATTTTCGTCCTCCCTAGGCTTACTCTTGTGCAATTAGGGTTTTTTAACCAATCTTGTGCATCCAAAAAGTTCATTTGTGTCATTGGATTAACATTTAGGTCATTTTCGTCCTCCCTAGTGTTATTTATTGGCAATTAGGGTTTTTAACCAATCTTGTGCATCCAATAAGTTCATTTGTGTCATTGGATTAACATTTAGGTCATTTTCGTCCTCTCTAGGGTTATTTGTGTGCAATTAGAGTTTTTAACCAATCTTGTGCATCCAATAAGTTCATTTGTGTCATTGGATTAACATTTTGGTCATTTTCGTCCTCTCTAGGGTTATTTGTGTGCAATTAGGGTTTTTAACCAATCTTGTGCATCCAATAAGTTCATTTGTGTCATTGGATTAACATTTAGGTCATTTTCGTCCTCCCTAGGCTTATTCTTGTGCAATTAGGGCTTTTAACCAATCTTGTGCATCCAAAAAGTTCATTTGTGTCTTTGAATTGACATTTAGGTCATTTTCGTCCTCTCTAGGGTATTTATGTCAAATTAGGGTTTTTAGCCTATCTTGTGCATCGAACAAGTTCATTTGTGTCATTGGATTAACATTTAGGTCATTTCCGTCCTCCCTAGGCTTATTCTTGTCCATTTAGGGTTTTTAACCAATCTTGTGCATCCAATAAGTTCATTTGTGTCATTGGATTAACATTTATGTCATTTTCGTCATCCCTAGGCTTACTCTTGTGCAATTAGGGTTTTTAACCAATCTTGTGCATCCAAAAAGTTCATTTGTGTCATTGGATTAACATTTATGTCATTTTCGTCCTCCCTAGGCTTACTCTTGTGCAATTAGGGTTTTTAACCAATCTTGTGCATCCAAAAAGTTCATTTGTGTCATTGGATTAACATTTAGGTCATTTTCGTCCTCCCTAGTGTTATTTATTGGCAATTAGGGTTTTTAACCAATCTTGTGCATCCAATAAGTTCATTTGTGTCGTTGGATTAACATTTAGGTCATTTTCGGGCTCCCTAGGCTTATTCTTGTGCAATTAGGGTTTTTAACCAATCTTGTGCATCCAATAAGTTAATTTGTGTCATCGGATTAACATTTTGGTCATTTTCGTCCTCCCTAGGCTTATTTATGTGCAATTAGGGTTTTTAACCAATCTTGTGCATCCAATAAGTTCATTTGTGTCATTGGATTAACATTTAGGTCATTTTCGTCCTCTCTAGGGTTATTTGTGAGCAATTAGGGTTTTTAACCAATCTTGTGCATCCAATAAGTTCATTTGTGTCATTGGATTAACATTTAGGTCATTTTCGTCCTCCCTAGGCTTATTCTTGTGCAATTAGGGCTTTTAACCAATCTTGTGCATCCAATAAGTTAATTTGTGTCATTGGATTAACATTTTGGTCATTTTCGTCCTCCCTAGGCTTATTCTTGTGCAATTAGGGTTTTTAACCAATCTTGTGCATCCAATAAGTTAATTTGTGTCATCGGATTAACATTTAGGTCATTTTCGTCCATCCTAGGCTTATTCTTGTGCAATTAGGGTTTTTAACCAATCTTGTGCATCCAATAAGTTAATTTGTGTCATTGGATTAACATTTTGGTCATTTTCGTCCTCCCTAGGCTTATTCTAGTGCAATTAGGGTTTTTAACCAATCTTGTGCATCCAATAAGTTCATTTGTGTCATTGGATTAACATTTAGGTCATTTTCGTCCTCCCTAGGCTTATTCTTGTGCAATTAGGGCTTTTAACCAATCTTGTGCATCCAATAAGTTCATTTGTGTCATTGGATTGACATTTAGGTCATTTTCGTCCACTCTAGGGTTATTTATGTCCAATTAGGGTTTTTAACCTATCTTGTGCATCGAACAAGTTCATTTGTGTCATTGGAATAACATTTAGGTCATTTTCGTCCTCTCTAGGGTTATTTATGTGCAATTAGGGTTTTTTAACCAATCTTGTGCATCCAATAAGTTCATTTGTGTCGTTGGATTAACATTTAGGTCATTTTCGGGCTCCCTAGGCTTATTCTTGTGCAATTAGGGTTTTTAACCAATCTTGTGCATCCAATAAGTTAATTTGTGTCATTGGATTAACATTTTGGTCATTTTCGTCCTCTCTAGGGTTATTTATGTTCAATTATGGTTTTTAACCAATCTTGTGCATCCAATAAGTTCATTTGTGTCATTGGATTAACATTTATGTCATTTTCGTCCTCCCTAGGCTTACTCTTGTGCAATTAGGGTTTTTAACCAATCTTGTGCATCCAAAAAATTCATTTGTGTCATTGGATTAACATTTAGGTCATTTTCGTCCTCCCTAGTGTTATTTATTGGCAATTAGGTTTTTTAACCAATCTTGTGCATCCAATAAGTTCATTTGTGTCATTGGATTAACATTTAGGTCATTTTCGTCCTCTCTAGGGTTATTTGTGTGCAATTAGGGTTTTTAACCAATCTTGTGCATCCAATAAGTTTATTTGTGTCATTGGATTAACATTTTGGTAATTTTCGTCCTCCCTAGGCTTATTCTTGTGCAATTATGGTTTTTAACCAATCTTGTGCATCCAATAAGTTCATTTGTGTCATCGGATTAACATTTAGGTCATTTTCGTCCTCTCTAGGGTTATTTGTGTGCAATTATGGTTTTTAACCAATCTTGTGCATCCAATAAGTTCATTTGTGTCATTGGATTAACATTTAGGTCATTTTCGTCCTCCCTAGGCTTATTCTTGTGCAATTAGGGCTTTTAACCAATCTTGTGCATCCAAAAAGTTCATTTGTGTCTTTGAATTGACATTTAGGTCAATTTCGTCCTCTCTAGGGTATTTATGTCAAATTAGGGTTTTTAGCCTATCTTGTTCATCGAACAAGTTCATTTGTGTCATTGGATTAACATTTAGGTCATTTCGGTCCTCCCTAGGCTTATTCTTGTCCAATTAGGGTTTTTAACCAATCTTGTGCATCCAATAAGTTCATTTGTGTCATTGGATTAACATTTAGGTCATTTTCGTCCATCCTAGGCTTATTCTTGTGCAATTAGGGTTTTTAACCAATCTTGTGCATCCAATAAGTTAATTTGTGTCATTGGATTAACATTTTGGTCATTTTCGTCCTCCCTAGGCTTATTCTAGTGCAATTAGGGTTTTTAACCAATCTTGTGCATCCAATAAGTTCATTTGTGTCATTGGATTAACATTTTGGTCATTTTCGTCCTCCCTAGGCTTATTTATGTGCAATTAGGGTTTTTAACCAATCTTGTGCATCCAATAAGTTCATTTGTGTCATTGGATTAACATTTATGTCATTTTCGTCCTCCCTAGGCTTACTCTTGTGCAATTAGGGTTTTTAACCAATCTTGTGCATCCAATAAGTTCATTTGTGTCATTGGATTAACATTTAGGTCATTTTCGTCCTCCCTAGTGTTATTTATTGGCAATTAGGGTTTTTAACCAATCTTGTGCATCCAATAAGTTCATTTGTGTCATTGGATTAACATTTTGGTCATTTTCGTCCTCCCTAGGCTTATTCTTGTGCAATTAGGGTTTTTAACCAATCTTGTGCATCCAAAAAGTTCATTTGTGTCTTTGAATTGGCATTTAGGTCATTTTCGTCCTCTCTAGGGTTATTTACGTCCAATTACGGTTTTTAACCTATCTTGTGCATCGAACAAGTTCATTTGTGTCATTGGATTAACATTTAGGTCATTTTCGTCCTCTCTAGGGTTATTTGTGAGCAATTAGGGTTTTTAACCAATCTTGTGCATCCAATAAGTTCATTTGTGTCATTGGATTAACATTTAGGTCATTTTCGTCCTCTCTAGGGTTATTTGTGTGCAATTAGGGTTTTTAACCAATCTTGTGCATCCAATAAGTTCATTTGTGTCATTGGATTAACATTTAGGTCATTTTCGTCCTCCCTAGGCTTATTCTTGTGCAATTAGGGCTTTTAACCAATCTTGTGCATCCAATAAGTTCATTTGTGTCATTGGATTAACATTTAGGTCATTTTCGTCCATCCTAGGCTTATTCTTGTGCAATTAGGATTTTTAACCAATCTTGTGCATCCAATAAGTTAATTTGTGTCATTGGATTAACATTTTGGTCATTTTCGTCCTCTCTAGGGTTATTTGTGTGCAATTAGGGTTTTTAACCAATCTTGTGCATCCAATAAGTTCATTTGTGTCATTGGATTAACATTTAGGTCATTTTCATCCTCCCTAGGCTTATTCTTGTGCAATTAGGGCTTTTAACCAATCTTGTGCATCCAAAAAGTTCATTTGTGTCATTGGATTAACATATAGGTCATTTTCGTCCTCTCTAGGGTTATTTGTGTGCAATTAGGGTTTTTAACCAATCTTGTGCATCCAATAAGTTCATTTGTGTCATTAGATTAACATTTAGGTCATTTTCGTCCTCCCTAGGCTTATTCTTGTGCAATTATGGCTTTTAACCAATCTTGTGCATCCAATAAGTTCATTTGTGTCATTGGATTGACATTTAGGTCATTTTCGTCCTCTCTAAGGTTATTTATGTCCAATTAGGGTTTTTAACCTATCTTGTGCGTCGAACAAGTTCATTTGTGTCATTGGATTGACATTTACGTCATTTTCGTCCTCTCTAGGGTTATTTATGTCCAATTAGGGTTTTTAACCAATCTTGTGCATCCAACAAGTTCATTTGTGTCATTGGATTAACATATAGGTCATTTTCGTCCTCTCTAAGGTTATTTATCTGCAATTAGGGTTTTTAACCAATCTTGTGCATCCAATAAGTTCATTTGTGTCATTGGATTAACATTTAGGTCATTTTCGGGCTACCTAGGCTTATTCTTGTGCAATTAGGGTTTTTAACCAATCTTGTGCATCCAATAAGTTAATTAGTGTCATTGGATTAACATTTTGGTCATTTTCGTCCTCTCTAGGGTTATTTATGTTCAATTATCGTTTTTAACCAATCTTGTGCATCCAATAAGTTCATTTGTGTCATTGGATTAACATTTATGTCATTTTCGTCCTCCCTAGGCTTACTCTTGTGCAATTAGGGTTTTTAACCAATCTTGTGCATCCAAAAAGTTCATTTGTGTCATTGGATTAACATTTAGGTCATTTTCGTCCTCCCTAGTGTTATTTATTGGCAATTAGGGTTTTTAACCAATCTTGTGCATCCAATAAGTTCATTTGTGTCATTGGATTAACATTTATGTCATTTTCGTCCTCCCTAGGCTTACTCTTGTGCAATTAGGGTTTTTAACCAATCTTGTGCATCCAAAAAGTTCATTTGTGTCATTGGATTAACATTTAGGTCATTTTCGTCCTCCCTAGTGTTATTTATTGGCAATTAGGGTTTTTAACCAATCTTGTGCATCCAATAAGTTAATTTGTGTCATTGGATTAACATTTAGGTCATTTTCGTCCTCTCTAGGGTTATTTGTGTGCAATTAGGGTTTTTAACCAATCTTGTGCATCCAATAAGTTCATTTGTGTCATTTGATTAACATTTTGGTCATTTTCGTCCTCCCTAGGCTTATTCTTGTGCAATTAGGGGTTTTAACCAATCTTGTGCATCCAATAAGTTCATTTGTGTCATCGGATTAACATTTAGGTCATTTTCGTCCTCTCTAGGGTTATTTGTGTGCAATTAGGGTTTTTAACCAATCTTGTGCATCCAATAAGTTCATTTGTGTCATTGGACTAACATTTAGGTCATTTTCGTCCTCCCTAGGCTTATTCTTGTGCAATTAGGGCTTTTAATCAATCTTGTGCATCCAATAAGTTCATTTGTGTCATTGGATTGACATTTAGGTCATTTTCGTCCTCTCTAGGGTTATTTATGTCCAATTAGGGTTTTTAACCTATCTTGTGCATTGAACAAGTTCATTTGTGTCATTGGATTAACATTTAGGTCATTTTCGTCCTCTCTAGGGTTATTTATGTGAGCTTAGGGTTTTTAACCAATCTTATGAATCCAACAAAGTTCATTTGTGTCGTTGGATTAACATTTAGGTCATTTTCGGGCTCCCTAGGCTTATTCTTGTGCAATTAGGGTTTTTAACCTATCTTGTGCATCCAATAAGTTAATTTGTGTCATTGGATTAACATTTTGGTCATTTTCGTCCTCTCTAGGGTTATTTATGTTCAATTATGGTTTTTAACCAATCTTGTGCATCCAATAAGTTCATTTGTGTCATTGGATTAACATTTATGTCATTTTCGTCCTCCCTAGGCTTACTCTTGTGCAATTAGGGTTTTTAACCAATCTTGTGCATCCAAAAAGTTCATTTGTGTCATTGGATTAACATTTATATCATTTTCGTCCTCCCTAGGCTTACTCTTGTGCAATTAAGGTTTTTAACCAATCTTGTACATCCAAAAAGTTCATTTGTGTCATTGGATTAACATTTAGGTCATTTTCGTCCTCGCTAGTGTTATTTATTGGCAATTATGGTTTTTAACCAATCTTGTGCATCCAATAAGTTCATTTGTGTCATTGGATTAACATTTATGTCATTTTCGTCGTCTCTAGGATTATTTATGTGCAATTAGGGTTTTTAACCAATCTTGTGCATCCAATTAGTTCATTTGTGTCATTGGATTAACATTTTGGTCATTTTCGTGCTCCCTAGGCTTATTCTTGTCAAATTAGGGTTTTTAACCAATCTTGTGCATCCAAAAAGTTCATTTGTGTCTTTGAATTGACAATTAGTTCATTTTCGTCCTCACTAGGGTTATTTATGTCCAATTAGGGTTTTTAACCAATCTTGTGCATCCAAAAAGTTCATTTGTGTCATTGGATTAACATTTAGGTCATTTTCGTCCTCCCTAGTGTTATTTATTGGCAATTAGGGTTTTTAACCAATCTTGTGCATCCAATAAGTTCATTTGTGTCATTGGATTAACATTTAGGTCATTTTCGTCCTCTCTAGGGTTATTTGTGTGCAATTAGGGTTTTTAACCAATCTTGTGCATCCAATAAGTTCATTTGTGTCGTTGGATTAACATTTTGGTCATTTTCGTCCTCCCTAGGCTTATTTATGTGCAATTAGGGTTTTTAACCAATCTTGTGCATCCAATAAGTTTATTTGTGTCATTGGATTAACATTTAGGTCATTTTCGTCCTCCCTAGGGTTATTTATGGGCAATTAGGGTTTTTAACCAATCTCGTGCATCCAATAAGTTCATTTGTGTCATTGGATTAACATTTAGGTCATTTTCGTCGTCTCTAGGGTTATGTATGTGCAATTAGGGTTTTTAACCAATCTTGTGCATCAAATAAGTTCATTTGTGTCATTGTATTAACATTTAGGTCATTTTCGTGCTCCCTAGGCTTATTCTTGTCCAATTAGGGTTTTTAACCAATCTTGTGCATCCAAAAAGTTCATTTGTGTCTTTGAATTGACATTTAGGTCATTTTCGTCCTCTCTAGGGTTATTTATGTCCAATTAGGGTTTTTAACCTATCTTGTGCATCGAACAAGTTCATTTGTGTCATTGGATTAACATTTAGATCATTTTCATCGTCTCTAGGGTTATGTATGTGCAATTAGGGTTTTTAACCAATCTTGTGCATCAAATAAGTTCATTTGTGTCATTGTATTAACATTTAGGTCATTTTCGTGCTCCCTAGGCTTATTCTTGTCCAATTAGGGTTTTTAACCAATCTTGTGCATCCAAAAAGTTCATTTGTGTCTTTGAATTGACAATTAGGTCATTTTCGTCCTCTCTAGGGTTATTTATGTCCAATTAGGGTTTTTAACCTATCTTGTGCATCGAACAAGTTCATTTGTGTCATTGGATTAACATTTAGATCATTTTCGTCTTCTCTAGGGTTATTTATGTGCAATTAGGGTTTTTAACCAATCTTGTGCATCCAATAAGTTCATTTGTGTCACTGGATTAATATTTAGGTCATTTTTGTGCTCCCTAGGCTTATTCTTGTGCAATTATGGTTTTTAACCAATCTTGTGCATCCAATAAGTTAATTTGTCATTCGATTAACATTTTGGTCATTTTCGTCCTCTCTAGGGTTATTTATATTCAATTATGGTTTTTAACCAATCTTGTGCATCCAATAAGTTCATTTGTGTCATTGGATTAACATTTATGTCATTTTCGTCATCCCTAGGCTTACTCTTGTGCAATTAGGGTTTTTAACCTATCTTGTGCATCCAAAAAGTTCATTTGTGTCATTGGATTAACATTTATGTCATTTTCGTCCTCCCTAGGCTTACTCTTGTGCAATTAGGGTTTTTAACCAATCTTGTGCATCCAAAAAGTTCATTTGTGTCATTGGATTAACATTTAGGTCATTTTCGTCCTCCCTAGTGTTATTTATTGGCAATTATGGTTTTTAACCAATCTTGTGCATCCAATAAGTTCATTTGTGTCATTGGATTAACATTAATGTCATTTTCGTCCTCCCTAGGCTTACTCTTGTGCAATTAGGGTTTTTTAACCAATCTTGTGCATCCAAAAAGTTCATTTGTGTCATTGGATTAACATTTAGGTCATTTTCGGGCTCCCTAGGCTTATTCTTGTGCAATTAGGGTTTTTAACCAATCTTGTGCATCCAATAAGTTAATTTGTGTCATTGGATTAACATTTTGGTCATTTTCGTCCTCTCTAGGGTTATTTATGTTCAATTATGGTTTTTAACCAATCTTGTGCATCCAATAAGTTCATTTGTGTCATTGGATTAACATTTATGTCATTTTCGTCCTCCCTAGGCTTACTCTTGTGCAATTAGGGTTTTTAACCAATCTTGTGCATCCAAAAAGTTCATTTGTGTCATTGGATTAACATTTAGGTCATTTTCGTCCTCCCTTGTGTTATTTATTGGCAATTAGGGTTTTTAACCAATCTTGTGCATCCAATAAGTTCATTTGTGTCATTGGATTAACATTTAGGTCATTTTCGTCCTCTCTAGGGTTATTTGTGTGCAATTAGGGTTTTTAACCAATCTTGTGCATCCAATAAGTTCATTTGTGTCATTGGATTAACATTTTGGTCATTTTCGTCCTCCCTATGCTTATTCTTGTGCAATTAGGGTTTTTAACCAATCTTGTGCATCCAATAAGTTCATTTGTGTCATTGGATTAACATTTATGTCATTTTCGTCCTCCCTAGGCTTACTCTTGTGCAATTAGGGTTTTTAACCAATCTTGTGCATCCAAAAAGTTCATTTGTGTCATTGGATTAACATATAGGTCATTTTCGTCCTCTCTAAGGTTATTTATCTGCAATTAGGGTTTTTAACCAATCTTGTGCATCCAATAAGTTCATTTGTGTCATTGGATTAACATTTAGGTCATTTTCGGGCTCCCTAGGCTTATTCTTATGCAATTAGGGTTTTTAACCAATCTTGTGCATCCAATAAGTTAATTTGTGTCATTGGATTAACATTTTGGTCATTTTCGTCCTCTCTAGGGTTATTTATGTTCAATTATCGGTTTTAACCAATCTTGTGCATCCAATAAGTTCATTTGTGTCATTGGATTAACATTTATGTCATTTTCGTCCTCCCTAGGCTTACTCTTGTGCAATTAGGGTTTTTAACCAATCTTGTGCATCCAAAAAGTTCATTTGTGTCATTGGATTAACATTTAGGTCATTTTCGTCCTCCCTTGTGTTATTTATTGGCAATTAGGGTTTTTAACCAATCTTGTGCATCCAATAAGTTCATTTGTGTCATTGGATTAACATTTAGGTCGTTTTCGTCCTCTCTAGGGTTATTTGTGTGCAATTAGGGTTTTTAACCAATCTTGTGCATCCAATAAGTTCATTTGTGTCATTGGATTAACATTTTGGTCATTTTCGTCCTCCCTAGGCTTATTCTTGTGCAATTAGGGTTTTTAACCAATCTTGTGCATCCAATAAGTTCATTTGTGTCATCGGATTAACATTTAGGTCATTTTCGTCCTCTCTAGGGTTATTTGTGTGCAATTAGGGTTTTTAACCAATCTTGTGCATCCAATAAGTTCATTTGTGTCATTGGATTAACATTTAGGTCATTTTCGTCCTCCCTAGTGTTATTTATTGGCAATTAGGGTTTTTAACCAATCTTGTGCATCCAATAAGTTCATTTGTGTCATTGGATTAACATTTAGGTCATTTTCGTCCTCCCTAGGCTTATTCTTGTGCAATTAGGGCTTTTAACCAATCTTGTGCATCCAATAAGTTCATTTGTGTCATTGGATTGACATTTAGGTCATTTTCGTCCTCTCTAGGGTTATTTATGTCCAATTAGGGTTTTTAACCTATCTTGTGCATCGAACAAGTTCATTTGTGTCATTGGATTAACATTTAGGTCATTTTCGTCCTCTATAG
This sequence comes from Cicer pinnatifidum, assembly GCA_037974775.1. Classification (NCBI taxonomy): domain Eukaryota; kingdom Viridiplantae; phylum Streptophyta; class Magnoliopsida; order Fabales; family Fabaceae; genus Cicer; species Cicer pinnatifidum. The sequence goes on along the minus strand of JBBPBR010000008.1, from coordinate 21,805,455 downwards.
GGTTATTTATGTGCAATTAGGGTTTTTAACCAATCTTGTGCATCCAATAAGTTAATTTGTGTCATCGGATTAACATTTAGGTCATTTTCGGGCTCCCTAGGCTTATTCTTGTGCAATTAGGGTTTTTAACCAATCTTGTGCATCCAATAAGTTAATTTTAGTCATTGGATTAACATTTTGGTCATTTTCGTCCTCTCTAGGGTTATTTATGTTCAATTATTGTTTTTAACCAATCTTGTGCATCCAATAAGTTCATTTGTGTCATTGGATTAACATTTATGTCATTTTCGTCCTCCCTAGGCTTACTCTTGTGCAATTAGGGTTTTTAACCAATCTTGTGCATCCAAAAAGTTCATTTGTGTCATTGGATTAACATTTAGGTCATTTTCGTCCTCCCTAGTGTTATTTATTGGCAATTAGGGTTTTTAACCAATCTTGTGCATCCAATAAGTTCATTTGTGTCATTGGATTAACATTTATGTCATTTTCGTCCTCCCTAGGCTTACTCTTGTGCAATTAGGGTTTTTAACCAATCTTGTGCATCCAAAAAGTTCATTTGTGTCATTGGATTAACATTTAGGTCATTTTCGTCCTCCCTAGTGTTATTTATTGGCAATTATGGTTTTTAACCAATCTTGTGCATCCAATAAGTTCATTTGTGTCATTGGATTAACTTTTATGTCATTTTCGTCCTCCCTAGGCATACTCTTGTGCAATTAGGGTTTTTTAACCAATCTTGTGCATCCAAAAAGTTCATTTGTGTCATTGGATTAACATTTAGGTCATTTTCGTCCTCCCTAGTGTTATTTATTGGCAATTAGGGTTTTTCACCAATCTTGTGCATCCAATAAGTTCATTTGTGTCATTGGATTAACATTTATGTCATTTTCGTCCTCCCTAGGCTTACTCTTGTGCAATTAGGGTTTTTAACCAATCTTGTGCATCCAAAAAGTTCATTTGTGTCATTGGATTAACATTTAGGTCATTTTCGTCCTCCCTAGTGTTATTTATTGGCAATTATGGTTTTTAACCAATCTTGTGCATCCAATAAGTTCATTTGTGTCATTGGATTAACATTTAGGTCATTTTCGTCCTCTCTAGGGTTATTTGTGTGCAATTAGGGTTTTTAACCAATCTTGTGCATCCAATAAGTTCATTTGTGTCATTGGATTAACATTTTGGTCATTTTCGTCCTCCCTAGGCTTATTCTTGTGCAATTAGGGTTTTTAACCAATCTTGTGCATCCAATAAGTTCATTTGTGTCATTGGATTAACATTTATGTCATTTTCGTCCTCCCTAGGCTTACTCTTGTGCAATTAGGGTTTTTAACCTATCTTGTGCATCGAACAAGTTCATTTGTGTCATTGGATTAACATTTAGGTCATTTTCGTCCTCTCTAGGGTTATTTATGTGCACTTAGGGTTTTTAACCAATCTTGTGCATCCAATAAGTTCATTTGTGTCGTTGGATTAACATTTAGGTCATTTTCGGGCTCCCTAGGCTTATTCTTGTGCAATTAGGGTTTTTAACCTATCTTGTGCATCCAATAAGTTAATTTGTGTCATTGGATTAACATTTTGGTCATTTTCGTCCTCTCTAGGGTTATTTATGTTCAATTATGGTTTTTAACCAATCTTGTGCATCCAATAAGTTCATTTGTGTCATTGGATTAACATTTATGTCATTTTCGTCCTCCCTAGGCTTACTCTTGTGCAATTAGGGTTTTTAACCAATCTTGTGCATCCAAAAAATTCATTTGTGTCATTGGATTAACATTTAGGTCATTTTCGTCCTCCCTAGTGTTATTTATTGGCAATTAGGTTTTTTAACCAATCTTGTGCATCCAATAAGTTCATTTGTGTCATTGGATTAACATTTAGGTCATTTTCGTCCTCTCTAGGGTTATTTGTGTGCAATTAGGGTTTTTAACCAATCTTGTGCATCCAATAAGTTTATTTGTGTCATTGGATTAACATTTTGGTAATTTTCGTCCTCCCTAGGCTTATTCTTGTGCAATTATGGTTTTTAACCAATCTTGTGCATCCAATAAGTTCATTTGTGTCATCGGATTAACATTTAGGTCATTTTCGTCCTCTCTAGGGTTATTTGTGTGCAATTATGGTTTTTAACCAATCTTGTGCATCCAATAAGTTCATTTGTGTCATTGGATTAACATTTAGGTCATTTTCGTCCTCCCTAGGCTTATTCTTGTGCAATTAGGGCTTTTAACCAATCTTGTGCATCCAAAAAGTTCATTTGTGTCTTTGAATTGACATTTAGGTCAATTTCGTCCTCTCTAGGGTATTTATGTCAAATTAGGGTTTTTAGCCTATCTTGTTCATCGAACAAGTTCATTTGTGTCATTGGATTAACATTTAGGTCATTTCGGTCCTCCCTAGGCTTATTCTTGTCCAATTAGGGTTTTTAACCAATCTTGTGCATCCAATAAGTTCATTTGTGTCATTGGATTAACATTTAGGTCATTTTCGTCCATCCTAGGCTTATTCTTGTGCAATTAGGGTTTTTAACCAATCTTGTGCATCCAATAAGTTAATTTGTGTCATTGGATTAACATTTTGGTCATTTTCGTCCTCCCTAGGCTTATTCTAGTGCAATTAGGGTTTTTAACCAATCTTGTGCATCCAATAAGTTCATTTGTGTCATTGGATTAACATTTAGGTCATTTTCGTCCTCCCTAGGCTTATTCTTGTGCAATTAGGGCTTTTAACCAATCTTGTGCATCCAATAAGTTCATTTGTGTCATTGGATTGACATTTAGGTCATTTTCGTCCACTCTAGGGTTATTTATGTCCAATTAGGGTTTTTAACCTATCTTGTGCATCAAACAAGTTCATTTGTGTCATTGGATTAACATTTAGGTCATTTTCGTCCTCTCTAGGGTTATTTATGTGCAATTAGGGTTTTTAACCAATCTTGTGCATCCAATAAGTTCATTTGTGTCGTTGGATTAACATTTAGGTCATTTTCGGGCTCCCTAGGCTTATTCTTGTGCAATTAGGGTTTTTAACCAATCTTGTGCATCCAATAAGTTAATTTGTGTCATTGGATTAACATTTTGGTCATTTTCGTCCTCTCTAGGGTTATTTATGTTCAATTATGGTTTTTAACCAATCTTGTGCATCCAATAAGTTCATTTGTGTCATTGGATTAACATTTAGGTCATTTTCGTCCTCCCTAGGCTTACTCTTGTGCAATTAGGGTTTTTAACCAATCTTGTGCATCCAAAAAGTTCATTTGTGTCATTGGATTAACATTTAGGTCATTTTCGTCCTCCCTAGTGTTATTTATTGGCAATTAGGGTTTTTAACCAATCTTGTGCATCCAATAAGTTCATTTGTGTCATTGGATTAACATTTAGGTCATTTTCGTCCTCTCTAGGGTTATTTGTGTGCAATTAGGGTTTTTAACCAATCTTGTGCATCCAATAAGTTCATTTGTGTCGTTGGATTAACATTTTGGTCATTTTCGTCCTCCCTAGGCTTATTTATGTGCAATTAGGGTTTTTAACCAATCTTGTGCATCCAATAAGTTTATTTGTGTCATTGGATTAACATTTAGGTCATTTTCGTCCTCCCTAGGGTTATTTATGGGCAATTAGGGTTTTTAACCAATCTCGTGCATCCAATAAGTTCATTTGTGTCATTGGATTAACATTTAGGTCATTTTCGTCGTCTCTAGGGTTATATATGTGCAATTAGGGTTTTTAACCAATCTTGTGCATCAAATAAGTTCATTTGTGTCATTGTATTAACATTTAAGTCATTTTCGTGCTCCCTAGGCTTATTCTTGTCCAATTAGGGTTTTTAACCAATCTTGTGCATCCAAAAAGTTCATTTGTGTCTTTGAATTTACATTTAGGTCATTTTCGTCCTCTCTATGGTTATTTATGTCCAATTAGGGTTTTTAACCAATCTTGTGCATCCAATAAGTTCATTTGTGTCATTGGATTAACATTTAGGTCATTTTCGTGCTCCCTAGGCTTATTCTTGTGCAATTAGGGTTTTTAACCAATCTTGTGCATCCAATAAGTTAATTTGTGTCATTGGATTAACATTTTGGTCATTTTCGTCCTCTCTAGGGTTATTTATGTTCAATTATGGTTTTTAACTAATCTTGTGCATCCAATAAGTTCATTTGTGTCATTGGATTAACATTTATGTCATTTTCGTCCTCCCTAGGCTTACTCTTGTGCAATTAGGGTTTTTAACCAATCTTGTGCATCCAAAAAGTTCATTTGTGTCATTGGATTAACATTTAGGTCATTTTCGTCCTCCCTAGTGTTATTTATTGTCAATTAGGGTTTTTAACCAATCTTGTGCATCCAATAAGTTCATTTGTGTCATTGGATTAACATTTAGGTCATTTTCGTCCTCTCTAGGGTTATTTGTGTGCAATTAGGGTTTTAACAAATCTTGTGCATCCAATAAGTTCATTTGTGTCATTGGATTAACATTTTGGTCATTTTCGTCCTCCCTAGGCTTATTCTTGTGCAATTAGGGTTTTTAACCAATCTTGTACATCCGATAAGTTCATTTGTGTCATCGGATTAACATTTAGGTCATTTTCGTCCTCTCTAGGGTTATTTGTGTGCAATTAGGGTTTTTAACCAATCTTGTGCATCCAATAAGTTCGTTTGTGTCATTGGACTAACATTTAGGTCATTTTCGTCCTCCCTAGGCTTATTCTTGTGCAATTAGGGCTTTTAACCAATCTTGTGCATCCAAAAAGTTCATTTGTGTCTTTGAATTGACATTTAGGTCATTTTCGTCCTCTTAAGGGATTTATGTCAAATTAGGGTTTTTAGCCTATCTTGTGCATCGAACAAGTTCATTTGTGTCATTGGATTAACATTTAGGTCATTTCCGTCCTCCCTAGGCTTATTCTTGTCCAATTAGGGTTTTTAACCAATCTTGTGCATCCAATAAGTTCATTTGTGTCTTTGGATTAACATTTTGGTCATTTTCGTCCTCCCTAGGCTTATTCTAGTGCAATTTGGGTTTTTAACCAATCTTGTGCATCCAATAAGTTCATTTGTGTCGTTGGATAAACATTTAGGCCATTTTCGGGCTCCCTAGGCTTATTCTTGTGCAATTAGGGTTTTTAACCAATCTTGTCCATCCAATAAGTTAATTTGTGTCATTGGATTTACATTTATGTCATTTTCGTCCTCTCTAGGGTTATTTATGTTCAATTATGGTTTTTAACCAATCTTGTGCATCCAATAAGTTCATTTGTGTCATTGGATTAACATTTATGTCATTTTCGTCCTCCCTAGGCTTACTCTTGTGCAATTAGGGTTTTTAACCAATCTTATGCATCTAAAAATTCATTTGTGTCATTGGATTAACATTTAGGTCATTTTCGTCCTCCCTAGTGTTATTTCTTGGCAATTAGGGTTTTTAACCAATCTTGTGCATCCAATAAGTTCATTTGTGTCATTGGATTAACATTTAGGTCATTTTCGTCCTCTCTAGGGTTATTTATGTGCAATTAGGGTTTTTAACCAATCTTGTGCATCCAATAAGTTCATTTGTGTCATTGGATTAACATTTAGGTCATTTTCGGGCTCCCTAGGCTTATTCTTGTGCAATTAGGGTTTTTAACCAATCTTGTGCATCCAATAAGTTAATTTGTGTCATTGGATTAACATTTATGTCATTTTCGTCCTCTCTAGGGTTATTTATGTTCAATTATGGTTTTTAACCAATCTTGTGCATCCAATAAGTTCATTTGTGTCATTGGATTAACATTTATGTCATTTTCGTCCTCCCTAGGCTTACTCTTGTGCAATTAGGGATTTTAACCAATCTTGTGCATCCAGAAAGTTCATTTGTGTCATTGGATTAACATTTAGGTCATTTTCGTCCTCCCTAGTGTTATTTATTGGCAATTAGGGTTTTTAACCAATCTTGTGCATCCAATAAGTTCATTTGTGTCATTGGATTAACATTTAGGTCATTTTCGTCCTCTCTAGGGTTATTTGTGTGCTATTAGGGTTTTTAACCAATCTTGTGCATCCAATTAGTTCATTTGTGTCATTGGATTAACATTTTGGTCATTTTCGTCCTCCCTAGGCTTATTCTTGTGCAATTAGAGTTTTTAAACAATCTTGTGAATCCAATAAGTTCATTTGTGTCATCGGATTAACATTTAGGTCATTTTCGTCCTCTTTAGGGTTATTTGTGTGCAATTCGGGTTTTTAACCAATCTTGTGCATCTAATAAGTTCATTTGTGTCATTGGATTAACATTTAGGTCATTTTCGTCCTCCCTAGGCTTATTCTTGTGCAATTAGGGCTTTTAACCAATCTTGTGCATCCAATAAGTTCATTTGTGTCATTGGATTGACATTTAGGTCATTTTCGTCCTCTCTAGGGTTATTTATGTCCAATTAGGGTTTTTAACCTATCTTGTGCATCGAACAAGTTCATTTGTGTCATTGGATTAACATTTAGGTCATTTTCGTCCTCTCTAGGGTTATTTATGTGCAATTAGGGTTTTTAACCAATCTTGTGCATCCAATAAGTTCATTTGTGTCGTTGGATTAACATTTAGGTCATTTTCGGGCTCCCTAGGCTTATTCTTGTGCAATTAGGGTGTTTAACCAATCTTGGGCATCCAATAAGTTAATTTGTGTCATTGGATTAACATTTTGGTCATTTTCGTCCTCTCTAGGGTTATTTATGTTCAATTATGGTTTTTAACCAATCTTGTGCATCCAATAAGTTCATTTGTGTCATTGGATTAACATTTATGTCATTTTCGTCCTCCCTAGGCTTACTCTTGTGCAATTAGGGTTTTTAACCAATCTTGTGCATCCAAAAAGTTCATTTGTGTCATTGGATTAACATTTAGGACATTTTCGTCCTCCCTAGTGTTATTTATTGGCAATTAGGGTTTTTAACCAATCTTGTGCATCCAATAAGTTCATTTGTGTCATTGGATTAACATTTAGGTCATTTTCGTCCTCTCTAGGGTTATTTGTGTGCAATTAGGGTTTTTAACCAATCTTGTGCATCCAATAAGTTCATTTGTGTCATTGGATTAACATTTTGGTCATTTTCGTCCTCCCTAGGCTTATTCTTGTGCAATTAGGGTTTTTAACCAATCTTGTGCATCCAATAAGTTCATTTGTGTCATCGGATTAACATTTAGGTCATTTTCGTCCTCTCTAGGGTTATTTGTGTGCAATTAGGGTTTTTAACCAATCTTGTGCATCCAATAAGTTCATTTGTGTCATTGGATTAACATTTAGGTCATTTTCATCCTCCCTAGGCTTATTCTTGTGCAATTAGGGCTTTTAACCAATCTTGTGCATCCAAAAAGTTCATTTGTGTCTTTGAATTGACATTTAGGTCATTTTCGTCCTCTCTAGGGTATTTATGTCAAATTAGGGTTTTTAGCCTATCTTGTGCATCGAAAAAGTTCATTTGTGTCATTGGATTAACATTTAGGTCATTTCCGTCCTCCCTATGCTTATTCTTGTCCAATTAGGGTTTTTAACCAATCTTGTGCATCCAATAAGTTCATTTGTGTCATTGGATTAACATTTAGGTCATTTTCGTCCTCTCTAGGGTTATTTGTGTGCAATTAGGGTTTTTAACCAATCTTGTGCATCCAATAAGTTCATTTGTGTCATTGGATTAACATTTTGGTCATTTTCGTCCTCCCTAGGCTTATTCTTGTGCAATTAGGGTTTTTAACCAATCTTGTGCATCCAATAAGTTCATTTGTGTCATTGGATTAACATTTATGTCATTTTCGTCCTCCCTAGGCTTACTCTTGTGCAATTAGGGTTTTTAACCTATCTTGTGCATCGAACAAGTTCATTTGTGTCATTGGATTAACATTTAGGTCATTTTCGTCCTCTCTAGGGTTATTTATGTGCACTTAGGGTTTTTAACCAATCTTGTGCATCCAATAAGTTCATTTGTGTCGTTGGATTAACATTTAGGTCATTTTCGGGCTCCCTAGGCTTATTCTTGTGCAATTAGGGTTTTTAACCTATCTTGTGCATCCAATAAGTTAATTTGTGTCATTGGATTAACATTTTGGTCATTTTCGTCCTCTCTAGGGTTATTTATGTTCAATTATGGTTTTTAACCAATCTTGTGCATCCAATAAGTTCATTTGTGTCATTGGATTAACATTTATGTCATTTTCGTCCTCCCTAGGCTTACTCTTGTGCAATTAGGGTTTTTAACCAATCTTGTGCATCCAAAAAATTCATTTGTGTCATTGGATTAACATTTAGGTCATTTTCGTCCTCCCTAGTGTTATTTATTGGCAATTAGGTTTTTTAACCAATCTTGTGCATCCAATAAGTTCATTTGTGTCATTGGATTAACATTTAGGTCATTTTCGTCCTCTCTAGGGTTATTTGTGTGCAATTAGGGTTTTTAACCAATCTTGTGCATCCAATAAGTTTATTTGTGTCATTGGATTAACATTTTGGTAATTTTCGTCCTCCCTAGGCTTATTCTTGTGCAATTATGGTTTTTAACCAATCTTGTGCATCCAATAAGTTCATTTGTGTCATCGGATTAACATTTAGGTCATTTTCGTCCTCTCTAGGGTTATTTGTGTGCAATTATGGTTTTTAACCAATCTTGTGCATCCAATAAGTTCATTTGTGTCATTGGATTAACATTTAGGTCATTTTCGTCCTCCCTAGGCTTATTCTTGTGCAATTAGGGCTTTTAACCAATCTTGTGCATCCAAAAAGTTCATTTGTGTCTTTGAATTGACATTTAGGTCAATTTCGTCCTCTCTAGGGTATTTATGTCAAATTAGGGTTTTTAGCCTATCTTGTTCATCGAACAAGTTCATTTGTGTCATTGGATTAACATTTAGGTCATTTCGGTCCTCCCTAGGCTTATTCTTGTCCAATTAGGGTTTTTAACCAATCTTGTGCATCCAATAAGTTCATTTGTGTCATTGGATTAACATTTAGGTCATTTTCGTCCATCCTAGGCTTATTCTTGTGCAATTAGGGTTTTTAACCAATCTTGTGCATCCAATAAGTTAATTTGTGTCATTGGATTAACATTTTGGTCATTTTCGTCCTCCCTAGGCTTATTCTAGTGCAATTAGGGTTTTTAACCAATCTTGTGCATCCAATAAGTTCATTTGTGTCATTGGATTAACATTTAGGTCATTTTCGTCCTCCCTAGGCTTATTCTTGTGCAATTAGGGCTTTTAACCAATCTTGTGCATCCAATAAGTTAATTTGTGTCATTGGATTAACATTTTGGTCATTTTCGTCCTCCCTAGGCTTATTCTTGTGCAATTAGGGTTTTTAACCAATCTTGTGCATCCAATAAGTTAATTTGTGTCATCGGATTAACATTTAGGTCATTTTCGTCCATCCTAGGCTTATTCTTGTGCAATTAGGGTTTTTAACCAATCTTGTGCATCCAATAAGTTAATTTGTGTCATTGGATTAACATTTTGGTCATTTTCGTCCTCCCTAGGCTTATTCTAGTGCAATTAGGGTTTTTAACCAATCTTGTGCATCCAATAAGTTCATTTGTGTCATTGGATTAACATTTAGGTCATTTTCGTCCTCCCTAGGCTTATTCTTGTGCAATTAGGGCTTTTAACCAATCTTGTGCATCCAATAAGTTCATTTGTGTCATTGGATTGACATTTAGGTCATTTTCGTCCTCTCTAGGGTTATTTATGTCCAATTAGGGTTTTTAACCTATCTTGTGCATCGAACAAGTTCATTTGTGTCATTGGATTAACATTTAGGTCATTTTCGTCCTCTCTAGGGTTATTTATGTGCAATTAGGGTTTTTAACCAATCTTGTGCATCCAATAAGTTCATTTGTGTCGTTGGATTAACATTTAGGTCATTTTTGGGCTCCCTAGGCTTATTCTTGTGCAATTATGGTTTTTAACCAATCTTGTGCATCCAATAAGTTCATTTGTGTCGTTGGATTAACATTTATGTCATTTTCGTCCTCCCTAGGCTTACTCTTGTGCAATTAGGGTTTTTAACCAATCTTGTGCATCCAAAAAGTTCATTTGTGTCATTGGATTAACATTTAGGTCATTTTCGTCCTCCCAAGTGTTATTTATTGGCAATTAGGGTTTTTAACCAATCTTGTGCATCCAATAAGTTCATTTGTGTCATTGGATTAACATTTAGGTCATTTTCGTCCTCTCTAGGGTTATTTGTGTGCAATTAGGGTTTTTAACCAATCTTGTGCGTCCAATAAGTTCATTTGTGTCATTGGATTAACATTTTGGTCATTTTCGTCCTCCCTAGGCTTATTTATGTGCAATTAGGGTTTTTAACAAATCTTGTGCATCCAATAAGTTTATTTGTGTCATTGGATTAACATTTAGGTCATTTTCGTCCTCCCTAGGGTTATTTATGGGCAATTAGGGTTTTTAACCAATCTCGTGCATACAATAAGTTCATTTGTGTCATTCGATTAACATTTAGGTCATTTTCATCGTCTCTAGGGTTATGTATGTGCAATTAGGGTTTTTAACCAATCTTGTGCATCAAATAAGTTCATTTGTGTCATTGTATTAACATTTAGGTCATTTTCGTGCTCCCTAGGCTTATTCGTGTCCAATTAGGGTTTTTAACCAATCTTGTGCATCCAAAAAGTTCATTTGTGTCTTTGAATTGACATTTAGGTCATTTTCGTCCTCTCTAGGGTTATTTATGTCCAATTAGGGTTTTTAACCTATCTTGTGCATCGAACAAGTTCATTTGTGTCATTGGATTAACATTTAGATCATTTTCGTCCTCTCTAGGGTTATTTATGTGCAATTAGGGTTTTTAACCAATCTTGTGCATCCAATAAGTTCATTTGTGTCATTGGATTAATATTTAGGTCATTTTTGTGCTCCCTAAGCTTATTCTTGTGCAATTATGGTTTTTAACCAATCTTGTGCATCCAATAAGTTAATTTGTCATTCGATTAACATTTTGGTCATTTTCGTCCTCTCTAGGGTTATTTATATTCAATTATGGTTTTTAACCAATCTTGTGCATCCAATAAGTTCATTTGTGTCATTGGATTAACATTTATGTCATTTTCGTCATCCCTAGGCTTACTCTTGTGCAATTAGGGTTTTTAACCTATCTTGTGCATCCAAAAAGTTCATTTGTGTCATTGGATTAACATTTATGTCATTTTCGTCCTCCCTAGGCTTACTCTTGTGCAATTAGGGTTTTTAACCAATCTTGTGCATCCAAAAAGTTCATTTGTGTCATTGGATTAACATTTAGGTCATTTTCGTCCTCCCTAGTGTTATTTATTGGCAATTATGGTTTTTAACCAATCTTGTGCATCCAATAAGTTCATTTGTGTCATTGGATTAACATTTATGTCATTTTCGTCCTCCCTAGGCTTACTCTTGTGCAATTAGGGTTTTTTAACCAATCTTGTGCATCCAAAAAGTTCATTTGTGTCATTGGATTAACATTTAGGTCATTTTCGTCCTCCCTAGTGTTATTTATTGGCAATTAGGGTTTTTAACCAATCTTGTGCATCCAATAAGTTCATTTGTGTCATTGGATTAACATTTAGGTCATTTTCGTCCCCTCTAGGGTTATTTGTGTGCAATTAGGGTGTTTAACCAATCTTGTGCATCCAATAAATTCATTTGTGGTATTGGATTAACATTTTGGTCATTTTCGTCCTCCCTAGGCTTATTCTTGTGCAATTAGGGTTTTTAACCAATCTTGTGCATCCAATAAGTTCATTTGTGTCATCGGATTAACATTTAGGTCATTTTCTTCCTCTCTAGGGTTATTTGTGTGCAATTAGAGTTTTTAACAAATCTTGTGCATCCAATAAGTTCATTTGTGTCATTGGATTAACATTTAGGTCATTTTCGTCCTCTCTAGGCTTATTCTTGTGCATTTAGGGCTTTTAACCAATCTTGTGCATCCAAAAAGTTCATTTGTGTCATTGGATTAACATTTATGTCATTTTCGTCCTCCCTAGGCTTACTCTTGTGCAATTAGGGTTTTTTAACCAATCTTGTGCATCCAAAAAGTTCATTTGTGTCATTGGATTAACATTTAGGTCATTTTCGTCCTCCCTAGTGTTATTTATTGGCAATTAGGGTTTTTAACCAATCTTGTGCATCCAATAAGTTCATTTGTGTCATTGGATTAACATTTAGGTCATTTTCGTCCCCTCTAGGGTTATTTTTGTGCAATTAGGGTTTTTAACCAGTCTTGTGCATCCAATAAATTCATTTGTGTTATTGGATTAACATTTTGGTTATTTTCGTCCTCCCTAGGCTTACTCTTGTGCAATTAGGGTTTTTAACCAATCTTGTGCATCCAAAAAGTGCATTTGTGTCATTGGATTAACATTTAGGTCATTTTCGTCCTCCCTAGTGTTATTTATTGGCAATTAGGGTTTTTAACCAATCTTGTGCATCCAATAAGTTCATTTGTGTCATTGGATTAACATTTAGGTCATTTTCGTCCTCTCTAGGGTTATTTGTGTGCAATTAGGGTTTTTAACCAATCTTGTGCGTCCAATAAGTTCATTTGTGTCATTGGATTAACATTTTGGTCATTTTCGTCCTCCCTAGGCTTATTTATGTGCAATTAGGGTTTTTAACAAATCTTGTGCATCCAATAAGTTTATTTGTGTCATTGGATTAACATTTAGGTCATTTTCGTCCTCCCTAGGGTTATTTATGGGCAATTTGGGTTTTTAACCAATCTTGTGCATCAAATAAGTTCATTTGTGTCATTGTATTAACATTTAGGTCATTTTCGTGCTCCCTAGGCTTATTCTTGTCCAATTAGGGTTTTTAACCAATCTTGTGCATCCAAAAAGTTCATTTGTGTCTTTGAATTGACATTTAGGTCATTTTCGTCCTCTCTAGGGTTATTTATGTCCAATTAGGGTTTTTAACCTATCTTGTGCATCGAACAAGTTCATTTGTGTCATTGGATTAACATTTAGATCATTTTCATCGTCTCTAGGGTTATGTATGTGCAATTAGGGTTTTTAACCAATCTTGTGCATCAAATAAGTTCATTTGTGTCATTGTATTAACATTTAGGTCATTTTCGTGCTCCCTAGGCTTATTCTTGTCCAATTAGGGTTTTTAACCAATCTTGTGCATCCAAAAAGTTCATTTGTGTCTTTGAATTGACAATTAGGTCATTTTCGTCCTCTCTAGGGTTATTTATGTCCAATTAGGGTTTTTAACCTATCTTGTGCATCGAACAAGTTCATTTGTGTCATTGGATTAACATTTAGATCATTTTCGTCTTCTCTAGGGTTATTTATGTGCAATTAGGGTTTTTAACCAATCTTGTGCATCCAATAAGTTCATTTGTGTCACTGGATTAATATTTAGGTCATTTTTGTGCTCCCTAGGCTTATTCTTGTGCAATTATGGTTTTTAACCAATCTTGTGCATCCAATAAGTTAATTTGTCATTCGATTAACATTTTGGTCATTTTCGTCCTCTCTAGGGTTATTTATATTCAATTATGGTTTTTAACCAATCTTGTGCATCCAATAAGTTCATTTGTGTCATTGGATTAACATTTATGTCATTTTCGTCATCCCTAGGCTTACACTTGTGCAATTAGGGTTTTTAACCTATCTTGTGCATCCAAAAAGTTCATTTGTGTCATTGGATTAACATTTATGTCATTTTCGTCCTCCCTAGGCTTACTCTTGTGCAATTAGGGTTTTTAACCAATCTTGTGCATCCAAAAAGTTCATTTGTGTCATTGGATTAACATTTAGGTCATTTTCGTCCTCCCTAGTGTTATTTATTGGCAATTATGGTTTTTAACCAATCTTGTGCATCCAATAAGTTCATTTGTGTCATTGGATTAACATTTATGTCATTTTCGTCCTCCCTAGGCTTACTCTTGTGCAATTAGGGTTTTTTAACCAGTCTTGTGCATCCAAAAAGTTCATTTGTGTCATTGGATTAACATTTAGGTCATTTTCGTCCTCTCTAGGGTTATTTATGTCCAATTAGGGTTTTTAACCAATCTTGTGCATCCAATAAGTTCATTTGTGTCATTGGATTAACATTTCGGTCATTTTTGTCCCCTCTAGGGTTATTTGTGTGCAATTAGGGTGTTTAACCAATCTTGTGCATCCAATAAATTCATTTGTGTTATTGGATTAACATTTTGGTCATTTTCGTCCTCCCTAGGCTTATTCTTGTGCAATTAGGGTTTTTAACCAATCTTGTGCATCCAATAAGTTCATTTGTGTCATCGGATTAACATTTAGGTCATTTTCTTCCTCTCTAGGGTTATTTGTGTGCAATTAGAGTTTTTAACAAATCTTGTGCATCCAATAAGTTCATTTGTGTCATTGGATTAACATTTAGGTCATTTTCGTCCTCCCTAGGCTTATTCTTGTGCATTTAGGGCTTTTAACCAATGTTGTGCATCCAAAAAGTTCATTTGTGTCTTTGAATTGACATTTAGGTCATTTCCGTCCTCTCTAGGGTTATTTATGTCCAATTAGGGTTTTTAACCTATGTTGTGCATCGAACAAGTTCATTTGTGTCATTGGATTAACATTTAGGTCATTTTCGTCGTCTCTAGGGTTATTTATGTGCAATTAGGGTTTTTAACCAATCTTGTGCATCCAATAAGTTCATTTGTGTCGTTGGATTAACATTTAGGTCATTTTCGTCCATCCTAGGCTTATTCTTGTGCAATTAGGGTTTTTAACCAATCTTGTGCATCCAATAAGTTAATTTGTGTCATTGGATTAACATTTTGGTCATTTTCGTCCTCCCTAGGCTTATTCTAGTGCAATTAGGGTTTTTAACCAATCTTGTGCATCCAATAAGTTCATTTGTGTCATTGGATTAACATTTTGGTCATTTTAGTCCTCCCTAGGTTTATTTATGTGCAATTAGGGTTTTTAACCAATCTAGTGCATCCAATAAGTTCATTTGTGTCATTGGATTAACATTTAGGTCATTTTCGTCCTCTATAGGGTTATTTGTGTGCAATTAGGGTTTTTAACCAATCTTGTGCATCCAATAAGTTCATTTGTGTCATTGGATTAACATTTAGGTCATTTTCGTCCTCCCTAGGCTTATTCTTGTGCAATTAGGGCTTTTAACTAATCTTGTGCATCCAATAAGTTCATTTGTGTCATTGGATTGACATTTAGGTCATTTTCGTCCTCTCTAGGGTTATTTATGTCCAATTAGGGTTTTTAACCTATCTTGTGCATCGAACAAGTTCATTTGTGTCATTGGATTAACATTTAGGTAATTTTCGTCCTCTCTAGGGTTATTTATGTGCAATTAGGGTTTTTAACCAATCTTGTGCATCCAATAAGTTCATTTGTGTCGTTGGATTAACATTTAGGTCATTTTCGGGCTCCCTAGGCTTATTCTTGTGCAATTAGGGTTTTTAACCAATCTTGTGCATCCAATAAGTTAATTTGTGTCATTGGATTAACATTTTTGTCATTTTCGTCCTCTCTAGGGTTATTTATGTTCAATTATGGTTTTTAACCAATATTGTGCATCCAATAAGTTCATTTGTGTCATTGGATTAACATTTATGTCATTTTCGTCATCCCTAGGCTTACTCTTGTGCAATTAGGGTTTTTAACCAATCTTGTGCATCCAAAAAGTTCATTTGTGTCATTGGATTAACATTTATGTCATTTTCGTCCTCCCTAGGCTTACTCTTTTGCAATTAGGGTTTTTAACCAATCTTGTGCATCCAAAAAGTTCATTTGTGTCATTGGATTAACATTTAGGTCATTTTCGTCCTCCCTAGTGTTATTTATTGGCAATTATGGTTTTTAACCAATCTTGTGCATCCAATAAGTTCATTTGTGTCATTGGATTAACATTTATGTCATTTTCGTCCTCCCTAGGCTTACTCTTGTGCAATTAGGGTTTTTTAACCAATCTTGTGCATCCAAAAAGTTCATTTGTGTCATTGGATTAACATTTAGGTCATTTTCGTCCTCCCTAGTGTTATTTATTGGCAATTAGGGTTTTTAACCAATCTTGTGCATCCAATAAGTTCATTTGTGTCATTGGATTAACATTTAGGTCATTTTCGTCCTCTCTAGGGTTATTTGTGTGCAATTAGAGTTTTTAACCAATCTTGTGCATCCAATAAGTTCATTTGTGTCATTGGATTAACATTTTGGTCATTTTCGTCCTCTCTAGGGTTATTTGTGTGCAATTAGGGTTTTTAACCAATCTTGTGCATCCAATAAGTTCATTTGTGTCATTGGATTAACATTTAGGTCATTTTCGTCCTCCCTAGGCTTATTCTTGTGCAATTAGGGCTTTTAACCAATCTTGTGCATCCAATAAGTTCATTTGTGTCATTGGATTAACATTTAGGTCATTTTCGTCCTCTCTAGGGTTATTTGTGTGCAATTAGGGTTTTTAACCAATCTTGTGCATCCAATAAGTTCATTTGTGTCATTGGATTAACATTTTGGTAATTTTCGTCCTCCCTAGGCTTATTCTTGTGCAATTAGGGTTTTTAACCAATCTTGTGCATCCAATAAGTTCATTTGTGTCATCGGATTAACATTTAGGTCATTTTCGTCCTCTCTAGGGTTATTTGTGTGCAATTATGGTTTTTAACCAATCTTGTGCATCCAATAAGTTCATTTGTGTCATTGGATTAACATTTAGGTCATTTTCGTCCTCCCTAGGCTTATTCTTGTGCAATTAGGGCTTTTAACCAATCTTGTGCATCCAAAAAGTTCATTTGTGTCTTTGAATTGACATTTAGGTCATTTTCGTCCTCTCTAGGGTATTTATGTCAAATTAGGGTTTTTAGCCTATCTTGTTCATCGAACAAGTTCATTTGTGTCATTGGATTAACATTTAGGTCATTTCGGTCCTCCCTAGGCTTATTCTTGTCCAATTAGGGTTTTTAACCAATCTTGTGCATCCAATAAGTTCATTTGTGTCATTGGATTAACATTTAGGTCATTTTCGTCCATCCTAGGCTTATTCTTGTGCAATTAGGGTTTTTAACCAATCTTGTGCATCCAATAAGTTAATTTGTGTCATTGGATTAACATTTTGGTCATTTTCGTCCTCCCTAGGCTTATTCTAGTGCAATTAGGGTTTTTAACCAATCTTGTGCATCCAATAAGTTCATTTGTGTCATCGGATTAACATTTTGGTCATTTTCGTCCTCCCTAGGCTTATTTATGTGCAATTAGGGTTTTTAACCAATCTTGTGCATCCAACAAGTTCATTTGTGTCATTGGATTAACATATAGGTCATTTTCGTCCTCTCTAGGGTTATTTTTGTGCAATTAGGGTTTTTAACCAATCTTGTGCATCCAATAAGTTCATTTGTGTCATTGGATTAACATTTAGGTCATTTTCGTCCTCCCTAGGCTTATTCTTGTGCAATTATGGCTTTTAACCAATCTTGTGCATCCAATAAGTTCATTTGTGTCATTGGATTGACATTTAGGTCATTTTCGTCCTCTCTAAGGTTATTTATGTCGAATTAGGGTTTTTAACCTATCTTGTGCGTCCAACAAGTTCATTTGTGTCATTGGATTGACATTTAGGTCATTTTCGTCCTCTCTAGGGTTATTTATGTCCAATTAGGGTTTTTAACCAATCTTGTGCATCCAACAAGTTCATTTGTGTCATTGGATTAACATATAGGTCATTTTCGTCCTCTCTAGGGTTATTTGTGTGCAATTAGGGTTTTTAACCAATCTTGTGCATCCAATAAGTTCATTTGTGTCATTGGATTAACATTTAGGTCATTTTCGTCCTCCCTAGGCTTATTCTTGTGCAATTATGGCTTTTAACAAATCTTGTGCATCCAATAAGTTCATTTGTGTCATTGGATTGACATTTAGGTCATTTTCGTCCTCTCTAAGGTTATTTATGTCCAATTAGGGTTTTTAACCTATCTTGTGCGTCGAACAAGTTCATTTGTGTCATTGGATTGACATTTAGGTCATTTTCGTCCTCTCTAGGGTTATTTATGTCCAATTAGGGTTTTTAACCAATCTTGTGCATCCAACAAGTTCATTTGTGTCATTGGATTAACATATAGGTCATTTTCGTCCTCTCTAAGGTTATTTATCTGCAATTAGGGTTTTTAACCAATCTTGTGCATCCAATAAGTTCATTTGTGTCATTGGATTAACATTTAGGTAATTTTCGGGCTCCCTAGGCTTATTCTTGTGCAATTAGGGTTTTTAACCAATCTTGTGCATCCAATAAGTTAATTTGTGTCATTGGATTAACATTTTGGTCATTTTCGTCCTCTCTAGGGTTATTTATGTTCAATTATCGGTTTTAACCAATCTTGTGCATCCAATAAGTTCATTTGTGTCATTGGATTAACATTTATGTCATTTTCGTCCTCCCTAGGCTTACTCTTGTGCAATTAGGGTTTTTAACCAATCTTGTGCATCCAAAAAGTTCATTTGTGTCATCGGATTAACATTTAGGTCATTTTCGTCCTCCCTAGTGTTATTTATTGGCAATTAGGGTTTTTAACCAATCTTGTGCATCCAATAAGTTCATTTGTGTCATTGGATTAACATTTAGGTCATTTTCGTCCTCTCTAGGGTTAATTGTGTGCAATTAGGGTTTTTAACCAATCTTGTGCATCCAATAAGTTCATTTGTGTCATTGGATTAACATTTTGGTCATTTTCGTCCTCCCTAGGCTTATTTATGTGCAATTAGGGTTTTTAACCAATCTTGTGCATCCAATAAGTTTATTTGTGTCATTGGAATAACATTTAGGTCATTTTCGTCCTCCCTAGGGTTATTTATGGGCAATTAGGGTTTTTAACCAATCTCGTGCATCCAATAAGTTCATTTGTGTCATTGGATTAACATTTAGGTCATTTTCATCGTCTCTAGGGTTATGTATGTGCAATTAGGGTTTTTAACCAATCTTGTGCATCAAATAAGTTCATTTGTGTCGTTGTATTAACATTTAAGTCATTTTCGTGCTCCCTAGGCTTATTCTTGTCCAATTAGGGTTTTTAACCAATCTTGTGCATCCAAAAAGTTCATTTGTGTCTTTGAATTGACATTTAGGTCATTTTCGTCCTCTCTAGGGTTATTTATGTGCAATTAGGGTTTTTAACCAATCTTGTGCATCCAATAAGTTCATTTGTGTCATTGGATTAACATTTAGGTCATTTTCGTGCTCCCTAGGCTTATTCTTGTGCAATTATGGTTTTTAACCAATCTTGTGCATCCAATAAGTTAATTTGTGTCATTGGATTAACATTTTGGTCATTTTCGTCCTCTCTAGGGTTATTTATGTTCAATTATGGTTTTTAACCAATCTTGTGCATCCAATAAGTTCATTTGTGTCATTGGATTAACATTTATGTCATTTTCGTCCTCCCTAGGCTTACTCTTGTGCAATTAGGGTTTTTAACCACTCTTGTGCATCCAAAATGTTCATTTGTGTCATAGGATTAACATTTAGGTCATTTTCGTCCTCCCTAGTGTTATTTATTGGCAATTAGGGTTTTTAACCAATCTTGTGCATCCAATAAGTTCATTTGTGTCATTGGATTAACATTTAGGTCATTTTCGTCCTCTCTAGTGTTATTTGTGTGCAATTAGGGTTTTTAACCAATCTTGTGCATCCAATAAGTTCATTTGTGTCATTGGATTAACATTTTGGTCATTTTCGTCCACCCTAGGCTTATTCTTGTGCAATTAGGGTTTTTAACCAATCTTGTGCATCCAATAAGTTCATTTGTGTCATCGGATTAACATTTAGGTCATTTTCGTCCTCTCTAGGGTTATTTGTGTGCAATTAGGGTTTTTAACCAATCTTGTGCATCCAATAAGTTCATTTGTGTCATTGGATTAACATTTAGGTCATTTTCGTCCTCCCTAGGCTTATTCTTGTGCAATTAGGGCTTTTAACCAATCTTGTGCATCCAAAAAGTTCATTTGTGTCTTTGAATTGACATTTAGGTCATTTTCGTCCTCTCTAGGGTATTTATGTCAAATTAGGGTTTTTAGCCTATCTTGTGCATCGAACAAGTTCATTTGTGTCATTGGATTAACATTTAGGTCATTTCCGTCCTCCCTAGGCTTATTCTTGTGCAATTAGGGTTTTTAACCAATCTTGTGCATCCAATAAGTTCATTTGTGTCATTGGATTAACATTTATGTCATTTTCGTCCTCCCTAGGCTTACTCTTGTGCAATTAGGGTTTTTAACCAATCTTGTGCATCCAAAAAGTTCATTTGTGTCATTGGATTAACATTTAGGTCATTTTCGTCCTCCCTAGTGTTATTTATTGGCAATTATGGTTTTTAACCAATCTTGTGCATCCAATAAGTTCATTTGTGTCATTGGATTAACATTTATGTCATTTTCGTCCTCCCTAGGCTTACTCTTGTGCAATTAGGGTTTTTTAACCAGTCTTGTGCATCCAAAAAGTTCATTTGTGTCATTGGATTAACATTTAGGTCATTTTCGTCCTCTCTAGGGTTATTTATGTCCAATTAGGGTTTTTAACCAATCTTGTGCATCCAATAAGTTCATTTGTGTCATTGGATTAACATTTAGGTCATTTTCGTCCTCCCTAGGCTTATTCTTGTGCAATTAGGGTTTTTAACCAATCTTGTGCATCCAATAGGTGTGTTTGTGTCATTGGATGATCAATTAGGTCATTTTCGTCCTCCCTAGGCTTATTCTTGCCCAATTAGGGTTTTTAACCAATCTTGTGCATCAATTAAGTTGAGTTGTGTCATTGGATTAGCATTTAGGTCATTTTCGTCCTCCCTAGGCTTATTCTTGTCCATTTAGGGTTTTTAACAAATCTTGTGCATCCAATAAGTTCATTTGTGTTATTGGATTAACATTTAGGTCATATTCGTCCTCCATAGGCATATTCTTGTCCAATTAGGGTTTTTAACCAATCTTGTGCATCCAATAGGTGTGTTTATGTCATTGGATGATCAATTAGGTAATTTTCGTCCTCCCTAGGCATATTCTTGTCCAATTAGGGTTTTTAACCAATCTTGTGCATCCAATAGGTGTGTTTGTGTCATTGGATGATCAATTAGGTCATTTTCGTCCTCCCTAGGCTTATTCTTGTCCAATTAGGGTTTTTAACCAATCTTGTGCATCCAATAAGTTGAGTTGTGTCATTGGATTAACATTTAGGTCATTCTCATTCTCCCTAGGCTTATTCTTGTCCAATTAGGTTTTTAACCAATCTTGTGCATCCAATAAGTTCATTTGTTTCATTGGATTCACATTTAGGTCATTTTCGTCCTCCCTAGGCATATTCTTGTCCAATTAGGGTTTTTAACCAATCTTGTGCATCCAATAAGTTGAGTTGTGTCATTGGATTAACATTTAGCTCATTTTCGTTCTCCCTAGGCTTATTCTTGTCCAATTATGGTTTTTAACCAATCTTGTGCATCCAATAGGTGTGTTTTTGTCATTGGATGATCAATTAGGTCATTTTCGTCCTCCCTAGGCATATTCTTGTCCAGTTAGGGTTTTTAACCAATCTTGTGCATCCAATAGGTGTGTTTGTGTCATTGGATGATCAATTAGGTCATTTTCGTCCTCCCTAGGCTTATTCTTGTCCAATTAGGCTTTTTAACCAATCTTTTGCATCCAATAAGTTCATTTGTGTTATTGGATTAACATTTAGGTCATATTCGTCCTCCCTAGGCATATTCTTGTCCAATTAGGGTTTTTAACCAATCTTGTGCATCCAATAGGTGTGTTTGTGTCATTGGATGATCAATTAGGTCATTTTCGTCCTCCCTAGGCATATTCTTGTCCAGTTAGGGTTTTTAACCAATCTTGTGCATCCAATAGGTGTGTTTGTGTCATTGGATGATCAATTAGGTCATTTTCGTCCTGCCTAGGCTTATTCTTGTCCAATTAGGGTTTTTAACCAATCTTGTGCATCCAATAGGTGTGTTTGTGTCATTGGATGATCAATTAGGTCATTTTCGTCCTCCCTAGGCTTATTCTTGTCCAATTAGGGTTTTTAACCAATCTTGTGCATCCAATAAGTTGAGTTGTGTCATTGGATTAACATTTAGGTCATTTTCGTTCTCCCTAGGCATATTCTTGTCCAATTAGGGTTTTTAACCCATCTTGTGCATCGAATAAGTTCATTTGTGTTATTGGATTAACATTTAGGTCATATTCGTCCTCCCTAGGCATATTGTTGTCCAATTAGGGTTTTTAACCAATCTTGTGCATCCAATAGGTGTGTTTGTGTCATTGGATGATCAATTAGGTCATTTTCGTCCTCCCTAGGCTTATTCTTGTCCAATTAGGGTTTTTAACCAATCTTGTGCATCCAATAACTTTGTTTGTGTCATTGAATTAATATTTAGGTCATTTTCGTCCTCCCTAGGCATATTCTTGTCCAATTAGGGTTTTTAATCAATCTTGTGCACCCAATAGGTGTGTTTGTGTCATTGGATGATCAATTTGGTCATTTTCGTCCTCCATAGGCTTATTCTTGTCCAATTAGGGTTTTTAACCAATCTTGTGCATCCAATATGTGTGTTTTTGTCATTGGATAATAAATTAGGTCATTTTCTTCCTCCCCAGGCTTATTCTTGTCCAATTAGGGTTTTCAACCAATCTTGTGCATCCAATAGAAGTGTTTGTGTCATTGGATGATCAATTAGGTCATTTTCGTCCTCTCTAGGCTTATTCTTGTCCAATTAGTGTTTTTAACCAATCTTGTGCATCCAATAGGTGTGTTTGTGTCATTGGATGATCAATTAGGTCATTTTCGTCCTCCCTAGGCATATTCTTGTCCAGTTAGGGTTTTTAACCAATCTTGTGCATCCAATAGGTGTGTTTGTGTCATTGGATGATCAATTAGGTCATTTTCGTCCTCCCTAGGCTTATTCTTGTCCAATTAGGGTTTTTAACCAATCTTGTGCATCCAATAAGTTCATTTGGGTCATTGATTTAACATTTAGGTCATTTTCGTCCTCCCTAGGCATATTCTTGTCCAATTAGGGTTTTTAACCAATCTTGTGCATCCAATAGGTGTGTTTGTGTCATTGGATGATCAATTAGGTCATTTTCGTCCTCCCTAGGCTTATTCTTGTCCAATTAGGGTTTTTAACCAATCTTGTGCATCTAATAAGGTCATTTGTGTAATTGGATTAACATTTAGGTCATTTTCGTCCTCCCTAGGCTTATTCTTGCCCAATTAGGGTTTTTAACCAATCTTGTGCATCCAATAAGTTGAGTTGTGTCATTGGATTAGCATTTAGGTCATTTTCGTCCTCCCTAGGCTTATTCTTGTGCAATTAGGGTTTTTAACCAATCTTGTGCATCCAATAAGTTCATTTGTGTCATTGGATTAACATTTAGGTCATTTTCGTCCTCCCTAGGCTTATTCTTGTGCAATTATGGCTTTTAACCAATCTTGTGCATCCAATAAGTTCATTTGTGTCATTGGATTGACATTTAGGTCATTTTCGTCCTCTCTAAGGTTATTTATGTCGAATTAGGGTTTTTAACCTATCTTGTGCGTCCAACAAGTTCATTTGTGTCATTGGATTGACATTTAGGTCATTTTCGTCCTCTCTAGGGTTATTTATGTCCAATTAGGGTTTTTAACCAATCTTGTGCATCCAACAAGTTCATTTGTGTCATTGGATTAACATATAGGTCATTTTCGTCCTCTCTAGGGTTATTTGTGTGCAATTAGGGTTTTTAACCAATCTTGTGCATCCAATAAGTTCATTTGTGTCATTGGATTAACATTTAGGTCATTTTCGTCCTCCCTAGGCTTATTCTTGTGCAATTATGGCTTTTAACAAATCTTGTGCATCCAATAAGTTCATTTGTGTCATTGGATTGACATTTAGGTCATTTTCGTCCTCTCTAAGGTTATTTATGTCCAATTAGGGTTTTTAACCTATCTTGTGCGTCGAACAAGTTCATTTGTGTCATTGGATTGACATTTAGGTCATTTTCGTCCTCTCTAGGGTTATTTATGTCCAATTAGGGTTTTTAACCAATCTTGTGCATCCAACAAGTTCATTTGTGTCATTGGATTAACATATAGGTCATTTTCGTCCTCTCTAAGGTTATTTATCTGCAATTAGGGTTTTTAACCAATCTTGTGCATCCAATAAGTTCATTTGTGTCATTGGATTAACATTTAGGTAATTTTCGGGCTCCCTAGGCTTATTCTTGTGCAATTAGGGTTTTTAACCAATCTTGTGCATCCAATAAGTTAATTTGTGTCATTGGATTAACATTTTGGTCATTTTCGTCCTCTCTAGGGTTATTTATGTTCAATTATCGGTTTTAACCAATCTTGTGCATCCAATAAGTTCATTTGTGTCATTGGATTAACATTTATGTCATTTTCGTCCTCCCTAGGCTTACTCTTGTGCAATTAGGGTTTTTAACCAATCTTGTGCATCCAAAAAGTTCATTTGTGTCATCGGATTAACATTTAGGTCATTTTCGTCCTCCCTAGTGTTATTTATTGGCAATTAGGGTTTTTAACCAATCTTGTGCATCCAATAAGTTCATTTGTGTCATTGGATTAACATTTAGGTCATTTTCGTCCTCTCTAGGGTTAATTGTGTGCAATTAGGGTTTTTAACCAATCTTGTGCATCCAATAAGTTCATTTGTGTCATTGGATTAACATTTTGGTCATTTTCGTCCTCCCTAGGCTTATTCTTGTGCAATTAGGGTTTTTAACCAATCTTGTGCATCCAATAAGTTCATTTGTGTCATTGGATTAACATTTATGTCATTTTCGTCCTCCCTAGGCTTACTCTTGTGCAATTAGGGTTTTTAACCTATCTTGTGCATCGAACAAGTTCATTTGTGTCATTGGATTAACATTTAGGTCATTTTCGTCCTCTCTAGGGTTATTTATGTGCACTTAGGGTTTTTAACCAATCTTGTGCATCCAATAAGTTCATTTGTGTCGTTGGATTAACATTTAGGTCATTTTCGGGCTCCCTAGGCTTATTCTTGTGCAATTAGGGTTTTTAACCTATCTTGTGCATCCAATAAGTTAATTTGTGTCATTGGATTAACATTTTGGTCATTTTCGTCCTCTCTAGGGTTATTTATGTTCAATTATGGTTTTTAACCAATCTTGTGCATCCAATAAGTTCATTTGTGTCATTGGATTAACATTTATGTCATTTTCGTCCTCCCTAGGCTTACTCTTGTGCAATTAGGGTTTTTAACCAATCTTGTGCATCCAAAAAATTCATTTGTGTCATTGGATTAACATTTAGGTCATTTTCGTCCTCCCTAGTGTTATTTATTGGCAATTAGGTTTTTTAACCAATCTTGTGCATCCAATAAGTTCATTTGTGTCATTGGATTAACATTTAGGTCATTTTCGTCCTCTCTAGGGTTATTTGTGTGCAATTAGGGTTTTTAACCAATCTTGTGCATCCAATAAGTTTATTTGTGTCATTGGATTAACATTTTGGTAATTTTCGTCCTCCCTAGGCTTATTCTTGTGCAATTATGGTTTTTAACCAATCTTGTGCATCCAATAAGTTCATTTGTGTCATCGGATTAACATTTAGGTCATTTTCGTCCTCTCTAGGGTTATTTGTGTGCAATTATGGTTTTTAACCAATCTTGTGCATCCAATAAGTTCATTTGTGTCATTGGATTAACATTTAGGTCATTTTCGTCCTCCCTAGGCTTATTCTTGTGCAATTAGGGCTTTTAACCAATCTTGTGCATCCAAAAAGTTCATTTGTGTCTTTGAATTGACATTTAGGTCAATTTCGTCCTCTCTAGGGTATTTATGTCAAATTAGGGTTTTTAGCCTATCTTGTTCATCGAACAAGTTCATTTGTGTCATTGGATTAACATTTAGGTCATTTCGGTCCTCCCTAGGCTTATTCTTGTCCAATTAGGGTTTTTAACCAATCTTGTGCATCCAATAAGTTCATTTGTGTCATTGGATTAACATTTAGGTCATTTTCGTCCATCCTAGGCTTATTCTTGTGCAATTAGGGTTTTTAACCAATCTTGTGCATCCAATAAGTTAATTTGTGTCATTGGATTAACATTTTGGTCATTTTCGTCCTCCCTAGGCTTATTCTAGTGCAATTAGGGTTTTTAACCAATCTTGTGCATCCAATAAGTTCATTTGTGTCATTGGATTAACATTTAGGTCATTTTCGTCCTCCCTAGGCTTATTCTTGTGCAATTAGGGCTTTTAACCAATCTTGTGCATCCAATAAGTTAGTTTGTGTCATTGGATTAACATTTTGGTCATTTTCGTCCTCTCTAGGGTTATTTATGTTCAATTATGGTTTTTAACCAATCTTGTGCATCCAATAAGTTCATTTGTGTCATTGGATTAACATTTAGGTCATTTTCGTCCTCCCTAGGCTTACTCTTGTGCAATTAGGGTTTTTAACCAATCTTGTGCATCCAAAAAGTTCATTTGTGTCATTGGATTAACATTTAGGTCATTTTCGTCCTCCCTAGTGTTATTTATTGGCAATTAGGGTTTTTAACCAATCTTGTGCATCCAATAAGTTCATTTGTGTCATTGGATTAACATTTAGGTCATTTTCGTCCTCTCTAGGGTTAATTGTGTGCAATTAGGGTTTTTAACCAATCTTGTGCATCCAATAAGTTCATTTGTGTCATTGGATTAACATTTTGGTCATTTTCGTCCTCCCTAGGCTTATTTATGTGCAATTAGGGTTTTTAACCAATCTTGTGCATCCAATAAGTTTATTTGTGTCATTGGAATAACATTTAGGTCATTTTCGTCCTCCCTAGGGTTATTTATGGGCAATTAGGGTTTTTAACCAATCTCGTGCATCCAATAAGTTCATTTGTGTCATTGGATTAACATTTAGGTCATTTTCATCGTCTCTAGGGTTATGTATGTGCAATTAGGGTTTTTAACCAATCTTGTGCATCAAATAAGTTCATTTGTGTCATTGTATTAACATTTAGGACATTTTCGTGCTCCCTAGGCTTATTCTTGTCCAATTAGGGTTTTTAACCAATCTTGTGCATCCAAAAAGTTCATTTGTGTCTTTGAATTGACATTTAGGTCATTTTCGTCCTCTCTAGGGTTATTTATGTCCAATTAGGGTTTTTAATCTATCTTGTGCATCGAACAAGTTCATTTGTGTCATTGGATTAACATTTAGGTCATTTTCGTCCTCTCTCGGGTTATTTACGTGCAATTAGGGTTTTTAACCAATCTTGTGCATCCAATAAGTTCATTTGTGTCATTGGATTAACATTTAGGTCATTTTCGTGCTCCCTAGGCTTATTCTTGTGCAATTATGGTTTTTAACCAATCTTGTGCATCCAATAAGTTAATTTGTGTCATTGGATTAACATTTTGGTCATTTTCGTCCTCTCTAGGGTTATTTATGTTCAATTATGGTTTTTAACCAATCTTGTGCATCCAATAAGTTCATTTGTGTCATTGGATTAACATTTATGTCATTTTCGTCCTCCCTAGGCTTACTCTTGTGCAATTAGGGTTTTTAACCAATCTTGTGCATCCAATAAGTTCATTTGTGTCATTGGATTAACATTTAGGTCATTTTCGTCCTCCCTAGGCTTATTCTTGTGCAATTATGGCTTTTAACCAATCTTGTGCATCCAAAAAGTTCATTTGTGTCTTTGAATTGACATTTAGGTCATTTTCGTCCTCTCTAGGGTATTTATGTCAAATTAAGGTTTTTAGCCTATCTTGTGCATCGAACAAGTTCATTTGTGTCATTGGATTAACATTTAGGTCATTTCCGTCCTCCCTAGGCTTATTCTTGTCCAATTACGGTTTTTAACCAATCTTGTGCATCCAATAAGTTCATTTGTGTCATTGGATTAACATTTAGGTCATTTTCGTCCATCCTAGGCTTATTCTTGTGCAATTAGGGTTTTTAACCAATCTTGTGCATCCAATAAGTTCATTTGTGTCATTGGATTAACATTTAGGTCATTTTCGTCCTCCCTAGGCTTATTCTTGTGCAATTATGGCTTTTAACCAATCTTGTGCATCCAAAAAGTTCATTTGTGTCTTTGAATTGACATTTAGGTTATTTTCGTCCTCTCTAGGGTATTTATGTCAAATTAGGGTTTTTAGCCTATCTTGTGCATCGAACAAGTTCATTTGTGTCATTGGATTAACATTTAGGTCATTTCCGTCCTCCCTAGGCTTATTCTTGTCCAATTAGGGTTTTTAACCAATCTTGTGCATCCAATAAGTTCATTTGTGTCATTGGATTAACATTTAGGTCATTTTCGTCCATCCTAGGCTTATTCTTGTGCAATTAGGGTTTTTAACCAATCTTGTGCATCCAATAAGTTAATTTGTGTCATTGGATTAACATTTTGGTCATTTTCGTCCTCCCTAGGCTTATTCTTGTGCAATTAGGGTTTTTAACCAATCTTGTGCATCCAAAAAGTTCATTTGTGTCTTTGAATTGGCATTTAGGTCATTTTCGTCCTCTCTAGGGTTATTTACGTCCAATTACGGTTTTTAACCTATCTTGTGCATCGCACAAGTTCATTTGTGTCATTGGATTAACATTTAGGTCATTTTCGTCCTCTCTAGGGTTATTTGTGTGCAATTAGGGTTTTTAACCAATCTTGTGCATCCAATAAGTTCATTTGTGTCATTGGATTAACATTTTGGTCATTTTCGTCCTCTCTAGGGTTATTTGTGTGCAATTAGGGTTTTTAACCAATCTTGTGCATCCAATAAGTTCATTTGTGTCATTGGATTAACATTTAGGTCATTTTCGTCCTCTCTAGGCTTATTCTTGTGCAATTAGGGCTTTTAACCAATCTTGTGCATCCAAAAAGTTCATTTGTGTCTTTGAATTGACATTTAGGTCATTTTCGTCCTCTCTAGGGTATTTATGTCAAATTAGGGTTTTTAGCCTATCTTGTGCATCGAACAAGTTCATTTGTGTCATTGGATTAACATTTAGGTCATTTTCGTCCTCCCTAGGCTTATTCTTGTCCAATTAGGGTTTTTAACCAATCTTGTGCATCCAATAAGTTCATTTGTGTCATTGGATTAACATTTAGGTCATTTTCGTCCTCTCTAGGGTTATTTATGTGCAATTAGGGTTTTTAACCAATCTTGTGCATCCAATAAGTTCATTTGTGTCATTGGATTAACATTTAGGTCATTTTCGTCCTCCTTAGGCTTATTCTTGTGCAATTAGGGTTTTTAACCAATCTTGTGCATCCTATAAGTTAATTTGTGTCATTGGATTAACATTTTGGTCATTTTCGTCCTCCCTAGGCTTATTCTAGTGCAATTAGGGTTTTTAACCAATCTTGTGCATCCAATAAGTTCATTTGTGTCATTGGATTAACATTTAGGTCATTTTCGTCCTCCCTAGGCTTATTCTTGTGCAATTATGGCTTTTAACCAATCTTGTGCATCCAATAAGTTCATTTGTGTCATTGGATTGACATTTAGGTCATTTTCGTCCTCTCTAAGGTTATTTATGTCGAATTAGGGTTTTTAACCTATCTTGTGCGTCGAACAAGTTCATTTGTGTCATTGGATTGACATTTAGGTCATTTTCGTCCTCTCTAGGGTTATTTATGTCCAATTAGGGTTTTTAACCAATCTTGTGCATCCAACAAGTTCATTTGTGTCATTGGATTAACATATAGGTCATTTTCGTCCTCTCTAGGGTTATTTATCTGCAATTAGGGTTTTTAACCAATCTTGTGCATCCAATAAGTTCATTTGTGTCATTGGATTAACATTTAGGTCATTTTCGGGCTCCCTAGGCTTATTCTTGTGCAATTAGGGTTTTTAACCAATCTTGTGCATCCAATAAGTTAATTTGTGTCATTGGATTAACATTTTGGTCATTTTCGTCCTCTCTAGGGTTATTTATGTTCAATTATCGGTTTTAACCAATCTTGTGCATCCAATAAGTTCATTTGTGTCATTGGATTAACATTTAGGTCATTTTCGTCCTCCCTAGTGTTATTTATTGGCAATTATGGTTTTTAACCAATCTTGTGCATCCAATAAGTTCATTTGTGTCATTGGATTAACATTTATGTCATTTTCGTCCTCCCTAGGCTTACTCTTGTGCAATTAGGGTTTTTTAACCAATCTTGTGCATCCAAAAAGTTCATTTGTGTCATTGGATTAACATTTATGTCATTTTCGTCATCCCTAGGCTTACTCTTGTGCAATTAGGGTTTTTAACCAATCTTGTGCATCCAAAAAGTTCATTTGTGTCATTGGATTAACATTTATGTCATTTTCGTCCTCCCTAGGCTTACTCTTGTGCAATTAGGGTTTTTAACCAATCTTGTGCATCCAAAAAGTTCATTTGTGTCATTGGATTAACATTTAGGTCATTTTCGTCCTCCCTAGTGTTATTTATTTGCAATTATGGTTTTTAACCAATCTTGTGCATCCAATAAGTTCATTTGTGTCATTGGATTAACATTTATGTCATTTTCGTCCTCCCTAGGCTTACTCTTGTGCAATTAGGGTTTTTTAACCAATCTTGTGCATCCAAAAAGTTCATTTGTGTCATTGGATTAACATTTAGGTCATTTTCGTCCTCCCTAGTGTTATTTATTGGCAATTAGGGTTTTTAACCAATCTTGTGCATCCAATAAGTTCATTTGTGTCATTGGATTAACATTTAGGTCATTTTCGTCCTCTCTAGGGTTATTTGTGTGCAATTAGAGTTTTTAACCAATCTTGTGCATCCAATAAGTTCATTTGTGTCATTGGATTAACATTTTGGTCATTTTCGTCCTCTCTAGGGTTATTTGTGTGCAATTAGGGTTTTTAACCAATCTTGTGCATCCAATAAGTTCATTTGTGTCATTGGATTAACATTTAGGTCATTTTCGTCCTCCCTAGGCTTATTCTTGTGCAATTAGGGCTTTTAACCAATCTTGTGCATCCAAAAAGTTCATTTGTGTCTTTGAATTGACATTTAGGTCATTTTCGTCCTCTCTAGGGTATTTATGTCAAATTAGGGTTTTTAGCCTATCTTGTGCATCGAACAAGTTCATTTGTGTCATTGGATTAACATTTAGGTCATTTCCGTCCTCCCTAGGCTTATTCTTGTCCATTTAGGGTTTTTAACCAATCTTGTGCATCCAATAAGTTCATTTGTGTCATTGGATTAACATTTATGTCATTTTCGTCATCCCTAGGCTTACTCTTGTGCAATTAGGGTTTTTAACCAATCTTGTGCATCCAAAAAGTTCATTTGTGTCATTGGATTAACATTTATGTCATTTTCGTCCTCCCTAGGCTTACTCTTGTGCAATTAGGGTTTTTAACCAATCTTGTGCATCCAAAAAGTTCATTTGTGTCATTGGATTAACATTTAGGTCATTTTCGTCCTCCCTAGTGTTATTTATTGGCAATTATGGTTTTTAACCAATCTTGTGCATCCAATAAGTTCATTTGTGTCATTGGATTAACTTTTATGTCATTTTCGTCCTCCCTAGGCATACTCTTGTGCAATTAGGGTTTTTTAACCAATCTTGTGCATCCAAAAAGTTCATTTGTGTCATTGGATTAACATTTAGGTCATTTTCGTCCTCCCTAGTGTTATTTATTGGCAATTAGGGTTTTTCACCAATCTTGTGCATCCAATAAGTTCGTTTGTGTCATTGGATTAACATTTAGGTCATTTTCGTCCTCTCTAGGGTTATTTGTGTGCAATTAGAGTTTTTAACCAATCTTGTGCATCCAATAAGTTCATTTGTGTCATTGGATTAACATTTTGGTCATTTTCGTCCTCTCTAGGGTTATTTGTGTGCAATTAGGGTTTTTAACCAATCTTGTGCATCCAATAAGTTCATTTGTGTCATTGGATTAACATTTAGGTCATTTTCGTCCTCCCTAGGCTTATTCTTGTGCAATTAGGGCTTTTAACCAATCTTGTGCATCCAATAAGTTCATTTGTGTCATTGGATTAACATTTAGGTCATTTTCATCGTCTCTAGGGTTATGTATGTGCAATTAGGGTTTTTAACCAATCTTGTGCATCAAATAAGTTCATTTGTGTCATTGGATTAACATTTTGGTCATTTTCGTCCTCTCTAGGGTTATTTGTGTGCAATTAGGGTTTTTAACCAATCTTGTGCATCCAATAAGTTCATTTGTGTCATTGGATTAACATTTAGGTCATTTTCGTCCTCCCTAGGCTTATTCTTGTGCAATTAGGGCTTTTAACCAATCTTGTGCATCCAAAAAGTTCATTTGTGTCTTTGAATTGACATTTAGGTAATTTTCGTCCTTTCTAGGGTATTTATGTCAAATTAGGGTTTTTAGCCTATCTTGTGCATCGAACAAGTTCATTTGTGTCATTGGATTAACATTTAGGTCATTTCCGTCCTCCCTAGGCTTATTCTTGTCCAATTAGGGTTTTTAACCAATCTTGTGCATCCAATAAGTTCATTTGTGTCATTGGATTAACATTTAGGTCATTTTCGTCCATCCTAGGCTTATTCTTGTGCAATTAGGGTTTTTAACCAATCTTGTGCATCCAATAAGTTAATTTGTGTCATTGGATTAACATTTTGGTCATTTTCGTCCTCCCTAGGCTTATTCTAGTGCAATTAGGGTTTTTAACCAATCTTGTGCATCCAATAAGTTCATTTGTGTCATCGGATTAACATTTTGGTCATTTTCGTCCTCCCTAGGCTTATTTATGTGCAATTAGGGTTTTTAACCAATCTTGTGCATCCAATAAGTTCATTTGTGTCATTGGATTAACATATAGGTCATTTTCGTCCTCTCTAGGGTTATTTTTGTGCAATTAGGGTTTTTAACCAATCTTGTGCATCCAATAAGTTCATTTGTGTCATTGGATTAACATTTAGGTCATTTTCGTCCTCCCTAGGCTTATTCTTGTGCAATTATGGCTTTTAACCAATCTTGTGCATCCAATAAGTTCATTTGTGTCATTGGATTGACATTTAGGTCATTTTCGTCCTCTCTAAGGTTATTTATGTCGAATTAGGGTTTTTAACCTATCTTGTGCGTCGAACAAGTTCATTTGTGTCATTGGATTGACATTTAGGTCATTTTCGTCCTCTCTAGGGTTATTTATGTCCAATTAGGGTTTTTAACCAATCTTGTGCATCCAACAAGTTCATTTGTGTCATTGGATTAACATATAGGTCATTTTCGTCCTCTCTAGGGTTATTTATCTGCAATTAGGGTTTTTAACCAATCTTGTGCATCCAATAAGTTCATTTGTGTCATTGGATTAACATTTAGGTCATTTTCGGGCTCCCTAGGCTTATTCTTGTGCAATTAGGGTTTTTAACCAATCTTGTGCATCCAATAAGTTAATTTGTGTCATTGGATTAACATTTTGGTCATTTTCGTCCTCTCTAGGGTTATTTATGTTCAATTATCGGTTTTAACCAATCTTGTGCATCCAATAAGTTCATTTGTGTCATTGGATTAACATTTATGTCATTTTCGTCCTCCCTAGGCTTACTCTTGTGCAATTAGGGTTTTTAACCAATCTTGTGCATCCAAAAAGTTCATTTGTGTCATTGGATTAACATTTAGGTCATTTTCGTCCTCCCTAGGGTTATTTATTGGCAATTAGGGTTTTTAACCAATCTTGTGCATCCAATAAGTTCATTTGTGTCATTGGATTAACATTTAGGTCATTTTCGTCCTCTCTAGGGTTATTTGTGTGCAATTAGGGTTTTTAACCAAACTTGTGCATCCAATAAGTTCATTTGTGTCATTGGATTAACATTTTGGTCATTTTTCGTCCTCCCTAGGCTTATTCTTGTGCAATTAGGGTTTTTAACCAATCTTGTGCATCCAATAAGTTCATTTGTGTCATCGGATTAACATTTAGGTCATTTTCGTCCTCTCTAGGGTTATTTGTGTGCAATTAGGGTTTTTAACCAATCTTGTGCATCCAATAAGTTCATTTGTGTCATTGGATTAACATTTAGGTCATTTTCGTCCTCCCTAGGCTTATTCTTGTGCAATTAGGGCTTTTAACCAATCTTGTGCATCCAAAAAGTTCATTTGTGTCTTTGAATTGACATTTAGGTCATTTTCGTCCTCTCTAGGGTATTTATGTCAAATTAGGGTTTTTAGCCTATCTTGTGCATCGAACAAGTTCATTTGTGTCATTGGATTAACATTTAGGTCATTTCCGTCCTCCCTAGGCTTATTCTTGTGCAATTAGGGTTTTTAACCAATCTTGTGCATCCAATAAGTTCATTTGTGTCATTGGATTAACATTTATGTCATTTTCGTCCTCCCTAGGCTTACTCTTGTGCAATTAGGGTTTTTAACCAATCTTGTGCATCCAAAAAGTTCATTTGTGTCATTGGATTAACATTTAGGTCATTTTCGTCCTCCCTAGTGTTATTTATTGGCAATTATGGTTTTTAACCAATCTTGTGCATCCAATAAGTTCATTTGTGTCATTGGATTAACATTTATGTCATTTTCGTCCTCCCTAGGCTTACTCTTGTGCAATTAGGGTTTTTTAACCAATCTTGTGCATCCAAAAAGTTCATTTGTGTCATTGGATTAACATTTAGGTCATTTTCGTCCTCCCTAGTGTTATTTATTGGCAATTAGGGTTTTTCACCAATCTTGTGCATCCAATAAGTTCATTTGTGTCATTGGATTAACATTTAGGTCATTTTCTTCCTCTCTAGGGTTATTTGTGTGCAATTAGAGTTTTTAACCAATCTTGTGCATCCAATAAGTTCATTTGTGTCATTGGATTAACATTTTGGTCATTTTCGTCCTCTCTAGGGTTATTTGTGTGCAATTAGGGTTTTTAACCAATCTTGTGCATCCAATAAGTTCATTTGTGTCATTGGATTAACATTTAGGTCATTTTCGTCCTCCCTATGCTTATTCTTGTGCAATTAGGGCTTTTAACCAATCTTGTGCATCCAATAAGTTCATTTGTGTCATTGGATTAACATTTAGGTCATTTTCGTCCATCCTAGGCTTATTCTTGTGCAATTAGGGTTTTTAACCAATCTTGTGCATCCAATAAGTTAATTTGTGTCATTGGATTAACATTTTGGTCATTTTCGTCCTCTCTAGGGTTATTTGTGTGCAATTAGGGTTTTTAACCAATCTTGTGCATCCAATAAGTTCATTTGTGTCATTGGATTAACATTTAGGTCATTTTCGTCCTCCCTAGGCTTATTCTTGTGCAATTAGGGCTTTTAACCAATCTTGTGCATCCAATAAGTTCATTTGTGTCATTGGATTGACATTTAGGTCATTTTCGTCCACTCTAGGGTTATTTATGTCCAATTAGGGTTTTTAACCTATCTTGTGCATCAAACAAGTTCATTTGTGTCATTGGATTAACATTTAGGTCATTTTCGTCCTCTCTAGGGTTATTTATGTGCAATTAGGGTTTTTAACCAATCTTGTGCATCCAATAAGTTCATTTGTGTCGTTGGATTAACATTTAGGTCATTTTCGGGCTCCCTAGGCTTATTCTTGTGCAATTAGGGTTTTTAACCAATCTTGTGCATCCAATAAGTTAATTTGTGTCATTGGATTAACATTTTGGTCATTTTCGTCCTCTCTAGGGTTATTTATGTTCAATTATGGTTTTTAACCAATCTTGTGCATCCAATAAGTTCATTTGTGTCATTGGATTAACATTTAGGTCATTTTCGTCCTCCCTAGGCTTACTCTTGTGCAATTAGGGTTTTTAACCAATCTTGTGCATCCAAAAAGTTCATTTGTGTCATTGGATTAACATTTAGGTCATTTTCGTCCTCCCTAGTGTTATTTATTGGCAATTAGGGTTTTTAACCAATCTTGTGCATCCAATAAGTTCATTTGTGTCATTGGATTAACATTTAGGTCATTTTCGTCCTCTCTAGGGTTAATTGTGTGCAATTAGGGTTTTTAACCAATCTTGTGCATCCAATAAGTTCATTTGTGTCATTGGATTAACATTTTGGTCATTTTCGTCCTCCCTAGGCTTATTCTTGTGCAATTAGGGTTTTTAACCAATCTTGTGCATCCAATAAGTTCATTTGTGTCATTGGATTAACATTTATGTCATTTTCGTCCTCCCTAGGCTTACTCTTGTGCAATTAGGGTTTTTAACCTATCTTGTGCATCGAACAAGTTCATTTGTGTCATTGGATTAACATTTAGGTCATTTTCGTCCTCTCTAGGGTTATTTATGTGCACTTAGGGTTTTTAACCAATCTTGTGCATCCAATAAGTTCATTTGTGTCGTTGGATTAACATTTAGGTCATTTTCGGGCTCCCTAGGCTTATTCTTGTGCAATTAGGGTTTTTAACCTATCTTGTGCATCCAATAAGTTAATTTGTGTCATTGGATTAACATTTTGGTCATTTTCGTCCTCTCTAGGGTTATTTATGTTCAATTATGGTTTTTAACCAATCTTGTGCATCCAATAAGTTCATTTGTGTCATTGGATTAACATTTATGTCATTTTCGTCCTCCCTAGGCTTACTCTTGTGCAATTAGGGTTTTTAACCAATCTTGTGCATCCAAAAAATTCATTTGTGTCATTGGATTAACATTTAGGTCATTTTCGTCCTCCCTAGTGTTATTTATTGGCAATTAGGTTTTTTAACCAATCTTGTGCATCCAATAAGTTCATTTGTGTCATTGGATTAACATTTAGGTCATTTTCGTCCTCTCTAGGGTTATTTGTGTGCAATTAGGGTTTTTAACCAATCTTGTGCATCCAATAAGTTTATTTGTGTCATTGGATTAACATTTTGGTAATTTTCGTCCTCCCTAGGCTTATTCTTGTGCAATTATGGTTTTTAACCAATCTTGTGCATCCAATAAGTTCATTTGTGTCATCGGATTAACATTTAGGTCATTTTCGTCCTCTCTAGGGTTATTTGTGTGCAATTATGGTTTTTAACCAATCTTGTGCATCCAATAAGTTCATTTGTGTCATTGGATTAACATTTAGGTCATTTTCGTCCTCCCTAGGCTTATTCTTGTGCAATTAGGGCTTTTAACCAATCTTGTGCATCCAAAAAGTTCATTTGTGTCTTTGAATTGACATTTAGGTCAATTTCGTCCTCTCTAGGGTATTTATGTCAAATTAGGGTTTTTAGCCTATCTTGTTCATCGAACAAGTTCATTTGTGTCATTGGATTAACATTTAGGTCATTTCGGTCCTCCCTAGGCTTATTCTTGTCCAATTAGGGTTTTTAACCAATCTTGTGCATCCAATAAGTTCATTTGTGTCATTGGATTAACATTTAGGTCATTTTCGTCCATCCTAGGCTTATTCTTGTGCAATTAGGGTTTTTAACCAATCTTGTGCATCCAATAAGTTAATTTGTGTCATTGGATTAACATTTTGGTCATTTTCGTCCTCCCTAGGCTTATTCTAGTGCAATTAGGGTTTTTAACCAATCTTGTGCATCCAATAAGTTCATTTGTGTCATCGGATTAACATTTTGGTCATTTTCGTCCTCCCTAGGCTTATTTATGTGCAATTAGGGTTTTTAACCAATCTTGTGCATCCAACAAGTTCATTTGTGTCATTGGATTAACATATAGGTCATTTTCGTCCTCTCTAGGGTTATTTTTGTGCAATTAGGGTTTTTAACCAATCTTGTGCATCCAATAAGTTCATTTGTGTCATTGGATTAACATTTAGGTCATTTTCGTCCTCCCTAGGCTTATTCTTGTGCAATTATGGCTTTTAACCAATCTTGTGCATCCAATAAGTTCATTTGTGTCATTGGATTGACATTTAGGTCATTTTCGTCCTCTCTAAGGTTATTTATGTCGAATTAGGGTTTTTAACCTATCTTGTGCGTCGAACAAGTTCATTTGTGTCATTGGATTGACATTTAGGTCATTTTCGTCCTCTCTAGGGTTATTTATGTCCAATTAGGGTTTTTAACCAATCTTGTGCATCCAACAAGTTCATTTGTGTCATTGGATTAACATATAGGTCATTTTCGTCCTCTCTAAGGTTATTTATCTGCAATTAGGGTTTTTAACCAATCTTGTGCATCCAATAAGTTAATTTGTGTCATTGGATTAACATTTTGGTCATTTTCGTCCTCTCTAGGGTTATTTATGTTCAATTATCGGTTTTAACCAATCTTGTGCATCCAATAAGTTCATTTGTGTCATTGGATTAACATTTATGTCATTTTCGTCCTCCCTAGGCTTACTCTTGTGCAATTAGGGTTTTTAACCAATCTTGTGCATCCAAAAAGTTCATTTGTGTCATTGGATTAACATTTAGGTCATTTTCGTCCTCCCTAGTGTTATTTATTGGCAATTAGGGTTTTTAACCAATCTTGTGCATCCAATAAGTTCATTTGTGTCATTGGATTAACATTTAGGTCATTTTAGTTCTCTCTAGGGTTATTTGTGTGCAATTAGGGTTTTTAACCAATCTTGTGCATCCATTAAGTTCATTTGTGTCATTGGATTAACATTTTGGTCATTTTCGTCCTCCCTAGGCTTATTCTTGTGCAATTAGGGTTTTTAACCAATCTTATGCATCCAATAAGTTCATTTGTGTCATCGGATTAACATTTAGGTCATTTTCGTCCTCTCTAGGGTTATTTGTGTGCAATTAGGGTTTTTAACCAACTTGTGCATCCAATAAGTTCATTTGTGTCATTGGATTAACATTTAGGTCATTTTCGTCCTCCCTATGCTTATTCTTGTGCAATTAGGGCTTTTAACCAATCTTGTGCATCCAAAAAGTTCATTTGTGTCTTTGAATTGACATTTAGGTCATTTTCGTCCTCTCTAGGGTATTTATGTCAAATTAGGGTTTTTAGCCTATCTTGTGCATCGAACAAGTTCATTTGTGTCATTGGATTAACATTTAGGTCATTTTCGTCCTCCCTAGGCTTATTCTTGTCCAATTAGGGTTTTTAACCAATCTTGTGCATCCAATAAGTTCATTTGTGTCATTGGATTAACATTTAGGTCATTTTCGTCCATCCTAGGCTTATTCTTGTGCAATTAGGGTTTTTAACCAATCTTGTGCATCCAATAAGTTCATTTGTGTCATTGGATTAACATTTTGGTCATTTTCGTCCTCCCTAGGCTTATTCTTGTGCAATTAGGGTTTTTAACCAATCTTGTGCATCCAATAAGTTCATTTGTGTCATTGGATTAACATTTAGGTCATTTTCGTCCATCCTAGGCTTATTCTTGTGCAATTAGGGTTTTTAACCAATCTTGTGCATCCAATAAGTTAATTTGTGTCATTGGATTAACATTTTGGTCATTTTCGTCCTCCCTAGGCTTATTCTCGTGCAATTAGGGTTTTTAACCAATCTTGTGCATCCAATAAGTTCATTTGTGTCATCGGATTAACATTTTGGTCATTTTCGTCCTCCCTCGGCTTATTTATGTGCAATTAGGGTTTTTAACCAATCTTGTGCATCCAATAAGTTCATTTGTGTCATTGGATTAACATATAGGTCATTTTCGTCCTCTCTAGGGTTATTTGTGTGCAATTAGGGTTTTTAACCAATCTTGTGCATGCAATAAGTTCATTTGTGTCATTGGATTAACATTTAGGTCATTTTCGTCCTCCCTAGGCTTATTCTTGTGCAATTATGGCTTTTAACCAATCTTGTGCATCCAATAAGTTCATTTGTGTCATTGGATTGACATTTAGGTCATTTTCGTCCTCTCTAAGGTTATTTATGTCGAATTAGGGTTTTTAACCTATCTTGTGCGTCGAACAAGTTCATTTGTGTCATTGGATTGACATTTAGGTCATTTTCGTCCTCTCTAGGGTTATTTATGTCCAATTAGGGTTTTTAACCAATCTTGTGCATCCAACAAGTTCATTTGTGTCATTGGATTAACATTTAGGTCATTTCCGTCCTCCCTAGGCTTATTCTTGTCCAATTAGGGTTTTTAACCAATCTTGTGCATCCAATAAGTTCATTTGTGTCATTGGATTAACATTTATGTCATTTTCGTCCTCCCTAGGCTTACTCTTGTGCAATTAGGGTTTTTAACCAATCTTGTGCATCCAAAAAGTTCATTTGTGTCATTGGATTAACATTTATGTCATTTTCGTCCTCCCTAGGCTTACTCTTGTGCAATTAGGGTTTTTAACCAATCTTGTGCATCCAAAAAGTTCATTTGTGTCATTGGATTAACATTTAGGTCATTTTCGTCCTCCCTAGTGTTATTTATTGGCAATTATGGTTTTTAACCAATCTTGTGCATCCAATAAGTTCATTTGTGTCATTGGATTAACTTTTATGTCATTTTCGTCCTCCCTAGGCATACTCTTGTGCAATTAGGGTTTTTTAACCAATCTTGTGCATCCAAAAAGTTCATTTGTGTCATTGGATTAACATTTAGGTCATTTTCGTCCTCCCTAGTGTTATTTATTGGCAATTAGGGTTTTTCACCAATCTTGTGCATCCAATAAGTTCGTTTGTGTCATTGGATTAACATTTAGGTCATTTTCGTCCTCTCTAGGGTTATTTGTGTGCAATTAGAGTTTTTAACCAATCTTGTGCATCCAATAAGTTCATTTGTGTCATTGGATTAACATTTTGGTCATTTTCGTCCTCTCTAGGGTTATTTGTGTGCAATTAGGGTTTTTAACCAATCTTGTGCATCCAATAAGTTCATTTGTGTCATTGGATTAACATTTAGGTCATTTTCGTCCTCCCTAGGCTTATTCTTGTGCAATTAGGGCTTTTAACCAATCTTGTGCATCCAATAAGTTCATTTGTGTCATTGGATTAACATTTAGGTCATTTTCGTCCATCCTAGGCTTATTCTTGTGCAATTAGGGTTTTTAACCAATCTTGTGCATCCAATAAGTTAATTTGTGTCATTGGATTAACATTTTGGTCATTTTCGTCCTCTCTAGGGTTATTTGTGTGCAATTAGGGTTTTTAACCAATCTTGTGCATCCAATAAGTTCATTTGTGTCATTGGATTAACATTTTGGTCATTTTCGTCCTCTCTAGGGTTATTTGTGTGCAATTAGGGTTTTTAACCAATCTTGTGCATCCAATAAGTTCATTTGTGTCATTGGATTAACATTTAGGTCATTTTCGTCCTCCCTAGGCTTATTCTTGTGCAATTAGGGCTTTTAACCAATCTTGTGCATCCAATAAGTTCATTTGTGTCATTGGATTGACATTTAGGTCATTTTCGTCCACTCTAGGGTTATTTATGTCCAATTAGGGTTTTTAACCTGTCTTGTGCATCGAACAAGTTCATTTGTGTCATTGGATTAACATTTAGGTCATTTTCGTCCTCTCTAGGGTTATTTATGTTCAATTATGGTTTTTAACCAATCTTGTGCATCCAATAAGTTCATTTGTGTCATTGGATTAACATTTATGTCATTTTCGTCCTCCCTAGGCTTACTCTTGTGCAATTAGGGTTTTTAACCAATCTTGTGCATCCAAAAAGTTCATTTGTGTCATTGGATTAACATTTAGGTCATTTTCGTCCTCCCTAGGGTTATTTATGGGCAATTAGGGTTTTTAACCAATCTTGTGCATCCAATAAGTTCATTTGTGTCATTGGATTAACATTTAGGTCATTTTCGTCCTCCCTAGGCTTATTCTTGTCCAATTAGGGTTTTTAACCAATCTTGTGCATCCAATAAGTTCATTTGTGTCATTGGATTAACATTTAGGTCATTTTCGTCCTCCCTAGGCTTATTCTTGTCCAATTAGGGTTTTTAACCAATCTTGTGCATCCAATAAGTTCATTTGTGTCACTGGATTAAAATTTATGTCATTTTCGTCCTCCCTAGGCTTATTCTTGTGCAAATATGGTTTTAACCAATCTTCTGCATCCAATAAGTTCATTTGTGTCATTGTATTAACATTTAGGTCATTTTCGTCCTCCCGAGGCTTATTCTTGTCCAATTAGGGTTTTTAACCAATCTTGTGCATCCAATAAGTTCATTTGTGTCATTGGATTAACATTTAGGTCATTTTCGTCCTCCCTAGGCTTATTCTTGTCCAATTAGGGTTTTTAACCAATCTTGTGCATCCAATAAGTTCATTTGTGTCATTGGATTAACATTTTGGTCATTTTCGTCCTCCCTAGGCTTATTCTTGTCCAATTAGGGTTTTTAACCAATCTTGTGCATCCAATAAGTTCATTTGTGTCATTGGATTAACATTTAGGTCATTTTCGTCCATCCTAGGCTTATTCTTGTGCAATTAGGGTTTTTAACCAATCTTGTGCATCCAATAAGTTCATTTGTGTCATTGGATTAACATTTAGGTCATTTTCGTCCTCTCTAGGGTTATTTGTGTGCAATTAGGGTTTTTAACCAATCTTGTGCATCCAATAAGTTCATTTGTGTCATTGGATTAACATTTAGGTCATTTTCGTCCTCCCTAGGCTTATTCTTGTGCAATTAGGGCTTTTAACCAATCTTGTGCATCCAATAAGTTCATTTGTGTCATTGGATTGACATTTAGGTCATTTTCGTCCACTCTATGGTTATTTATGTCCAATTAGGGTTTTTAACCTATCTTGTGCATCGAACAAGTTCATTTGTGTCATTGGATTAACATTTAGGTCATTTTCGTCCTCTCTAGGGTTATTTATGTGCAATTAGGGTTTTTTAACCAATCTTGTGCATCCAATAAGTTCATTTGTGTCGTTGGATTAACATTTAGGTCATTTTCGGGCTCCCTAGGCTTATTCTTGTGCAATTAGGGTTTTTAACCAATCTTGTGCATCCAATAAATTCATTTGTGTCATCGGATTAACATTTTGGTCATTTTCGTCCTCCCTAGGCTTATTTATGTGCAATTAGGGTTTTTAACCAATCTTGTGCATCCAATAAGTTCATTTGTGTCATTGGATTAACATTTAGGTCATTTTCGTCCTCTCTAGGGTTATTTGTGTGCAATTAGGGTTTTTAACCAATCTTGTGCATCCAATAAGTTCATTTGTGTCATTGGATTGACATTTAGGTCATTTTCGTCCACTCTAGGGTTATTTATGTCCAATTAGGGTTTTTAACCTATCTTGTGCATCGAACAAGTTCATTTGTGTCATTGGATTAACATTTAGGTCATTTTCGTCCTCTCTAGGGTTATTTATGTGCAATTAGGGTTTTTAACCAATCTTGTGCATCCAATAAGTTCATTTGTGTCGTTGGATTAACATTTAGGTCATTTTCGGGATCCCTAGGCTTATTCTTGTGCAATTAGGGTTTTTAACCAATCTTGGGCAACCAATAAGTTAATTTGTGTCATTGGATTAACATTTTGGTCATTTTCGTCCTCTCTAGGGTTATTTATGTTCAATTATGGTTTTTAACCAATCTTGTGCATCCAATAAGTTCATTTGTGTCATTGGATTAACATTTAGGTCATTTTCGTCCTCCCTAGGCTTACTCTTGTGCAATTAGGGTTTTTAACCAATCTTGTGCATCCAAAAAGTTCATTTGTGTCATTGGATTAACATTTAGGTCATTTTCGTCCTCCCTAGTGTTATTTATTGGCAATTAGGGTTTTTAACCAATCTTGTGCATCCAATAAGTTCATTTGTGTCATTGGATTAACATTTAGGTCATTTTCGTCCTCTCTAGGGTTAATTGTGTGCAATTAGGGTTTTTAACCAATCTTGTGCATCCAATAAGTTCATTTGTGTCATTGGATTAACATTTTGGTCATTTTCGTCCTCCCTAGGCTTATTTATGTGCAATTAGGGTTTTTAACCAATCTTGTGCATCCAATAAGTTCATTTGTGTCATTGGATTAACATTTATGTCATTTTCGTCCTCCCTAGGCTTACTCTTGTGCAATTAGGGTTTTTAACCAATCTTGTGCATCCAATAAGTTCATTTGTGTCATTGGATTAACATTTAGGTCATTTTCGTCCATCCTAGGCTTATTCTTGTGCAATTAGGGTTTTTAACCAATCTTGTGCATCCAATAAGTTCATTTGTGTCATCGGATTAACATTTAGGTCATTTTCGTCCTCTCTAGGGTTATTTGTGTGCAATTAGGGTTTTTAACCAATCTTGTGCATCCAATAAGTTCATTTGTGTCTTTGAATTGACATTTAGGTCATTTTCGTCCTCTCTAGGGTTATTTATGTCCAATTAGGGTTTTTAATCTATCTTGTGCATCGAACAAGTTCATTTGTGTCATTGGATTAACATTTAGGTCATTTTCGTCCATCCTAGGCTTATTCTTGTGCAATTAGGGTTTTTAACCAATC
Source organism: Cicer pinnatifidum (assembly GCA_037974775.1). NCBI lineage: Eukaryota > Viridiplantae > Streptophyta > Magnoliopsida > Fabales > Fabaceae > Cicer > Cicer pinnatifidum. The sequence goes on along the minus strand of JBBPBR010000008.1, from coordinate 21,761,232 downwards.
TTGTGCATCCAATAAGTTAATTTGTGTCATTGGATTAACATTTTGGTCATTTTCGTCCTCCCTAGGCTTATTCTAGTGCAATTAGGGTTTTTAACCAATCTTGTGCATCCAATAAGTTCATTTGTGTCATCGGATTAACATTTTGGTCATTTTCGTCCTCCCTAGGCTTATTTATGTGCAATTAGGGTTTTTAACCAATCTTGTGCATCCAATAAGTTCATTTGTGTCATTGGATTAACATATAGGTCATTTTCGTCCTCTCTAGGGTTATTTGTGTGCAATTAGGGTTTTTAACCAATCTTGTGCATGCAATAAGTTCATTTGTGTCATTGGATTAACATTTAGGTCATTTTCGTCCTCCCTAGGCTTATTCTTGTGCAATTATGGCTTTTAACCAATCTTGTGCATCCAATAAGTTCATTTGTGTCATTGGATTGAAATTTAGGTCATTTTCGTCCTCTCTAAGGTTATTTATGTCGAATTAGGGTTTTTAACCTATCTTGTGCGTCGAACAAGTTCATTTGTGTCATTGGATTGACATTTAGGTCATTTTCGTCCTCTCTAGGGTTATTTATGTCCAATTAGGGTTTTTAACCAATCTTGTGCATCCAACAAGTTCATTTGTGTCATTGGATTAACATATAGGTCATTTTCGTCCTCTCTAAGGTTATTTATCTGCAATTAGGGTTTTTAACCAATCTTGTGCATCCAATAAGTTCATTTGTGTCATTGGATTAACATTTAGGTCATTTTCGGGCTCCCTAGGCTTATTCTTATGCAATTAGGGTTTTTAACCAATCTTGTGCATCCAATAAGTTAATTTGTGTCATTGGATTAACATTTTGGTCATTTTCGTCCTCTCTAGGGTTATTTATGTTCAATTATCGGTTTTAACCAATCTTGTGCATCCAATAAGTTCATTTGTGTCATTGGATTAACATTTATGTCATTTTCGTCCTCCCTAGGCTTACTCTTGTGCAATTAGGGTTTTTAACCAATCTTGTGCATCCAATAAGTTCATTTGTGTCATTGGATTAACATTTAGGTCATTTTCGTCCTCTCTAGGGTTAATTGTGTGCAATTAGGGTTTTTAACCAATCTTGTGCATCCAATAAGTTCATTTGTGTCATTGGATTAACATTTTGGTCATTTTCGTCCTCCCTAGGCTTATTTATGTGCAATTAGGGTTTTTAACCAATCTTGTGCATCCAATAAGTTTATTTGTGTCATTGGAATAACATTTAGGTCATTTTCGTCCTCCCTAGGGTTATTTATGGGCAATTAGGGTTTTTAACCAATCTCGTGCATCCAATAAGTTCATTTGTGTCATTGGATTAACATTTAGGTCATTTTCATCGTCTCTAGGGTTATGTATGTGCAATTAGGGTTTTTAACCAATCTTGTGCATCAAATAAGTTCATTTGTGTCATTGTATTAACATTTAGGTCATTTTCGTGCTCCCTAGGCTTATTCTTGTCCAATTAGGGTTTTTAACCAATCTTGTGCATCCAAAAAGTTCATTTGTGTCTTTGAATTGACATTTAGGTCATTTTCGTCCTCTCTAGGGTTATTTATGTCCAATTAGGGTTTTTAATCTATCTTGTGCATCGAACAAGTTCATTTGTGTCATTGGATTAACATTTAGGTCATTTTCGTCCTCTCTAGGGTTATTTATGTGCAATTAGGGTTTTTAACCATTCTTGTGCATCCAATATGTTCATTTGTGTCATTGGATTAACATTTAGGTCATTTTCGTCCTCCCTAGGCTTATTCTTGTGAAATTAGGGCTTTTAACCAATCTTGTGCATCCAAAAAGTTCATTTGTGTCTTTGAATTGACATTTAGGTCATTTTCGTCCTCTCTAGGGTATTTATGTCAAATTAGGGTTTTTAGCCTATCTTGTGCATCGAACAAGTTCATTTGTGTCATTGGATTAACATTTAGGTCATTTCCGTCCTCCCTAGGCTTATTCTTGTCCAATTAGGGTTTTTAACCAATCTTGTGCATCCAATAAGTTCATTTGTGTCATTGGATTAACATTTATGTCATTTTCGTCATCCCTAGGCTTACTCTTGTGCAATTAGGGTTTTTAACCAATCTTGTGCATCAAAAAAGTTCATTTGTGTCATTGGATTAACATTTATGTCATTTTCGTCCTCCCTAGGCTTACTCTTGTGCAATTAGGGTTTTTAACCAATCTTGTGCATCCAAAAAGTTCATTTGTGTCATTGGATTAACATTTAGGTCATTTTCGTCCTCCATAGTGTTATTTATTGGCAATTATGGTTTTTAACCAATCTTGTGCATCCAATAAGTTCATTTGTGTCATTGGATTAACATTTATGTCATTTTCGTCCTCCCTAGGCTTACTCTTGTGCAATTAGGGTTTTTTAACCAATCTTGTGCATCCAAAAAGTTCATTTGTGTCATTGGATTAACATTTAGGTCATTTTCGTCCTCCCTAGTGTTATTTATTGGCAATTAGGGTTTTTCACCAATCTTGTGCATCCAATAAGTTCATTTGTGTCATTGGATTAACATTTAGGTCATTTTCTTCCTCTCTAGGGTTATTTGTGTGCAATTAGAGTTTTTAACCAATCTTGTGCATCCAATAAGTTCATTTGTGTCATTGGATTAACATTTTGGTCATTTTCGTCCTCTCTAGGGTTATTTGTGTGCAATTAGGGTTTTTAACCAATCTTGTGCATCCAATAAGTTCATTTGTGTCATTGGATTAACATTTAGGTCATTTTCGTCCT
>JBBPBR010000008.1:21706311-21757973 GCA_037974775.1 Cicer pinnatifidum | reverse complement strand
TTGTGTGCAATTAGGGTTTTTAACCAATCTTGTGCATCCAATAAGTTCATTTGTGTCATTGGATTAACATTTTGGTCATTTTCGTCCTCCCTAGGCTTATTTATGTGCAATTAGGGTTTTTAACCAATCTTGTGCATCCAATAAGTTTATTTGTGTCATTGGAATAACATTTAGGTCATTTTCGTCCTCCCTAGGGTTATTTATGGGCAATTAGGGTTTTTAACCAATCTCGTGCATCCAATAAGTTCATTTGTGTCATTGGATTAACATTTAGGTCATTTTCATCGTCTCTAGGGTTATGTATGTGCGATTAGGGTTTTTAACCAATCTTGTGCATCAAATAAGTTCATTTGTGTCATTGTATTAACATTTAGGTCATTTTCGTGCTCCCTAGGCTTATTCTTGTCCAATTAGTGTTTTTAACCAATCTTGTGCATCCAAAAAGTTCATTTGTGTCTTTGAATTGACATTTAGGTCATTTTCGTCCTCTCTAGGGTTATTTATGTCCAATTAGGGTTTTTAATCTATCTTGTGCATCGAACAAGTTCATTTGTGTCATTGGATTAACATTTAGGTCATTTTCGTCCTCTCTAGGGTTATTTATGTGCAATTAGGGTTTTTAACCAATCTTGTGCATCCAATAAGTTCATTTGTGTCATTGGATTAACATTTAGGTCATTTTCGTCCTTCCTAGGCTTATTCTTGTGCAATTAGGGTTTTTAACCAATCTTGTGCATCCAATAAGTTAATTTGTGTCATTGGATTAACATTTTGGTCATTTTCGTCCTCTCTAGGGTTATTTGTGTGCAATTAGGGTTTTTAACCAATCTTGTGCATCCAATAAGTTCATTTGTGTCATTGGATTAACATTTAGGTCATTTTCGTCCTCCCTAGGCTTATTCTTGTGCAATTAGGGCTTTTAACCAATCTTGTGCATCCAAAAAGTTCATTTGTGTCTTTGAATTGACATTTAGGTCATTTTCGTCCTCTCTAGGGTATTTATGTCAAATTAGGGTTTTTAGCCTATCTTGTGCATCGAACAAGTTCATTTGTGTCATTGGATTAACATTTAGGTCATTTCCGTCCTCCCTAGGCTTATTCTTGTCCATTTAGGGTTTTTAACCAATCTTGTGCATCCAATAAGTTCATTTGTGTCATTGGATTAACATTTATGTCATTTTCGTCATCCCTAGGCTTACTCTTGTGCAATTAGGGTTTTTAACCAATCTTGTGCATCCAAAAAGTTCATTTGTGTCATTGGATTAACATTTATGTCATTTTCGTCCTCCCTAGGCTTACTCTTGTGCAATTAGGGTTTTTAACCAATCTTGTGCATCCAAAAAGTTCATTTGTGTCATTGGATTAACATTTAGGTCATTTTCGTCCTCCCTAGTGTTATTTATTTGCAATTATGGTTTTTAACCAATCTTGTGCATCCAATAAGTTCATTTGTGTCATTGGATTAACATTTATGTCATTTTCGTCCTCCCTAGGCTTACTCTTGTGCAATTAGGGTTTTTTAACCAATCTTGTGCATCCAAAAAGTTCATTTGTGTCATTGGATTAACATTTAGGTCATTTTCGTCCTCCCTAGTGTTATTTATTGGCAATTAGGGTTTTTAACCAATCTTGTGCATCCAATAAGTTCATTTGTGTCATTGGATTAACATTTATGTCATTTTCGTCCTCCCTAGGCTTACTCTTGTGCAATTAGGGTTTTTAACCAATCTTGTGCATCCAAAAAGTTCATTTGTGTCATTGGATTAACATTTAGGTCATTTTCGTCCTCCCTAGTGTTATTTATTGGCAATTAGGGTTTTTAACCAATCTTGTGCATCCAATAAGTTAATTTGTGTCATTGGATTAACATTTAGGTCATTTTCGTCCTCTCTAGGGTTATTTGTGTGCAATTAGGGTTTTTAACCAATCTTGTGCATCCAATAAGTTCATTTGTGTCATTGGATTAACATTTTGGTCATTTTCGTCCTCCCTAGGCTTATTCTTGTGCAATTAGGGTTTTTAACCAATCTTGTGCATCCAATAAGTTCATTTGTGTCATTGGATTAACATTTTGGTCATTTTCGTCCTCTCTAGGGTTATTTATGTTCAATTATGGTTTTTTACCAATCTTGTGCATCCAAAAAGTTCATTTGTGTCATTGGATTAACATTTAGGTCATTTTCGTCCTCCCTAGTGTTATTTATTGGCAATTAGGGTTTTTAACCAATCTTGTGCATCCAATAAGTTCATTTGTGTCATTGGATTAACATTTTGGTCATTTTCGTCCTCCCTAGGCTTATTTTTGTGCAATTAGGGTTTTTAACCAATCTTGTGCATCCAAAAAGTTCATTTGTGTCTTTGAATTGGCATTTAGGTCATTTTCGTCCTCTCTAGGGTTATTTACGTCCAATTACGGTTTTTAACCTATCTTGTGCATCGAACAAGTTCATTTGTGTCATTGGATTAACATTTAGGTCATTTTCGTCCTCTCTAGGGTTATTTATGTGCAATTATGGTTTTTAACCAATCTTGAGCATCCAATAAGTTCATTTGTGTCATTGGATTAACATTTAGGCCATTTTCGTCCTCTCTAGGGTTATTTGTGTGCAATTAGGGTTTTTAACCAATCTTGTGCATCCAATAAGTTCATTTGTGTCATTGGATTAACATTTAGGTCATTTTCGTCCTCCCTAGGCTTATTCTTGTGCAATTAGGGCTTTTAACCAATCTTGTGCATCCAATAAGTTAGTTTGTGTCATTGGATTAACATTTTGGTCATTTTCGTCCTCTCTAGGGTTATTTATGTTTAATTATGGTTTTTAACCAATCTTGTGCATCCAATAAGTTCATTTGTGTCATTGGATTAACATTTATGTCATTTTCGTCCTCCCTAGGCTTACTCTTGTGCAATTAGGGTTTTTAACCAATCTTGTGCATCCAATAAGTTCATTTGTGTCATTGGATTAACATTTAGGTCATTTTCGTCCTCCCTAGGCTTATTCTTGTGCAATTATGGCTTTTAACCAATCTTGTGCATCCAAAAAGTTCATTTGTGTCTTTGAATTGACATTTAGGTCATTTTCGTCCTCTCTAGGGTATTTATGTCAAATTAGGGTTTTTAGCCTATCTTGTGCATCGAACAAGTTCATTTGTGTCATTGGATTAACATTTAGGTCATTTCCGTCCTCCCTAGGCTTATTCTTGTCCAATTAGGGTTTTTAACCAATCTTGTGCATCCAATAAGTTCATTTGTGTCATTGGATTAACATTTAGGTCATTTTCGTCCATCCTAGGCTTATTCTTGTGCAATTAGGGTTTTTAACCAATCTTGTGCATCCAATAAGTTAATTTGTGTCATTGGATTAACATTTTGGTCATTTTCGTCCTCCCTAGGCTTATTCTCGTGCAATTAGGGTTTTTAACCAATCTTGTGCATCCAATAAGTTCATTTGTGTCATCGGATTAACATTTTGGTCATTTTCGTCCTCCCTAGGCTTATTTATGTGCAATTAGGGTTTTTAACCAATCTTGTGCATCCAATAAGTTCATTTGTGTCATTGGATTAACATATAGGTCATTTTCGTCCTCTCTAGGGTTATTTGTGTGCAATTAGGGTTTTTAACCAATCTTGTGCATCCAATAAGTTCATTTGTGTCATTGGATTAACATTTAGGTCATTTTCGTCCTCCCTAGGCTTATTCTTGTGCAATTATGGCTTTTAACAAATCTTGTGCATCCAATAAGTTCATTTGTGTCATTGGATTGACATTTAGGTCATTTTCGTCCTCTCTAAGGTTATTTATGTCCAATTAGGGTTTTTAACCTATCTTGTGCGTCGAACAAGTTCATTTGTGTCATTGGATTGACATTTAGGTCATTTTCGTCCTCTCTAGGGTTATTTATGTCCAATTAGGGTTTTTAACCAATCTTGTGCATCCAACAAGTTCATTTGTGTCATTGGATTAACATATAGGTCATTTTCGTCCTCTCTAAGGTTATTTATCTGCAATTAGGGTTTTTAACCAATCTTGTGCATCCAATAAGTTCATTTGTGTCATTGGATTAACATTTAGGTAATTTTCGGGCTCCCTAGGCTTATTCTTGTGCAATTAGGGTTTTTAACCAATCTTGTGCATCCAATAAGTTAATTTGTGTCATTGGATTAACATTTTGGTCATTTTCGTCCTCTCTAGGGTTATTTATGTTCAATTATCGGTTTTAACCAATCTTGTGCATCCAATAAGTTCATTTGTGTCATTGGATTAACATTTATGTCATTTTCGTCCTCCCTAGGCTTACTCTTGTGCAATTAGGGTTTTTAACCAATCTTGTGCATCCAAAAAGTTCATTTGTGTCATCGGATTAACATTTAGGTCATTTTCGTCCTCCCTAGTGTTATTTATTGGCAATTAGGGTTTTTAACCAATCTTGTGCATCCAATAAGTTCATTTGTGTCATTGGATTAACATTTAGGTCATTTTCGTCCTCTCTAGGGTTAATTGTGTGCAATTAGGGTTTTTAACCAATCTTGTGCATCCAATAAGTTCATTTGTGTCATTGGATTAACATTTTGGTCATTTTCGTCCTCCCTAGGCTTATTTATGTGCAATTAGGGTTTTTAACCAATCTTGTGCATCCAATAAGTTTATTTGTGTCATTGGAATAACATTTAGGTCATTTTCGTCCTCCCTAGGGTTATTTATGGGCAATTAGGGTTTTTAACCAATCTCGTGCATCCAATAAGTTCATTTGTGTCATTGGATTAACATTTAGGTCATTTTCATCGTCTCTAGGGTTATGTATGTGCAATTAGGGTTTTTAACCAATCTTGTGCATCAAATAAGTTCATTTGTGTCATTGTATTAACATTTAGGTCATTTTCGTGCTCCCTAGGCTTATTCTTGTCCAATTAGGGTTTTTAACCAATCTTGTGCATCCAAAAAGTTCATTTGTGTCTTTGAATTGACATTTAGGTCATTTTCGTCCTCTCTAGGGTTATTTATGTCCAATTAGGGTTTTTAATCTATCTTGTGCATCGAACAAGTTCATTTGTGTCATTGGATTAACATTTAGGTCATTTTCGTCCTCTCTAGGGTTATTTATGTGCAATTAGGGTTTTTAACCATTCTTGTGCATCCAATAAGTTCATTTGTGTCATTGGATTAACATTTAGGTCATTTTCGTCCTCCCTAGGCTTATTCTTGTGAAATTAGGGCTTTTAACCAATCTTGTGCATCCAAAAAGTTCATTTGTGTCTTTGAATTGACATTTAGGTCATTTTCGTCCTCTCTAGGGTATTTATGTCAAATTAGGGTTTTTAGCCTATCTTGTGCATCGAACAAGTTCATTTGTGTCATTGGATTAACATTTAGGTCATTTCCGTCCTCCCTAGGCTTATTCTTGTCCAATTAGGGTTTTTAACCAATCTTGTGCATCCAATAAGTTCATTTGTGTCATTGGATTAACATTTAGGTCATTTTCGTCCTCTCTAGGGTTATTTATGTGCAATTAGGGTTTTTAACCATTCTTGTGCATCCAATAAGTTCATTTGTGTCATTGGATTAACATTTAGGTCATTTTCGTCCTCCCTAGGCTTATTCTTGTGAAATTAGGGCTTTTAACCAATCTTGTGCATCCAAAAAGTTCATTTGTGTCTTTGAATTGACATTTAGGTCATTTTCGTCCTCTCTAGGGTATTTATGTCAAATTAGGGTTTTTAGCCTATCTTGTGCATCGAACAAGTTCATTTGTGTCATTGGATTAACATTTAGGTCATTTCCGTCCTCCCTAGGCTTATTCTTGTCCAATTAGGGTTTTTAACCAATCTTGTGCATCCAATAAGTTCATTTGTGTCATTGGATTAACATTTAGGTCATTTTCGTCCACCCTAGGCTTATTCTTGTGCAATTAGGGTTTTTAACCAATCTTGTGCATCCAATAAGTTCATTTGTGTCATTGGATTAACATTTTGGTCATTTTCGTCCTCCCTAGGCTTATTCTTGTGCAATTAGGGTTTTTAACCAATCTTGTGCATCCAATAAGTTCATTTGTGTCATTGGATTAACATTTTGGTCATTTTCGTCCTCTCTAGGGTTATTTATGTTCAATTATGGTTTTTTACCAATCTTGTGCATCCAAAAAGTTCATTTGTGTCATTGGATTAACATTTAGGTCATTTTCGTCCTCCCTAGTGTTATTTATTGGCAATTAGGGTTTTTAACCAATCTTGTGCATCCAATAAGTTCATTTGTGTCATTGGATTAACATTTATGTCATTTTCGTCCTCCCTAGGCTTACTCTTGTGCAATTAGGGTTTTTAACCAATCTTGTGCATCCAAAAAGTTCATTTGTGTCATTGGATTAACATTTAGGTCATTTTCGTCCTCCCTAGTGTTATTTATTTGCAATTATGGTTTTTAACCAATCTTGTGCATCCAATAAGTTCATTTGTGTCATTGGATTAACATTTATGTCATTTTCGTCCTCCCTAGGCTTACTCTTGTGCAATTAGGGTTTTTTAACCAATCTTGTGCATCCAAAAAGTTCATTTGTGTCATTGGATTAACATTTAGGTCATTTTCGTCCTCCCTAGTGTTATTTATTGGCAATTAGGGTTTTTAACCAATCTTGTGCATCCAATAAGTTCATTTGTGTCATTGGATTAACATTTAGGTCATTTTCGTCCTCTCTAGGGTTAATTGTGTGCAATTAGGGTTTTTAACCAATCTTGTGCATCCAATAAGTTCATTTGTGTCATTGGATTAACATTTTGGTCATTTTCGTCCTCCCTAGGCTTATTTATGTGCAATTAGGGTTTTTAACCAATCTTGTGCATCCAATAAGTTCATTTGTGTCATTGGATTAACATTTATGTCATTTTCGTCCTCCCTAGGCTTACTCTTGTGCAATTAGGGTTTTTAACCAATCTTGTGCATCCAATAAGTTCATTTGTGTCATTGGATTAACATTTAGGTCATTTTCGTCCTCCCTAGGCTTATTCTTGTCCAATTAGGGTTTTTAACCAATCTTGTGCATCCAATAACTTTGATTGTGTCATTGAATTAATATTTAGGTCATTTTCGTCCTCCCTAGGCATTTTCTTGTCCAATTAGGGTTTTTAACCAATCTTGTGCATCCAATAGGTGTGTTTGTGTCATTGGATGATCAATTAGGTCATTTTTGTCCTCCCTAGGCTTATTCTTGTCCAATTAGGGTTTTTAACCAATCTTGTGCATCCAATAAGTTCATTTGTGTCATTGGATGATCAATTAGGTCATTTTCGTCCTCCCTAGGCATATTCTTGTCGAATTAGGGTTTATAACCTATCTTGTGCATCCAATAGGTGTGTTTGCTGTAATTGGATGATCAATTAGGTTATTTTCGTCCTCCCTAGGCTTATTCTTGTCCAATTAGGGTTTTTAACTAATCTTGTGCATCCAATAAGTTCATTTGTTACATTGGATGATCAATTAGGTCATTTTCGTCCTCCCAAGGCATATTCTTGTCCAATTAGGGTTTTTAACCAATCTTGTGCATCCAATAGGTGTGTTTGTGTCATTGGATGATCAATTAGGTCATTTTTGTCCTCCCTAGGCTTATTCTTGTCCAATTAGGGTTTTTAACCAATCTTGTGCGTCCAATAGGTGTGTTTGTGGCAATGGATGATCAATTAGGTCATTTTAGTCCTCCCTAGGCATATTCTTGTCCAATTAGGGTTTTTAACCAATCTTGTGCATCCAATAGGTGTGTTTGTGTCATTGGATGATCAATTAGGTCATTTTCGTCCTCCCTAGGCTTATTCTTGTCCAATTAGGGTTTTTAACCAATCTTGTGCATCCAATAAGTTGAGTTGTGTCATTGGATTAACATTTAGGTCATTTTCGTCCTCCCTAGGCTTATTCTTGTCCAATTAGGGTTTTTAACCAATCTTGTGCATCCAATAGGTGTGTTTGTGTCATTGGATGATCAATTAGGTCATTTTCGCCCTCCATAGGCTTATTCTTGTCCAATTAGGGTTTTTAACCAATCTTTTGCATCCAATAAGTTGAGTTGTGTCATTGGATTAACATTTAGGTCATTTTCGTCCTCCCTAGGCTTATTCTTGTCCAATTAGGGTTTTTAACCAATCTTGTGCATCCAATAAGTTCATTTGTGTCATTGGATTAACATTTAGGTCATTTTCGTCCTCTCTAGGGTTATTTGTGTGCAATTAGGGTTTTTAACCAATCTTGTGCATCCAATAAGTTCATTTGTGTCATTGGATTAACATTTAGGTCATTTTCGTCCTCCCTAGGCTTATTCTTGTGCAATTAGGGCTTTTAACCAATCTTGTGCATCCAATAAGTTCATTTGTGTCATTGGATTGACATTTAGGTCATTTTCGTCCACTCTATGGTTATTTATGTCCAATTAGGGTTTTTAACCTATCTTGTGCATCGAACAAGTTCATTTGTGTCATTGGATTAACATTTAGGTCATTTTCGTCCTCTCTAGGGTTATTTATGTGCAATTAGGGTTTTTTAACCAATCTTGTGCATCCAATAAGTTCATTTGTGTCGTTGGATTAACATTTAGGTCATTTTCGGGCTCCCTAGGCTTATTCTTGTGCAATTAGGGTTTTTAACCAATCTTGTGCATCCAATAAATTCATTTGTGTCATCGGATTAACATTTTGGTCATTTTCGTCCTCCCTAGGCTTATTTATGTGCAATTAGGGTTTTTAACCAATCTTGTGCATCCAATAAGTTCATTTGTGTCATCGGATTAACATTTTGGTCATTTTCGTCCTCCCTAGGCTTATTTATGTGCAATTAGGGTTTTTAACCAATCTTGTGCATCCAATAAGTTCATTTGTGTCATTGGATTAACATATAGGTCATTTTCGTCCTCTCTAGGGTTATTTGTGTGCAATTAGGGTTTTTAACCAATCTTGTGCATCCAATAAGTTCATTTGTGTCATTGGATTAACATTTAGGTCATTTTCGTCCTCCCTAGGCTTATTCTTGTGCAATTATGGCTTTTAACAAATCTTGTGCATCCAATAAGTTCATTTGTGTCATTGGATTGACATTTAGGTCATTTTCGTCCTCTCTAAGGTTATTTATGTCCAATTAGGGTTTTTAACCTATCTTGTGCGTCGAACAAGTTCATTTGTGTCATTGGATTGACATTTAGGTCATTTTCGTCCTCTCTAGGGTTATTTATGTCCAATTAGGGTTTTTAACCAATCTTGTGCATCCAACAAGTTCATTTGTGTCATTGGATTAACATATAGGTCATTTTCGTCCTCTCTAAGGTTATTTATCTGCAATTAGGGTTTTTAACCAATCTTGTGCATCCAATAAGTTCATTTGTGTCATTGGATTAACATTTAGGTCATTTTCGGCCTCCCTAGGCTTATTCTTGTGCAATTAGGGTTTTTAACCAATCTTGTGCATCCAATAAGTTAATTTGTGTCATTGGATTAACATTTTGGTCATTTTCGTCCTCTCTAGGGTTATTTATGTTCAATTATCGGTTTTAACCAATCTTGTGCATCCAATAAGTTCATTTGTGTCATTGGATTAACATTTATGTCATTTTCGTCCTCCCTAGGCTTACTCTTGTGCAATTAGGGTTTTTAACCAATCTTGTGCATCCAATAAGTTCATTTGTGTCATTGGATTAACATTTAGGTCATTTTCGTCCTCTCTAGGGTTATTTGTGTGCAATTAGGGTTTTTAACCAATCTTGTGCATCCAATAAGTTCATTTGTGTCATTGGATTAACATTTTGGTCATTTTCGTCCTCTCTAGGGTTATTTGTGTGCAATTAGGGTTTTTAACCAATCTTGTGCATCCAATAAGTTCATTTGTGTCATTGGATTAACATTTTGGTCATTTTCGTCCTCTCTAGGGTTATTTGTGTGCAATTAGGGTTTTTAACCAATCTTGTGCATCCAATAAGTTCATTTGTGTCATTGGATTAACATTTAGGTCATTTTCGTCCTCCCTAGGCTTATTCTTGTGCAATTAGGGCTTTTAACCAATCTTGTGCATCCAATAAGTTCATTTGTGTCATTGGATTAACATTTAGGTCATTTTCGTCCATCCTAGGCTTATTCTTGTGCAATTAGGGTTTTTAACCAATCTTGTGCATCCAATAAGTTAATTTGTGTCATTGGATTAACATTTTGGTCATTTTCGTCCTCTCTAGGGTTATTTGTGTGCAATTAGGGTTTTTAACCAATCTTGTGCATCCAATAAGTTCATTTGTGTCATTGGATTAACATTTAGGTCATTTTAGTCCTCCCTAGGCTTATTCTTGTGCAATTAGGGCTTTTAACCAATCTTGTGCATCCAAAAAGTTCATTTGTGTCTTTGAATTGACATTTAGGTAATTTTCGTCATCTCTAGGGTATTTATGTCAAATTAGGGTTTTTAGCCTATCTTGTGCATCGAACAAGTTCATTTGTGTCATTGGATTAACATTTAGGTCATTTCCGTCCTCCCTATGCTTATTCTTGTCCAATTAGGGTTTTTAACCAATCTTGTGCATCCAATAAGTTCATTTGTGTCATTGGATTAACATTTAGGTCATTTTCGTCCTCTCTAGGGTTAATTGTGTGCAATTAGGGTTTTTAACCAATCTTGTGCATCCAATAAGTTCATTTGTGTCATTAAATTAACATTTTGGTCATTTTCTTCCTCCCTAGGCTTATTCTTGTCCAATTAGGGTTTTTAACCAATCTTGTGCATCCAATAAGTTCATTTGTGTCATTGGTATTAACATTTAGGTCATTTTCGTCCATCCTAGGCTTATTCTTGTGCAATTAGGGTTTTTAACCAATCTTGTGCATCCAATAAGTTAATTTGTGTCATTGGATTAACATTTTGGTCATTTTCGTCCTCCCTAGGCTTATTCTCGTGCAATTAGGGTTTTTAACCAATCTTGTGCATCCAATAAGGTCATTTGTGTCATCGGATTAACATTTTGGTCATTTTCGTCCTCCCTAGGCTTATTTATGTGCAATTAGGGTTTTTAACCAATCTTGTGCATCCAATAAGTTCATTTGTGTCATTGGATTAACATATAGGTCATTTTCGTCCTCTCTAGGGTTATTTGTGTGCAATTAGGGTTTTTAACCAATCTTGTGCATGCAATAAGTTCATTTGTGTCATTGGATTAACATTTAGGTCATTTTCGTCCTCCCTAGGCTTATTCTTGTGCAATTATGGCTTTTAACCAATCTTGTGCATCCAATAAGTTCATTTGTGTCATTGGATTGACATTTAGGTCATTTTCGTCCTCTCTAAGGTTATTTATGTCGAATTAGGGTTTTTAACCTATCTTGTGCGTCGAACAAGTTCATTTGTGTCATTGGATTGACATTTAGGTCATTTTCGTCCTCTCTAGGGTTATTTATGTCCAATTAGGGTTTTTAACCAATCTTGTGCATCCAACAAGTTCATTTGTGTCATTGGATTAACATTTAGGTCATTTCCGTCCTCCCTAGGCTTATTCTTGTCCAATTAGGGTTTTTAACCAATCTTGTGCATCCAATAAGTTCATTTGTGTCATTGGATTAACATTTATGTCATTTTCGTCCTCCCTAGGCTTACTCTTGTGCAATTAGGGTTTTTAACCAATCTTGTGCATCCAAAAAGTTCATTTGTGTCATTGGATTAACATTTATGTCATTTTCGTCCTCCCTAGGCTTACTCTTGTGCAATTAGGGTTTTTAACCAATCTTGTGCATCCAAAAAGTTCATTTGTGTCATTGGATTAACATTTAGGTCATTTTCGTCCTCCCTAGTGTTATTTATTGGCAATTATGGTTTTTAACCAATCTTGTGCATCCAATAAGTTCATTTGTGTCATTGGATTAACATTTATGTCATTTTCGTCCTCCCTAGGCTTACTCTTGTGCAATTAGGGTTTTTTAACCAATCTTGTGCATCCAAAAAGTTCATTTGTGTCATTGGATTAACATTTAGGTCATTTTCGTCCTCCCTAGTGTTATTTATTGGCAATTAGGGTTTTTCACCAATCTTGTGCATCCAATAAGTTCATTTGTGTCATTGGATTAACATTTAGGTCATTTTCTTCCTCTTTAGGGTTATTTGTGTGCAATTAGAGTTTTTAACCAATCTTGTGCATCCAATAAGTTCATTTGTGTCATTGGATTAACATTTTGGTCATTTTCGTCCTCTCTAGGGTTATTTGTGTGCAATTAGGGTTTTTATCAAATCTTGTGCATCCAATAAGTTCATTTGTGTCATTGGATTAACATTTAGGTCATTTTCGTCCTCCCTAGGCTTATTCTTGTGCAATTAGGGCTTTTAACCAATCTTGTGCATCCAATAAGTTCATTTGTGTCATTGGATTAACATTTAGGTCATTTTCGTCCATCCTAGGCTTATTCTTGTGCAATTAGGGTTTTTAACCAATCTTGTGCATCCAATAAGTTAATTTGTGTCATTGGATTAACATTTTGGTCATTTTCGTCCTCTCTAGGGTTATTTGTGTGCAATTAGGGTTTTTAACCAATCTTGTGCATCCAATAAGTTCATTTGTGTCATTGGATTAACATTTTGGTCATTTTCGTCCTCTCTAGGGTTATTTGTGTGCAATTAGGGTTTTTAACCAATCTTGTGCATCCAATAAGTTCATTTGTGTCATTGGATTAACATTTAGGTCATTTTCGTCCTCCCTAGGCTTATTCTTGTGCAATTAGGGCTTTTAACCAATCTTGTGCATCCAATAAGTTCATTTGTGTCATTGGATTAACATTTAGGTCATTTTCGTCCACTCTAGGGTTATTTATGTCCAATTAGGGTTTTTAACCTATCTTGTGCATCGAACAAGTTCATTTGTGTCATTGGATTAACATTTAGGTCATTTTCGTCCTCTCTAGGGTTATTTATGTGCAATTAGGGTTTTTAACCAATCTTGTGCATCCAATAAGTTCATTTGTGTCGTTGGATTAACATTTAGGTCATTTTCGGGATCCCTAGGCTTATTCTTGTGCAATTAGGGTTTTTAACCAATCTTGGGCAACCAATAAGTTAATTTGTGTCATTGGATTAACATTTTGGTCATTTTCGTCCTCTCTAGGGTTATTTATGTTCAATTATGGTTTTTAACCAATCTTGTGCATCCAATAAGTTCATTTGTGTCATTGGATTAACATTTATGTCATTTTCGTCCTCCCTAGGCTTACTCTTGTGCAATTAGGGTTTTTAACCAATCTTGTGCATCCAAAAAGTTCATTTGTGTCATTGGATTAACATTTAGGTCATTTTCCTCCTCCCTAGTGTTATTTATTGGCAATTAGGGTTTTTAACCAATCTTGTGCATCCAATAAGTTCATTTGTGTCATTGGATTAACATTTAGGTCATTTTCGTCCTCTCTAGGGTTATTTGTGTGCAATTAGGGTTTTTAACCAATCTTGTGCATCCAATAAGTTCATTTGTGTCATTGGATTAACATTTTGGTCATTTTCGTCCTCTCTAGGGTTATTTGTGTGCAATTAGGGTTTTTAACCAATCTTGTGCATCCAATAAGTTCATTTGTGTCATTGGATTAACATTTAGGTCATTTTCGTCCTCCCTAGGCTTATTCTTGTGCAATTAGGGCTTTTAACCAATCTTGTGCATCCAAAAAGTTCATTTGTGTCTTTGAATTGACATTTAGGTCATTTTCGTCCTCTCTAGGGTATTTATGTCAAATTAGGGTTTTTAGCCTATCTTGTGCATCGAAAAAGTTCATTTGTGTCATTGGATTAACATTTAGGTCATTTCCGTCCTCCCTAGGCTTATTCTTGTCCAATTAGGGTTTTTAACCAATCTTGTGCATCCAATAAGTTCATTTGTGTCATTGGATTAACATTTAGGTCATTTTCGTCCATCCTAGGCTTATTCTTGTGCAATTAGGGTTTTTAACCAATCTTGTGCATCCAATAAGTTAATTTGTGTCATTGGATTAACATTTTGGTCATTTTCGTCCTCCCTAGGCTTATTCTTGTGCAATTAGGGTTTTTAACCAATCTTGTGCATCCAAAAAGTTCATTTGTGTCTTTGAATTGGCATTTAGGTCATTTTCGTCCTCTCTAGGGTTATTTACGTCCAATTACGGTTTTTAACCTATCTTGTGCATCGAACAAGTTCATTTGTGTCATTGGATTAACATTTAGGTCATTTTCGTCCTCTCTAGGGTTATTTGTGAGCAATTAGGGTTTTTAACCAATCTTGTGCATCCAATAAGTTCATTTGTGTCATTGGATTAACATTTAGGTCATTTTCGTCCTCCCTAGGCTTATTCTTGTGCAATTAGGGCTTTTAACCAATCTTGTGCATCCAATAAGTTAGTTTGTGTCATTGGATTAACATTTTGGTCATTTTCGTCCTCTCTAGGGTTATTTATGTTCAATTATGGTTTTTAACCAATCTTGTGCATCCAATAAGTTCATTTGTGTCATTGGATTAACATTTAGGTCATTTTCGTCCATCCTAGGCTTATTCTTGTGCAATTAGGGTTTTTAACCAATCTTGTGCATCCAATAAGTTCATTTGTGTCATCGGATTAACATTTAGGTCATTTTCGTCCTCTCTAGGGTTATTTGTGTGCAATTAGGGTTTTTAACCAATCTTGTGCATCCAATAAGTTCATTTGTGTCATTGGATTAACATTTAGGTCATTTTCGTCCTCCCTAGGCTTATTCTTGTGCAATTATGGCTTTTAACCAATCTTGTGCATCCAATAAGTTCATTTGTGTCATTGGATTGACATTTAGGTCATTTTCGTCCTCTCTAAGGTTATTTATGTCGAATTAGGGTTTTTAACCTATCTTGTGCGTCGAACAAGTTCATTTGTGTCATTGGATTGACATTTAGGTCATTTTCGTCCTCTCTAGGGTTATTTATGTCCAATTAGGGTTTTTAACCAATCTTGTGCATCCAACAAGTTCATTTGTGTCATTGGATTAACATTTAGGTCATTTCCGTCCTCCCTAGGCTTATTCTTGTCCAATTAGGGTTTTTAACCAATCTTGTGCATCCAATAAGTTCATTTGTGTCATTGGATTAACATTTATGTCATTTTCGTCCTCCCTAGGCTTACTCTTGTGCAATTAGGGTTTTTAACCAATCTTGTGCATCCAAAAAGTTCATTTGTGTCATTGGATTAACATTTAGGTCATTTTCGTCCTCCCTAGTGTTATTTATTGGCAATTAGGGTTTTTAACCAATCTTGTGCATCCAATAAGTTCATTTGTGTCATTGGATTAACATTTAGGTCATTTTCGTCCTCTCTAGGGTTAATTGTGTGCAATTAGGGTTTTTAACCAATCTTGTGCATCCAATAAGTTCATTTGTGTCATTGGATTAACATTTTGGTCATTTTCGTCCTCCCTAGGCTTATTTATGTGCAATTAGGGTTTTTAACCAATCTTGTGCATCCAATAAGTTTATTTGTGTCATTGGAATAACATTTAGGTCATTTTCGTCCTCCCTAGGGTTATTTATGGGCAATTAGGGTTTTTAACCAATCTCGTGCATCCAATAAGTTCATTTGTGTCATTGGATTAACATTTAGGTCATTTTCATCGTCTCTAGGGTTATGTATGTGCGATTAGGGTTTTTAACCAATCTTGTGCATCAAATAAGTTCATTTGTGTCATTGTACTAACATTTAGGTCATTTTCGTGCTCCCTAGGCTTATTCTTGTCCAATTAGGGTTTTTAACCAATCTTGTGCATCCAAAAAGTTCATTTGTGTCTTTGAATTGACATTTAGGTCATTTTCGTCCTCTCTAGGGTTATTTATGTCCAATTAGGGTTTTTAATCTATCTTGTGCATCGAACAAGTTCATTTGTGTCATTGGATTAACATTTAGGTCATTTTCGTCCTCTCTAGGGTTATTTATGTGCAATTAGGGTTTTTAACCAATCTTGTGCATCCAATAAGTTCATTTGTGTCATTGGATTAACATTTATGTCATTTTCGTCCTCCCTAGGCTTATTCTTGTGCAATTAGGGCTTTTAACCAATTTTGTGCATCCAAAAAATTCATTTGTGTCTTTGAATTGACATTTAGGTCATTTTCGTCCTCTCTAGGGTTATTTATGTGCAATTAGGGTTTTTAACCAATCTTGTGCATCCAATAAGTTCATTTGTGTCATGGGATTAACATTTAGGTCATTTTCGTCCTCCATAGGCTTATTCTTGTGCAATTAGGGTTTTTAACCAATCTTGTGCATCCAAAAAGCTCATTTGTGTCTTTGAGTTGACATTTAGGTCATTTTCGTCCTCTCTAGGGTTATTTATGTGCAATTAGGGTTTTTAACCAATCTTGTTCATCCAATAAGCTTATTTGTATTTTCGTCCTCCCTAGGGTTACTCTTGTCCAACTAGGGTTTTTAACCAATCTTGTGCGTCCAATAAGTTCATTTGTGTCATTTGATTAACATTTAGGTCATTTTCGTCCTCCCTAGGGTTATTCTTGTCCAATTAGGGTTTTTAACCAATCTTGAGCATCCAATAAGTTCATTTATGTCATTGGATTAACATTTTGGTCATTTTCGTCCTCCCTAGGCTTATTTATGTGCAATTAGGGTTTTTGACCAATCTTGGGCATCCAATAAGTTCATTTGTGTCATTGGATTAACATTTAAGTCATTTTTGTCCTCTCTAGGGTTATTTATGTGCAATTAGGGTTTCTAAGCAATCTTGTGCATCCAATAGGTGTATTTATGTCATTGGATGAGCTTTTACGACATTTTCGTCCTCCCTAGGCTTATTCTTGTGCAATTAGGGTTTTTAACCAATCTTGTACATCCAAAAAGTTCATTTGTGTCTTTGGATTAACATTTAAGTCATTTTCCTCCTCTCTAGGGTTATTTATGGGCAACTAGGGTTTTTAACCTATCTTGTGCATCCAATGAGTTCATTTATGTCATTGGATTAACAATTAGGTCATTTTCGACCTCCCTAGGCTTATTCTTGTCCAATTAGGGTTTTTAACCAATCTTGTGCATCCAATAAGTTCATTTGTGTCATTGGATTAACATTTTTGTAATTTTCGTCCTCTCTAGGGTTATTTATGTGCAATTAGGGTTTTTAACCAATCTTGTGCATCCAATAAGTTCATTTGTGTCATTGGATTAACATTTAGGTCATTTTCGTCCTCCCTAGGCTTATTCTTGTGCAATTAGGGCTTTTAACCAATCTTGTGCATCCAAAAAGTTCATTTGTGTCTTTGAATTGACATTTAGGTAATTTTCGTCATCTCTAGGGTATTTATGTCAAATTAGGGTTTTTAGCCTATCTTGTGCATCGAACAAGTTCATTTGTGTCATTGGATTAACATTTAGGTCATTTCCGTCCTCCTTATGCTTATTCTTGTCCAATTAGGGTTTTTAACCAATCTTGTGCATCCAATAAGTTCATTTGTGTCATTGGATTAACATTTAGGTCATTTTCGTCCATCCTAGGCTTATTCTTGTGCAATTAGGGTTTTTAACCAATCTTGTGCATCCAATAAGTTCATTTGTGTCATCGGATTAACATTTTGGTCATTTTCGTCCTCCCTAGGCTTATTTATGTGCAATTAGGGTTTTTAACCAATCTTGTGCATCCAATAAGTTCATTTGTGTCATTGGATTAACATATAGGTCATTTTCGTCCTCTCTAGGGTTATTTGTGTGCAATTAGGGTTTTTAACCAATCTTGTGCATGCAATAAGTTCATTTGTGTCATTGGATTAACATTTAGGTCATTTTCGTCCTCCCTAGGCTTATTCTTGTGCAATTATGGCTTTTAACCAATCTTGTGCATCCAATAAGTTCATTTGTGTCATTGGATTGACATTTAGGTCATTTTCGTCCTCTCTAAGGTTATTTATGTCGAATTAGGGTTTTTAACCTATCTTGTGCGTCGAACAAGTTCATTTGTGTCATTGGATTGACATTTAGGTCATTTTCGTCCTCTCTAGGGTTATTTATGTCCAATTAGGGTTTTTAACCAATCTTGTGCATCCAACAAGTTCATTTGTGTCATTGGATTAACATATAGGTCATTTTCGTCCTCTCTAGGGTTATTTATCTGCAATTAGGGTTTTTAACCAATCTTGTGCATCCAATAAGTTCATTTGTGTCATTGGATTAACATTTAGGTCATTTTCGGGCTCCCTAGGCTTATTCTTGTGCAATTAGGGTTTTTAACCAATCTTGTGCATCCAATAAGTTAATTTGTGTCATTGGATTAACATTTTGGTCATTTTCGTCCTCTCTAGGGTTATTTATGTTCAATTATCGGTTTTAACCAATCTTGTGCATCCAATAAGTTCATTTGTGTCATTGGATTAACATTTATGTCATTTTCGTCCTCCCTAGGCTTACTCTTGTGCAATTAGGGTTTTTAACCAATCTTGTGCATCCAATAAGTTCATTTGTGTCATTGGATTAACATTTAGGTCATTTTCGTCCTCTCTAGGGTTAATTGTGTGCAATTAGGGTTTTTAACCAATCTTGTGCATCCAATAAGTTCATTTGTGTCATTGGATTAACATTTTGGTCATTTTCGTCCTCCCTAGGCTTATTTATGTGCAATTAGGGTTTTTAACCAATCTTGTGCATCCAATAAGTTTATTTGTGTCATTGGAATAACATTTAGGTCATTTTCGTCCTCCCTAGGGTTATTTATGGGCAATTAGGGTTTTTAACCAATCTCGTGCATCCAATAAGTTCATTTGTGTCATTGGATTAACATTTAGGTCATTTTCATCGTCTCTAGGGTTATGTATGTGCGATTAGGGTTTTTAACCAATCTTGTGCATCAAATAAGTTCATTTGTGTCATTGTACTAACATTTAGGTCATTTTCGTGCTCCCTAGGCTTATTCTTGTCCAATTAGGGTTTTTAACCAATCTTGTGCATCCAAAAAGTTCATTTGTGTCTTTGAATTGACATTTAGGTCATTTTCGTCCTCTCTAGGGTTATTTATGTCCAATTAGGGTTTTTAATCTATCTTGTGCATCGAACAAGTTCATTTGTGTCATTGGATTAACATTTAGGTCATTTTCGTCCTCTCTAGGGTTATTTATGTGCAATTAGGGTTTTTAACCAATCTTGTGCATCCAATAAGTTCATTTGTGTCATTGGATTAACATTTAGGTCATTTTCGTCCTCCCTAGGCTTATTCTTGTGAAATTAGGGCTTTTAACCAATCTTGTGCATCCAAAAAGTTCATTTGTGTCTTTGAATTGACATTTAGGTCATTTTCGTCCTCTCTAGGGTATTTATGTCAAATTAGGGTTTTTAGCCTATCTTGTGCATCGAACAAGTTCATTTGTGTCATTGGATTAACATTTAGGTCATTTCCGTCCTCCCTAGGCTTATTCTTGTCCAATTAGGGTTTTTAACCAATCTTGTGCATCCAATAAGTTCATTTGTGTCATTGGATTAACATTTATGTCATTTTCGTCCTCCCTAGGCTTACTCTTGTGCAATTAGGGTTTTTAACCAATCTTGTGCATCCAATAAGTTCATTTGTGTCATTGGATTAACATTTAGGTCATTTTCGTCCTCCCTAGGCTTATTCTTGTCCAATTAGGGTTTTTAACCAATCTTGTGCATCCAATAAGTTCATTTGTGTCATTGGATTAACCTTTAAGTCATTTTCGTCCTCCCTAGGCTTATTCTTGTCCAATTAGGGTTTTTAACCAATCTTGTGCATCCAATAAGTTCATTTGTGTCATTGGATTAACATTTAGGTCATTTTCGTCCTCCCTAGGCTTATTCTTGTGCAATTAGGGCTTTTAACCAATCTTGTGCATCCAATAAGTTCATTTGTGTCATTGGATTAACATTTAGGTCATTTTCGTCCATCCTAGGCTTATTCTTGTGCAATTAGGGTTTTTAACCAATCTTGTGCATCCAATAAGTTAATTTGTGTCATTGGATTAACATTTTGGTCATTTTCGTCCTCTCTAGGGTTATTTGTGTGCAATTAGGGTTTTTAACCAATGTTGTGCATCCAATAAGTTCATTTGTGTCATTGGATTAACATTTAGGTCATTTTCGTCCTCCCTAGGCTTATTCTTGTGCAATTAGGGCTTTTAACCAATCTTGTGCATCCAAAAAGTTCATTTGTGTCTTTGAATTGACATTTAGGTAATTTTCGTCATCTCTAGGGTATTTATGTCAAATTAGGGTTTTTAGCCTATCTTGTGCATCGAACAAGTTCATTTGTGTCATTGGATTAACATTTAGGTCATTTCCGTCCTCCCTATGCTTATTCTTGTCCAATTAGGGTTTTTAACCAATCTTGTGCATCCAATAAGTTCATTTGTGTCATTGGATTAACATTTAGGTCATTTTCGTCCTCTCTAGGGTTAATTGTGTGCAATTAGGGTTTTTAACCAATCTTGTGCATCCAATAAGTTCATTTGTGTCATTGGATTAACATTTTGGTCATTTTCGTCCTCCCTAGGCTTATTCTTGTCCAATTAGGGTTTTTAACCAATCTTGTGCATCCAATAAGTTCATTTGTGTCATTGGATTAACATTTAGGTCATTTTCGTCCATCCTAGGCTTATTCTTGTGCAATTAGGGTTTTTAACCAATCTTGTGCATCCAATAAGTTCATTTGTGTCATTGGATTAACATTTAGGTCATTTTCGTCCTCTCTAGGGTTATTTGTGTGCAATTAGGGTTTTTAACCAATCTTGTGCATCCAATAAGTTCATTTGTGTCATTGGATTAACATTTAGGTCATTTTCGTCCTCCCTAGGCTTATTCTTGTGCAATTAGGGCTTTTAACCAATCTTGTGCATCCAATAAGTTCATTTGTGTCATTGGATTGACATTTAGGTCATTTTCGTCCACTCTATGGTTATTTATGTCCAATTAGGGTTTTTAACCTATCTTGTGCATCGAACAAGTTCATTTGTGTCATTGGATTAACATTTAGGTCATTTTCGTCCTCTCTAGGGTTATTTATGTGCAATTAGGGTTTTTTAACCAATCTTGTGCATCCAATAAGTTCATTTGTGTCGTTGGATTAACATTTAGGTCATTTTCGGGCTCCCTAGGCTTATTCTTGTGCAATTAGGGTTTTTAACCAATCTTGTGCATCCAATAAATTCATTTGTGTCATCGGATTAACATTTTGGTCATTTTCGTCCTCCCTAGGCTTATTTATGTGCAATTAGGGTTTTTAACCAATCTTGTGCATCCAATAAGTTCATTTGTGTCATCGGATTAACATTTTGGTCATTTTCGTCCTCCCTAGGCTTATTTATGTGCAATTAGGGTTTTTAACCAATCTTGTGCATCCAATAAGTTCATTTGTGTCATTGGATTAACATATAGGTCATTTTCGTCCTCTCTAGGGTTATTTGTGTGCAATTAGGGTTTTTAACCAATCTTGTGCATCCAATAAGTTCATTTGTGTCATTGGATTAACATTTAGGTCATTTTCGTCCTCCCTAGGCTTATTCTTGTGCAATTATGGCTTTTAACCAATCTTGTGCATCCAATAAGTTCATTTGTGTCATCGGATTAACATTTAGGTCATTTTCGTCCTCCCTAGGCTTATTTATGTGCAATTAGGGTTTTTAACCAATCTTGTGCATCCAATAAGTTCATTTGTGTCATTGGATTAACATATAGGTCATTTTCGTCCTCTCTAGGGTTATTTGTGTGCAATTAGGGTTTTTAACCAATCTTGTGCATCCAATAAGTACATTTGTGTCATTGGATTAACATTTAGGTCATTTTCGTCCTCCCTAGGCTTATTCTTGTGCAATTATGGCTTTTAACCAATCTTGTGCATCCAATACGTTCATTTGTGTCATTGGATTGACATTTAGGTCATTTTCGTCCTCTCTAAGGTTATTTATGTCCAATTAGGGTTTTTAACCTATCTTGTGCGTCGAACAAGTTCATTTGTGTCATTGGATTGACATTTAGGTCATTTTCGTCCTCTCTAGGGTTATTTATGTCCAATTAGGGTTTTTAACCAATCTTGTGCATCCAACAAGTTCATTTGTGTCATTGGATTAACATATAGGTCATTTTCGTCCTCTCTAGGGTTATTTGTGTGCAATTAGGGTTTTTAACCAATCTTGTGCATCCAATAAGTTCATTTGTGTCATTGGATTAACATTTAGGTCATTTTCGTCCTCCCTAGGCTTATTCTTGTGCAATTATGGCTTTTAACCAATCTTGTGCATCCAATAAGTTCATTTGTGTCATCGGATTAACATTTAGGTCATTTTCGTCCTCCCTAGGCTTATTTATGTGCAATTAGGGTTTTTAACCAATCTTGTGCATCCAATAAGTTCATTTGTGTCATTGGATTAACATATAGGTCATTTTCGTCCTCTCTAGGGTTATTTGTGTGCAATTAGGGTTTTTAACCAATCTTGTGCATCCAATAAGTTCATTTGTGTCATTGGATTAACATTTAGGTCATTTTCGTCCTCCCTAGGCTTATTCTTGTGCAATTAGGGCTTTTAACCAATCTTGTGCATCCAAAAAGTTCATTTGTGTCTTTGAATTGACATTTAGGTCATTTTCGTCCTCTCTAGGGTATTTATGTCAAATTAGGGTTTTTAGCCTATCTTGTGCATCGAAAAAGTTCATTTGTGTCATTGGATTAACATTTAGGTCATTTCCGTCCTCCCTAGGCTTATTCTTGTCCAATTAGGGTTTTTAACCAATCTTGTGCATCCAATAAGTTCATTTGTGTCATTGGATTAACATTTAGGTCATTTTCGTGCTCCCTAGGCTTATTCTTGTGCAATTATGGTTTTTAACCAATCTTGTGCATCCAATAAGTTAATTTGTGTCATTGGATTAACATTTTGGTCATTTTCGTCCTCTCTTGGGTTATTTATGTTCAATTATGGTTTTTAACCAATCTTGTGCATCCAATAAGTTCATTTGTGTCATTGGATTAACATTTTGGTCATTTTCGTCCACCCTAGGCTTATTCTGGTGCAATTAGGGTTTTTAACCAATCTTGTGCATCCAATAAGTTCATTTGTGTCATCGGATTAACATTTAGGTCATTTTCGTCCTCTCTAGGGTTATTTGTGTGCAATTAGGGTTTTTAACCAATCTTGTGCATCCAATAATTTCATTTGTGTCATTGGATTAACATTTAGGTCATTTTCGTCCTCCCTAGGCTTATTCTTGTGCAATTAGGGCTTTTAACCAATCTTGTGCATCCAAAAAGTTCATTTGTGTCTTTGAATTGACATTTAGGTCATTTTCGTCCTCTCTAGGGTATTTATGTCAAATTAGGGTTTTTAGCCTATCTTGTGCATCGAACAAGTTCATTTGTGTCATTGGATTAACATTTAGGTCATTTTCGTCCTCCCTAGGCTTATTCTTGTGCAATTAGGGTTTTTAACCAATCTTGTGCATCCAATAAGTTCATTTGTGTCATTGGATTAACATTTAGGTCATTTTCGTCCTCCCTAGACTTATTCTTGTGCAATTAGGGTTTTTAACCAATCTTGTGCATCCAATAAGTTTATTTGTGTCATTGGATTAACATTTAGGTCATTTTCGTCCTCCCTAGGGTTATTTATGGGCAATTATGGTTTTTAACCAATCATGTGCATCCAATAAGTTCATTTGTGTCATTGGATTAACATTTATGTCATTTTCGTCCTCCCTAGGCTTATTCTTGTGCAATTAGGGTTTTTAACCTGTCTTGTGCATCCAATAAGTTCATTTGTGTCATTGGATTAACATTTAGGTCATTTTCGTCCTCCCTAGGCTTATTCTTGTGCAATTAGGGCTTTTAACCAATCTTGTGCATCCAAAAAGTTCATTTGTGTCTTTGAATTGACATTTAGGTAATTTTCGTCATCTCTAGGGTATTTATGTCAAATTAGGGTTTTTAGCCTATCTTGTGCATCGAACAAGTTCATTTGTGTCATTGGATTAACATTTAGGTCATTTCCGTCCTCCCTATGCTTATTCTTGTCCAATTAGGGTTTTTAACCAATCTTGTGCATCCAATAAGTTCATTTGTGTCATTGGATTAACATTTAGGTCATTTTCGTCCTCTCTAGGGTTAATTGTGTGCAATTAGGGTTTTTAACCAATCTTGTGCATCCAATAAGTTCATTTGTGTCATTGGATTAACATTTTGGTCATTTTCGTCCTCCCTAGGCTTATTCTTGTCCAATTAGGGTTTTTAACCAATCTTGTGCATCCAATAAGTTCATTTGTGTCATTGGATTAACATTTAGGTCATTTTCGTCCATCCTAGGCTTATTCTTGTGCAATTAGGGTTTTTAACCAATCTTGTGCATCCAATAAGTTCATTTGTGTCATCGGATTAACATTTAGGTCATTTTCGTCCTCCCTAGGCTTATTCTTGTGCAATTATGGCTTTTAACCAATCTTGTGCATCCAAAAAGTTCATTTGTGTCTTTGAATTGACATTTAGGTCATTTTCGTCCTCTCTAGGGTATTTATGTCAAATTAGGGTTTTTAGCCTATCTTGTGCATCGAACAAGTTCATTTGTGTCATTGGATTAACATTTAGGTCATTTCCGTCCTCCCTAGGCTTATTCTTGTCCAATTAGGGTTTTTAACCAATCTTGTGCATCCAATAAGTTCATTTGTGTCATTGGATTAACATTTATGTCATTTTCGTCCTCCCTAGGCTTACTCTTGTGCAATTAGGGTTTTTAACCAATCTTGTGCATCCAAAAAGTTCATTTGTGTCATTGGATTAACATTTAGGTCATTTTCGTCCTCCCTAGTGTTATTTATTGGCAATTAGGGTTTTTAACCAATCTTGTGCATCCAATAAGTTCATTTGTGTCATTGGATTAACATTTAGGTCATTTTCGTCCTCTCTAGGGTTATTTGTGTGCAATTAGGGTTTTTAACCAAACTTGTGCATCCAATAAGTTCATTTGTGTCATTGGATTAACATTTTGGTCATTTTTCGTCCTCCCTAGGCTTATTCTTGTGCAATTAGGGTTTTTAACCAATCTTGTGCATCCAATAAGTTCATTTGTGTCATCGGATTAACATTTAGGTCATTTTCGTCCTCTCTAGGGTTATTTGTGTGCAATTAGGGTTTTTAACCAATCTTGTGCATCCAATAAGTTCATTTGTGTCATTGGATTAACATTTAGGTCATTTTCGTCCTCCCTAGGCTTATTCTTGTGCAATTAGGGCTTTTAACCAATCTTGTGCATCCAAAAAGTTCATTTGTGTCTTTGAATTGACATTTAGGTCATTTTCGTCCTCTCTAGGGTATTTATGTCAAATTAGGGTTTTTAGCCTATCTTGTGCATCGAACAAGTTCATTTGTGTCATTGGATTAACATTTAGGTCATTTCCGTCCTCCCTAGGCTTATTCTTGTGCAATTAGGGTTTTTAACCAATCTTGTGCATCCAATAAGTTCATTTGTGTCATTGGATTAACATTTATGTCATTTTCGTCCTCCCTAGGCTTACTCTTGTGCAATTAGGGTTTTTAACCAATCTTGTGCATCCAAAAAGTTCATTTGTGTCATTGGATTAACATTTAGGTCATTTTCGTCCTCCCTAGTGTTATTTATTGGCAATTATGGTTTTTAACCAATCTTGTGCATCCAATAAGTTCATTTGTGTCATTGGATTAACATTTAGGTCATTTTCGTCCTCTCTAGGGTTATTTGTGTGCAATTAGGGTTTTTAACCAATCTTGTGCATCCAATAAGTTCATTTGTGTCATTGGATTAACATTTAGGTCATTTTCGTCCTCCCTAGGCTTATTCTTGTGCAATTAGGGCTTTTAACCAATCTTGTGCATCCAATAAGTTCATTTGTGTCATTGGATTGACATTTAGGTCATTTTCGTCCACTCTATGGTTATTTATGTCCAATTAGGGTTTTTAACCTATCTTGTGCATCGAACAAGTTCATTTGTGTCATTGGATTAACATTTAGGTCATTTTCGTCCTCTCTAGGGTTATTTATGTGCAATTAGGGTTTTTTAACCAATCTTGTGCATCCAATAAGTTCATTTGTGTCGTTGGATTAACATTTAGGTCATTTTCGGGCTCCCTAGGCTTATTCTTGTGCAATTAGGGTTTTTAACCAATCTTGTGCATCCAATAAATTCATTTGTGTCATCGGATTAACATTTTGGTCATTTTCGTCCTCCCTAGGCTTATTTATGTGCAATTAGGGTTTTTAACCAATCTTGTGCATCCAATAAGTTCATTTGTGTCATCGGATTAACATTTTGGTCATTTTCGTCCTCCCTAGGCTTATTTATGTGCAATTAGGGTTTTTAACCAATCTTGTGCATCCAATAAGTTCATTTGTGTCATTGGATTAACATATAGGTCATTTTCGTCCTCTCTAGGGTTATTTGTGTGCAATTAGGGTTTTTAACCAATCTTGTGCATGCAATAAGTTCATTTGTGTCATTGGATTAACATTTAGGTCATTTTCGTCCTCCCTAGGCTTATTCTTGTGCAATTATGGCTTTTAACCAATCTTGTGCATCCAATAAGTTCATTTGTGTCATTGGATTGAAATTTAGGTCATTTTCGTCCTCTCTAAGGTTATTTATGTCGAATTAGGGTTTTTAACCTATCTTGTGCGTCGAACAAGTTCATTTGTGTCATTGGATTGACATTTAGGTCATTTTCGTCCTCTCTAGGGTTATTTATGTCCAATTAGGGTTTTTAACCAATCTTGTGCATCCAACAAGTTCATTTGTGTCATTGGATTAACATATAGGTCATTTTCGTCCTCTCTAAGGTTATTTATCTGCAATTAGGGTTTTTAACCAATCTTGTGCATCCAATAAGTTCATTTGTGTCATTGGATTAACATTTAGGTCATTTTCGGGCTCCCTAGGCTTATTCTTGTGCAATTAGGGTTTTTAACCAATCTTGTGCATCCAATAAGTTAATTTGTGTCATTGGATTAACATTTTGGTCATTTTCGTCCTCTCTAGGGTTATTTATGTTCAATTATTGGTTTTAACCAATCTTGTGCATCCAATAAGATTATTTGTGTCATTGGATTAACATTTATGTCATTTTCGTCCTCCCTAGGCTTACTCTTGTGCAATTAGGGTTTTTAACCAATCTTGTGCATCCAAAAAGTTCATTTGTGTCATTGGATTAACATTTAGGTCATTTTCGTCCTCCCTAGTGTTATTTATTGGCAATTAGGGTTTTTAACCAATCTTGTGCATCCAATAAGTTCATTTGTGTCATTGGATTAACATTTAGGTCATTTTCGGGCTCCCTAGGCTTATTCTTGTGCAATTAGGGTTTTTAACCAATCTTGTGCATCCAATAAGTTAATTTGTGTCATTGGATTAACATTTTGGTCATTTTCGTCCTCTCTAGGGTTATTTATGTTCAATTATGGTTTTTAACCAATCTTGTGCATCCAATAAGTTCATTTGTGTCATTGGATTAACATTTTGGTCATTTTCGTCCACCCTAGGCTTATTCTGGTGCAATTAGGGTTTTTAACCAATCTTGTGCATCCAATAAGTTCATTTGTGTCATCGGATTAACATTTAGGTCATTTTCGTCCTCTCTAGGGTTATTTGTGTGCAATTAGGGTTTTTAACCAATCTTGTGCATCCAATAATTTCATTTGTGTCATTGGATTAACATTTAGGTCATTTTCGTCCTCCCTAGGCTTATTCTTGTGCAATTAGGGCTTTTAACCAATCTTGTGCATCCAAAAAGTTCATTTGTGTCTTTGAATTGACATTTAGGTCATTTTCGTCCTCTCTAGGGTATTTATGTCAAATTAGGGTTTTTAGCCTATCTTGTGCATCGAACAAGTTCATTTGTGTCATTGGATTAACATTTAGGTCATTTCCGTCCTCCCTAGGCTTATTCTTGTCCAATTAGGGTTTTTAACCAATCTTGTGCATCCAATAAGTTCATTTGTGTCATTGGATTAACATTTAGGTCATTTTCGTGCTCCCTAGGCTTATTCTTGTGCAATTATGGTTTTTAACCAATCTTGTGCATCCAATAAGTTCATTTGTGTCATTGGATTAACATTTTGGTCATTTTCGTCCTCTCTAGGGTTATTTATGTTCAATTATGGTTTTTAACCAATCTTGTGCATCCAATAAGTTCATTTGTGTCATTGGATTAACATTTATGTCATTTTCGTCCTCCCTAGGCTTACTCTTGTGCAATTAGGGTTTTTAACCAATCTTGTGCATCCAAAAAATTCATTTGTGTCATTGGATTAACATTTAGGTCATTTTCGTCCTCCCTAGTGTTATTTATTGGCAATTAGGTTTTTTAACCAATCTTGTGCATCCAATAAGTTCATTTGTGTCATTGGATTAACATTTAGGTCATTTTCGTCCTCTCTAGGGTTATTTGTGTGCAATTAGGGTTTTTAACCAATCTTGTGCATCCAATAAGTTTATTTGTGTCATTGGATTAACATTTTGGTAATTTTCGTCCTCCCTAGGCTTATTCTTGTGCAATTATGGTTTTTAACCAATCTTGTGCATCCAATAAGTTCATTTGTGTCATCGGATTAACATTTAGGTCATTTTCGTCCTCTCTAGGGTTATTTGTGTGCAATTATGGTTTTTAACCAATCTTGTGCATCCAATAAGTTCATTTGTGTCATTGGATTAACATTTAGGTCATTTTCGTCCTCCCTAGGCTTATTCTTGTGCAATTAGGGCTTTTAACCAATCTTGTGCATCCAAAAAGTTCATTTGTGTCTTTGAATTGACATTTAGGTCAATTTCGTCCTCTCTAGGGTATTTATGTCAAATTAGGGTTTTTAGCCTATCTTGTTCATCGAACAAGTTCATTTGTGTCATTGGATTAACATTTAGGTCATTTCGGTCCTCCCTAGGCTTATTCTTGTCCAATTAGGGTTTTTAACCAATCTTGTGCATCCAATAAGTTCATTTGTGTCATTGGATTAACATTTAGGTCATTTTCGTCCATCCTAGGCTTATTCTTGTGCAATTAGGGTTTTTAACCAATCTTGTGCATCCAATAAGTTAATTTGTGTCATTGGATTAACATTTTGGTCATTTTCGTCCTCCCTAGGCTTATTCTAGTGCAATTAGGGTTTTTAACCAATCTTGTGCATCCAATAAGTTCATTTGTGTCATCGGATTAACATTTTGGTCATTTTCGTCCTCCCTAGGCTTATTTATGTGCAATTAGGGTTTTTAACCAATCTTGTGCATCCAATAAGTTCATTTGTGTCATTGGATTAACATTTAGGTCATTTTCGTCCTCTCTAGGGTTATTTGTGAGCAATTAGGGTTTTTAACCAATCTTGTGCATCCAATAAGTTCATTTGTGTCATTGGATTAACATTTAGGTCATTTTCGTCCTCCCTAGGCTTATTCTTGTGCAATTAGGGCTTTTAACCAATCTTGTGCATCCAAAAAGTTCATTTGTGTCTTTGAATTGACATTTAGGTAATTTTCGTCATCTCTAGGGTATTTATGTCAAATTAGGGTTTTTAGCCTATCTTGTGCATCGAACAAGTTCATTTGTGTCATTGGATTAACATTTAGGTCATTTCCGTCCTCCCTATGCTTATTCTTGTCCAATTAGGGTTTTTAACCAATCTTGTGCATCCAATAAGTTCATTTGTGTCATTGGATTAACATTTTGGTCATTTTCGTCCTCTCTAGGGTTATTTGTGTGCAATTAGGGTTTTTAACCAATCTTGTGCATCCAATAAGTTCATTTGTGTCATTGGATTAACATTTAGGTCATTTTCGTCCTCCCTAGGCTTATTCTTGTGCAATTAGGGCTTTTAACCAATCTTGTGCATCCAAAAAGTTCATTTGTGTCTTTGAATTGACATTTAGGTCATTTTCGTCCTCTCTAGGGTATTTATGTCAAATTAGGGTTTTTAGCCTATCTTGTGCATCGAACAAGTTCATTTGTGTCATTGGATTAACATTTAGGTCATTTCCGTCCTCCCTAGGCTTATTCTTGTCCATTTAGGGTTTTTAACCAATCTTGTGCATCCAATAAGTTCATTTGTGTCATTGGATTAACATTTATGTCATTTTCGTCATCCCTAGGCTTACTCTTGTGCAATTAGGGTTTTTAACCAATCTTGTGCATCCAAAAAGTTCATTTGTGTCATTGGATTAACATTTATGTCATTTTCGTCCTCCCTAGGCTTACTCTTGTGCAATTAGGGTTTTTAACCAATCTTGTGCATCCAAAAAGTTCATTTGTGTCATTGGATTAACATTTAGGTCATTTTCGTCCTCCCTAGTGTTATTTATTTGCAATTATGGTTTTTAACCAATCTTGTGCATCCAATAAGTTCATTTGTGTCATTGGATTAACATTTATGTCATTTTCGTCCTCCCTAGGCTTACTCTTGTGCAATTAGGGTTTTTTAACCAATCTTGTGCATCCAAAAAGTTCATTTGTGTCATTGGATTAACATTTAGGTCATTTTCGTCCTCCCTAGTGTTATTTATTGGCAATTAGGGTTTTTAACCAATCTTGTGCATCCAATAAGTTCATTTGTGTCATTGGATTAACATTTAGGTCATTTTCGTCCTCTCTAGGGTTATTTGTGTGCAATTAGGGTTTTTAACCAAACTTGTGCATCCAATAAGTTCATTTGTGTCATTGGATTAACATTTTGGTCATTTTTCGTCCTCCCTAGGCTTATTCTTGTGCAATTAGGGTTTTTAACCAATCTTGTGCATCCAATAAGTTCATTTGTGTCATCGGATTAACATTTAGGTCATTTTCGTCCTCTCTAGGGTTATTTGTGTGCAATTAGGGTTTTTAACCAATCTTGTGCATCCAATAAGTTCATTTGTGTCATTGGATTAACATTTAGGTCATTTTCGTCCTCCCTAGGCTTATTCTTGTGCAATTAGGGCTTTTAACCAATCTTGTGCATCCAAAAAGTTCATTTGTGTCTTTGAATTGACATTTAGGTCATTTTCGTCCTCTCTAGGGTATTTATGTCAAATTAGGGTTTTTAGCCTATCTTGTGCATCGAACAAGTTCATTTGTGTCATTGGATTAACATTTAGGTCATTTCCGTCCTCCCTAGGCTTATTCTTGTGCAATTAGGGTTTTTAACCAATCTTGTGCATCCAATAAGTTCATTTGTGTCATTGGATTAACATTTATGTCATTTTCGTCCTCCCTAGGCTTACTCTTGTGCAATTAGGGTTTTTAACCAATCTTGTGCATCCAAAAAGTTCATTTGTGTCATTGGATTAACATTTAGGTCATTTTCGTCCTCCCTAGTGTTATTTATTGGCAATTATGGTTTTTAACCAATCTTGTGCATCCAATAAGTTCATTTGTGTCATTGGATTAACATTTATGTCATTTTCGTCCTCCCTAGGCTTACTCTTGTGCAATTAGGGTTTTTTAACCAATCTTGTGCATCCAAAAAGTTCATTTGTGTCATTGGATTAACATTTAGGTCATTTTCGGGCTCCCTAGGCTTATTCTTGTGCAATTAGGGTTTTTAACCAATCTTGTGCATCCAATAAGTTAATTTGTGTCATTGGATTAACATTTTGGTCATTTTCGTCCTCTCTAGGGTTATTTATGTTCAATTATCGGTTTTAACCAATCTTGTGCATCCAATAAGTTCATTTGTGTCATTGGATTAACATTTATGTCATTTTCGTCCTCCCTAGGCTTACTCTTGTGCAATTAGGGTTTTTAACCAATCTTGTGCATCCAATAAGTTCATTTGTGTCATTGGATTAACATTTAGGTCATTTTCGTCCTCTCTAGGGTTAATTGTGTGCAATTAGGGTTTTTAACCAATCTTGTGCATCCAATAAGTTCATTTGTGTCATTGGATTAACATTTTGGTCATTTTCGTCCTCCCTAGGCTTATTTATGTGCAATTAGGGTTTTTAACCAATCTTGTGCATCCAATAAGTTTATTTGTGTCATTGGAATAACATTTAGGTCATTTTCGTCCTCCCTAGGGTTATTTATGGGCAATTAGGGTTTTTAACCAATCTCGTGCATCCAATAAGTTCATTTGTGTCATTGGATTAACATTTAGGTCATTTTCATCGTCTCTAGGGTTATGTTTGTGCAATTAGGGTTTTTAACCAATCTTGTGCATCAAATAAGTTCAATTGTGTCATTGTATTAACATTTAGGTCATTTTCGTGCTCCCTAGGCTTATTCTTGTCCAATTAGGGTTTTTAACCAATCTTGTGCATCCAAAAAGTTCATTTGTGTCTTTGAATTGACATTTAGGTCATTTTCGTCCTCTCTAGGGTTATTTATGTCCAATTAGGGTTTTTAATCTATCTTGTGCATCGAACAAGTTCATTTGTGTCATTGGATTAACATTTAGGTCATTTTCGTCCTCTCTAGGGTTATTTATGTGCAATTAGGGTTTTTAACCAATCTTGTGCATCCAATAAGTTCATTTGTGTCATTGGATTAACATTTAGGTCATTTTCGTCCTCCCTAGGCTTATTCTTGTGCAATTAGGGCTTTTAACCAATCTTGTGCATCCAAAAAGTTCATTTGTGTCTTTGAATTGACATTTAGGTCATTTTCGTCCTCTCTAGGGTATTTATGTCAAATTAGGGTTTTTAGCCTATCTTGTGCATCGAACAAGTTCGTTTGTGTCATTGGATTAACATTTAGGTCATTTCCGTCCTCCCTAGGCTTATTCTTGTCCAATTAAGGTTTTTAACCAATCTTGTGCATCCAATAAGTTCATTTGTGTCATTGGATTAACATTTATGTCATTTTCGTCATCCCTAGGCTTACTCTTGTGCAATTAGGGTTTTTAACCAATCTTGTGCATCCAAAAAGTTCATTTGTGTCATTGGATTAACATTTATGTCATTTTCGTCCTCCCTAGGCTTACTCTTGTGCAATTAGGGTTTTTAACCAATCTTGTGCATCCAAAAAGTTCATTTGTGTCATTGGATTAACATTTAGGTCATTTTCGTCCTCCCTAGTGTTATTTATTGGCAATTATGGTTTTTAACCAATCTTGTGCATCCAATAAGTTCATTTGTGTCATTGGATTAACATTTATGTCATTTTCGTCCTCCCTAGGCTTACTCTTGTGCAATTAAGGTTTTTTAACCAATCTTGTGCATCCAAAAAGTTCATTTGTGTCATTGGATTAACATTTAGGTCATTTTCGTCCTCCCTAGTGTTATTTATTGGCAATTAGGGTTTTTCACCAATCTTGTGCATCCAATAAGTTCATTTGTGTCATTGGATTAACATTTAGGTCATTTTCGTCCTCTCTATGGTTATTTGTGTGCAATTAGAGTTTTTAACCAATCTTGTGCATCCAATAAGTTCATTTGTGTCATTGGATTAACATTTTGGTCATTTTCGTCCTCTCTAGGGTTATTTGTGTGCAATTAGGGTTTTTAACCGATCTTGTGCATCCAATAAGTTCATTTGTGTCATTGGATTAACATTTAGGTCATTTTCGTCCTCCCTAGGCTTATTCTTGTGCAATTAGGGCTTTTAACCAATCTTGTGCATCCAATAAGTTCATTTGTGTCATTGGATTAACATTTAGGTCATTTTCGTCCATCCTAGGCTTATTCTTGTACAATTAGGGTTTTTAACCAATCTTGTGCATCCAATAAGTTAATTTGTGTCATTGGATTAACATTTTGGTCATTTTCGTCCTCTCTAGGGTTATTTGTGTGCAATTAGGGTTTTTAACCAATCTTGTGCATCCAATAAGTTCATTTGTGTCATTGGATTAACATTTAGGTCATTTTCGTCCTCCCTAGGCTTATTCTTGTGCAATTAGGGCTTTTAACCAATCTTGTGCATCCAAAAAGTTCATTTGTGTCTTTGAATTGACATTTAGGTAATTTTCGTCCTCTCTAGGGTATTTATGTCAAATTAGGGTTTTTAGCCTATCTTGTGCATCGGACAAGTTCATTTGTGTCATTGGATTAACATTTAGGTCATTTCAGTCCTCCCTAGGCTTATTCTTGTCCAATTAGGGTTTTTAACCAATCTTGTGCATCCAATAAGTTCATTTGTGTCATTGGATTAACATTTAGGTCATTTTCGTCCATCCTAGGCTTATTCTTGTGCAATTAGGGTTTTTAACCAATCTTGTGCATCCAATAAGTTAATTTGTGTCATTGGATTAACATTTTGGTCATTTTCGTCCTCCCTAGGCTTATTCTAGTGCAATTAGGGTTTTTAACCAATCTTGTGCATCCAATAAGTTCATTTGTGTCATCGGATTAACATTTTGGTCATTTTCGTCCTCCCTAGGCTTATTTATGTGCAATTAGGGTTTTTAACCAATCTTGTGCATCCAATAAGTTCATTTGTGTCATTGGATTAACATATAGGTCATTTTCGTCCTCTCTAGGGTTATTTTTGTGCAATTAGGGTTTTTAACCAATCTTGTGCATCCAATAAGTTCATTTGTGTCATTGGATTAACATTTAGGTCATTTTCGTCCTCCCTAGGCTTATTCTTGTGCAATTATGGCTTTTAACCAATCTTGTGCATCCAATAAGTTCATTTGTGTCATTGGATTGACATTTAGGTCATTTTCGTCCTCTCTAAGGTTATTTATGTCGAATTAGGGTTTTTAACCTATCTTGTGCGTCGAACAAGTTCATTTGTGTCATTGGATTGACATTTAGGTCATTTTCGTCCTCTCTAGGGTTATTTATGTCCAATTAGGGTTTTTAACCAATCTTGTGCATCCAACAAGTTCATTTGTGTCATTGGATTAACATATAGGTCATTTTCGTCCTCTCTAGGGTTATTTATCTGCAATTAGGGTTTTTAACCAATCTTGTGCATCCAATAAGTTCATTTGTGTCATTGGATTAACATTTAGGTCATTTTCGGGCTCCCTAGGCTTATTCTTGTGCAATTAGGGTTTTTAACCAATCTTGTGCATCCAATAAGTTAATTTGTGTCATTGGATTAACATTTTGGTCATTTTCGTCCTCTCTAGGGTTATTTATGTTCAATTATCGGTTTTAACCAATCTTGTGCATCCAATAAGTTCATTTGTGTCATTGGATTAACATTTATGTCATTTTCGTCCTCCCTAGGCTTACTCTTGTGCAATTAGGGTTTTTAACCAATCTTGTGCATCCAATAAGTTCATTTGTGTCATTGGATTAACATTTAGGTCATTTTCGTCCTCCCTAGGCTTATTCTTGTGCAATTATGGCTTTTAACCAATCTTGTGCATCCAAAAAGTTCATTTGTGTCTTTGAATTGACATTTAGGTCATTTTCGTCCTCTCTAGGGTATTTATGTCAAATTAGGGTTTTTAGCCTATCTTGTGCATCGAACAAGTTCATTTGTGTCATTGGATTAACATTTAGGTCATTTCCGTCCTCCCTAGGCTTATTCTTGTGCAATTAGGGTTTTTAACCAATCTTGTGCATCCAATAAGTTCATTTGTGTCATTGGATTAACATTTATGTCATTTTCGTCCTCCCTAGGCTTACTCTTGTGCAATTAGGGTTTTTAACCAATCTTGTGCATCCAAAAAGTTCATTTGTGTCATTGGATTAACATTTAGGTCATTTTCGTCCTCCCTAGTGTTATTTATTGGCAATTATGGTTTTTAACCAATCTTGTGCATCCAATAAGTTCATTTGTGTCATTGGATTAACATTTATGTCATTTTCGTCCTCCCTAGGCTTACTCTTGTGCAATTAGGGTTTTTTAACCAATCTTGTGCATCCAAAAAGTTCATTTGTGTCATTGGATTAACATTTATGTCATTTTCGTCATCCCTAGGCTTACTCTTGTGCAATTAGGGTTTTTAACCAATCTTGTGCATCCAAAAAGTTCATTTGTGTCATTGGATTAACATTTATGTCATTTTCGTCCTCCCTAGGCTTACTCTTGTGCAATTAGGGTTTTTAACCAATCTTGTGCATCCAAAAAGTTCATTTGTGTCATTGGATTAACATTTAGGTCATTTTCGTCCTCCCTAGTGTTATTTATTTGCAATTATGGTTTTTAACCAATCTTGTGCATCCAATAAGTTCATTTGTGTCATTGGATTAACATTTATGTCATTTTCGTCCTCCCTAGGCTTACTCTTGTGCAATTAGGGTTTTTTAACCAATCTTGTGCATCCAAAAAGTTCATTTGTGTCATTGGATTAACATTTAGGTCATTTTCGTCCTCCCTAGTGTTATTTATTGGCAATTAGGGTTTTTAACCAATCTTGTGCATCCAATAAGTTCATTTGTGTCATTGGATTAACATTTAGGTCATTTTCGGGCTCCCTAGGCTTATTCTTGTGCAATTAGGGTTTTTAACCAATCTTGTGCATCCAATAAGTTAATTTGTGTCATTGGATTAACATTTTGGTCATTTTCGTCCTCCCTAGGCTTATTCTTGTGCAATTAGGGTTTTTAACCAATCTTGTGCATCCAATAAGTTAATTTGTGTCATTGGATTAACATTTTGGTCATTTTCGTCCTCTCTAGGGTTATTTATGTTCAATTATGGTTTTTAACCAATCTTGTGCATCCAATAAGTTCATTGGTGTCATTGGATTAACATTTATGTCATT
Organism: Cicer pinnatifidum; assembly: GCA_037974775.1. Lineage (NCBI taxonomy): Eukaryota > Viridiplantae > Streptophyta > Magnoliopsida > Fabales > Fabaceae > Cicer > Cicer pinnatifidum. Next base: position 21,721,423 of record JBBPBR010000008.1, on the reverse strand, counting down.
TTCGTCCTCCCTAGGCTTACTCTTGTGCAATTAGGGTTTTTAACCAATCTTGTGCATCCAATAAGTTCATTTGTGTCATTGGATTAACATTTAGGTCATTTTCGTCCTCCCTAGGCTTATTCTTGTGCAATTATGGCTTTTAACCAATCTTGTGCATCCAAAAAGTTCATTTGTGTCTTTGAATTGACATTTAGGTCATTTTCGTCCTCTCTAGGGTATTTATGTCAAATTAGGGTTTTTAGCCTATCTTGTGCATCGAACAAGTTCATTTGTGTCATTGGATTAACATTTAGGTCATTTCCGTCCTCCCTAGGCTTATTCTTGTCCAATTAGGGTTTTTAACCAATCTTGTGCATCCAATAAGTTCATTTGTGTCATTGGATTAACATTTAGGTCATTTTCGTCCTCCCTAGGCTTATTCTTGTGCAATTAGGGCTTTTAACCAATCTTGTGCATCCAATAAGTTAGTTTGTGTCATTGGATTAACATTTTGGTCATTTTCGTCCTCTCTAGGGTTATTTATGTTCAATTATGGTTTTTAACCAATCTTGTGCATCCAATAAGTTCATTTGTGTCATTGGATTAACATTTAGGTCATTTTCGTCCATCCTAGGCTTATTCTTGTGCAATTAGGGTTTTTAACCAATCTTGTGCATCCAATAAGTTCATTTGTGTCATCGGATTAACATTTAGGTCATTTTCGTCCTCTCTAGGGTTATTTGTGTGCAATTAGGGTTTTTAACCAATCTTGTGCATCCAATAAGTTCATTTGTGTCATTGGATTAACATTTAGGTCATTTTCGTCCTCCCTAGTGTTATTTATTGGCAATTAGGGTTTTTAACCAATCTTGTGCATCCAATAAGTTCATTTGTGTCATTGGATTAACATTTTGGTCATTTTCGTCCTCCCTAGGCTTATTCTTGTGCAATTAGGGTTTTTAACCAATCTTGTGCATCCAAAAAGTTCATTTGTGTCTTTGAATTGGCATTTAGGTCATTTTCGTCCTCTCTAGGGTTATTTACGTCCAATTACGGTTTTTAACCTATCTTGTGCATCGAACAAGTTCATTTGTGTCATTGGATTAACATTTAGGTCATTTTCGTCCTCTCTAGGGTTATTTGTGTGCAATTAGGGTTTTTAACCAATCTTGTGCAACCAATAAGTTCATTTGTGTCATTGGATTAACATTTAGGTCATTTTCGTCCTCCCTAGTGTTATTTATTGGCAATTAGGGTTTTTAACCAATCTTGTGCATCCAATAAGTTCATTTGTGTCATTGGATTAACATTTTGGTCATTTTCGTCCTCCCTAGGCTTATTCTTGTGCAATTAGGGTTTTTAACCAATCTTGTGCATCCAATAAGTTCATTTGTGTCATTGGATTAACATTTTGGTCATTTTCGTCCTCCCTAGGCTTATTCTAGTGCAATTAGGGTTTTTAACCAATCTTGTGCATCCAATAAGTTCATTTGTGTCATTGGATTAACATTTTGGTCATTTTCGTCCTCCCTAGGCTTATTTATGTGCAATTAGGGTTTTTAACCAATCTTGTGCATCCAATAAGTTCATTTGTGTCATTGGATTAACATATAGGTCATTTTCGTCCTCTCTAGGGTTATTTGTGTGCAATTAGGGTTTTTAACCAATCTTGTGCATCCAATAAGTTCATTTGTGTCATTGGATTAACATTTAGGTCATTTTCGTCCTCCCTAGGCTTATTCTTGTGCAATTATGGCTTTTAACAAATCTTGTGCATCCAATAAGTTCATTTGTGTCATTGGATTGACATTTAGGTCATTTTCGTCCTCTCTAAGGTTATTTATGTCCAATTAGGGTTTTTAACCTATCTTGTGCGTCGAACAAGTTCATTTGTGTCATTGGATTGACATTTAGGTCATTTTCGTCCTCTCTAGGGTTATTTATGTCCAATTAGGGTTTTTAACCAATCTTGTGCATCCAACAAGTTCATTTGTGTCATTGGATTAACATATAGGTCATTTTCGTCCTCTCTAAGGTTATTTATCTGCAATTAGGGTTTTTAACCAATCTTGTGCATCCAATAAGTTCATTTGTGTCATTGGATTAACATTTAGGTAATTTTCGGGCTCCCTAGGCTTATTCTTGTGCAATTAGGGTTTTTAACCAATCTTGTGCATCCAATAAGTTAATTTGTGTCATTGGATTAACATTTTGGTCATTTTCGTCCTCTCTAGGGTTATTTATGTTCAATTATCGGTTTTAACCAATCTTGTGCATCCAATAAGTTCATTTGTGTCATTGGATTAACATTTATGTCATTTTCGTCCTCCCTAGGCTTACTCTTGTGCAATTAGGGTTTTTAACCAATCTTGTGCATCCAAAAAGTTCATTTGTGTCATCGGATTAACATTTAGGTCATTTTCGTCCTCCCTAGTGTTATTTATTGGCAATTAGGGTTTTTAACCAATCTTGTGCATCCAATAAGTTCATTTGTGTCATTGGATTAACATTTAGGTCATTTTCGTCCTCTCTAGGGTTAATTGTGTGCAATTAGGGTTTTTAACCAATCTTGTGCATCCAATAAGTTCATTTGTGTCATTGGATTAACATTTTGGTCATTTTCGTCCTCCCTAGGCTTATTTATGTGCAATTAGGGTTTTTAACCAATCTTGTGCATCCAATAAGTTCATTTGTGTCATTGGATTAACATTTATGTCATTTTCGTCCTCCCTAGGCTTACTCTTGTGCAATTAGGGTTTTTAACCAATCTTGTGCATCCAATAAGTTCATTTGTGTCATTGGATTAACATTTAGGTCATTTTCGTCCTCCCTAGGCTTATTCTTGTCCAATTAGGGTTTTTAACCAATCTTGTGCATCCAAAAAGTTCATTTGTGTCTTTGAATTGACATTTAGGTCATTTTCGTCCTCTCTAGGGTTATTTATGTCCAATTAGGGTTTTTAATCTATCTTGTGCATCGAACAAGTTCATTTGTGTCATTGGATTAACATTTAGGTCATTTTCGTCCTCTCTCGGGTTATTTACGTGCAACTAGGGTTTTTAACCAATCTTGTGCATCCAATAAGTTCATTTGTGTCATTGGATTAACATTTAGGTCATTTTCGTGCTCCCTAGGCTTATTCTTGTGCAATTATGGTTTTTAACCAATCTTGTGCATCCAATAAGTTAATTTGTGTCATTGGATTAACATTTTGGTCATTTTCGTCCTCTCTTGGGTTATTTATGTTCAATTATGGTTTTTAACCAATCTTGTGCATCCAATAAGTTCATTTGTGTCATTGGATTAACATTTTGGTCATTTTCGTCCACCCTAGGCTTATTCTGGTGCAATTAGGGTTTTTAACCAATCTTGTGCATCCAATAAGTTCATTTGTGTCATCGGATTAACATTTAGGTCATTTTCGTCCTCTCTAGGGTTATTTGTGTGCAATTAGGGTTTTTAACCAATCTTGTGCATCCAATAATTTCATTTGTGTCATTGGATTAACATTTAGGTCATTTTCGTGCTCCCTAGGCTTATTCTTGTGCAATTATGGTTTTTAACCAATCTTGTGCATCCAATAAGTTAATTTGTGTCATTGGATTAACATTTTGGTCATTTTCGTCCTCTCTAGGGTTATTTATGTTCAATTATGGTTTTTAACCAATCTTGTGCATCCAATAAGTTCATTTGTGTCATTGGATTAACATTTTGGTCATTTTCGTCCTCCCTAGGCTTATTCTGGTGCAATTAGGGTTTTTAACCAATCTTGTGCATCCAATAAGTTCATTTGTGTCATCGGATTAACATTTAGGTCATTTTCGTCCTCTCTAGGGTTATTTGTGTGCAATTAGGGTTTTTAACCAATCTTGTGCATCCAATAATTTCATTTGTGTCATTGGATTAACATTTAGGTCATTTTCGTCCTCCCTAGGCTTATTCTTGTGCAATTAGGGCTTTTAACCAATCTTGTGCATCCAAAAAGTTCATTTGTGTCTTTGAATTGACATTTAGGTCATTTTCGTCCTCTCTAGGGTATTTATGTCAAATTAGGGTTTTTAGCCTATCTTGTGCATCGAACAAGTTCATTTGTGTCATTAGATTAACATTTAGGTCATTTCCGTCCTCCCTAGGCTTATTCTTGTCCAATTAGGGTTTTTAACCAATCTTGTGCATCCAATAAGTTCATTTGTGTCATTGGATTAACATTTAGGTCATTTTCGTCCATCCTAGGCTTATTCTTGTGCAATTAGCGTTTTTAACCAATCTTGTGCATCCAATAAGTTAATTTGTGTCATTGGATTAACATTTTGGTCATTTTCGTCCTCCCTAGGCTTATTCTAGTGCAATTAGCGTTTTTAACCAATCTTGTGCATCCAATAAATTCATTTGTGTCATCGGATTAACATTTTGGTCATTTTCGTCCTCCCTAGGCATATTTATGTGCAATTAGGGTTTTTAACCAATCTTGTGCATCCAATAAGTTCATTTGTGTCATTGGATTAACATTTAGGTCATTTTCGTCCTCTCTAGGGTTATTTGTGAGCAATTAGGGTTTTTAACCAATCTTGTGCATCCAATAAGTTCATTTGTGTCATTGGATTAACATTTAGGTCATTTTCGTCCTCCCTAGGCTTATTCTTGTGCAATTAGGGCTTTTAACCAATCTTGGGCATCCAATAAGTTAATTTGTGTCATTGGATTAACATTTTGGTCATTTTCGTCCTCCCTAGGCTTATTCTTGTGCAATTAGGGTTTTTAACCAATCTTGTGCATCCAAAAAGTTCATTTGTGTCTTTGAATTGGCATTTAGGTCATTTTCGTCCTCTCTAGGGTTATTTACGTCCAATTACGGTTTTTAACCTATCTTGTGCATCGAACAAGTTCATTTGTGTCATTGGATTAACATTTAGGTCATTTTCGTCCTCTCTAGGGTTATTTATGTGCAATTATGGTTTTTAACCAATCTTGAGCATCCAATAAGTTCATTTATGTCATTGGATTAACATTTAGGCCATTTTCGTCCTCTCTAGGGTTATTTGTGTGCAATTAGGGTTTTTAACCAATCTTGTGCATCCAATAAGTTCATTTGTGTCATTGGATTAACATTTAGGTCATTTTCGTCCTCCCTAGGCTTATTCTTGTGCAATTAGGGCTTTTAACCAATCTTGTGCATCCAATAAGTTAGTTTGTGTCATTGGATTAACATTTTGGTCATTTTCGTCCTCTCTAGGGTTATTTATGTTCAATTATGGTTTTTAACCAATCTTGTGCATCCAATAAGTTCATTTGTGTCATTGGATTAACATTTATGTCATTTTCGTCCTCCCTAGGCTTACTCTTGTGCAATTAGGGTTTTTAACCAATCTTGTGCATCCAATAAGTTCATTTGTGTCATTGGATTAACATTTAGGTCATTTTCGTCCATCCTAGGCTTATTCTTGTGCAATTAGGGTTTTTAACCAATCTTGTGCATCCAATAAGTTCATTTGTGTCATCGGATTAACATTTAGGTCATTTTCGTCCTCTCTAGGGTTATTTGTGTGCAATTAGGGTTTTTAACCAATCTTGTGCATCCAATAAGTTCATTTGTGTCATTGGATTAACATTTAGGTCATTTTCGTCCTCCCTAGTGTTATTTATTGGCAATTAGGGTTTTTAACCAATCTTGTGCATCCAATAAGTTCATTTGTGTCATTGGATTAACATTTATGTCATTTTCGTCCTCTCTAGGGTTATTTGTGTGCAATTAGGGTTTTTAACCAATCTTGTGCATCCAATAAGTTCATTTGTGTCATTGGATTAACATTTTGGTCATTTTCGTCCTCCCTAGGCTTATTTATGTGCAATTAGGGTTTTTAACCAATCTTGTGCATCCAATAAGTTTATTTGTGTCATTGGAATAACATTTAGGTCATTTTCGTCCTCCCTAGGGTTATTTATGGGCAATTAGGGTTTTTAACCAATCTCGTGCATCCAATAAGTTCATTTGTGTCATTGGATTAACATTTAGGTCATTTTCATCGTCTCTAGGGTTATGTATGTGCAATTAGGGTTTTTAACCAATCTTGTGCATCAAATAAGTTCATTTGTGTCATTGTATTAACATTTAGGTCATTTTCGTGCTCCCTAGGCTTATTCTTGTCCAATTAGGGTTTTTAACCAATCTTGTGCATCCAAAAAGTTCATTTGTGTCTTTGAATTGACATTTAGGTCATTTTCGTCCTCTCTAGGGTTATTTATGTCCAATTAGGGTTTTTAATCTATCTTGTGCATCGAACAAGTTCATTTGTGTCATTGGATTAACATTTAGGTCATTTTCGTCCTCTCTAGGGTTATTTATGTGCAATTAGGGTTTTTAACCATTCTTGTGCATCCAATAAGTTCATTTGTGTCATTGGATTAACATTTAGGTCATTTTCGTCCTCCCTAGGCTTATTCTTGTGAAATTAGGGCTTTTAACCAATCTTGTGCATCCAAAAAGTTCATTTGTGTCTTTGAATTGACATTTAGGTCATTTTCGTCCTCTCTAGGGTATTTATGTCAAATTAGGGTTTTTAGCCTATCTTGTGCATCGAACAAGTTCATTTGTGTCATTGGATTAACATTTAGGTCATTTCCGTCCTCCCTAGGCTTATTCTTGTCCAATTAGGGTTTTTAACCAATCTTGTGCATCCAATAAGTTCATTTGTGTCATTGGATTAACATTTATGTCATTTTCGTCCTCCCTAGGCTTACTCTTGTGCAATTAGGGTTTTTAACCAATCTTGTGCATCCAAAAAGTTCATTTGTGTCATTGGATTAACATTTATGTCATTTTCGTCCTCCCTAGGCTTACTCTTGTGCAATTAGGGTTTTTAACCAATCTTGTGCATCCAAAAAGTTCATTTGTGTCATTGGATTAACATTTAGGTCATTTTCGTCCTCCCTAGTGTTATTTATTGGCAATTATGGTTTTTAACCAATCTTGTGCATCCAATAAGTTCATTTGTGTCATTGGATTAACATTTATGTCATTTTCGTCCTCCCTAGGCTTACTCTTGTGCAATTAGGGTTTTTTAACCAATCTTGTGCATCCAAAAAGTTCATTTGTGTCATTGGATTAACATTTAGGTCATTTTCGTCCTCCCTAGTGTTATTTATTGGCAATTAGGGTTTTTAACCAATCTTGTGCATCCAATAAGTTCATTTGTGTCATTGGATTAACATTTAGGTCATTTTCGTCCTCTCTAGGGTTATTTGTGTGCAATTAGGGTTTTTAACCAAACTTGTGCATCCAATAAGTTCATTTGTGTCATTGGATTAACATTTTGGTCATTTTTCGTCCTCCCTAGGCTTATTCTTGTGCAATTAGGGTTTTTAACCAATCTTGTGCATCCAATAAGTTCATTTGTGTCATCGGATTAACATTTAGGTCATTTTCGTCCTCTCTAGGGTTATTTGTGTGCAATTAGGGTTTTTAACCAATCTTGTGCATCCAATAAGTTCATTTGTGTCATTGGATTAACATTTAGGTCATTTTCGTCCTCCCTAGGCTTATTCTTGTGCAATTAGGGCTTTTAACCAATCTTGTGCATCCAAAAAGTTCATTTGTGTCTTTGAATTGACATTTAGGTCATTTTCGTCCTCTCTAGGGTATTTATGTCAAATTAGGGTTTTTAGCCTATCTTGTGCATCGAACAAGTTCATTTGTGTCATTGGATTAACATTTAGGTCATTTCCGTCCTCCCTAGGCTTATTCTTGTCCAATTAGGGTTTTTAACCAATCTTGTGCATCCAATAAGTTCATTTGTGTCATTGGATTAACATTTAGGTCATTTTCGTGCTCCCTAGGCTTATTCTTGTGCAATTATGGTTTTTAACCAATCTTGTGCATCCAATAAGTTAATTTGTGTCATTGGATTAACATTTTGGTCATTTTCGTCCTCTCTAGGGTTATTTATGTTCAATTATGGTTTTTAACCAATCTTGTGCATCCAATAAGTTCATTTGTGTCATTGGATTAACATTTTGGTTATTTTCGTCCACCCTAGGCTTATTCTGGTGCAATTAGGGTTTTTAACCAATCTTGTGCATCCAATAAGTTCATTTGTGTCATCGGATTAACATTTAGGTCATTTTCGTCCTCTCTAGGGTTATTTGTGTGCAATTAGGGTTTTTAACCAATCTTGTGCATCCAATAATTTCATTTGTGTCATTGGATTAACATTTAGGTCATTTTCGTCCTCCCTAGGCTTATTCTTGTGCAATTAGGGCTTTTAACCAATCTTGTGCATCCAAAAAGTTCATTTGTGTCTTTGAATTGACATTTAGGTCATTTTCGTCCTCTCTAGGGTATTTATGTCAAATTAGGGTTTTTAGCCTATCTTGTGCATCGAACAAGTTCATTTGTGTCATTGGATTAACATTTAGGTCATTTCCGTCCTCCCTAGGCTTATTCTTGTCCAATTAGGGTTTTTAACCAATCTTGTGCATCCAATAAGTTCATTTGTGTCATTGGATTAACATTTAGGTCATTTTCGTGCTCCCTAGGCTTATTCTTGTGCAATTATGGTTTTTAACCAATCTTGTGCATCCAATAAGTTAATTTGTGTCATTGGATTAACATTTTGGTCATTTTCGTCCTCTCTTGGGTTATTTATGTTCAATTATGGTTTTTAACCAATCTTGTGCATCCAATAAGTTCATTTGTGTCATTGGATTAACATTTTGGTCATTTTCGTCCACCCTAGGCTTATTCTGGTGCAATTAGGGTTTTTAACCAATCTTGTGCATCCAATAAGTTCATTTGTGTCATCGGATTAACATTTAGGTCATTTTCGTCCTCTCTAGGGTTATTTGTGTGCAATTAGGGTTTTTAACCAATCTTGTGCATCCAATAATTTCATTTGTGTCATTGGATTAACATTTAGGTCATTTTCGTCCTCCCTAGGCTTATTCTTGTGCAATTAGGGCTTTTAACCAATCTTGTGCATCCAAAAAGTTCATTTGTGTCTTTGAATTGACATTTAGGTCATTTTCGTCCTCTCTAGGGTTATTTATGTCCAATTAGGGCTTTTAACCTATCTTGTGCATCCAAAAAGTTCATTTGTGTCTTTGAATTGACATTTATGTCATTTTTGTCCTCTCTAGGGTTATTTATGTGCAATTAAGGTTTTTAACCTATCTTGTGCATCGAACAAGTTCATTTGTCTCGTTGGATTAACATTTAGGTCATTTCCGTCCTCCCTAGGCTTATTCTTGTCCAATTAGGGTTTTTAACCAATCTTGTGCATCCAATAAGTTCATTTGTGTCATTGGATTAACATTTAGGTCATTTTCGTCCTCCCTAGGCTTATTCTTGTGCAATTAGGGCTTTTAACCAATCTTGTGCATCCAATAAGTTAGTTTGTGTCATTGGATTAACATTTTGGTCATTTTCGTCCTCTCTAGGGTTATTTATGTTCAATTATGGTTTTTAACCAATCTTGTGCATCCAATAAGTTCATTTGTGTCATTGGATTAACATTTATGTCATTTTCGTCCTCCCTAGGCTTATTCTTGTCCAATTAGGGTTTTTAACCAATCTTGTGCATCCAAAAAGTTCATTTGTGTCTTTGAATTAACATTTAGGTCATTTTCGTCCTCTCTAGGGTTATTTATGGGCAAATATGGTTTTTAACCTATCTTGTGCATCCAATAAGTTCATTTGTGACATTGGATTAACATTTAGGTCATTTTCGTCCTCCCTAGGGTTATTTATGGGCAATTAGGGTTTTTAACCAATCTTGTGCATCCAATAAGTTCATTTGTGTCATTGGATTAACATTTAGGTCATTTTCGTCCTCCCTAGGCTTATTTATGTGCAATTAGGGTTTTTAACCAATCTTGTGCATCCAATAAGTTCATTTGTGTCATTGGATTAACATTTAGGTCATCTTCGTCCTCCCTAGGCTTATTCTTGTCCAATTAGGGTTTTTAACCAATCTTGTGCATCCAATAAGTTCATTTGTGTCATTGGATTAACATTTAGGTCATTTTCGTCCTCCCTAGGCTTATTCTTGTCCAATTAGGGTTTTTAACCAATCTTGTGCATCCAAAAAGTTCATTTGTGTCTTTGAATTGACATTTAGGTCATTTTCGTCCTCTCTAGGGTTATTTATGTCCAATTAGGGTTTTTAATCTATCTTGTGCATCGAACAAGTTCATTTGTGTCATTGGATTAACATTTAGGTCATTTTCGTCCTCTCTAGGGTTATTTATGTGCAATTAGGGTTTTTAACCAATCTTGTGCATCCAATAAGTTCATTTGTGTCATTGGATTAACATTTAGGTCATTTTCGTCCTCCCTAGGCTTATTCTTGTGAAATTAGGGCTTTTAACCAATCTTGTGCATCCAAAAAGTTCATTTGTGTCTTTGAATTGACATTTAGGTCATTTTCGTCCTCTCTAGGGTATTTATGTCAAATTAGGGTTTTTAGCCTATCTTGTGCATCGAACAAGTTCATTTGTGTCATTGGATTAACATTTAGGTCATTTCCGTCCTCCCTAGGCTTATTCTTGTCCAATTAGGGTTTTTAACCAATCTTGTGCATCCAATAAGTTCATTTGTGTCATTGGATTAACATTTAGGTCATTTTCGTCCATCCTAGGCTTATTCTTGTGCAATTAGGGTTTTTAACCAATCTTGTGCATCCAATAAGTTCATTTGTGTCATCGGATTAACATTTAGGTCATTTTCGTCCTCTCTAGGGTTATTTGTGTGCAATTAGGGTTTTTAACCAATCTTGTGCATCCAATAAGTTCATTTGTGTCATTGGATTAACATTTAGGTCATTTTCGTCCTCCCTTGGCTTATTCTTGTGCAATTAGGGCGTTTAACCAATCTTGTGCATCCAAAAAGTTCATTTGTGTCTTTGAATTGATATTTAGGTCATTTTCGTCCTCTCTAGGGTTTTTATGTCAAATTAGGGTTTTTAGCCTATCTTGTGCATCGAACAAGTTCATTTGTGTCATTGGATTAACATTTAGGTCATTTCCGTCCTCCCTAGGCTTATTCTTGTCCAATTAGGGTTTTTAACCAATCTTGTGCATCCAATAAGTTCATTTGTGTCATCGGATTAACATTTAGGTCATTTTCGTCCTCTCTAGGGTTATTTGTGTGCAATTAGGGTTTTTAACCAATCTTGTGCATCCAATAAGTTCATTTGTGTCATTGGATTAACATTTAGGTCATTTTCGTCCTCCCTAGGCTTATTCTTGTCCAATTAGGGTTTTTAACCAATCTTGTGCTTCCAATAGGTGTGTTTGTGTCATTGGATGATCAATTAGGTCATTTTCGTCCTCCCTAGGCTTATTAATGTCCAATTAGGGTTTTTAACCAATCTTGTGCATCCAATAAGTTTATTTGTGCCATTGAATTAATATTTAGATCATTTTCGTCCTCCCTAGGCATATTCTTGTCCAATTAGGGTTTTTAACCAATCTTGTGCATCCAATAGGTGTGTTTGTGTCATTGGATGATCAATTAGGTCATTTTCGTCCTCCCTAGGCTTATTCTTGTCCAATTAGGGTTTTTAACCAATCTTGTACATCTAATAAGTTCATTTGTGTCATTGGATTAACATTTAGGTCATTTTCGTCCTCCCTAGGAATATTCTTGTCCAATTAGGGTTTTTAACCAATCTTGTGCATCCAATAGGTGTGTTTGTGTCATTGGATGATCAATTAGGTCATTTTCGTCCTCCCTAGGCATATTCTTGTCCAATTAGGGTTTTTAACGAATCTTGTGCATCCAATAGGTGTGTTTGTGTCATTGGATGATCAATTAGGTCATTTTCGTCCTCCCTATGCATATTCTTGTCCAATTAGGGTTTTTAACGAATCGTGTGCATCCAATAGGTGTGTTTGTGTCATTGGATGATCAATTAGGTCATTTTCGTCCTCCCTAGGCATATTCTTGTCCAATTAGGGTTTTTAACCAATCTTGTGCATCCAATAGGTGTGTTTGTGTCATTGGATGATCAATTAGGTCATTTTCGTCCTCCCTAGTCATATTCTTGTCCAATTAGGGTTTTTAACGAATCTTGTACATCCAATACGTGTGTTTGTGTCATTGGATGATCAATTAGTTCATTTTCGTCCTCCCTAGGCTTATTCTTGTCCAATTAGGGTTTTTAACCAATCTTGTGCATCCAATAAGTTGAGTTGTGTCATTGGATTAACATTTAGGTCATTTCCGTCCTCCCTAGGCTTATTCTTGTCCAATTAGGGTTTTTAACCAATCTTGTGCATCCAATAAGTTCATTTGTGTCATTGGATTAACATTTAGGTCATTTTCGTCCATCCTAGGCTTATTCTTGTGCAATTAGCGTTTTTAACCAATCTTGTGCATCCAATAAGTTAATTTGTGTCATTGGATTAACATTTTGGTCATTTTCGTCCTCCCTAGGCTTATTCTAGTGCAATTAGCGTTTTTAACCAATCTTGTGCATCCAATAAATTCATTTGTGTCATCGGATTAACATTTTGGTCATTTTCGTCCTCCCTAGGCATATTTATGTGCAATTAGGGTTTTTAACCAATCTTGTGCATCCAATAAGTTCATTTGTGTCATTGGATTAACATTTAGGTCATTTTCGTCCTCTCTAGGGTTATTTGTGAGCAATTAGGGTTTTTAACCAATCTTGTGCATCCAATAAGTTCATTTGTGTCATTGGATTAACATTTAGGTCATTTTCGTCCTCCCTAGGCTTATTCTTGTGCAATTAGGGCTTTTAACCAATCTTGTGCATCCAATAAGTTAATTTGTGTCATTGGATTAACATTTTGGTCATTTTCGTCCTCCCTAGGCTTATTCTAGTGCAATTAGGGTTTTTAACCAATCTTGTGCATCCAATAAGTTCATTTGTGTCATCGGATTAACATTTTGGTCATTTTCGTCCTCCCTAGGCTTATTTATGTGCAATTAGGGTTTTTAACCAATCTTGTGCATCCAATAAGTTCATTTGTGTCATTGGATTAACATATAGGTCATTTTCGTCCTCTCTAGGGTTATTTGTGTGCAATTAGGGTTTTTAACCAATCTTGTGCATCCAATAAGTTCATTTGTGTCATTGGATTAACATTTAGGTCATTTTCGTCCTCCCTAGGCTTATTCTTGTGCAATTATGGCTTTTAACAAATCTTGTGCATCCAATAAGTTCATTTGTGTCATTGGATTGACATTTAGGTCATTTTCGTCCTCTCTAAGGTTATTTATGTCCAATTAGGGTTTTTAACCTATCTTGTGCGTCGAACAAGTTCATTTGTGTCATTGGATTGACATTTAGGTCATTTTCGTCCTCTCTAGGGTTATTTATGTCCAATTAGGGTTTTTAACCAATCTTGTGCATCCAACAAGTTCATTTGTGTCATTGGATTAACATATAGGTCATTTTCGTCCTCTCTAAGGTTATTTATCTGCAATTAGGGTTTTTAACCAATCTTGTGCATCCAATAAGTTCATTTGTGTCATTGGATTAACATTTAGGTAATTTTCGGGCTCCCTAGGCTTATTCTTGTGCAATTAGGGTTTTTAACCAATCTTGTGCATCCAATAAGTTAATTTGTGTCATTGGATTAACATTTTGGTCATTTTCGTCCTCTCTAGGGTTATTTATGTTCAATTATCGGTTTTAACCAATCTTGTGCATCCAATAAGTTCATTTGTGTCATTGGATTAACATTTATGTCATTTTCGTCCTCCCTAGGCTTACTCTTGTGCAATTAGGGTTTTTAACCAATCTTGTGCATCCAAAAAGTTCATTTGTGTCATCGGATTAACATTTAGGTCATTTTCGTCCTCCCTAGTGTTATTTATTGGCAATTAGGGTTTTTAACCAATCTTGTGCATCCAATAAGTTCATTTGTGTCATTGGATTAACATTTAGGTCATTTTCGTCCTCTCTAGGGTTAATTGTGTGCAATTAGGGTTTTTAACCAATCTTGTGCATCCAATAAGTTCATTTGTGTCATTGGATTAACATTTTGGTCATTTTCGTCCTCCCTAGGCTTATTTATGTGCAATTAGGGTTTTTAACCAATCTTGTGCATCCAATAAGTTTATTTGTGTCATTGGAATAACATTTAGGTCATTTTCGTCCTCCCTAGGGTTATTTATGGGCAATTAGGGTTTTTAACCAATCTCGTGCATCCAATAAGTTCATTTGTGTCATTGGATTAACATTTAGGTCATTTTCATCGTCTCTAGGGTTATGTATGTGCAATTAGGGTTTTTAACCAATCTTGTGCATCAAATAAGTTCATTTGTGTCATTGTATTAACATTTAGGACATTTTCGTGCTCCCTAGGCTTATTCTTGTCCAATTAGGGTTTTTAACCAATCTTGTGCATCCAAAAAGTTCATTTGTGTCTTTGAATTGACATTTAGGTCATTTTCGTCCTCTCTAGGGTTATTTATGTCCAATTAGGGTTTTTAATCTATCTTGTGCATCGAACAAGTTCATTTGTGTCATTGGATTAACATTTAGGTCATTTTCGTCCTCTCTCGGGTTATTTACGTGCAATTAGGGTTTTTAACCAATCTTGTGCATCCAATAAGTTCATTTGTGTCATTGGATTAACATTTAGGTCATTTTCGTGCTCCCTAGGCTTATTCTTGTGCAATTATGGTTTTTAACCAATCTTGTGCATCCAATAAATTAATTTGTGTCATTGGATTAACATTTTGGTCATTTTCGTCCTCTCTAGGGTTATTTATGTTCAATTATGGTTTTTAACCAATCTTGTGCATCCAATAAGTTCATTTGTGTCATTGGATTAACATTTTGGTCATTTTCGTCCACCCTAGGCTTATTCTGGTGCAATTAGGGTTTTTAACCAATCTTGTGCATCCAATAAGTTCATTTGTGTCATCGGATTAACATTTAGGTCATTTTCGTCCTCTCTAGGGTTATTTGTGTGCAATTAGGGTTTTTAACCAATCTTGTGCATCCAATAATTTCATTTGTGTCATTGGATTAACATTTAGGTCATTTTCGTCCTCCCTAGGCTTATTCTTGTGCAATTAGGGCTTTTAACCAATCTTGTGCATCCAAAAAGTTCATTTGTGTCTTTGAATTGACATTTAGGTCATTTTCGTCCTCTCTAGGGT
>JBBPBR010000008.1:21673891-21685741 GCA_037974775.1 Cicer pinnatifidum | reverse complement strand
GGATTAACATTTAGGTCATTTTCGTCCTCTCTAGGGTTATTTGTGTGCAATTAGGGTTTTTAACCAATCTTGTGCATCCAATAAGTTCATTTGTGTCATTGGATTAACATTTAGGTCATTTTCGTCCTCCCTAGGATTATTCTTGTGCAATTAGGGCTTTTAACCAATCTTGTGCATCCAAAAAGTACATTTGTGTCTTTGAATTGACATTTAGGTCATTTTCGTCCTCTCTAGGGTATTTATGTCAAATTAGGGTTTTTAGCCTGTCTTGTGCATCGAACAAGTTCATTTGTGTCATTGGATTAACATTTAGGTCATTTCCGTCCTCCCTAGGCTTATTCTTGTCCAATTAGGGTTTTTAACCAATCTTGTGCATCCAATAAGTTCATTTGTGTCATTGGATTAACATTTAGGTCATTTTCGTCCATCCTAGGCTTATTCTTGTGCAATTAGGGTTTTTAACCAATCTTGTGCATCCAATAAGTTAATTTGTGTCATTGGATTAACATTTTGGTCATTTTCGTCCTCCCTAGGCTTATTCTAGTGCAATTAGGGTTTTTAACCAATCTTGTGTATCCAATAAATTCATTTGTGTCATCGGATTAACATTTTGGTCATTTTCGTCCTCCCTAGGCATATTTGTGTGCAATTAGGGTTTTTAACCAATCTTGTGCATCCAATAAGTTCATTTGTGTCGTTGGATTAACATTTAGGTCATTTTCGTCCTCTCTAGGGTTATTTGTGAGCAATTAGGGTTTTTAACCAATCTTGTGCATCCAATAAGTTCATTTGTGTCATTGGATTAACATTTAGGTCATTTTCATCCTCCCTAGGCTTATTCTTGTGCAATTAGGGCTTTTAACCAATCTTGTGCATCCAATAAGTTAATTTGTGTCATTGGATTAACATTTTGGTCATTTTCGTCCTCCCTAGGCTTATTCTTGTGCAATTAGGGTTTTTAACCAATCTTGTGCATCCAATAAGTTAATTTGTGTCATTGGATTAACATTTTGGTCATTTTCGTCCTCTCTAGGGTTATTTATGTTCAATTATGGTTTTTAACCAATCTTGTGCATCCAATAAGTTCATTGGTGTCATTGGATTAACATTTATGTCATTTTCGTCCTCCCTAGGCTTACTCTTGTGCAATTAGGGTTTTTAACCAATCTTGTGCATCCAATAAGTTCATTTGTGTCATTGGATTAACATTTAGGTCATTTTCGTCCTCCCTAGGCTTATTCTTGTGCAATTATGGCTTTTAACCAATCTTGTGCATCCAAAAAGTTCATTTGTGTCTTTGAATTGACATTTAGGTCATTTTCGTCCTCTCTAGGGTATTTATGTCAAATTAGGGTTTTTAGCCTATCTTGTGCATCGAACAAGTTCATTTGTGTCATTGGATTAACATTTAGGTCATTTCCGTCCTCCCTAGGCTTATTCTTGTCCAATTAGGGTTTTTAACCAATCTTGTGCATCCAATAAGTTCATTTGTGTCATTGGATTAACATTTAGGTCATTTTCGTCCATCCTAGGCTTATTCTTGTGCAATTAGGGTTTTTAACCAATCTTGTGCATCCAATAAGTTCATTTGTGTCATCGGATTAACATTTAGGTCATTTTCGTCCTCTCTAGGGTTATTTGTGTGCAATTAGGGTTTTTAACCAATCTTGTGCATCCAATAAGTTCATTTGTGTCATTGGATTAACATTTAGGTCATTTTCGTCCTCCCTTGGCTTATTCTTGTGCAATTAGGGCGTTTAACCAATCTTGTGCATCCAAAAAGTTCATTTGTGTCTTTGAATTGATATTTAGGTCATTTTCGTCCTCTCTAGGGTTTTTATGTCAAATTAGGGTTTTTAGCCTATCTTGTGCATCGAACAAGTTCATTTGTGTCATTGGATTAACATTTAGGTCATTTCCGTCCTCCCTAGGCTTATTCTTGTCCAATTAGGGTTTTTAACCAATCTTGTGCATCCAATAAGTTCATTTGTGTCATTGGATTAACATTTATGTCATTTTCGTCCTCCCTAGGCTTACTCTTGTGCAATTAGGGTTTTTAACCAATCTTGTGCATCCAATAAGTTCATTTGTGTCATTGGATTAACATTTAGGTCATTTTCGTCCTCCCTAGGCTTATTCTTGTCCAATTAGGGTTTTTAACCAATCTTGTGCATCCAACAAGTTTGTTTATGTCATTGAATTAATATTTAGGTCATTTTCGTCCTCCCTAGGCATATTCTTGTCCAATTAGGGTTTTTAACCAATCTTGTGCATCCAATAGGTGTGTTTGTGTCATTGGATGATCAATTAGGTTATTTAAGTCCTCCCTAGGCTTATTCTTTTCCAATTAGGGTTTTTAACCAATCTTGTGCATCCAATAGGTGTGTTTGTGTCTTTGGATGATCAATTAGGTCATTTTCGTCCTCCGTAGGCTTATTCTTGTCCAATTAGGGGTTTTAACCAATCTTGTGCATCCGATAAGATTGTTTGTGTCATTAAATTAATATTTAGGTCATTTTCGTCCTCCCTAAGCATATTCTTGTCCAATTAGGGTTTTTAACCAATCTTGTGCATCCAATAGGTGTGTTTGTGTCATTGGATGATCAATTAGGTCATTTTCGTCCTCCCTAGGCTTATTCTTGTCCAATTAGGGTTTTTAACCAATCTTGTGCATCCAATAGGTGTGTTTGTGTCATTGGATGATCAATTAGGTCATTTTCGTCCTCCCTAGGCTTATTCTTGTCCAATTAGGGTTTTTAACCAATCTTTTGCATCCAATAGGTGTGTTTGTGTCATTGGATGACCAATTAGGTCATTTTCGTCCTCCCAAGGCATATTCTTGTCCAATTAGGGTTTTTAACCAATCTTGTGCATCCCATAGGTGTGTTTGTGGCAATGGATGATCAATTAGGTCATTTTCGTCCTCCCTAGGCTTATTCTTGTCCAATTAGGGTTTTTAACCAATCTTGTGCATCCAATAGGTGTGTTTGTGTCATTGGATGATCAATTAGGTCATTTTCGTCCTCCCTAGGCTTATTCTTGTCCAATTAGGGTTTTTAACCAATCTTGTGCATCCAATAACTTTGTTTGTGTCATTGAATTAATATTTAGGAAATTTTCCTCCTCCCTAGGCATATTCTTGTCCAATTAGGGTTTTTAACCAATCTTGTGCATCCAATAGGTGTGTTTGTGTCATTGGATGATCAATTAGGTCATTTTCGTCCTCCCTAGGCTTATTCTTGTCCAATTAGGGTTTTTAACCAATCTTGTGCATCCAATAAGTTCATTAGTGTCATTGGATAATCAATTAGTTCATTTTCGTCCTCCCTAGGCATATTATTGTCCAATTAGGGTTTTTAACCAATCTTGTGCATCCAATAAGTTTGTTTGTGTCATTGAATTAATATTTACGTCATTTTCGTCCTCCCTAGGCATATTATTGTCCAATTAGGGTTTTTAACCAATCTTGTGCATCCAATAAGTTCATTTGTGTTATTGGATTAACATTTAGGTCATATTCGTCCTCCGTAGGCATATTCTTGTCCAATTAGGGTTTTTAACCAATCTTGTGCATCCAATAGGTGTGTTTGTGTCATTGGATGATCAATTAGGTCATTTTCGTCCTCCCTAGGCTTATTCTTGTCCAATTAGGGTTTTTAACCAATCTTGTGCATCCAATAAGTTCATTAGTGTCATTGGATGATCAATTAGGTCATTTTCGTCCTCCTTGGGCATGTTCTTGTCCAACTAGGGTTTTTAACCAATCTTGTGCATCCAATAGGTGTGTTTGTGTCATTGGATGATCAATTAGGTCATTTTCGTCCTCCCTAGGCTTATTCTTGTCCAATTAGGGTTTTTAACCAATCTTGTGCATCCAATAAGTTTGTTTGTGTCATTGAATTAATATTTAGGTCATTTTCGTCTTCCCTAGGCATATTCTTGTCCAATTAGGGGTTTTAACCAATGTTGTGCATCCAATAGCTGTGTTTGTGTCATTGGATGATCAATTAGGTCACTTTCTTCCTCCCTAGGCATATTCTTGTCCAATTAGGGTTTTTAACCAATCTTGTGCATCCAATAGGTGTGTTTGTGTCATTGGATGATCAATTAGGTCATTTTCGTCCTCCCTAGGCTTATTCTTGTCCAATTAGGGTTTTTAACCAATCTTGTGCATCCAATAAGTTGAGTTGTGTCATTGGATTAACATTTAGGTCATATTCGTCCTCCCTAGGCTTATTCTTGTCCAATTAGGGTTTTTAACCAATCTTGTGCATCCAATAGGTGTCTTTGTGTCATTGGATGATCAATTAGGTCATTTTCGTCCACCATAGGCTTATTCTTGTCCAATTAGGGTTTTTAACCAATCTTGTGCATCCAATAAGTAGAGTTGTGTCATTGGATTGACATTTAGGTCATTTTCGTCCTCCCTAGGCTTATTCTTGTCCAATTAGGGTTTTTAACCAATCTTGTGCATCCAATAGGTGTGTTTGTGTCATTGGATGATCAATTAGGTCATTTTCGTCCTCCCTAGGCTTATTCTTGTCCAATTAGGGTTTTTAACCAATCTTGTGCATCCGATAAGTTTGTTTGTGTCATTGAATTATTATTTAGGTCATTTTCGTCCTCCTTAGGCATATTCTTGTCCAATTAGGGGTTTTAACCAATCTTGTGCAACCAATAGGTGTGTTTGTGTCATTGGATGATCAATTAGGTTATTTTCGTCCTCCCTAGGCTTATTCTTGTCCAATTAGGGTTTTTAACCAATCTTGTGCATCCAATAGGTGTGTTTGTGTCATTGGATGATCAATTAGGTTACTTTTGTCCTCCCTAGGCTTATTCTTGTCCAATTAGGGTTTTTAACCAATCTTGTGCATCCAATAGGTGTGTTTGTGTCATTGGATGATCAATTAGGTCATTTTCGTCCTCCCTAGGCTTATTCTTGTCCAATTAGGGTTTTTAACAAATCTTGTGCATCCAATAAGTTCATTTGTGTCATTGGATGATCAATTAGGTCATTTTCGTCCTCCCTAGGCATATTCTTGTACAACTAGGGTTTTTAACCAAATTTGTGCATCCAATAAGTTCCTTTGTGTCATTGGATGATCAATTAGGTCATTTTCGTCCTCCCTAGGCATATTCTTGTCCAACTAGGGTTTTTAACCAATCTTGTGCATCCAATAGGTGTGTTTGTGTCATTGGATGATCAATTAGGTCATTTTCGTCCTCCCTAGGCTTATTCTTGTCCAATTAGGGTTTTTAACCAATCTTGTGCATCCAATAGGTGTGTTTGTGTCATTGGATGATCAATTAGGTCATTTTCGTCCTCCCTAGGCTTATTCTTGTCCAATTAGGGTTTTTAACCAATCTTGTGCATCCAATAGGTGTGTTTGTGTCATTGGATGATCAATTAGGTCATTTTCGTCCTTTCTATGCTTATTTTTGTCCAATTAGGGTTTTTAAGCAATCTTGTGCATCCAATAAGTTCATTTGTGTCATTGGATGATCAATTAGGTCATTTTCGTCCTCCCTAGGCATATTCTTGTCCAACTAGGGTTTCTAACCAATCTTGTGCTTCCAATAGATGTGTTTGTGTCATTGGATGATCAATTAGGTCATTTTCGTCCTCCCTAGGCTTATTCTTGTCCAATTAGGGTTTTTAACCAATCTTGTGCATCCAATAGGTGTGTTTGTGTCATTGGATGATCAATTAGGTCATTTTCGTCCTCCCTAGGCTTATTCTTGTCCAATTAGGGTTTTTAACCAATCTTGTGCATCCAATAGGTGTGTTTGTGTCATTGGATGATCAATTAGGTCATTTTCGTCCTCCCTAGACATGTTCATGTCCAACTAGGGTTTTTAACCAATCTTGTGCATCCAATAGGTGTGTTTGTGTCATTGGATGATCAATTAGGTCATTTTCGTCCTCCCTAGGCTTATTCTTGTCCAATTAGGGTTTTTAACCAATCTTGTGCATCCAATAAGTTGAGTGTTGTCATTGGATTAACAATTAGGTCATTTTCGTCCTCCCTAGGCATATTCTTGTCCAATTAGGGTTTTTAACCAATCTTGTGCATCCAATAGGTGTGTTTGTGTCATTGGATGATCAATTAGGTCATTTTCGTCCTCCCTAGGCTTATTCTTGTCCAATTAGGGTTTTTAACCAATCTTGTTCATCCCATAGGTTTGTTTGTGTCATTGGATGATCAATTAGGTCATTTTCGTCCTCCCTAGGCATATTCTTGTCCAATTAGGGTTTTTAACCAATCTTGTGCATCCAATAGGTGTGTTTGTGTCATTGGATGATCAATTAGGAAATTTTCGTCCTCCCTTGGCTTATTCTTGTCCAATTAGGGTTTTTAACCAATCTTGTGCATCCAATAGGTGTGTTTGTGTCATTGGATGATCAATTAGGTCATTTTCGTCCTCCCTAGGCTTATTCTTGTCCAATTAGGGTTTTTAACCAATCTTGTGCATCCAATAGGTGTGTTTGTGTCATTGGATGATCAATTAGGTCATTTTCTTCCACCCTAGGCTTATTCTTGTCCAATTAGGGTTTTTAACCAATCTTGTGCATCCAATAGGTGTGTTTGTGTCATTGGATGATCAATTAGGTCATTTTCGTCCTCCCTAGGCTTTTTCTTGTCCAATTAGGGTTTTTAACCAATCTTGTGCATCCAATAGGTTTGTTTGTGTCATTGGATGATCAATTAGGTCATTTTCGTCCTCCCTAGGCTTATTCTTGTCCAATTAGGGTTTTTAACCAATCTTGTGCATCCAATAGGTGTGTTTGTGTCATTGGATGATCAATTAGGTTATTTTCGTCCTCCCTAGACTTATTCTTGTCAAATTAGGGTTTTTAACCAATCTTGTGCATCCAATAACTTTGTTTGTGTCATTGAATTAATATTTAGGTCATTTTGGTTCTCCCTATGCATATTCTTGTCCAATTAGGGTTTTTAACCAATCTTGTGCATCCAATAGGTGTGTTTGTGTCATTGGATGATCAATTAGGTCATTTTCGTCCTCCCTAGGCTTATTCTTGTCCAATTAGGGTTTTTAACCAATCTTGTGCATCCAATAGGTGTGTTTGTGTCATTGGATGATCAATTAGGTCATTTTCGTCCTCCATAGGCTTATTCTTGTCCAATCAGGGTTTTTAACCAATCTTGTGCATCCAATAAGTTGAGTTGTGTCATTGGATTAACAGTTAAGTCATTTTCGTCCTCCCTAGGCTTATTCTTGTCCAATTAGGGTTTTTAACCAATCTTGTGCATCCAATAAGTTCATTTGTGTCATTGGATTAACATTTAGGTCATTTTCGTCCTCCCTAGGCTTATTCTTGTGCAATTAGGGCTTTTAACCAATCTTGTGCATCCAATAAGTTCATTTGTGTCATTGGATTAACATTTAGGTCATTTTCGTCCTCTCTAGGGTTATTTGTGTGCAATTAGGGTTTTTAACCAATCTTGTGCATCCAATAAATTCATTTGTGTCATCGGATTAACATTTTGGTCATTTTCGTCCTCCCTAGGCTTATTTATGTGCAATTAGGGTTTTTAACCAATCTTGTGCATCCAATAAGTTCATTTGTGTCATTGGATTAACATTTAGGTCATTTTCGTCCTCTCTAGGGTTATTTGTGAGCAATTAGGGTTTTTAACCAATCTTGTGCATCCAATAAGTTCATTTGTGTCATTGGATTAACATTTAGGTCATTTTCGTCCTCCCTAGGCTTATTCTTGTGCAATTAGGGCTTTTAACCAATCTTGTGCATCCAATAAGTTAATTTGTGTCATTGGATTAACATTTTGGTCATTTTCGTCCTCCCTAGGCTTATTCTTGTGCAATTAGGGTTTTTAACCAATCTTGTGCATCCAATAAGTTAATTTGTGTCATCGGATTAACATTTAGGTCATTTTCGTCCATCCTAGGCTTATTCTTGTGCAATTAGGGTTTTTAACCAATCTTGTGCATCCAATAAGTTAATTTGTGTCATTGGATTAACATTTTGGTCATTTTCGTCCTCCCTAGGCTTATTCTAGTGCAATTAGGGTTTTTAACCAATCTTGTGCATCCAATAAGTTCATTTGTGTCATTGGATTAACATTTAGGTCATTTTCGTCCTCCCTAGGCTTATTCTTGTGCAATTAGGGCTTTTAACCAATCTTGTGCATCCAATAAGTTCATTTGTGTCATTGGATTGACATTTAGGTCATTTTCGTCCACTCTAGGGTTATTTATGTCCAATTAGGGTTTTTAACCTGTCTTGTGCATCGAACAAGTTCATTTGTGTCATTGGATTAACATTTAGGTCATTTTCGTCCTCTCTAGGGTTATTTATGTTCAATTATGGTTTTTAACCAATCTTGTGCATCCAATAAGTTCATTTGTGTCATTGGATTAACATTTATGTCATTTTCGTCCTCCCTAGGCTTACTCTTGTGCAATTAGGGTTTTTAACCAATCTTGTGCATCCAAAAAGTTCATTTGTGTCATTGGATTAACATTTAGGTCATTTTCGTCCTCCCTTGTGTTATTTATTGGCAATTAGGGTTTTTAACCAATCTTGTGCATCCAATAAGTTCATTTGTGTCATTGGATTAACATTTAGGTCATTTTCGTCCTCTCTAGGGTTATTTGTGTGCAATTAGGGTTTTTAACCAATCTTGTGCATCCAATAAGTTCATTTGTGTCATTGGATTAACATTTTGGTCATTTTCGTCCTCCCTAGGCTTATTCTTGTGCAATTAGGGTTTTTAACCAATCTTGTGCATCCAATAAGTTCATTTGTGTCATCGGATTAACATTTAGGTCATTTTCGTCCTCTCTAGGGTTATTTTTGTGCAATTAGGGTTTTTAACCAATCTTGTGCATCCAATAAGTTCATTTGTGTCATTGGATTAACATTTAGGTCATTTTCGTCCTCCCTAGGCTTATTCTTGTGCAATTAGGGCTTTTAACCAATCTTGTGCATCCAAAAAGTTCATTTGTGTCTTTGAATTGACATTTAGGTAATTTTCGTCATCTCTAGGGTATTTATGTCAAATTAGGGTTTTTAGCCTATCTTGTGCATCGAACAAGTTCATTTGTGTCATTGGATTAACATTTAGGTCATTTCCGTCCTCCCTATGCTTATTCTTGTCCAATTAGGGTTTTTAACCAATCTTGTGCATCCAATAAGTTCATTTGTGTCATTGGATTAACATTTAGGTCATTTTCGTCCTCTCTAGGGTTATTTGTGTGCAATTAGGGTTTTTAACCAATCTTGTGCATCCAATAAGTTCATTTGTGTCATTGGATTAACATTTTGGTAATTTTCGTCCTCCCTAGGCTTATTCTTGTGCAATTAGGGTTTTTAACCAATCTTGTGCATCCAATAAGTTCATTTGTGTCATCGGATTAACATTTAGGTCATTTTCGTCCTCTCTAGGCATATTTGTGTGCAATTAGGGTTTTTAACCAATCTTGTGCATCCAATAAGTTCATTTGTGTCATTGGATTAACATTTAGGTCATTTTCGTCCTCTCTAGGGTTATTTGTGAGCAATTAGGGTTTTTAACCAATCTTGTGCATCCAATAAGTTCATTTGTGTCATTGGATTAACATTTAGGTCATTTTCATCCTCCCTAGGCTTATTCTTGTGCAATTAGGGCTTTTAACCAATCTTGTGCATCCAATAAGTTAATTTGTGTCATTGGATTAACATTTTGGTCATTTTCGTCCTCCCTAGGCTTATTCTTGTGCAATTATGGTTTTTAACCAATCTTGTGCATCCAAAAAGTTCATTTGTGTCTTTGAATTGCCATTTAGGTCATTTTCGTCCTCTCTAGGGTTATTTACGTCCAATTACGGTTTTTAACCTATCTTGTGCATCGAACAAGTTCATTTGTGTCATTGGATTAACATTTAGGTCATTTTCGTCCTCTCTAGGGTTATTTGTGAGCAATTAGGGTTTTTAACCAATCTTGTGCATCCAATAAGTTCATTTGTGTCATTGGATTAACATTTAGGTCATTTTCGTCCTCTCTAGGGTTATTTGTGTGCAATTAGGGTTTTTAACCAATCTTGTGCATCCAATAAGTTCATTTGTGTCATTGGATTAACATTTAGGTCATTTTCGTCCTCCCTAGGCTTATTCTTGTGCAATTAGGGCTTTTAACCAATCTTGTGCATCCAATAAGTTCATTTGTGTCATTGGATTAACATTTAGGTCATTTTCGTCCACTCTAGGGTTATTTATGTCCAATTAGGGTTTTTAACCTATCTTGTGCATCGAACAAGTTCATTTGTGTCATTGGATTAACATTTAGGTCATTTTCGTCCTCTCTAGGGTTATTTATGTGCAATTAGGGTTTTTAACCAATCTTGTGCATCCAATAAGTTCATTTGTGTCGTTGGATTAACATTTAGGTCATTTTCGGGCTCCCTAGGCTTATTCTTGTGCAATTAGGGTGTTTAACCAATCTTGGGCATCCAATAAGTTAATTTGTGTCATTGGATTAACATTTTGGTCATTTTCGTCCTCTCTAGGGTTATTTATGTTCAATTATGGTTTTTAACCAATCTTGTGCATCCAATAAGTTCATTTGTGTCATTGGATTAACATTTATGTCATTTTCGTCCTCCCTAGGCTTACTCTTGTGCAATTAGGGTTTTTAACCAATCTTGTGCATCCAAAAAGTTCATTTGTGTCATTGGATTAACATTTAGGACATTTTCGTCCTCCCTAGTGTTATTTATTGGCAATTAGGGTTTTTAACCAATCTTGTGCATCCAATAAGTTCATTTGTGTCATTGGATTAACATTTAGGTCATTTTCGTCCTCTCTAGGGTTATTTGTGTGCAATTAGGGTTTTTAACCAATCTTGTGCATCCAATAAGTTCATTTGTGTCATTGGATTAACATTTTGGTCATTTTCGTCCTCCCTAGGCTTATTCTTGTGCAATTAGGGTTTTTAACCAATCTTGTGCATCCAATAAGTTCATTTGTGTCATCGGATTAACATTTAGGTCATTTTCGTCCTCTCTAGGGTTATTTGTGTGCAATTAGGGTTTTTAACCAATCTTGTGCATCCAAAAAGTTCATTTGTGTCATTGGATTAACATTTAGGTCATTTTCGTCCTCCCTAGTGTTATTTATTGGCAATTAGGGTTTTTAACCAATCTTGTGCATCCAATAAGTTCATTTGTGTCATTGGATTAACATTTAGGTCATTTTCGTCCTCCCTAGGCTTATTCTTGTGCAATTAGGGCTTTTAACCAATCTTGTGCATCCAATAAGTTCATTTGTGTCATTGGATTGACATTTAGGTCATTTTTGTCCACTCTAGGGTTATTTATGTCCAAATAGGGTTTTTAACCTATCTTGTGCATCGAACAAGTTCATTTGTGTCATTGGATTAACATTTAGGTCATTTTCGTCCTCTCTAGGGTTATTTATGTGCAATTAGGGTTTTTTAACCAATCTTGTGCATCCAATAAGTTCATTTGTGTCGTTGGATTAACATTTAGGTCATTTTCGGGCTCCCTAGGCTTATTCTTGTGCAATTAGGGTTTTTAACCAATCTTGTGCATCCAATAAGTTAATTTGTGTCATTGGATTAACATTTTGGTCATTTTCGTCCTCTCTAGGGTTATTTATGTTCAATTATCGGTTTTAACCAATCTTGTGCATCCAATAAGTTCATTTGTGTCATTGGATTAACATTTATGTCATTTTCGTCCTCCCTAGGCTTACTCTTGTGCAATTAGGGTTTTTAACCAATCTTGTGCATCCAATAAGTTCATTTGTGTCATTGGATTAACATTTAGGTCATTTTCGTCCTCCCTAGGCTTATTCTTGTGCAATTA
>JBBPBR010000008.1:21631903-21672537 GCA_037974775.1 Cicer pinnatifidum | reverse complement strand
TTTTAACCAATCTTGTGCATCCAAAAAGTTCATTTGTGTCTTTGAATTGACATTTAGGTCATTTTCGTCCTCTCTAGGGTATTTATGTCAAATTAAGGTTTTTAGCCTATCTTGTGCATCGAACAAGTTCATTTGTGTCATTGGATTAACATTTAGGTCATTTCCGTCCTCCCTAGGCTTATTCTTGTCCAATTACGGTTTTTAACCAATCTTGTGCATCCAATAAGTTCATTTGTGTCATTGGATTAACATTTAGGTCATTTTCGTCCATCCTAGGCTTATTCTTGTGCAATTAGGGTTTTTAACCAATCTTGTGCATCCAATAAGTTCATTTGTGTCATCGGATTAACATTTAGGTCATTTTCGTCCTCTCTAGGGTTATTTGTGTGCAATTAGGGTTTTTAACCAATCTTGTGCATCCAATAAGTTCATTTGTGTCATTGGATTAACATTTAGGTCATTTTCGTCCTCCCTAGGCTTATTCTTGTGCAATTAGGGCGTTTAACCAATCTTGTGCATCCAAAAAGTTCATTTGTGTCTTTGAATTGACATTTAGGTCATTTTCGTCCTCTCTAGGGTATTTATGTCAAATTAGGGTTTTTAGCCTATCTTGTGCATCGAACAAGTTCATTTGTGTCATTGGATTAACATTTAGGTCATTTCCGTCCTCCCTAGGCTTATTCTTGTCCAATTAGGGTTTTTAACCAATCTTGTGCATCCAATAAGTTCATTTGTGTCATTGGATTAACATTTAGGTCATTTTCGTCCATCCTAGGCTTATTCTTGAGCAATTAGGGTTTTTAACAAATCTTGTGCATCCAATAAGTTAATTTGTGTCATTGGATTAACATTTTGGTCATTTTCGTCCTCCATAGGCTTATTCTAGTGCAATTAGGGTTTTTAACCAATCTTGTGCATCCAATAAGTTCATTTGTGTCATCGGATTAACATTTTGGTCATTTTCGTCCTCCCTAGGCTTATTTATGTGCAATTAGGGTTTTTAACCAATCTTGTGCATCCAATAAGTTCATTTGTGTCATTGGATTAACATTTAGGTCATTTTTGTCCTCTCTAGGGTTATTTGTGTGCAATTAGGGTATTTAACCAATCTTGTGCATCCAATAAGTTCATTTGTGTCATTGGATTAACATTTAGGTCATTTTCGTCCTCCCTAGGCTTATTCTTGTGCAATTAGGGCTTTTAACCAATCTTGTGCATCCAATAAGTTCATTTGTGTCATTGGATTAACATTTAGGTCATTTTCGTCCACTCTAGGGTTATTTATGTCCAATTAGGGTTTTTAACCTATCTTGTGCATCGAACAAGTTCATTTGTGTCATTGGATTAACATTTAGGTCATTTTCGTCCTCTCTAGGGTTATTTATGTGCAATTAGGGTTTTTAACCAATCTTGTGCATCCAATAAGTTCATTTGTGTCGTTGGATTAACATTTAGGTCATTTTCGGGATCCCTAGGCTTATTCTCGTGCAATTAGGGTTTTTAACCAATCTTGTGCATCCAATAAGTTAATTTGTGTCATTGGATTAACATTTTGGTCATTTTCGTCCTCCATAGGCTTATTCTAGTGCAATTAGGGTTTTTAACCAATCTTGTGCATCCAATAAGTTCATTTGTGTCATCGGATTAACATTTTGGTCATTTTCGTCCTCCCTAGGCTTATTTATGTGCAATTAGGGTTTTTAACCAATCTTGTGCATCCAATAAGTTCATTTGTGTCATTGGATTAACATTTAGGTCATTTTCGTCCTCTCTAGGGTTATTTGTGAGCAATTAGGGTTTTTAACCAATCTTGTGCATCCAATAAGTTCATTTGTGTCATTGGATTAACATTTAGGTCATTTTCGTCCTCCCTAGGCTTATTCTTGTGCAATTAGGGCTTTTAACCAATCTTGTGCATCCAATAAGTTAATTTGTGTCATTGGATTAACATTTTGGTCATTTTCGTCCTCCCTAGGCTTATTCTTGTGCAATTAGGGTTTTTAACCAATCTTGTGCATCCAATAAGTTAATTTGTGTCATCGGATTAACATTTAGGTCATTTTCGTCCATCCTAGGCTTATTCTTGTGCAATTAGGGTTTTTAACCAATCTTGTGCATCCAATAAGTTAATTTGTGTCATTGGATTAACATTTTGGTCATTTTCGTCCTCCCTAGGCTTATTCTAGTGCAATTAGGGTTTTTAACCAATCTTGTGCATCCAATAAGTTCATTTGTGTCATTGGATTAACATTTAGGTCATTTTCGTCCTCCCTAGGCTTATTCTTGTGCAATTAGGGCTTTTAACCAATCTTGTGCATCCAATAAGTTCATTTGTGTCATTGGATTGACATTTAGGTCATTTTCGTCCACCCTAGGGTTATTTATGTCCAATTAGGGTTTTTAACCTATCTTGTGCATCGAACAAGTTCATTTGTGTCATTGGATTAACATTTAGGTCATTTTCGTCCTCTCTAGGGTTATTTATGTGCAATTAGGGTTTTTTAACCAATCTTGTGCATCCAATAAGTTCATTTGTGTCGTTGGATTAACATTTAGGTCATTTTCGGGCTCCCTAGGCTTATTCTTGTGCAATTAGGGTTTTTAACCAATCTTGTGCATCCAATAAATTCATTTGTGTCATCGGATTAACATTTTGGTCATTTTCGTCCTCCCTAGGCTTATTTATGTGCAATTAGGGTTTTTAACCAATCTTGTGCATCCAATAAGTTCATTTGTGTCATCGGATTAACATTTTGGTCATTTTCGTCCTCCCTAGGCTTATTTATGTGCAATTAGGGTTTTTAACCAATCTTGTGCATCCAATAAGTTCATTTGTGTCATTGGATTAACATTTTGGTCATTTTCGTCCTCCCTAGGCTTATTCTTGTGCAATTAGGGTTTTTAACCAATCTTGTGCATCCAATAAGTTAATTTGTGTCATTGGATTAACATTTTGGTCATTTTCGTCCTCTCTAGGGTTATTTATGTTCAATTATGGTTTTTAACCAATCTTGTGCATCCAATAAGTTCATTTGTGTCATTAGATTAACATTTATGTCATTTTCGTCCTCCTTAGGCTTACTCTTGTGCAATTAGGGTTTTTAACCAATCTTGTGCATCCAAAAAGTTCATTTGTGTCATTGGATTAACATTTAGGTCATTTTCGTCCTCCCTAGTGTTATTTATTGGCAATTAGGGTTTTTAACCAATCTTGTGCATCCAAAAAGTTCATTTGTGTCTTTGAATTGGCATTTAGGTCATTTTCGTCCTCTCTAGGGTTATTTACGTCCAATTACGGTTTTTAACCTATCTTGTGCATCGCACAAGTTCATTTGTGTCATTGGATTAACATTTAGGTCATTTTCGTCCTCTCTAGGATTATTTATGTGCAATTATGGTTTTTAACCAATCTTGAGCATCCAATAAGTTCATTTGTGTCATTGGATTAACATTTAGGTCATTTTCGTCCTCCCTAGTGTTATTTATTGGCAATTAGGGTTTTTAACCAATCTTGTGCATCCAATAAGTTCATTTGTGTCATTGGATTAACATTTTGGTCATTTTCGTCCTCCCTAGGCTTATTCTTGTGCAATTAGGGTTTTTAACCAATCTTGTGCATCCAAAAAGTTCATTTGTGTCTTTGAATTGGCATTTAGGTCATTTTCGTCCTCTCTAGGGTTATTTACGTCCAATTACGGTTTTTAACCTATCTTGTGCATCGAACAAGTTCATTTGTGTCATTGGATTAACATTTAGGTCATTTTCGTCCTCTCTAGGGTTATTTGTGTGCAATTAGGGTTTTTAACCAATCTTGTGCAACCAATAAGTTCATTTGTGTCATTGGATTAACATTTAGGTCATTTTCGTCCTCCCTAGGCTTATTCTTGTGCAATTAGGGCTTTTAACCAATCTTGTGCATCCAATAAGTTCATTTGTGTCATTGGATTAACATTTAGGTCATTTTCGTCCACTCTAGGGTTATTTATGTCCAATTAGGGTTTTTAACCTATCTTGTGCATCGAACAAGTTCATTTGTGTCATTGGATTAACATTTAGGTCATTTTCGTCCTCTCTAGGGTTATTTATGTGCAATTAGGGTTTTTAACCAATCTTGTGCATCCAATAAGTTCATTTGTGTCGTTGGATTAACATTTAGGTCATTTTCGGGATCCTTTGGCTTATTCTCGTGCAATTAGGGTTTTTAACCAATCTTGGGCATCCAATAAGTTAATTTGTGTCATTGGATTAACATTTTGGTCATTTTCGTCCTCTCTAGGGTTATTTATGTTCAATTATGGTTTTTAACCAATCTTGTGCATCCAATAAGTTCATTTGTGTCATTGGATTAACATTTATGTCATTTTCGTCCTCCCTAGGCTTACTCTTGTGCAATTAGGGTTTTTAACCAATCTTGTGCATCCAAAAAGTTCATTTGTGTCATTGGATTAACATTTAGGTCATTTTCGTCCTCCCTTGTGTTATTTATTGGCAATTAGGGTTTTTAACCAATCTTGTGCATCCAATAAGTTCATTTGTGTCATTGGATTAACATTTAGGTCATTTTCGTCCTCTCTAGGGTTATTTGTGTGCAATTAGGGTTTTTAACCAATCTTGTGCATCCAATAAGTTCATTTGTGTCATTGGATTAACATTTTGGTCATTTTCGTCCTCCCTAGGCTTATTCTTGTGCAATTAGGGTTTTTAACCAATCTTGTGCATCCAATAAGTTCATTTGTGTCATCGGATTAACATTTAGGTCATTTTCGTCCTCTCTAGGGTTATTTGTGTGCAATTAGGGTTTTTAACCAATCTTGTGCATCCAAAAAGTTCATTTGTGTCATTGGATTAACATTTAGGTCATTTTCGTCCTCCCTAGTGTTATTTATTGGCAATTAGGGTTTTTAACCAATCTTGTGCATCCAATAAGTTCATTTGTGTCATTGGATTAACATTTAGGTCATTTTCGTCCTCTCTAGGGTTATTTGTGTGCAATTAGGGTTTTTAACCAAACTTGTGCATCCAATAAGTTCATTTGTGTCATTGGATTAACATTTTGGTCATTTTTCGTCCTCCCTAGGCTTATTCTTGTGCAATTAGGGTTTTTAACCAATCTTGTGCATCCAATAAGTTCATTTGTGTCATCGGATTAACATTTAGGTCATTTTCGTCCTCTCTAGGGTTATTTGTGTGCAATTAGGGTTTTTAACCAATCTTGTGCATCCAATAAGTTCATTTGTGTCATTGGATTAACATTTAGGTCATTTTCGTCCTCCCTAGGCTTATTCTTGTGCAATTAGGGCTTTTAACCAATCTTGTGCATCCAAAAAGTTCATTTGTGTCTTTGAATTGACATTTAGGTCATTTTCGTCCTCTCTAGGGTATTTATGTCAAATTAGGGTTTTTAGCCTATCTTGTGCATCGAACAAGTTCATTTGTGTCATTGGATTAACATTTAGGTCATTTCCGTCCTCCCTAGGCTTATTCTTGTGCAATTAGGGTTTTTAACCAATCTTGTGCATCCAATAAGTTCATTTGTGTCATTGGATTAACATTTAGGTCATTTTCGTCCATCCTAGGCTTATTCTTGTGCAATTAGGGTTTTTAACCAATCTTGTGCATCCAATAAGTTAATTTGTGTCATTGGATTAACATTTTGGTCATTTTCGTCCTCCCTAGGCTTATTCTAGTGCAATTAGGGTTTTTAACCAATCTTGTGCATCCAATAAGTTCATTTGTGTCATTGGATTAACATTTAGGTCATTTTCGTCCTCCCTAGGCTTATTCTTGTGCAATTAGGGCTTTTAACCAATCTTGTGCATCCAATAAGTTAATTTGTGTCATTGGATTAACATTTTGGTCATTTTCGTCCTCCCTAGGCTTATTCTTGTGCAATTAGGGTTTTTAACCAATCTTGTGCATCCAATAAGTTAATTTGTGTCATTGGATTAACATTTTGGTCATTTTCGTCCTCTCTAGGGTTATTTATGTTCAATTATGGTTTTTAACCAATCTTGTGCATCCAATAAGTTCATTGGTGTCATTGGATTAACATTTATGTCATTTTCGTCCTCCCTAGGCTTACTCTTGTGCAATTAGGGTTTTTAACCAATCTTGTGCATCCAATAAGTTCATTTGTGTCATTGGATTAACATTTAGGTCATTTTCGTCCTCCCTAGGCTTATTCTTGTGCAATTATGGCTTTTAACCAATCTTGTGCATCCAAAAAGTTCATTTGTGTCTTTGAATTGACATTTAGGTCATTTTCGTCCTCTCTAGGGTATTTATGTCAAATTAGGGTTTTTAGCCTATCTTGTGCATCGAACAAGTTCATTTGTGTCATTGGATTAACATTTAGGTCATTTCCGTCCTCCCTAGGCTTATTCTTGTCCAATTAGGGTTTTTAACCAATCTTGTGCATCCAATAAATTCATTTGTGTCATCGGATTAACATTTTGGTCATTTTCGTCCTCCCTAGGCTTATTTATGTGCAATTAGGGTTTTTAACCAATCTTTTGCATCCAATAAGTTCATTTGTGTCATTGGATTAACATTTAGGTCATTTTCATCCTCTCTAGGGTTATTTGTGTGCAATTAGGGTTTTTAACCAATCTTGTGAAACCAATAAGTTCATTTGTGTCATTGGATTAACATTTAGGTCATTTTCGTCCTCCCTAGGCTTATTCTTGTGCAATTAGGGCTTTTAACCAATCTTGTGCATCCAATAAGTTCATTTGTGTCATTGGATTGACATTTAGGTCATTTTCGTCCACCCTAGGGTTATTTATGTCCAATTAGGGTTTTTAACCTATCTTGTGCATCGAACAAGTTCATTTGTGTCATTGGATTAACATTTAGGTCATTTTCGTCCTCTCTAGGGTTATTTATGTGCAATTAGGGTTTTTTAACCAATCTTGTGCATCCAATAAGTTCATTTGTGTCGTTGGATTAACATTTAGGTCATTTTCGGGCTCCCTAGGCTTATTCTTGTGCAATTAGGGTTTTTAACCAATCTTGTGCATCCAATAAATTCATTTGTGTCATCGGATTAACATTTTGGTCATTTTCGTCCTCCCTAGGCTTATTTATGTGCAATTAGGGTTTTTAACCAATCTTGTGCATCCAATAAGTTCATTTGTGTCATCGGATTAACATTTTGGTCATTTTCGTCCTCCCTAGGCTTATTTATGTGCAATTAGGGTTTTTAACCAATCTTGTGCATCCAATAAGTTCATTTGTGTCATTGGATTAACATTTAGGTCATTTTCGTCCTCTCTAGGGTTATTTTTGTGCAATTAGGGTTTTTAACCAATCTTGTGCATCCAATAAGTTCATTTGTGTCATTGGATTAACATTTAGGTCATTTTCGTCCTCCCTAGGCTTATTCTTGTGCAATTATGGCTTTTAACCAATCTTGTGCATCCAAAAAGTTCATTTGTGTCTTTGAATTGACATTTAGGTCATTTTCGTCCTCTCTAGGGTATTTATGTCAAATTAGGGTTTTTAGCCTATCTTGTGCATCGAACAAGTTCATTTGTGTCATTGGATTAACATTTAGGTCATTTCCGTCCTCCCTAGGCTTATTCTTGTCCAATTAGGGTTTTTAACCAATCTTGTGCATCCAATAAGTTCATTTGTGTCATTGGATTAACATTTATGTCATTTTCGTCCTCCCTAGGCTTACTCTTGTGCAATTAGGGTTTTTAACCAATCTTGTGCATCCAAAAAATTCATTTGTGTCATTGGATTAACATTTAGGTCATTTTCGTCCTCCCTAGTGTTATTTATTGGCAATTAGGTTTTTTAACCAATCTTGTGCATCCAATAAGTTCATTTGTGTCATTGGATTAACATTTAGGTCATTTTCGTCTTCTCTAGGGTTATTTGTGTGCAATTAGGGTTTTTAACCAATCTTGTGCATCCAATAAGTTCATTTGTGTCATTGGATTAACATTTTGGTAATTTTCGTCCTCCCTAGGCTTATTCTTGTGCAATTAGGGTTTTTAACCAATCTTGTGCATCCAATAAGTTCATTTGTGTCATCGGATTAACATTTAGGTCATTTTCGTCCTCTCTAGGGTTATTTGTGTGCAATTATGGTTTTTAACCAATCTTGTGCATCCAATAAGTTCATTTGTGTCATTGGATTAACATTTAGGTCATTTTCGTCCTCCCTAGGCTTATTCTTGTGCAATTAGGGCTTTTAACCAATCTTGTGCATCCAATAAGTTAATTTGTGTCATTGGATTAACATTTTGGTCATTTTCGTCCTCCCTAGGCTTATTCTTGTGCAATTAGGGTTTTTAACCAATCTTGTGCATCCAAAAAGTTCATTTGTGTCTTTGAATTGGCATTTAGGTCATTTTCGTCCTCTCTAGGGTTATTTACGTCCAATTACGGTTTTTAACCTATCTTGTGCATCGAACAAGTTCATTTGTGTCATTGGATTAACATTTAGGTCATTTTCGTCCTCTCTAGGGTTATTTGTGTGCAATTAGGGTTTTTAACCAATCTTGTGCATCCAATAAGTTCATTTGTGTCATTGGATTAACATTTAGGTCATTTTCGTCCTCCCTAGGCTTATTCTTGTGCAATTAGGGCTTTTAACCAATCTAGTGCATCCAATAACTTCATTTGTGTCATTGGATTGACATTTAGGTCATTTTCGTCCTCTCTTGGGTTATTTATGTCCAATTAGGGTTTTTAACCTATCTTGTGCATCGAACAAGTTCATTTGTGTCATTGGATTAACATTTAGGTCATTTTCGTCCTCTCTAGGGTTATTTATCTGCAATTAGGGTTTTTAACCAATCTTGTGCATCCAATAAGTTCATTTGTGTCATTGGATTAACATTTAAGTCATTTTCGGGCTCCCTAGGCTTATTCTTGTGCAATTAGGGTTTTTAACCAATCTTGTGCAACCAATAAGTTCATTTGTGTCATTGGATTAACATTTTGGTCATTTTCGTCCTCTCTAGGGTTATTTATGTTCAATTATGGTTTTTAACCAATCTTGTGCATCCAATAAGTTCATTTGTGTCATTGGATTAACATTTATGTCATTTTCGTCCTCCCTAGGCTTACTCTTGTGCAATTAGGGTTTTTAACCAATCTTGTGCATCCAAAAAGTTCATTTGTGTCATTGGATTAACATTTAGGTCATTTTCGTCCTCCCTAGTGTTATTTATTGGCAATTAGGGTTTTTAACCAATCTTGTGCATCCAATAAGTTAATTTGTGTCATTGGATTAACATTTAGGTCATTTTCGTCCTCTCTAGGGTTATTTGTGTGCAATTAGGGTTTTTAACCAATCTTGTGCATCCAATAAGTTCATTTGTGTCATTGGATTAACATTTTGGTCATTTTCGTCCTCCCTAGGCTTATTTATGTGCAATTAGGGTTTTTAACCAATCTTGTGCATCCAATAAGTTCATTTGTGTCATTGGATTGACATTTAGGTCATTTTCGTCCACTCTAGGGTTATTTATGTCCAATTAGGGTTTTTAACCTATCTTGTGCATCGAACAAGTTCATTTGTGTCATTGGAATAACATTTAGGTCATTTTCGTCCTCTCTAGGGTTATTTATGTGCAATTAGGGTTTTTTAACCAATCTTGTGCATCCAATAAGTTCATTTGTGTCGTTGGATTAACATTTAGGTCATTTTCGGGCTCCCTAGGCTTATTCTTGTGCAATTAGGGTTTTTAACCAATCTTGTGCATCCAATAAGTTCATTTGTGTCATCGGATTAACATTTTGGTCATTTTCGTCCTCCCTAGGCTTATTTATGTGCAATTAGGGTTTTTAACCAATCTTGTGCATCCAATAAGTTCATTTGTGTCATTGGATTAACATTTAGGTCATTTTCGTCCTCTCTAGGGTTATTTGTGTGCAATTAGGGTTTTTAACCAATCTTGTGCATCCAATAAGTTCATTTGTGTCATTGGATTAACATTTAGGTCATTTTCGTCCTCCCTAGGCTTATTCTTGTGCAATTAGGGCTTTTAACCAATCTTGTGCATCCAATAAGTTCATTTGTGTCATTGGATTGACATTTAGGTCATTTTCGTCCACTCTATGGTTATTTATGTCCAATTAGGGTTTTTAACCTATCTTGTGCATCGAACAAGTTCATTTGTGTCATTGGATTAACATTTAGGTCATTTTCGTCCTCTCTAGGGTTATTTATGTGCAATTAGGGTTTTCAACCAATCTTGTGCATCCAATAAGTTCATTTGTGTCGTTGGATTAACATTTAGGTCATTTTCGGGCTCCCTAGGCTTATTCTTGTGCAATTAAGGTTTTTAACCAATCTCGTGCATCCAATAAGTTAATTTGTGTCATTGGATTAACATTTTGGTCATTTTCGTCCTCTCTAGGGCTATTTATGTTCAATTATGGTTTTTAACCAATCTTGTGCATCCAATAAGTTCATTTGTGTCATTGGATTAACATTTATGTCATTTTCGTCCTCCTTAGGCTTACTCCTGTGCAATTAGGGTTTTTAACCAATCTTGTGCATCCAAAAAGTTCATTTGTGTCATTGGATTAACATTTAGGTCATTTTCGTCCTCCCTAGTGTTATTTATTGGCAATTAGGGTTTTTAACCAATCTTGTGCATCCAATAAGTTCATTTGTGTCATTGGATTAACATTTAGGTCATTTTCGTCCTCTCTAGGGTTAATTGTGTGCAATTAGGGTTTTTAACCAATCTTGTGCATCCAATAAGTTCATTTGTGTCATTGGATTAACATTTTGGTCATTTTCGTCCTCCCTAGGCTTATTCTTGTCCAATTAGGGTTTTTAACCAATCTTGTGCATCCAATAAGTTCATTTGTGTCATTGGATTAACATTTAGGTCATTTTCGTCCTCCCTAGGCATATTCTTCTCCAATTAGGATTTTTAACCAATCTTGTGCATCCAATAGGTGTGTTTGTGTCATTGGATGATCAATTAGGTCATTTTCGTCCTCCCTAGGCTTATTCTTGTCCAATTAGGGTTTTTAACCAATCTTGTGCATCCAATAACTTTGTTTGTGTCATTGAATTAATTTTTAGGTCATTTTCCTCCTCCCTAGGCATATTCTTGTCCAATTAGGGTTTTTAACCAATCTTGTGCATCCAATAGGTGTGTTTGTGTCATTGGATGATCAATTAGGTCATTTTCGTCCTCCCTAGGCTTATTCTTGTCCAATTAGGGTTTTTAACCAATCTTGTGCATCCAATAAGTTCATTTCTGTCATTGGATTAACATTTAGGTCATTTTCGTCCTTCCTAGTCATATTCTTGTCCAATTAGGGTTTTTAACCAATCTTGTGCTTCCAATAGGTGTGTTTGTGACATTGGATGATCAATTAGGTCATTTTCGTCCTCCCTAAGCTTATTCTAGTCCAATTAGGGTTTTTAACCAATGTTGTGCATCCAATAGGTGTGTTTGTGTCATTGGATTAACATTTAGGTCATTTTCGTCCTCCCTAGGCTTGTTCTTGTCCAATTAGGGTTTTTAACCAATCTTGTGCATCCAATAGGTGTGTTTGTGTCATTGGATGATCAATTAGGTCATTTTCGTCCTCCCTAGGCTTATTCTTGTCCAATTAGGGTTTTTAACCAATCTTGTGCATCCAATAGGTGTGTTTGTGTCATTAGATAATCAATTAGGTCATTTTCGTCCTCCCTAGGCTTATTCTTTCCCATTTAGGGTTTTTAACCAATCTTGTGCATCCAATAAGTTGAGTTGTGTCATTGGATTAACATTTAGGTCATTTTCGTCCTCCCTAGGCATATTCTTGTCCAATTAGGGTTTTTAACCAATCTTGTGCATCCAATAGGTGTGTTTGTGTCATTGGATGATCAATTAGGTCATTTTCGTCCTCCCTAGGCTTATTCTTGTCCAATTAGGGTTTTTAACCAATCTTGTGCATCCAATAGGTGTGTTTGTGTCATTGGATGATCAATTAGGTCATTTTCGTCCTCCCTAGGCTTATTCTTGTCCAATTAGGGTTTTTAACCATTCTTGTGCATCCAATAGGTGTGTTTGTGTCATTGGATGATCAATTAGGTCATTGTTGTCCTCCCTAGGCTTATTCTTGTCCAATTAGGGTTTTTAACCAATCTTGTGCATCCAATAGGTGTGTTTGTGTCATTGGATGATCAATTAGGTCATTTTCGTCCTCCCTAGGCTTATTCTTGTCCAATTAGGGTTTTTAACCAATCTTGTGCATCCAATAACTTTGTTTGTGTCATTGAATTAATATTTAGGAAATTTTCCTCCTCCCTAGGCATATTCTTGTCCAATTAGGGTTTTTAACCAATCTTGTGCATCCAATAGGTGTGTTTGTGTCATTGGATGATCAATTAGGTCATTTTCGTCCTCCCTAGGCTTATTCTTGTCCAATTAGGGTTTTTAACCAATCTTGTGCATCCAAAAAGTTCATTTGTGTCATTGGATTAACATTTAGGTCATTTTCGTCCTCCCTAGGCTTATTCTTGTGCAATTAGGGTTTTTAACCAATCTTGTGCATCCAATAAGTTCATTTGTGTCATTGGATTAACATTTTGGTCATTTTCGTCCTCCCTAGGCTTATTCTTGTGCAATTAGGGTTTTTTACCAATCTTGTGCATCCAATAAGTTCATTTGTGTCATCCGATTAACATTTAGGTCATTTTCGTCCTCTCTAGGGTTATTTGTGTGCAATTAGGGTTTTTAACCAATCTTGTGCATCCAATAAGTTCATTTGTGTCATTGGATTAACATTTAGGTCATTTTCGTCCTCCCTAGGCTTATTCTTGTGCAATTAGGGCTTTTAACCAATCTTGTGCATCCAAAAAGTTCATTTGTGTCTTTGAATTGACATTTAGGTCATTTTCGTCCTCTCTAGGGTATTTATGTCAAATTAGGGTTTTTAGCCTATCTTGTGCATCGAAAAAGTTCATTTGTGTCATTGGATTAACATTTAGGTCATTTCCGTCCTCCCTATGCTTATTCTTGTCCAATTAGGGTTTTTAACCAATCTTGTGCATCCAATAAGTTCATTTGTGTCATTGGATTAACATTTAGGTCATTTTCGTCCTCTCTAGGGTTATTTGTGTGCAATTAGGGTTTTTAACCAATCTTGTGCATCCAATAAGTTCATTTGTGTCATTGGATTAACATTTTGGTAATTTTCGTCCTCCCTAGGCTTATTCTTGTGCAATTAGGGTTTTTAACCAATCTTGTGCATCCAATAAGTTCATTTGTGTCATCGGATTAACATTTAGGTCATTTTCGTCCTCTCTAGGCATATTTGTGTGCAATTAGGGTTTTTAACCAATCTTGTGCATCCAATAAGTTCATTTGTGTCATTGGATTAACATTTAGGTCATTTTCGTCCTCTCTAGGGTTATTTGTGTGCAATTAGGGTTTTTAACCAATCTTGTGCATCCAATAAGTTCATTTGTGTCATTGGATTAACATTTAGGTCATTTTCATCCTCCCTAGGCTTATTCTTGTGCAATTAGGGCTTTTAACCAATCTTGTGCATCCAATAAGTTAATTTGTGTCATTGGATTAACATTTTGGTCATTTTCGTCCTCCCTAGGCTTATTCTAGTGCAATTAGGGTTTTTAACCAATCTTGTGTATCCAATAAATTCATTTGTGTCATCGGATTAACATTTTGGTCATTTTCGTCCTCCCTAGGCATATTTGTGTGCAATTAGGGTTTTTAACCAATCTTGTGCATCCAATAAGTTCATTTGTGTCGTTGGATTAACATTTAGGTCATTTTCGTCCTCTCTAGGGTTATTTGTGTGCAATTAGGGTTTTTAACCAATCTTGTGCATCCAATAAGTTCATTTGTGTCATTGGATTAACATTTAGGTCATTTTCGTCCTCCCTAGGCTTATTCTTGTGCAATTAGGGCTTTTAACCAATCTTGTGCATCCAATAAGTTCATTTGTGTCATTGGATTAACATTTAGGTCATTTTCGTCCACTCTAGGGTTATTTATGTCCAATTAGGGTTTTTAACCTATCTTGTGCATCGAACAAGTTCATTTGTGTCATTGGATTAACATTTAGGTCATTTTCGTCCTCTCTAGGGTTATTTATGTGCAATTAGGGTTTTTAACCAATCTTGTGCATCCAATAAGTTCATTTGTGTCGTTGGATTAACATTTAGGTCATTTTCGGGCTCCCTAGGCTTATTCTTGTGCAATTAGGGTTTTTAACCAATCTTGTGCATCCAATAAATTCATTTGTGTCATCGGATTAACATTTTGGTCATTTTCGTCCTCCCTAGGCTTATTTATGTGCAATTTGGGTTTTTAACCAATCTTGTGCATCCAATAAGTTCATTTGTGTCATCGGATTAACATTTTGGTCATTTTCGTCCTCCCTAGGCTTATTTATGTGCAATTAGGGTTTTTAACCAATCTTGTGCATCCAATAAGTTCATTTGTGTCATTGGATTAACATTTAGGTCATTTTCGTCCTCTCTAGGGTTATTTGTGTGCAATCAGGGTTTTTAACCAATCTTGTGCATCCAATAAGTTCATTTGTGTCATTGGATTAACATTTAGGTCATTTTCGTCCTCCCTAGGCTTATTCTTGTGCAATTAGGGCTTTTAACCAATCTTGTGCATCCAATAAGTTCATTTGTGTCATTGGATTGACATTTAGGTCATTTTCGTCCACTCTAGGGTTATTTATGTCCAATTAGGGTTTTTAACCTATCTTGTGCATCGAACAAGTTCATTTGTGTCATTGGATTAACATTTAGGTCATTTTCGTCCTCTCTAGGGTTATTTATGTGCAATTAGGGTTTTTAACCAATCTTGTGCATCCAATAAGTTCATTTGTGTCGTTGGATTAACATTTAGGTCATTTTCGTGCTCCCTAGGCTTATTCTTGTGCAATTAGGGTTTTTAACCAATCTTGTGCATCCAATAAGTTAATTTGTGTCATTGGATTAACATTTTGGTCATTTTCGTCCTCTCTAGGGTTATTTATGTTCAATTATCGGTTTTAACCAATCTTGTGCATCCAATAAGTTCATTTGTGTCATTGGATTAACATTTATGTCATTTTCGTCCTCCCTAGGCTTACTCTTGTGCAATTAGGGTTTTTAACCAATCTTGTGCATCCAATAAGTTCATTTGTGTCATTGGATTAACATTTAGGTCATTTTCGTCCTCCCTAGTGTTATTTATTGGCAATTAGGGTTTTTAACCAATCTTGTGCATCCAATAAGTTCATTTGTGTCATTGGATTAACATTTTGGTCATTTTCGTCCTCCCTAGGCTTATTCTTGTGCAATTAGGGTTTTTAACCAATCTTGTGCATCCAAAAAGTTCATTTGTGTCTTTGAATTGGCATTTAGGTCATTTTCGTCCTCTCTAGGGTTATTTACGTCCAATTACGGTTTTTAACCTATCTTGTGCATCGAACAAGTTCATTTGTGTCATTGGATTAACATTTAGGTCATTTTCGTCCTCTCTAGGGTTATTTGTGTGCAATTAGGGTTTTTAACCAATCTTGTGCAACCAATAAGTTCATTTGTGTCATTGGATTAACATTTAGGTCATTTTCGTCCTCCCTAGTGTTATTTATTGGCAATTAGGGTTTTTAACCAATCTTGTGCATCCAATAAGTTCATTTGTGTCATTGGATTAACATTTTGGTCATTTTCGTCCTCCCTAGGCTTATTCTTGTGCAATTAGGGTTTTTAACCAATCTTGTGCATCCAAAAAGTTCATTTGTGTCTTTGAATTGGCATTTAGGTCATTTTCGTCCTCTCTAGGGTTATTTACGTCCAATTACGGTTTTTAACCTATCTTGTGCATCGCACAAGTTCATTTGTGTCATTGGATTAACATTTAGGTCATTTTCGTCCTCTCTAGGATTATTTATGTGCAATTATGGTTTTTAACCAATCTTTAGCATCCAATAAGTTCATTTGTGTCATTGGATTAACATTTAGGTCATTTTCGTCCTCCCTAGTGTTATTTATTGGCAATTAGGGTTTTTAACCAATCTTGTGCATCCAATAAGTTCATTTGTGTCATTGGATTAACATTTTGGTCATTTTCGTCCTCCCTAGGCTTATTCTTGTGCAATTAGGGTTTTTAACCAATCTTGTGCATCCAAAAAGTTCATTTGTGTCTTTGAATTGGCATTTAGGTCATTTTCGTCCTCTCTAGGGTTATTTACGTCCAATTACGGTTTTTAACCTATCTTGTGCATCGAACAAGTTCATTTGTGTCATTGGATTAACATTTAGGTCATTTTCGTCCTCTCTAGGGTTATTTGTGTGCAATTAGGGTTTTTAACCAATCTTGTGCAACCAATAAGTTCATTTGTGTCATTGGATTAACATTTAGGTCATTTTCGTCCTCCCTAGGCTTATTCTTGTGCAATTAGGGCTTTTAACCAATCTAGTGCATCCAATAAGTTCATTTGTGTCATTGGATTGACATTTAGGTCATTTTCGTCCACTCTAGGGTTATTTATGTCCAATTAGGGTTTTTAACCTATCTTGTGCATCTAACAAGTTCATTTGTGTCATTGGAATAACATTTAGGTCATTTTCGTCCTCTCTAGGGTTATTTATGTGCAATTAGGGTTTTTTAACCAATCTTGTGCATCCAATAAGTTCATTTGTGTCGTTGGATTAACATTTAGGTCATTTTCGGGCTCCCTAGGCTTATTCTTGTGCAATTAGGGTTTTTAACCAATCTTGTGCATCCAATAAATTCATTTGTGTCATCGGATTAACATTTTGGTCATTTTCGTCCTCCCTAGGCTTATTTATGTGCAATTTGGGTTTTTAACCAATCTTGTGCATCCAATAAGTTCATTTGTGTCATCGGATTAACATTTTGGTCATTTTCGTCCTCCCTAGGCTTATTTATGTGCAATTAGGGTTTTTAACCAATCTTGTGCATCCAATAAGTTCATTTGTGTCATTGGATTAACATTTAGGTCATTTTCGTCCTCTCTAGGGTTATTTGTGTGCAATCAGGGTTTTTAACCAATCTTGTGCATCCAATAAGTTCATTTGTGTCATTGGATTAACATTTAGGTCATTTTCGTCCTCCCTAGGCTTATTCTTGTGCAA
Source organism: Cicer pinnatifidum (assembly GCA_037974775.1). NCBI lineage: Eukaryota > Viridiplantae > Streptophyta > Magnoliopsida > Fabales > Fabaceae > Cicer > Cicer pinnatifidum. The sequence goes on along the minus strand of JBBPBR010000008.1, from coordinate 21,655,445 downwards.
TTAGGGCTTTTAACCAATCTTGTGCATCCAATAAGTTCATTTGTGTCATTGGATTGACATTTAGGTCATTTTCGTCCACTCTAGGGTTATTTATGTCCAATTAGGGTTTTTAACCTATCTTGTGCATCGAACAAGTTCATTTGTGTCATTGGATTAACATTTAGGTCATTTTCGTCCTCTCTAGGGTTATTTATGTGCAATTAGGGTTTTTAACCAATCTTGTGCATCCAATAAGTTCATTTGTGTCATTGGATTAACATTTAGGTCATTTTTGTCCTCTCTAGGGTTATTTGTGTGCAATTAGGGTATTTAACCAATCTTGTGCATCCAATAAGTTCATTTGTGTCATTGGATTAACATTTAGGTCATTTTCGTCCTCCCTAGGCTTATTCTTGTGCAATTAGGGCTTTTAACCAATCTTGTGCATCCAATAAGTTCATTTGTGTCATTGGATTAACATTTAGGTCATTTTCGTCCACTCTAGGGTTATTTATGTCCAATTAGGGTTTTTAACCTATCTTGTGCATCGAACAAGTTCATTTGTGTCATTGGATTAACATTTAGGTCATTTTCGTCCTCTCTAGGGTTATTTATGTGCAATTAGGGTTTTTAACCAATCTTGTGCATCCAATAAGTTCATTTGTGTCGTTGGATTAACATTTAGGTCATTTTCGGGCTCCCTAGGCTTATTCTTGTGCAATTAGGGTTTTTAACCAATCTTGTGCATCCAATAAGTTAATTTGTGTCATCGGATTAACATTTTGGTCATTTTCGTCCTCCCTAGGCTTATTTATGTGCAATTAGGGTTTTTAACCAATCTTGTGCATCCAATAAGTTCATTTGTGTCATTGGATTAACATTTAGGTCATTTTCGTCCTCTCTAGGGTTATTTTTGTGCAATTAGGGTTTTTAACCAATCTTGTGCATCCAATAAGTTCATTTGTGTCATTGGATTAACATTTAGGTCATTTTCGTCCTCCCTAGGCTTATTCTTGTGCAATTATGGCTTTTAACCAATCTTGTGCATCCAAAAAGTTCATTTGTGTCTTTGAATTGACATTTAGGTCATTTTCGTCCTCTCTAGGGTATTTATGTCAAATTAGGGTTTTTAGCCTATCTTGTGCATCGAACAAGTTCATTTGTGTCATTGGATTAACATTTAGGTCATTTCCGTCCTCCCTAGGCTTATTCTTGTCCAATTAGGGTTTTTAACCAATCTTGTGCATCCAATAAGTTCATTTGTGTCATTGGATTAACATTTATGTCATTTTCGTCCTCCCTAGGCTTACTCTTGTGCAATTAGGGTTTTTAACCAATCTTGTGCATCCAAAAAATTCATTTGTGTCATTGGATTAACATTTAGGTCATTTTCGTCCTCCCTAGTGTTATTTATTGGCAATTAGGTTTTTTAACCAATCTTGTGCATCCAATAAGTTCATTTGTGTCATTGGATTAACATTTAGGTCATTTTCGTCTTCTCTAGGGTTATTTGTGTGCAATTAGGGTTTTTAACCAATCTTGTGCATCCAATAAGTTCATTTGTGTCATTGGATTAACATTTTGGTAATTTTCGTCCTCCCTAGGCTTATTCTTGTGCAATTAGGGTTTTTAACCAATCTTGTGCATCCAATAAGTTCATTTGTGTCATCGGATTAACATTTAGGTCATTTTCGTCCTCTCTAGGGTTATTTGTGTGCAATTATGGTTTTTAACCAATCTTGTGCATCCAATAAGTTCATTTGTGTCATTGGATTAACATTTAGGTCATTTTCGTCCTCCCTAGGCTTATTCTTGTGCAATTAGGGCTTTTAACCAATCTTGTGCATCCAATAAGTTAATTTGTGTCATTGGATTAACATTTTGGTCATTTTCGTCCTCCCTAGGCTTATTCTTGTGCAATTAGGGTTTTTAACCAATCTTGTGCATCCAAAAAGTTCATTTGTGTCTTTGAATTGGCATTTAGGTCATTTTCGTCCTCTCTAGGGTTATTTACGTCCAATTACGGTTTTTAACCTATCTTGTGCATCGCACAAGTTCATTTGTGTCATTGGATTAACATTTAGGTCATTTTCGTCCTCTCTAGGATTATTTATGTGCAATTATGGTTTTTAACCAATCTTGAGCATCCAATAAGTTCATTTGTGTCATTGGATTAACATTTAGGTCATTTTCGTCCTCCCTAGTGTTATTTATTTGCAATTAGGGTTTTTAACCAATCTTGTGCATCCAATAAGTTCATTTGTGTCATTGGATTAACATTTTGGTCATTTTCGTCCTCCCTAGGCTTATTCTTGTGCAATTAGGGTTTTTAACCAATCTTGTGCATCCAAAAAGTTCATTTGTGTCTTTGAATTGGCATTTAGGTCATTTTCGTCCTCTCTAGGGTTATTTACGTCCAATTACGGTTTTTAACCTATCTTGTGCATCGCACAAGTTCATTTGTGTCATTGGATTAACATTTAGGTCATTTTCGTCCTCTCTAGGATTATTTATGTGCAATTATGGTTTTTAACCAATCTTGAGCATCCAATAAGTTCATTTGTGTCATTGGATTAACATTTAGGTCATTTTCGTCCTCCCTAGTGTTATTTATTGGCAATTAGGGTTTTTAACCAATCTTGTGCATCCAATAAGTTCATTTGTGTCATTGGATTAACATTTTGGTCATTTTCGTCCTCCCTAGGCTTATTCTTGTGCAATTAGGGTTTTTAACCAATCTTGTGCATCCAATAAGTTCATTTGTGTCATCGGATTAACATTTTGGTCATTTTCGTCCTCCCTAGGCTTATTTATGTGCAATTAGGGTTTTTAACCAATCTTGTGCATCCAATAAGTTCATTTGTGTCATTGGATTAACATTTAGGTCATTTTCGTCCTCTCTAGGGTTATTTATGTGCAATTAGGGTTTTTTAACCAATCTTGTGCATCCAATAAGTTCATTTGTGTCGTTGGATTAACATTTAGGTCATTTTCGGGCTCCCTAGGCTTATTCTTGTGCAATTAGGGTTTTTAACCAATCTTGTGCATCCAATAAATTCATTTGTGTCATCGGATTAACATTTTGGTCATTTTCGTCCTCCCTAGGCTTATTTATGTGCAATTAGGGTTTTTAACCAATCTTGTGCATCCAATAAGTTCATTTGTGTCATCGGATTAACATTTTGGTCATTTTCGTCCTCCCTAGGCTTATTTATGTGCAATTAGGGTTTTTAACCAATCTTGTGCATCCAATAAGTTCATTTGTGTCATTGGATTAACATTTAGGTCATTTTCGTCCTCTCTAGGGTTATTTGAGTGCAATTAGGGTTTTTAACCAATCTTGTGCATCCAATAAGTTCATTTGTGTCATTGGATTAACATTTAGGTCATTTTCGTCCTCCCTAGGCTTATTCTTGTGCAATTAGGGCTTTTAACCAATCTTGTGCATCCAATAAGTTCATTTGTGTCATTGGATTGACATTTAGGTCATTTTCGTCCACTCTATGGTTATTTATGTCCAATTAGGGTTTTTAACCTATCTTGTGCATCGAACAAGTTCATTTGTGTCATTGGATTAACATTTAGGTCATTTTTGTCCTCTCTAGGGTTATTTATGTGCAATTAGGGTTTTTAACCAATCTTGTGCATCCAATAAGTTCATTTGTGTCGTTGGATTAACATTTAGGTCATTTTCGGGCTCCCTAGGCTTATTCTTGTGCAATTAGGGTTTTTAACCAATCTCGTGCATCCAATAAGTTAATTTGTGTCATTGGATTAACATTTTGGTCATTTTCGTCCTCTCTAGGGCTATTTATGTTCAATTATGGGTTTTAACCAATCTTGTGCATCCAATAAGTTCATTTGTGTCATTGGATTAACATTTATGTCATTTTCGTCCTCCTTAGGCTTACTCCTGTGCAATTAGGGTTTTTAACCAATCTTGTGCATCCAAAAAGTTCATTTGTGTCATTGGATTAACATTTAGGTCATTTTCGTCCTCCCTAGTGTTATTTATTGGCAATTAGGGTTTTTAACCAATCTTGTGCATCCAATAAGTTCATTTGTGTCATTGGATTAACATTTAGGTCATTTTCGTCCTCTCTAGGGTTGTTTGTGTGCAATTAGGGTTTTTAACCAATCTTGTGCATCCAATAAGTTCATTTGTGTCATTGGATTAACATTTTGGTCATTTTCGTCCTCCCTAGGCTTATTCTTGTGCAATTAGGGTTTTTAACCAATCTTGTGCATCCAATAAGTTCATTTGTGTCATTGGATTAACATTTAGGTCATTTTCGTCCTCCCTAGTGTTATTTATTGGCAATTAGGGTTTTTAACCAATCATGTGCATCCAATAAGTTCATTTGTGTCATTGGATTAACATTTAGGTCATTTTCGTCCTCTCTAGGGTTATTTGTGTGCAATTATGGTTTTTAACCAATCTTGTGCATCCAATAAGTTCATTTGTGTCATTGGATTAACATTTTGGTCATTTTCGTCCTCCCTAGGCTTATTCTTGTGCAATTAGGGTTTTTAACCAATCTTGTGCATCCAATAAGTTCATTTGTGTCATTGGATTAACATTTAGGTCATTTTCGTCCTCTCTAGGGTTATTTGTGAGCAATTAGGGTTTTTAACCAATCTTGTGCATCCAATAAGTTCATTTGTGTCATTGGATTAACATTTAGGTCATTTTCGTCCTCCCTAGGCTTATTCTTGTGCAATTAGGGCTTTTAACCAATCTTGTGCATCCAATAAGTTAATTTGTGTCATTGGATTAACATTTTGGTCATTTTCGTCCTCCCTAGGCTTATTCTTGTGCAATTAGGGTTTTTAACCAATCTTGTGCATCCAATAAGTTAATTTGTGTCATCGGATTAACATTTAGGTCATTTTCGTCCATCCTAGGCTTATTCTTGTGCAATTAGGGTTTTTAACCAATCTTGTGCATCCAATAAGTTAATTTGTGTCATTGGATTAACATTTTGGTCATTTTCGTCCTCCCTAGGCTTATTCTAGTGCAATTAGGGTTTTTAACCAATCTTGTGCATCCAATAAGTTCATTTGTGTCATTGGATTAACATTTAGGTCATTTTCGTCCTCCCTAGGCTTATTCTTGTGCAATTAGGGCTTTTAACCAATCTTGTGCATCCAATAAGTTCATTTGTGTCATTGGATTGACATTTAGGTCATTTTCGTCCACTCTAGGGTTATTTATGTCCAATTAGGGTTTTTAACCTATCTTGTGCATCAAACAAGTTCATTTGTGTCATTGGATTAACATTTAGGTCATTTTCGTCCTCTCTAGGGTTATTTATGTGCAATTAGGGTTTTTAACCAATCTTGTGCATCCAATAAGTTCATTTGTGTCGTTGGATTAACATTTAGGTCATTTTCGGGCTCCCTAGGCTTATTCTTGTGCAATTAGGGTTTTTAACCAATCTTGTGCATCCAATAAGTTAATTTGTGTCATTGGATTAACATTTTGGTCATTTTCGTCCTCTCTAGGGTTATTTATGTTCAATTATGGTTTTTAACCAATCTTGTGCATCCAATAAGTTCATTTGTGTCATTAGATTAACATTTATGTCATTTTCGTCCTCCTTAGGCTTACTCTTGTGCAATTAGGGTTTTTAACCAATCTTGTGCATCCAAAAAGTTCATTTGTGTCATTGGATTAACATTTAGGTCATTTTCGTCCTCCCTAGTGTTATTTATTGGCAATTAGGGTTTTTAACCAATCTTGTGCATCCAAAAAGTTCATTTGTGTCTTTGAATTGGCATTTAGGTCATTTTCGTCCTCTCTAGGGTTATTTACGTCCAATTACGGTTTTTAACCTATCTTGTGCATCGCACAAGTTCATTTGTGTCATTGGATTAACATTTAGGTCATTTTCGTCCTCTCTAGGATTATTTATGTGCAATTATGGTTTTTAACCAATCTTGAGCATCCAATAAGTTCATTTGTGTCATTGGATTAACATTTAGGTCATTTTCGTCCTCCCTAGTGTTATTTATTGGCAATTAGGGTTTTTAACCAATCTTGTGCATCCAATAAGTTCATTTGTGTCATTGGATTAACATTTTGGTCATTTTCGTCCTCCCTAGGCTTATTCTTGTGCAATTAGGGTTTTTAACCAATCTTGTGCATCCAAAAAGTTCATTTGTGTCTTTGAATTGGCATTTAGGTCATTTTCGTCCTCTCTAGGGTTATTTACGTCCAATTACGGTTTTTAACCTATCTTGTGCATCGAACAAGTTCATTTGTGTCATTGGATTAACATTTAGGTCATTTTCGTCCTCTCTAGGGTTATTTGTGTGCAATTAGGGTTTTTAACCAATCTTGTGCAACCAATAAGTTCATTTGTGTCATTGGATTAACATTTAGGTCATTTTCGTCCTCCCTAGGCTTATTCTTGTGCAATTAGGGCTTTTAACCAATCTAGTGCATCCAATAAGTTCATTTGTGTCATTGGATTGACATTTAGGTCATTTTCGTCCACTCTAGGGTTATTTATGTCCAATTAGGGTTTTTAACCTATCTTGTGCATCTAACAAGTTCATTTGTGTCATTGGAATAACATTTAGGTCATTTTCGTCCTCTCTAGGGTTATTTATGTGCAATTAGGGTTTTTTAACCAATCTTGTGCATCCAATAAGTTCATTTGTGTCGTTGGATTAACATTTAGGTCATTTTCGGGCTCCCTAGGCTTATTCTTGTGCAATTAGGGTTTTTAACCAATCTTGTGCATCCAATAAATTCATTTGTGTCATCGGATTAACATTTTGGTCATTTTCGTCCTCCCTAGGCTTATTTATGTGCAATTTGGGTTTTTAACCAATCTTGTGCATCCAATAAGTTCATTTGTGTCATCGGATTAACATTTTGGTCATTTTCGTCCTCCCTAGGCTTATTTATGTGCAATTAGGGTTTTTAACCAATCTTGTGCATCCAATAAGTTCATTTGTGTCATTGGATTAACATTTAGGTCATTTTCGTCCTCTCTAGGGTTATTTGTGTGCAATCAGGGTTTTTAACCAATCTTGTGCATCCAATAAGTTCATTTGTGTCATTGGATTAACATTTAGGTCATTTTCGTCCTCCCTAGGCTTATTCTTGTGCAATTAGGGCTTTTAACCAATCTTGTGCATCCAATAAGTTCATTTGTGTCATTGGATTGACATTTAGGTCATTTTCGTCCACTCTAGGGTTATTTATGTCCAATTAGGGTTTTTAACCTATCTTGTGCATCGAACAAGTTCATTTGTGTCATTGGATTAACATTTAGGTCATTTTCGTCCTCTCTAGGGTTATTTATGTGCAATTAGGGTTTTTAACCAATCTTGTGCATCCAATAAGTTCATTTGTGTCATTGGATTAACATTTAGGTCATTTTTGTCCTCTCTAGGGTTATTTGTGTGCAATTAGGGTATTTAACCAATCTTGTGCATCCAATAAGTTCATTTGTGTCATTGGATTAACATTTAGGTCATTTTCGTCCTCCCTAGGCTTATTCTTGTGCAATTAGGGCTTTTAACCAATCTTGTGCATCCAATAAGTTCATTTGTGTCATTGGATTAACATTTAGGTCATTTTCGTCCACTCTAGGGTTATTTATGTCCAATTAGGGTTTTTAACCTATCTTGTGCATCGAACAAGTTCATTTGTGTCATTGGATTAACATTTAGGTCATTTTCGTCCTCTCTAGGGTTATTTATGTGCAATTAGGGTTTTTAACCAATCTTGTGCATCCAATAAGTTCATTTGTGTCGTTGGATTAACATTTAGGTCATTTTCGGGCTCCCTAGGCTTATTCTTGTGCAATTAGGGTTTTTAACCAATCTTGTGCATCCAATAAGTTAATTTGTGTCATCGGATTAACATTTTGGTCATTTTCGTCCTCCCTAGGCTTATTTATGTGCAATTAGGGTTTTTAACCAATCTTGTGCATCCAATAAGTTCATTTGTGTCATTGGATTAACATTTAGGTCATTTTCGTCCTCTCTAGGGTTATTTGTGAGCAATTAGGGTTTTTAACCAATCTTGTGCATCCAATAAGTTCATTTGTGTCATTGGATTAACATTTAGGTCATTTTCGTCCATCCTAGGCTTATTCTTGTGCAATTAGGGTTTTTAACCAATCTTGTGCATCCAATAAGTTAATTTGTGTCATTGGATTAACATTTTGGTCATTTTCGTCCTCCCTAGGCTTATTCTCGTGCAATTAGGGTTTTTAACCAATCTTGTGCATCCAATAAGTTCATTTGTGTCATCGGATTAACATTTTGGTCATTTTCGTCCTCCCTAGGCTTATTTATGTGCAATTAGGGTTTTTAACCAATCTTGTGCATCCAATAAGTTCATTTGTGTCATTGGATTAACATTTAGGTCATTTTCGTCCTCTCTAGGGTTATTTTTGTGCAATTAGGGTTTTTAACCAATCTTGTGCATCCAATAAGTTCATTTGTGTCATTGGATTAACATTTAGGTCATTTTCGTCCTCCCTAGGCTTATTCTTGTGCAATTAGGGCTTTTAACCAATCTTGTGCATCCAAAAAGTTCATTTGTGTCTTTGAATTGACATTTAGGTCATTTTAGTCCTCTCTAGGGTTATTTATGTGCAATTAGGGTTTTTAACCAATCTTGTGCATCCAATAAGTTCATTTGTGTCATTGGATTAACATTTAGGTCATTTTCGTCCTCCCTAGGGTTATTTATGGGCAATTAGGGTTTTTAACCAATCTTGTGCATCCAATAAGTTCATTTGTGTCATTGGATTAACATTTAGGTCATTTTCGTGCTCCCTAGGCTTATTCTTGTCCAATTAGGGTTTTTGACCAATCTTGTGCATCCAATAAGTTCATTTGTGTCATTGGATTAACATTTAGGTCATTTTCGTCCTCCCTAGGGTTATTTATGGGCCATTAGGGTTTTTAACCAATCTTGGGCATCCAATAAGTTCATTTGTGTCATTGGATTAACATTTAGGTCATTTTCGTCGTCTCTAGGGTTATTTATGTGCAATTAGGGTTTTTAACCAATCTTGTGCATCCTATAAGTTCATTTGTGTCATTGGATTAACATTTAGGTCATTTTCGTCCTCCCTAGGCTTATTCTTGTGCAATTAGGGTTTTTAACCAATCTTGTGCATCCAATAAGTTCATTTGTGTCATTGGATTAACATTTAGGTCATTTTCGTCCTCCCTAGGCTTATTCTTGTGCAATTAGGGCTTTTAACCAATCTTGTGCATCCAATAAGTTTATTTGTGTCATTGGATTAACATTTAGGTCATTTTCGTCCTCCCTAGGGTTATTTATGGGCAATTATGGTTTTTAACCAATCATGTGCATCCAATAAGTTCATTTGTGTCATTGGATTAACATTTATGTCATTTTCGTCCTCCCTAGGCTTATTCTTGTGCAATTAGGGTTTTTAACCAATCTTGTGCATCCAATAAGTTCATTTGTGTCATTGGATTAACATTTAGGTCATTTTCGTCCTCCCCAGGCTTATTCTTGTGGAATTAGAGCTTTTAACCAATCTTTAGCATCCAAAAAGTTCATTTGTGTCTTTGAATTGACATTTTGGTCATTTTCGTCCTCTCTAGGGTTATTTATGTCCAATTAGGGTTTTTAACCTATCTTTTGCACCGAACAAGTTCATTTGTGTCATTGGATTAAATTTTAGGTCATTTCCGTCCTCCCTAGGCTTATTCTTGTGCAATTAGGGTTTTTAACCAATCTTGTGCATCCAATAAGTTTATTTGTGTCATTGGATTAACATTTAGGTCATTTTCGTCCTCCCTAGGGTTTTTTATTGGCAATTATGGTTTTTAACCAATCTTGTGCATCCAATAAGTTCATTTGAGTCATTGGATTAACATTTAGGTCATTTTCGTCCTCCCTAGGCTTATTCTTGTGCAATTAGGGTTTTTAACCAATCTTGTGCATCCAATAAGTTCATTTGTGTCATTGGATTAACATTTAGGTCATTTTCGTCCTCCCTAGGGTTATTCTTGTGCAATTAGGGTTTTTAACCAATCTTGTGCATCCAATAAGTTTATTTGTGTCATTGGATTAACATTTAGGTCATTTTCGTCCTCCCTAAGGTTTTTTATTGGCAATTATGGTTTTTAACCAATCATGTGCATCCAATTAGTTCATTTGTGTCATTGGATTAACATTTATGTCATTTTCGTCCTCCCTAGGCTTATTCTTGTGCAATTAGGGTTTTTAACCAATCTTGTGCATCCAATAAGTTCATTTGTGTCATTGGATTAACATTTAGGTCATTTTCGTCCTCTCTAGGGTTATTTGTGTGCAATTAGGGTTTTTAACCAATCTTGTGCATCCAATAAGTTCATTTGTGTCATTGGATTAACATTTAGGTCATTTTCGTCCTCCCTAGGCTTATTCTTGTGCAATTAGGGTTTTTAACCAATCTTGTGCATCCAATAAGTTCATTTGTGTCATTGGATTAACATTTTGGTCATTTTCGTCCTCCCTAGGCTTATTCTTGTGCAATTAGGGTTTTTAACCAATCTTGTGCATCCAAAAAGTTCATTTGTGTCTTTGAATTGGCATTTAGGTCATTTTCGTCCTCTCTAGGGTTATTTACGTCCAATTACGGTTTTTAACCTATCTTGTGCATCGAACAAGTTCATTTGTGTCATTGGATTAACATTTAGGTCATTTTCGTCCTCTCTAGGGTTATTTATGTGCAATTATGGTTTTTAACCAATCTTGAGCATCCAATAAGTTCATTTGTGTCATTGGATTAACATTTAGGCCATTTTCGTCCTCTCTAGGGTTATTTGTGTGCAATTAGGGTTTTTAACCAATCTTGTGCATCCAATAAGTTCATTTGTGTCATTGGATTAACATTTAGGTCATTTTCGTCCTCCCTAGGCTTATTCTTGTGCAATTAGGGCTTTTAACCAATCTTGTGCATCCAATAAGTTAGTTTGTGTCATTGGATTAACATTTTGGTCATTTTCGTCCTCTCTAGGGTTATTTATGTTTAATTATGGTTTTTAACCAATCTTGTGCATCCAATAAGTTCATTTGTGTCATTGGATTAACATTTATGTCATTTTCGTCCTCCCTAGGCTTACTCTTGTGCAATTAGGGTTTTTAACCAATCTTGTGCATCCAATAAGTTCATTTGTGTCATTGGATTAACATTTAGGTCATTTTCGTCCTCCCTAGGCTTATTCTTGTGCAATTATGGCTTTTAACCAATCTTGTGCATCCAAAAAGTTCATTTGTGTCTTTGAATTGACATTTAGGTCATTTTCGTCCTCTCTAGGGTATTTATGTCAAATTAGGGTTTTTAGCCTATCTTGTGCATCGAACAAGTTCATTTGTGTCATTGGATTAACATTTAGGTCATTTCCGTCCTCCCTAGGCTTATTCTTGTCCAATTAGGGTTTTTAACCAATCTTGTGCATCCAATAAGTTCATTTGTGTCATCGGATTAACATTTAGGTCATTTTCGTCCTCTCTAGGGTTATTTGTGTGCAATTAGGGTTTTTAACCAATCTTGTGCATCCAATAATTTCATTTGTGTCATTGGATTAACATTTAGGTCATTTTCGTCCTCCCTAGGCTTATTCTTGTGCAATTAGGGCTTTTAACCAATCTTGTGCATCCAAAAAGTTCATTTGTGTCTTTGAATTGACATTTAGGTCATTTTCGTCCTCTCTAGGGTTATTTATGTGCAATTAGGGTTTTTAACCAATCTTGTGCATCCAATAAGTTCATTTGTGTCATTGGATTAACATTTAGGTCATTTTCGTCCTCCCTAGGCTTATTTTTGTGCAATTAGGGCTTTTAACCAATCTTGTGCATCCAATAAGTTCATTTGTGTCATTGGATTGACATTTAGGTCATTTTCGTCCACTCTAGGGTTATTTATGTCCAATTAGGGTTTTTAACCTATCTTGTGCATCGAACAAGTTCATTTGTGTCATTGGATTAACATTTAGGTCATTTTCGTCCTCTCTAGGGTTATTTATGTGCAATTAGGGTTTTTTAACCAATCTTGTGCATCCAATAAGTTCATTTGTGTCGTTGGATTAACATTTAGGTCATTTTCGGGCTCCCTAGGCTTATTCTTGTGCAATTAGGGTTTTTAACCAATCTTGTGCATCCAATAAATTCATTTGTGTCATCGGATTAACATTTTGGTCATTTTCGTCCTCCCTAGGCTTATTTATGTGCAATTAGGGTTTTTAACCAATCTTGTGCATCCAATAAGTTCATTTGTGTCATCGGATTAACATTTTGGTCATTTTCGTCCTCCCTAGGCTTATTTATGTGCAATTAGGGTTTTTAACCAATCTTGTGCATCCAATAAGTTAATTTGTGTCATCGGATTAACATTTTGGTCATTTTCGTCCTCCCTAGGCTTATTTATGTGCAATTAGGGTTTTTAACCAATCTTGTGCATCCATTAAGTTAATTTGTGTCATTGGATTAACATTTAGGTCATTTTCGTCCTCTCTAGGGTTATTTGTGTGCAATTAGGGTTTTTAACCAATCTTGTGCATCCAATAAGTTCATTTGTGTCATTGGATTAACATTTAGGTCATTTTCGTCCTCCTTAGGCTTATTCTTGTGCAATTAGGGCTTTTAACCAATCTTGTGCATCCAATAAGTTCATTTGTGTCATTGGATTGACATTTAGGTCATTTTCGTCCACTCTAGGGTTATTTATGTCCAATTAGGGTTTTTAACCTATCTTGTGCATCGAACAAGTTCATTTGTGTCATTGGATTAACATTTAGGTCATTTTCGTCCTCTCTAGGGTTATTTATGTTCAATTATGGTTTTTAACCAATCTTGTGCATCCAATAAGTTCATTTGTGTCATTGGATTAACATTTATGTCATTTTCGTCCTCCCTAGGCTTACTCTTGTGCAATTAGGGTTTTTAACCAATCTTGTGCATCCAAAAAGTTCATTTGTGTCATTGGATTAACATTTAGGTCATTTTCGTCCTCCCTAGTGTTATTTATTGGCAATTATGGTTTTTAACCAATCTTGTGCATCCAATAAGTTCATTTGTGTCATTGGATTAACATTTATGTCATTTTCGTCCTCCCTAGGCTTACTCTTGTGCAATTAGGGTTTTTTAACCAATCTTGTGCATCCAAAAAGTTCATTTGTGTCATTGGATTAACATTTAGGTCATTTTCGTCCTCCCTAGTGTTATTTATTGGCAATTAGGGTTTTTAACCAATCTTGTGCATCCAATAAGTTCATTTGTGTCATTGGATTAACATTTAGGTCATTTTCGTCCTCTCTAGGGTTATTTGTGTGCAATTAGGGTTTTTAACCAAACTTGTGCATCCAATAAGTTCATTTGTGTCATTGGATTAACATTTTGGTCATTTTTCGTCCTCCCTAGGCTTATTCTTGTGCAATTAGGGTTTTTAACCAATCTTGTGCATCCAATAAGTTCATTTGTGTCATCGGATTAACATTTAGGTCATTTTCGTCCTCTCTAGGGTTATTTGTGTGCAATTAGGGTTTTTAACCAATCTTGTGCATCCAATAAGTTCATTTGTGTCATTGGATTAACATTTAGGTCATTTTCGTCCTCCCTAGGCTTATTCTTGTGCAATTAGGGCTTTTAACCAATCTTGTGCATCCAAAAAGTTCATTTGTGTCTTTGAATTGACATTTAGGTCATTTTCGTCCTCTCTAGGGTATTTATGTCAAATTAGGGTTTTTAGCCTATCTTGTGCATCGAACAAGTTCATTTGTGTCATTGGATTAACATTTAGGTCATTTCCGTCCTCCCTAGGCTTATTCTTGTCCAATTAGGGTTTTTAACCAATCTTGTGCATCCAATAAGTTCATTTGTGTCATTGGATTAACATTTAGGTCATTTTCGTGCTCCCTAGGCTTATTCTTGTGCAATTATGGTTTTTAACCAATCTTGTGCATCCAATAAGTTAATTTGTGTCATTGGATTAACATTTTGGTCATTTTCGTCCTCTCTAGGGTTATTTATGTTCAATTATGGTTTTTAACCAATCTTGTGCATCCAATAAGTTCATTTGTGTCATTGGATTAACATTTATGTCATTTTCGTCCTCCTTAGGCTTACTCTTGTGCAATTAGGGTTTTTAACCAATCTTGTGCATCCAAAAAGTTCATTTGTGTCATTGGATTAACATTTAGGTCATTTTCGTCCTCCCTAGTGTTATTTATTGGCAATTAGGGTTTTTAACCAATCATGTGCATCCAATAAGTTCATTTGTGTCATTGGATTAACATTTAGGTCATTTTCGTCCTCTCTAGGGTTATTTGTGTGCAATTAGGGTTTTTAACCAATCTTGTGCATCCAATAAGTTCATTTGTGTCATTGGATTAACATTTTGGTCATTTTCGTCCTCTCTAGGGTTATTTGTGTGCAATTAGGGTTTTTAACCAATCTTGTGCATCCAATAAGTTCATTTGTGTCATTGGATTAACATTTTGGTCATTTTCGTCCTCTCTAGGGTTATTTGTGTGCAATTAGGGTTTTTAACCAATCTTGTGCATCCAATAAGTTCATTTGTGTCATTGGATTAACATTTAGGTCATTTTCGTCCTCCCTAGGCTTATTCTTGTGCAATTAGGGCTTTTAACCAATCTTGTGCATCCAATAAGTTCATTTGTGTCATTGGATTGACATTTAGGTCATTTTTGTCCACTCTAGGGTTATTTATGTCCAAATAGGGTTTTTAACCTATCTTGTGCATCGAACAAGTTCATTTGTGTCATTGGATTAACATTTAGGTCATTTTCGTCCTCTCTAGGGTTATTTATGTGCAATTAGGGTTTTTTAACCAATCTTGTGCATCCAATAAGTTCATTTGTGTCGTTGGATTAACATTTAGGTCATTTTCGGGCTCCCTAGGCTTATTCTTGTGCAATTAGGGTTTTTAACCAATCTTGTGCATCCAATAAGTTCATTTGTGTCATTGGATTAACATTTTGGTCATTTTCGTCCTCTCTAGGGTTATTTATGTTCAATTATGGTTTTTAACCAATCTTGTGCATCCAATAAGTTCATTTGTGTCATTAGATTAACATTTATGTCATTTTCGTCCTCCTTAGGCTTACTCTTGTGCAATTAGGGTTTTTAACCAATCTTGTGCATCCAAAAAGTTCATTTGTGTCATTGGATTAACATTTAGGTCATTTTCGTCCTCCCTAGTGTTATTTATTGGCAATTAGGGTTTTTAACGAATCTTGTGCATCCAATAAGTTCATTTGTGTCATTGGATTAACATTTAGGTCATTTTCGTCCTCCCTAGGCTTATTCTTGTGCAATTAGGTCTTTTAACCAATCTTGTGCATCCAATAAGTTCATTTGTGTCATTGGATCAACATTTTGGTCATTTTCGTCCTCCCTAGGCTTATTCTAGTGCAATTAGGGTTTTTAACCAATCTTGTGCATCCATTAAATTCATTTGTGTCATCGGATTAACATTTTGGTCATTTTCGTCCTCCCTAGGCTTATTTATGTGCAATTAGGGTTTTTAACCAATCTTGTGCATCCCATAAGTTCATTTGTGTCATTGGATAAACATTTAGGTCATTTTCGTCCTCTCTAGGGTTATTTGTGTGCAATTAGGGTTTTTAACCAATCTTGTGCAACCAATAAGTTCATTTGTGTCATTGGATTAACATTTAGGTCATTTTCGTCCTCCCTAGGCTTATTCTTGTGCAATTAGGGCTTTTAACCAATCTTGTGCATCCAATAAGTTCATTTGTGTCATTGGATTGACATTTAGGTCATTTTCGTCCACTCTAGGGTTATTTATGTCCAATTAGGGTTTTTAACCTATCTTGTGCATCGAACAAGTTCATTTGTGTCATTGGAATAACATTTAGGTCATTTTCGTCCTCTCTAGGGTTATTTATGTGCAATTAAGGTTTTTTAACCAATCTTGTGCATCCAATAAGTTCATTTGTGTCGTTGGATTAACATTTAGGTCATTTTCGGGCTCCCTAGGCTTATTCTTGTGCAATTAGGGTTTTTAACCAATCTTGTGCATCCAATAAATTCATTTGTGTCATCGGATTAACATTTTGGTCATTTTCGTCCTCCCTAGGCTTATTTATGTGCAATTAGGGTTTTTAACCAATCTTGTGCATCCAATAAGTTCATTTGTGTCATCGGATTAACATTTTGGTCATTTTCGTCCTCCCTAGGCTTATTTATGTGCAATTAGGGTTTTTAACCAATCTTGTGCATCCAGTCATTGGATTAACATTTAGGTCATTTCGGTCCTCTCTAGGGTTATTTGTGTGCAATTAGGGTTTTTAACCAATCTTGTGCACCCAATAAGTTCATTTGTGTCATTGGATTAACATTTAGGTCATTTTCGTCCTCCCTAGGCTTATTCTTGTGCAATTAGGGCTTTTAACCAATCTTGTGCATCCAATAAGTTCATTTGTGTCATTGGATTGACATTTAGGTCATTTTCGTCCACTCTAGGGTTATTTATGTCCAATTAGGGTATTTAACCTATCTTGTGCATCGAACAAGTTCATTTGTGTCATTGGATTAACATTTAGGTCATTTTCGTCCTCTCTAGGGTTATTTATGTGCAATTAGGGTTTTTAACCAATCTTGTGCATCCAATAAGTTCATTTGTGTCGTTGGATTAACATTTAGGTCATTTTCGGGCTCCCTAGGCTTATTCTTGTGCAATTAGGGTTTTTAACCAACCTTGTGCATCCAATAAGTTAATTTGTGTCATTGGATTAACATTTTGGTCATTTTCGTCCTCTCTAGGGTTATTTATGTTCAATTATGGTTTTTAACCAATCTTGTGCATCCAATAAGTTCATTTGTGTCATTGGATTAACATTTATGTCATTTTCGTCCTCCTTAGGCTTACTCTTGTGCAATTAGGGTTTTTAACCAATCTTGTGCATCCAAAAAGTTCATTTGTGTCATTGGATTAACATTTAGGTCATTTTCGTCCTCCCTAGTGTTATTTATTGGCAATTAGGGTTTTTAACCAATCATGTGCATCCAATAAGTTCATTTGTGTCATTGGATTAACATTTAGGTCATTTTCGTCCTCTCTAGGGTTATTTGTGTGCAATTAGGGTTTTTAACCAATCTTGTGCATCCAATAAGTTCATTTGTGTCATTGGATTAACATTTTGGTCATTTTCGTCCTCCCTAGGCTTATTCTTGTGCAATTAGGGTTTTTAACTAATCTTGTGCATCCAATAAGTTCATTTGTGTCATTGGATTAACATTTAGGTCATTTTCGTCCTCTCTAGGGTTATTTGTGTGCAATTAGGGTTTTTAACCAATTTTGTGCATCCAATAAATTCATTTGTGTCATCGGATTAACATTTTGGTCATTTTCGTCCTCCCTAGGCTTATTTATGTGCAATTAGGGTTTTTAACCAATCTTGTGCATCCAATAAGTTAATTTGTGTCATCGGATTAACATTTTGGTCATTTTCGTCCTCCCTAGGCTTATTTATGTGCAATTAGGGTTTTTAACCAATCTTGTGCATCCATTAAGTTAATTTGTGTCATTGGATTAACATTTAGGTCATTTTCGTCCTCTCTAGGGTTATTTGTGTGCAATTAGGGTTTTTAACCAATCTTGTGCAACCAATAAGTTCATTTGTGTCATTGGATTAACATTTAGGTCATTTTCGTCCTCCCTAGGCTTATTCTTGTGCAATTAGGGCTTTTAACCAATCTTGTGCATCCAATAAGTTCATTTGTGTCATTGGATTGACATTTAGGTCATTTTCGTCCACTCTAGGGTTATTTATGTCCAATTAGGGTTTTTAACCTATCTTGTGCATCGAACAAGTTCATTTGTGTCATTGGAATAACATTTAGGTCATTTTCGTCCTCTCTAGGGTTATTTATGTGCAATTAAGGTTTTTTAACCAATCTTGTGCATCCAATAAGTTCATTTGTGTCGTTGGATTAACATTTAGGTCATTTTCGGGCTCCCTAGGCTTATTCTTGTGCAATTAGGGTTTTTAACCAATCTTGTGCATCCAATAAATTCATTTGTGTCATCGGATTAACATTTTGGTCATTTTCGTCCTCCCTAGGCTTATTTATGTGCAATTAGGGTTTTTAACCAATCTTGTGCATCCAATAAGTTCATTTGTGTCATCGGATTAACATTTTGGTCATTTTCGTCCTCCCTAGGCTTATTTATGTGCAATTAGGGTTTTTAACCAATCTTGTGCATCCAATAAGTTCATTTGTGTCATTGGATTAACATTTAGGTCATTTTCGTCCTCTCTAGGGTTATTTTTGTGCAATTAGGGTTTTTAACCAATCTTGTGCATCCAATAAGTTCATTTGTGTCATTGGATTAACATTTAGGTCATTTTCGTCCTCCCTAGGCTTATTCTTGTGCAATTAGGGCTTTTAACCAATCTTGTGCATCCAATAAGTTCATTTGTGTCATTGGATTGACATTTAGGTCATTTTCGTCCACTCTAGGGTTATTTATGTCCAATTAGGGTTTTTAACCTATCTTGTGCATCAAACAAGTTCATTTGTGTCATTGGATTAACATTTAGGTCATTTTCGTCCTCTCTAGGGTTATTTATGTGCAATTAGGGTTTTTAACCAATCTTGTGCATCCAATAAGTTCATTTGTGTCGTTGGATTAACATTTAGGTCATTTTCGGGCTCCCTAGGCTTATTCTTGTGCAATTAGGGTTTTTAACCAATCTTGTGCATCCAATAAGTTAATTTGTGTCATTGGATTAACATTTTGGTCATTTTCGTCCTCTCTAGGGTTATTTATGTTCAATTATGGTTTTTAACCAATCTTGTGCATCCAATAAGTTCATTTGTGTCATTGGATTAACATTTATGTCATTTTCGTCCTCCCTAGGCTTACTCTTGTGCAATTAGGGTTTTTAACCAATCTTGTGCATCCAAAAAATTCATTTGTGTCATTGGATTAACATTTAGGTCATTTTCGTCCTCCCTAGTGTTATTTATTGGCAATTAGGTTTTTTAACCAATCTTGTGCATCCAATAAGTTCATTTGTGTCATTGGATTAACATTTAGGTCATTTTCGTCCTCTCTAGGGTTATTTGTGTGCAATTAGGGTTTTTAACCAATCTTGTGCATCCAATAAGTTTATTTGTGTCATTGGATTAACATTTTGGTAATTTTCGTCCTCCCTAGGCTTATTCTTGTGCAATTATGGTTTTTAACCAATCTTGTGCATCCAATAAGTTCATTTGTGTCATCGGATTAACATTTAGGTCATTTTCGTCCTCTCTAGGGTTATTTGTGTGCAATTATGGTTTTTAACCAATCTTGTGCATCCAATAAGTTCATTTGTGTCATTGGATTAACATTTAGGTCATTTTCGTCCTCCCTAGGCTTATTCTTGTGCAATTAGGGCTTTTAACCAATCTTGTGCATCCAAAAAGTTCATTTGTGTCTTTGAATTGACATTTAGGTCAATTTCGTCCTCTCTAGGGTATTTATGTCAAATTAGGGTTTTTAGCCTATCTTGTTCATCGAACAAGTTCATTTGTGTCATTGGATTAACATTTAGGTCATTTCGGTCCTCCCTAGGCTTATTCTTGTCCAATTAGGGTTTTTAACCAATCTTGTGCATCCAATAAGTTCATTTGTGTCATTGGATTAACATTTAGGTCATTTTCGTCCATCCTAGGCTTATTCTTGTGCAATTAGGGTTTTTAACCAATCTTGTGCATCCAATAAGTTAATTTGTGTCATTGGATTAACATTTTGGTCATTTTCGTCCTCCCTAGGCTTATTCTAGTGCAATTAGGGTTTTTAACCAATCTTGTGCATCCAATAAGTTCATTTGTGTCATCGGATTAACATTTTGGTCATTTTCGTCCTCCCTAGGCTTATTTATGTGCAATTAGGGTTTTTAACCAATCTTGTGCATCCAATAAGTTCATTTGTGTCATTGGATTAACATATAGGTCATTTTCGTCCTCTCTAGGGTTATTTTTGTGCAATTAGGGTTTTTAACCAATCTTGTGCATCCAATAAGTTCATTTGTGTCATTGGATTAACATTTAGGTCATTTTCGTCCTCCCTAGGCTTATTCTTGTGCAATTATGGCTTTTAACCAATCTTGTGCATCCAATAAGTTCATTTGTGTCATTGGATTGACATTTAGGTCATTTTCGTCCTCTCTAAGGTTATTTATGTCGAATTAGGGTTTTTAACCTATCTTGTGCGTCGAACAAGTTCATTTGTGTCATTGGATTGACATTTAGGTCATTTTCGTCCTCTCTAGGGTTATTTATGTCCAATTAGGGTTTTTAACCAATCTTGTGCATCCAACAAGTTCATTTGTGTCATTGGATTAACATATAGGTCATTTTCGTCCTCTCTAAGGTTATTTATCTGCAATTAGGGTTTTTAACCAATCTTGTGCATCCAATAAGTTCATTTGTGTCATTGGATTAACATTTAGGTCATTTTCGGGCTCCCTAGGCTTATTCTTGTGCAATTAGGGTTTTTAACCAATCTTGTGCATCCAATAAGTTAATTTGTGTCATTGGATTAACATTTTGGTCATTTTCGTCCTCCCTAGGCTTATTCTTGTGCAATTAGGGTTTTTAACCAATCTTGTGCATCCAATAAGTTAATTTGTGTCATCGGATTAACATTTTGGTCATTTTCGTCCTCCCTAGGCTTATTTATGTGCAATTAGGGTTTTTAACCAATCTTGTGCATCCAATAAGTTCATTTGTGTCATTGGATTAACATTTAGGTCATTTTCGTCCTCTCTAGGGTTATTTGTGAGCAATTAGGGTTTTTAACCAATCTTGTGCATCCAATAAGTTCATTTGTGTCATTGGATTAACATTTAGGTCATTTTCGTCCTCCCTAGGCTTATTCTTGTGCAATTAGGGCTTTTAACCAATCTTGTGCATCCAATAAGTTCATTTGTGTCATTGGATTAACATTTAGGTCATTTTCGTCCTCTCTAGGGTTATTTGTGTGCAATTAGGGTTTTTAACCAATCTTGTGCATCCAATAAGTTCATTTGTGTCATTGGATTAACATTTTGGTAATTTTCGTCCTCCCTAGGCTTATTCTTGTGCAATTAGGGTTTTTAACCAATCTTGTGCATCCAATAAGTTCATTTGTGTCATCGGATTAACATTTAGGTCATTTTCGTCCTCTCTAGGCATATTTGTGTGCAATTAGGGTTTTTAACCAATCTTGTGCATCCAATAAGTTCATTTGTGTCATTGGATTAACATTTAGGTCATTTTCGTCCTCTCTAGGGTTATTTGTGAGCAATTAGGGTTTTTAACCAATCTTGTGCATCCAATAAGTTCATTTGTGTCATTGGATTAACATTTAGGTCATTTTCATCCTCCCTAGGCTTATTCTTGTGCAATTAGGGCTTTTAACCAATCTTGTGCATCCAATAAGTTAATTTGTGTCATTGGATTAACATTTTGGTCATTTTCGTCCTCCCTAGGCTTATTCTTGTGCAATTAGGGTTTTTAACCAATCTTGTGCATCCAATAAGTTAATTTGTGTCATTGGATTAACATTTTGGTCATTTTCGTCCTCTCTAGGGTTATTTATGTTCAATTATGGTTTTTAACCAATCTTGTGCATCCAATAAGTTCATTGGTGTCATTGGATTAACATTTATGTCATTTTCGTCCTCCCTAGGCTTACTCTTGTGCAATTAGGGTTTTTAACCAATCTTGTGCATCCAATAAGTTCATTTGTGTCATTGGATTAACATTTAGGTCATTTTCGTCCTCCCTAGGCTTATTCTTGTGCAATTATGGCTTTTAACCAATCTTGTGCATCCAAAAAGTTCATTTGTGTCTTTGAATTGACATTTAGGTCATTTTCGTCCTCTCTAGGGTATTTATGTCAAATTAGGGTTTTTAGCCTATCTTGTGCATCGAACAAGTTCATTTGTGTCATTGGATTAACATTTAGGTCATTTCCGTCCTCCCTAGGCTTATTCTTGTCCAATTAGGGTTTTTAACCAATCTTGTGCATCCAATAAGTTCATTTGTGTCATTGGATTAACATTTAGGTCATTTTCGTCCATCCTAGGCTTATTCTTGTGCAATTAGGGTTTTTAACCAATCTTGTGCATCCAATAAGTTCATTTGTGTCATCGGATTAACATTTAGGTCATTTTCGTACTCTCTAGGGTTATTTGTGTGCAATTAGGGTTTTTAACCAATCTTGTGCATCCAATAAGTTCATTTGTGTCATTGGATTAACATTTAGGTCATTTTCGTCCTCCCTAGTGTTATTTATTGGCAATTAGGGTTTTTAACCAATCTTGTGCATCCAAAAAGTTCATTTGTGTCTTTGAATTGACATTTAGGTCATTTTCGTCCTCTCTAGGGTATTTATGTCAAATTAGGGTTTTTAGCCTATCTTGTGCATCGAACAAGTTCATTTGTGTCATTGGATTAACATTTAGGTCATTTCCGTCTTCCCTAGGCTTATTCTTGTCCAATTAGGGTTTTTAACCAATCTTGTGCATCCAATAAGTTCATTTGTGTCATTGGATTAACATTTAGGTAATTTTCGTCCATCCTAGGCTTATTCTTGTGCAATTAGGGTTTTTAACCAATCTTGTGCATCCAATAAGTTAATTTGTGTCATTGGATTAACATTTTGGTCATTTTCGTCCTCCATAGGCTTACTCTAGTGCAATTAGGGTTTTTAACCAATCTTGTGCATCCAATAAGTTCATTTGTGTCATCGGATTAACATTTTGGTCATTTTCGTCCTCCCTAGGCTTATTTATGTGCAATTAGGGTTTTTAACCAATCTTGTGCATCCAATAAGTTCATTTGTGTCATTGGATTAACATTTAGGTCATTTTCGTCCTCTCTAGGGTTATTTGTGTGCAATTAGGGTTTTTAACCAATCTTGTGCATCCAATAAGTTCATTTGTGTCATTGGATTAACATTTAGGTCATTTTCGTCCTCCCTAGGCTTATTCTTGTGCAATTAGGGCTTTTAACCAATCTTGTGCATCCAATAAGTTCATTTGTGTCATTGGATTGACATTTAGGTCATTTTCGTCCACTCTAGGGTTATTTATGTCAAATTAGGGTTTTTAACCTATCTTGTGCATCGAACAAGTTCATTTGTGTCATTGGATTAACATTTAGGTCATTTTCGTCCACTCCAGGGTTATTTATGTCCAATTAGGGTTTTTAACCAATCTTGTGCATCCAAAAAGTTCATTTGTGTCATTGGATTAACATTTAGGTCATTTTCGTCCTCCCTAGTGTTATTTATTGGCAATTAGGGTTTTTAACCAATCTTGTGCATCCAATAAGTTCATTTGTGTCATTGGATTAACATTTAGGTCATTTTCGTCCTCCCTAGGCTTATTTATGTGCAATTAGGGTTTTTTAACCAATCTTGTGCATCCAATAAGTTCATTTGTGTCATTGGATTAACATTTTGGTCATTTTCGTCCTCCCTAGGCTTATTCTTGTGCAATTAGGGTTTTTAACCAATCTTGTGCATCCAATAAGTTCATTTGTGTCATTGGA
>JBBPBR010000008.1:21595476-21631747 GCA_037974775.1 Cicer pinnatifidum | reverse complement strand
GGTTTTTTAACCAATCTTGTGCATCCAATAAGTTCATTTGTGTCATTGGATTAACATTTTGGTCATTTTCGTCCTCCCTAGGCTTATTCTTGTGCAATTAGGGTTTTTAACCAATCTTGTGCATCCAATAAGTTCATTTGTGTCATTGGACTAACATTTAGGTCATTTTCGTCCTCTCTAGGGTTATTTGTGAGCAATTAGGGTTTTTTACCAATCTTGTGCATCCAATAAATTCATTTGTGTCATCGGATTAACATTTTTGTCATTTTCGTCCTCCCTAGGCTTATTTATGTGCAATTAGGGTTTTTAACCAATCTTGTGCATCCAATAAATTCATTTGTGTCATCGGATTAACATTTTGGTCATTTTCGTCCTCCCTAGGCTTATTTATGTGCAATTAGGGTTTTTAACCAATCTTGTGCATCCAATAAGCTCATTTGTGTCATCGGATTAACATTTTGGTCATTTTCGTCCTCCCTAGGCTTATTTATGTGCAATTAGGGTTTTTAACCAATCTTGTGCATCCAATAAGTTAATTTGTGTCATTGGATTAACATTAAGGTCATTTTCGTCCTCTCTAGGGTTATTTGTGTGCAATTAGGGTTTTTAACCAATCTTGTGCATCCAATAAGTTCATTTGTGTCATTGGATTAACATTTAGGTCATTTTCGTCCTCCGTAGGCTTATTCTTGTGCAATTAGGGTTTTTAACCAATCTTGTGCATCCAAAAAGTTCATTTGTGTCTTTGAATTGGCATTTAGGTCATTTTCGTCCTCTCTAGGGTTATTTACGTCCAATTACGGTTTTTAACCTATCTTGTGCATCGCACAAGTTCATTTGTGTCATTGGATTAACATTTAGGTCATTTTCGTCCTCTCTAGGATTATTTATGTGCAATTATGGTTTTTAACCAATCTTGAGCATCCAATAAGTTCATTTGTGTCATTGGATTAACATTTAGGTCATTTTCGTCCTCCCTAGTGTTATTTATTGGCAATTAGGGTTTTTAACCAATCTTGTGCATCCAATAAGTTCATTTGTGTCATTGGATTAACATTTTGGTCATTTTCGTCCTCCCTAGGCTTATTCTTGTGCAATTAGGGTTTTTAACCAATCTTGTGCATCCAAAAAGTTCATTTGTGTCTTTGAATTGGCATTTAGGTCATTTTCGTCCTCTCTAGGGTTATTTACGTCCAATTACGGTTTTTAACCTATCTTGTGCATCGAACAAGTTCATTTGTGTCATTGGATTAACATTTAGGTCATTTTCGTCCTCTCTAGGGTTATTTGTGTGCAATTAGGGTTTTTAACCAATCTTGTGCAACCAATAAGTTCATTTGTGTCATTGGATTAACATTTAGGTCATTTTCGTCCTCCCTAGGCTTATTCTTGTGCAATTAGGGCTTTTAACCAATCTAGTGCATCCAATAAGTTCATTTGTGTCATTGGATTGACATTTAGGTCATTTTCGTCCACTCTAGGGTTATTTATGTCCAATTAGGGTTTTTAACCTATCTTGTGCATCTAACAAGTTCATTTGTGTCATTGGAATAACATTTAGGTCATTTTCGTCCTCTCTAGGGTTATTTATGTGCAATTAGGGTTTTTTAACCAATCTTGTGCATCCAATAAGTTCATTTGTGTCGTTGGATTAACATTTAGGTCATTTTCGGGCTCCCTAGGCTTATTCTTGTGCAATTAGGGTTTTTAACCAATCTTGTGCATCCAATAAATTCATTTGTGTCATCGGATTAACATTTTGGTCATTTTCGTCCTCCCTAGGCTTATTTATGTGCAATTTGGGTTTTTAACCAATCTTGTGCATCCAATAAGTTCATTTGTGTCATCGGATTAACATTTTGGTCATTTTCGTCCTCCCTAGGCTTATTTATGTGCAATTAGGGTTTTTAACCAATCTTGTGCATCCAATAAGTTCATTTGTGTCATTGGATTAACATTTAGGTCATTTTCGTCCTCTCTAGGGTTATTTGTGTGCAATCAGGGTTTTTAACCAATCTTGTGCATCCAATAAGTTCATTTGTGTCATTGGATTAACATTTAGGTCATTTTCGTCCTCCCTAGGCTTATTCTTGTGCAATTAGGGCTTTTAACCAATCTTGTGCATCCAATAAGTTCATTTGTGTCATTGGATTGACATTTAGGTCATTTTCGTCCACTCTAGGGTTATTTATGTCCAATTAGGGTTTTTAACCTATCTTGTGCATCGAACAAGTTCATTTGTGTCATTGGATTAACATTTAGGTCATTTTCGTCCTCTCTAGGGTTATTTATGTGCAATTAGGGTTTTTAACCAATCTTGTGCATCCAATAAGTTCATTTGTGTCATTGGATTAACATTTAGGTCATTTTTGTCCTCTCTAGGGTTATTTGTGTGCAATTAGGGTATTTAACCAATCTTGTGCATCCAATAAGTTCATTTGTGTCATTGGATTAACATTTAGGTCATTTTCGTCCTCCCTAGGCTTATTCTTGTGCAATTAGGGCTTTTAACCAATCTTGTGCATCCAATAAGTTCATTTGTGTCATTGGATTAACATTTAGGTCATTTTCGTCCACTCTAGGGTTATTTATGTCCAATTAGGGTTTTTAACCTATCTTGTGCATCGAACAAGTTCATTTGTGTCATTGGATTAACATTTAGGTCATTTTCGTCCTCTCTAGGGTTATTTATGTGCAATTAGGGTTTTTAACCAATCTTGTGCATCCAATAAGTTCATTTGTGTCGTTGGATTAACATTTAGGTCATTTTCGGGCTCCCTAGGCTTATTCTTGTGCAATTAGGGTTTTTAACCAATCTTGTGCATCCAATAAGTTAATTTGTGTCATCGGATTAACATTTTGGTCATTTTCGTCCTCCCTAGGCTTATTTATGTGCAATTAGGGTTTTTAACCAATCTTGTGCATCCAATAAGTTCATTTGTGTCATTGGATTAACATTTAGGTCATTTTCGTCCTCTCTAGGGTTATTTGTGTGCAATTAGGGTTTTTAACCAATCTTGTGCATCCAATAAGTTCATTTGTGTCATTGGATTAACATTTTGGTCATTTTCGTCCTCCCTATGCTTATTCTTGTGCAATTAGGGTTTTTAACCAATCTTGTGCATCCAATAAGTTCATTTGTGTCATTGGATTAACATTTATGTCATTTTCGTCCTCCCTAGGCTTACTCTTGTGCAATTAGGGTTTTTAACCAATCTTGTGCATCCAATAAGTTCATTTGTGTCATTGGATTAACATTTAGGTCATTTTCGTCCTCCCTAGGCTTATTCTTGTCCAATTAGGGTTTTTAACCAATCTTGTGCATCCAATAAGTTCATTTGTGTCATTTGATTAACATTTAGGTCATTTTCGTCCTCCCTAGGCATATTCTTGTCCAATTAGAGTTTTAGACCAATCTTGTGCATCCAATAGGTGTGTTTGTGTCATTGGATGATCAATTAGGTTATTTTCGTCCTCCCTAGGCTTATTCTTGTCCAATTAGGGTTTTTAACTAATCTTGTGCATCCAATAAGTTCATTTGTGTCATTGGATGATCAATTAGGTCATTTTCGTCCTCTCTAGGCATATTCTTGTCCAATTAGGGTTTTTAACCAATCTTGTGCATCCAATAGGTGTGTTTGTGTCATTGGATGATCAATTAGGTCATTTTCGTCCTCCCTAGGCTTATTTTTGTCCAATTAGGGTTTTTAACCGATCTTGTGCATCCAATAGGTGTGTTTGTGTCATTGGATGATCAATTAGGTCATTTTCGTCCTCTCTAGGCATATTCTTGTCCAATTAGGGTTTTTAACCAATCTTGTGCATCCAATAGGTGCGTTTGTGTCATTGGATGATCAATTAGGTCATTTTCGTCCTCCCTAGGCATATTCTTGTCCAATTAGGGTTTTTAACCAATCTTGTGCATCCAATAGGTGTGTTTGTGTCATTGGATGATCAATTAGGTCATTTTCGTCCTCCCTAGGCTTATTCTTGTCCAATTAGGGTTTCTAACCAATCTTGTGCATCCAATAGGTTAGTTTGTGTCATTGGATGATCAATTAGGTCATTTTCGTCCTCCCTTGCCCTATTCTTGTCCAATTATGGTTATTAACCAATCTTGTGCATCCAATAAGTTCATTTGTGTCATTGGATGATCAATTAGGTCATTTTCGTCCTGCCTAGGCATATTCTTGTCCAATTAGGGTTTTTAACCAATCTTGTGCATCCAATAGGTGTGTTTGTGTCATTGGATGATCAATTAGGTCATTTTCGTCCTCACTAGGCTTATTCTTGTCCAATTAGGGTTTTTAACCAATCTTGTGCATCCAATAGGTGTGTTTGTGTCATTGGATGATCAATTAGGTCATTTTCGTCCTCCCTAGGCTTATTCTTGTCCAATTAGGGTTTTTAACCAATCTTGTGCATCCAATAACTTTGTTTGCGTCATTGAATTAATATTTAGGTCATTTTCCTCCGCCCTAGGCATATTCTTGTGCAATTTGGGTTTTTAACCAATGTTGTGCATCCAATAGGTCTGTTTGTGTCATTGGATGATCAATTAGGTCATTTTCGTCCTCCCTAGGCTTATTCTTGTCCAATTAGGGTTTTTAACCAATCTTGTGCATCCAATAAGTTCATTTGTGTCATTGGATTAACATTTAGGTCATTTTCGTCCACCCTAGGCTTATTCTTGTGCAATTAGGGTTTTTAACCAATCTTGTGCATCCAATAAGTTAATTTGTGTCATTGGATTAACATTTTGGTCATTTTCGTTCTCCCTAGGCTTATTCTAGTGCAATTAGGGTTTTTAACTAATCTTGTGCATCCAATAAGTTCATTTGTGTCATTGGATTAACATTTAGGTCATTTTCGTCCTCCCTAGGCTTATTTATGTGCAATTAGGGTTTTTAACCAATCTTGTGCATCCAATAAGTTTATTTGTGTCATTGGATTAACATTTAGGTCATTTTCGTCCTCCCTAGGGTTATTTATGGGCAATTAGGGTTTTTAACCAATCTTGTGCATCCAATAAGTTCATTTGTGTCATTGGATTAACATTTAGGTCATTTTTGTCGTCTCTAGTGTTATTTATGTGCAATTAGGGTTTTTAACCAATCTTGTGCATCCAAAAAGTTCATTTGTGTCTTTGAATTGGCATTTAGGTCATTTTCGTCCTCTCTAGGGTTATTTATGTCCAATTACGGTTTTTAACCTATCTTGTGCATCGAACAAGTTCATTTGTGTCATTGGATTAACATTTAGGTCATTTTCGTCCTCTCTAGGGTTATTTATGTGCAATTATGGTTTTTAACCAATCTTGAGCATCCAATAAGTTCATTTGTGTCATTGGATTAACATTTAGGTCATTTTCGTGCTCCCTAGGCTTATTCTTGTGCAATTAGGGTTTTTAACGAATCTTGTGCATCCAATAAGTTAATTTGTGTCATTGGATTAACATTTTGGTCATTTTCGTCCTCTCTAGGGTTATTTATGTGCAATTATGGTTTTTAACCAATCTTGTGCATCCATAAAGTTCATTTGTGTCATTGGATTAACATTTATGTCATTTTGTCCTCCCTAGGCTTACTCTTTTGCAATTAGGGTTTCTAACCAATCTTGTGCATCCAATAAGTTCATTTGTGTCATTGGATTAACATTTAGGTCATTTTCGTCCTCCCTAGTGTTATTTATTGGCAATTAGGGTTTTTAACCAATCTTGTGCATCCAATAAGTTCATTTGTGTCATTGGATTAACATTTATGTCATTTTCGTCCTCTCTAGGGTTATTTGTGTGCAATTAGGGTTTTTAACCAATCTTGTGCATCCAATAAGTTCATTTGTGTCATTGGATTAACATTTTGGTCATTTTCGTCCTCCCTAGGCTTATTCTTGTGCAATTAGGGTTTTTAACCAATCTTGTGCATCCAAAAAGTTCATTTGTGTCTTTGAATTGGCATTTAGGTCATTTTCGTCCTCTCTAGGGTTATTTACGTCCAATTACGGTTTTTAACCTATCTTGTGCATCGAACAAGTTCATTTGTGTCATTGGATTAACATTTAGGTCATTTTCGTCCTCTCTAGGGTTATTTGTGTGCAATTAGGGTTTTTAACCAATCTTGTGCAACCAATAAGTTCATTTGTGTCATTGGATTAACATTTAGGTCATTTTCGTCCTCCCTAGGCTTATTCTTGTGCAATTAGGGCTTTTAACCAATCTAGTGCATCCAATAAGTTCATTTGTGTCATTGGATTGACATTTAGGTCATTTTCGTCCACTCTAGGGTTATTTATGTCCAATTAGGGTTTTTAACCTATCTTGTGCATCGAACAAGTTCATTTGTGTCATTGGAATAACATTTAGGTCATTTTCGTCCTCTCTAGGGTTATTTATGTGCAATTAGGGTTTTTTAACCAATCTTGTGCATCCAATAAGTTCATTTGTGTCGTTGGATTAACATTTAGGTCATTTTCGGGCTCCCTAGGCTTATTCTTGTGCAATTAGGGTTTTTAACCAATCTTGTGCATCCAATAAGTTAATTTGTGTCATTGGATTAACATTTTGGTCATTTTCGTCCTCTCTAGGGTTATTTATGTTCAATTATGGTTTTTAACCAATCTTGTGCATCCAATAAGTTCATTTGTGTCATTAGATTAACATTTATGTCATTTTCGTCCTCCTTAGGCTTACTCTTGTGCAATTAGGGTTTTTAACCAATCTTGTGCATCCAAAAAGTTCATTTGTGTCATTGGATTAACATTTAGGTCATTTTCGTCCTCCCTAGTGTTATTTATTGGCAATTAGGGTTTTTAACGAATCTTGTGCATCCAATAAGTTCATTTGTGTCATTGGATTAACATTTAGGTCATTTTCGTCCTCCCTAGGCTTATTCTTGTGCAATTAGGTCTTTTAACCAATCTTGTGCATCCAATAAGTTCATTTGTGTCATTGGATTAACATTTTGGTCATTTTCGTCCTCCCTAGGCTTATTCTAGTGCAATTAGGGTTTTTAACCAATCTTGTGCATCCATTAAATTCATTTGTGTCATCGG
Organism: Cicer pinnatifidum; assembly: GCA_037974775.1. Lineage (NCBI taxonomy): Eukaryota > Viridiplantae > Streptophyta > Magnoliopsida > Fabales > Fabaceae > Cicer > Cicer pinnatifidum. The sequence continues at coordinate 21,624,697 of JBBPBR010000008.1, read as the reverse complement.
ATTAACATTTTGGTCATTTTCGTCCTCCCTAGGCTTATTTATGTGCAATTAGGGTTTTTAACCAATCTTGTGCATCCCATAAGTTCATTTGTGTCATTGGATAAACATTTAGGTCATTTTCGTCCTCTCTAGGGTTATTTGTGTGCAATTAGGGTTTTTAACCAATCTTGTGCAACCAATAAGTTCATTTGTGTCATTGGATTAACATTTAGGTCATTTTCGTCCTCCCTAGGCTTATTCTTGTGCAATTAGGGCTTTTAACCAATCTTGTGCATCCAATAAGTTCATTTGTGTCATTGGATTGACATTTAGGTCATTTTCGTCCACTCTAGGGTTATTTATGTCCAATTAGGGTTTTTAACCTATCTTGTGCATCGAACAAGTTCATTTGTGTCATTGGATTAACATTTAGGTCATTTTCGTCCTCTCTAGGGTTATTTATGTGCAAGTAGGGTTTTTAACCAATCTTGTGCATCCAATAAGTTCATTTGTGTCGTTGGATTAACATTTAGGTCATTTTCGGGCTCCCTAGGCTTATTCTTGTGCAATTAGGGTTTTTAACCAATCTTGTGCATCCAATAAGTTAATTTGTGTCATTGGATTAACATTTTGGTCATTTTCGTCCTCTCTAGGGTTATTTATGTTCAATTATGGTTTTTAACCAATCTTGTGCATCCAATAGTTCATTTGTGTCATTGGATTAACATTTATGTCATTTTCGTCCTCCTTAGGCTTACTCTTGTGCAATTAGGGTTTTTAACCAATTTTGTGCATCCAAAAAGTTCATTTGTGTCATTGGATTAACATTTAGGTCATTTTCGTCCTCCCTAGTGTTATTTATTGGCAATTAGGGTTTTTAACCAATCTTGTGCATCCAATAAGTTCATTTGTGTCATTGGATTAACATTTAGGTCATTTTCGTCCTCTCTAGGGTTATTTGTGTGCAATTAGGGTTTTTAACCAATCTTGTGCATCCAATAAATTCATTTGTGTCATTGGATTAAAATTTTGGTCATTTTCGTCCTCCCTAGGCTTATTCTTGTGCAATTAGGGTTTTTAACCAATCTTGTGCATCCAATAAGTTCATTTGTGTCATTGGATTAACATTTAGGTCATTTTCGTCCTCTCTAGGGTTATTTGTGTGCAATTAGGGTTTTTAACCAATCTTGTGCATCCAATAAATTCATTTGTGTCATCGGATTAACATTTTGGTCATTTTCGTCCTCCCTAGGCTTATTTATGTGCAATTAGGGTTTTTAACCAATCTTGTGCATCCAATAAGTTCATTTGTGTCATTGGATTGACATTTAGGTCATTTTCGTCCTCTCTAGGGTTATTTGTGTGCAGTTAGGGTTTTTAACCAATCTTGTGCATCCAATAAGTTCATTTGTGTCATTGGATTAACATTTAGGTCATTTTCGTCCTCCCTAGGCTTATTCTTGTGCAATTAGGGCTTTTAACCAATCTTGTGCATCCAATAAGTTCATTTGTGTCATTGGATTGACATTTAGGTCATTTTCGTCCACTCTAGGGTTATTTATGTCCAATTAGGGTTTTTAACCTATCTTGTGCATCGAACAAGTTCATTTGTGTCATTGGATTAACATTTAGGTCATTTTCGTCCTCTCTAGGGTTATTTATGTGCAATTAGGGTTTTTAACCAATCTTGTGCATCCAATAAGTTCATTTGTGTCGTTGGATTAACATTTAGGTCATTTTCGGGCTCCCTAGGCTTATTCTTGTGCAATTAGGGTTTTTAACCAATCTTGTGCATCGAATAAGTTAATTTGTGTCATTGGATTAACATTTTGGTCATTTTCGTCCTCTCTAGGGTTATTTATGTTCAATTATGGTTTTTAACCAATCATGTGCATCCAATAAGTTCATTTGTGTCATTGGATTAACATTTATGTCATTTTCGTCCTCCTTAGGCTTACTCTTGTGCAATTAGGGTTTTTAACCAATCTTGTGCATCCAAAAAGTTCATTTGTGTCATTGGATTAACATTTAGGTCATTTTCGTCCTCCCTAGTGTTATTTATTGGCAATTAGGGTTTTTAACCAATCTTGTGCATCCAATAAGTTCATTTGTGTCATTGGATTAACATTTAGGTCATTTTCGTCCTCTCTAGGGTTATTTGTGTGCAATTAGGGTTTTTAACCAATCTTGTGCATCCAATAAGTTCATTTGTGTCATTGGATTAACATTTAGGTCATTTTCGTCCTCTCTAGGGTTATTTGTGTGCAATTAGGGTTTTTAACCAAACTTGTGCATCCAATAAGTTCATTTGTGTCATTGGATTAACATTTTGGTCATTTTTCGTCCTCCCTAGGCTTATGCTTGTGCAATTAGGGTTTTTAACCTATCTTGTGCATCCAATAAGTTCATTTGTGTCATCGGATTAACATTTAGGTCATTTTCGTCCTCTCTAGGGTTATTTGTGTGCAATTAGGGTTTTTAACCAATCTTGTGCATCCAATAAGTTCATTTGTGTCATTGGATTAACATTTAGGTCATTTTCGTCCTCCCTAGGCTTATTCTTGTGCAATTAGGGCTTTTAACCAATCTTGTGCATCCAAAAAGTTCATTTGTGTCTTTGAATTGACATTTTGGTCATTTTCGTCCTCTCTAGGGTATTTATGTCAAATTAGGGTTTTTAGCCTATCTTGTGCATCGAACAAGTTCATTTGTGTCATTGGATTAACATTTAGGTCATTTCCGTCCTCCCTAGGCTTATTCTTGTCCAATTAGGGTTTTTAACCAATCTTGTGCATCCAATAAGTTCATTTGTGTCATTGGATTAACATTTAGGTCATTTTCGTCCATCCTAGGCTTATTCTTGTGCAATTAGGGTTTTTAACCAATCTTGTGCATCCAATAAGTTCATTTGTGTCATCGGATTAACATTTAGGTCATTTTCGTCCTCTCTAGGGTTATTTGTGTGCAATTAGGGTTTTTAACCAATCTTGTGCATCCAATAAGTTCATTTGTGTCATTGGATTAACATTTAGGTCATTTTCGTCCTCCCTTGGCTTATTCTTGTGCAATTAGGGCGTTTAACCAATCTTGTGCATCCAAAAAGTTCATTTGTGTCTTTGAATTGATATTTAGGTCATTTTCGTCCTCTCTAGGGTTTTTATGTCAAATTAGGGTTTTTAGCCTATCTTGTGCATCGAACAAGTTCATTTGTGTCATTGGATTAACATTTAGGTCATTTCCGTCCTCCCTAGGCTTATTCTTGTCCAATTAGGGTTTTTAACCAATCTTGTGCATCCAATAAGTTCATTTGTGTCATTGGATTAACATTTATGTCATTTTCGTCCTCCCTAGGCTTACTCTTGTGCAATTAGGGTTTTTAACCAATCTTGTGCATCCAATAAGTTCATTTGTGTCATTGGATTAACATTTAGGTCATTTTCGTCCTCTCTAGGGTTATTTGTGTGCAATTAGGGTTTTTAACCAATCTTGTGCATCCAATAAGTTCATTTGTGTCATTGGATTAACATTTTGGTCATTTTCGTCCTCCCTAGGCTTATTCTTGTGCAATTAGGGTTTTTAACCAATCTTGTGCATCAAATAAGTTCATTTGTGTCATCGGATTAACATTTAGGTCATTTTCGTCCTCTCTAGGGTTATTTGTGTGCAATTAGGGTTTTTAACCAATCTTGTGCATCCAATAAGTTCATTTGTGTCATTGGATTAACATTTAGGTCATTTTCGTCCTCTCTAGGGTTATTTGTGTGCAATTAGGGTTTTTAACCAATCTTGTGCATCCAATAAGTTCATTTGTGTCGTTGGATTAACATTTAGGTCATTTTCGGGCTCCCTAGGCTTATTCTTGTGCAATTAGGGTTTTTAACCAATCTTGTGCATCCAATAAGTTAATTTGTGTCATCGGATTAACATTTTGGTCATTTTCGTCCTCCCTAGGCTTATTTATGTGCAATTAGGGTTTTTAACCAATCTTGTGCATCCAATAAGTTCATTTGTGTCATCGGATTAACATTTTGGTCATTTTCGTCGTCCCTAGGCTTATTTATGTGCAATTAGGGTTTTTAACCAATCTTGTGCATCCAATAAGTTCATTTGTGTCATTGGATTAACATTTAGGTCATTTTCGTCCTCTCTAGGGTTATTTGTGTGCAATTAGGGTTTTTAACCAATCTTGTGCATCCAATAAGTTCATTTGTGTCATTGGATTGACATTTAGGTCATTTTCGTCCACTCTAGGGTTATTTATGTCCAATTAGGGTTTTTAACCTATCTTGTGCATCGAACAAGTTCATTTGTGTCATTGGATTAACATTTAGGTCATTTTCGTCCTCTCTAGGGTTATTTATGTGCAATTAGGGTTTTTAACCAATCTTGTGCATCCAATAAGTTCATTTGTGTCGTTGGATTAACATTTAGGTCATTTTCGGGCTCCCTAGGCTTATTCTTGTGCAATTAGGGTTTTTAACCAATCTTGTGCATCGAATAAGTTAATTTGTGTCATTGGATTAACATTTTGGTCATTTTCGTCCTCTCTAGGGTTATTTATGTTCAATTATGGTTTTTAACCAATCATGTGCATCCAATAAGTTCATTTGTGTCATTGGATTAACATTTATGTCATTTTCGTCCTCCTTAGGCTTACTCTTGTGCAATTAGGGTTTTTAACCAATCTTGTGCATCCAAAAAGTTCATTTGTGTCATTGGATTAACATTTAGGTCATTTTCGTCCTCCCTAGTGTTATTTATTGGCAATTAGGGTTTTTAACCAATCTTGTGCATCCAATAAGTTCATTTGTGTCATTGGATTAACATTTAGGTCATTTTCGTCCTCTCTAGGGTTATTTGTGTGCAATTAGGGTTTTTAACCAATCTTGTGCATCCAATAAATTCATTTGTGTCATTGGATTAACATTTTGGTCATTTTCGTCCTCCCTAGGCTTATTCTTGTGCAATTAGGGTTTTTAACCAATCTTGTGCATCCAATAAGTTCATTTGTGTCATTGGATTAACATTTAGGTCATTTTCGTCCTCTCTAGGGTTATTTGTGTGCAATTAGGGTTTTTAACCAATCTTGTGCATCCAATAAATTCATTTGTGTCATCGGATTAACATTTTGGTCATTTTCGTCCTCCCAAGGCTTATTTATGTGCAATTAGGGTTTTTAACCAATCTTGTGCATCCAATAAGTTAATTTGTGTCATCGGATTAACATTTTGGTCATTTTCGTCCTCCCTAGGCTTATTTATGTGCAATTAGGGTTTTTAACCAATCTTGTGCATCCATTAAGTTAATTTGTGTCATTGGATTAACATTTAGGTCATTTTCGTCCTCTCTAGGGTTATTTGTGTGCAATTAGGGTTTTTAACCAATCTTGTGCATCCAATAAGTTCATTTGTGTCATTGGATTAACATTTAGGTCATTTTCGTCCTCCCTAGGCTTATTCTTGTGCAATTAGGGCTTTTAACCAATCTTGTGCATCCAATAAGTTCATTTGTGTCATTGGATAGACATTTAGGTCATTTTCGTCCACTCTAGGGTTATTTATGTCCAATAAGGGTTTTTAACCTATCTTGTGCATCGAACAAGTTCATTTGTGTCATTGGATTAACATTTCGGTCATTTTCGTCCTCTCTAGGGTTATTTATGTGCAAGTAGGGTTTTTAACCAATCTTGTGCATCCAATAAGTTCATTTGTGTCGTTGGATTAACATTTAGGTCATTTTCGGGCTCCCTAGGCTTATTCTTGTGCAATTAGGGTTTTTAACCAATCTTGTGCATCCAAAAAGTTCATTTGTGTCATTGGATTAACATTTAGGTCATTTTCGTCCTCCCTAGTGTTATTTATTGGCAATTAGGGTTTTTAACCAATCATGTGCATCCAATAAGTTCATTTGTGTCATTGGATTAACATTTAGGTCATTTTCGTCCTCTCTAGGGTTATTTGTGTGCAATTAGGGTTTTTAACCAATCTTGTGCATCCAATAAGTTCATTTGTGTCATTGGATTAACATTTTGGTCATTTTCGTCCTCCCTAGGCTTATTCTTGTGCAATTAGGGTTTTTAACTAATCTTGTGCATCCAATAAGTTCATTTGTGTCATTGGATTAACATTTAGGTCATTTTCGTCCTCTCTAGGGTTATTTGTGTGCAATTAGGGTTTTTAACCAATTTTGTGCATCCAATAAATTCATTTGTGTCATCGGATTAACATTTTGGTCATTTTCGTCCTCCCTAGGCTTATTTATGTGCAATTAGGGTTTTTAACCAATCTTGTGCATCCAATAAGTTAATTTGTGTCATCGGATTAACATTTTGGTCATTTTCGTCCTCCCTAGGCTTATTTATGTGCAATTAGGGTTTTTAACCAATCTTGTGCATCCATTAAGTTAATTTGTGTCATTGGATTAACATTTAGGTCATTTTCGTCCTCTCTAGGGTTATTTGTGTGCAATTAGGGTTTTTAACCAATCTTGTGCATCCAAGAAGTTCATTTGTGTCATTGGATTAACATTTAGGTCATTTTCGTCCTCCCTAGGCTTATTCTTGTGCAATTAGGGCTTTTAACCAATCTTGTGCATCCAATAAGTTCATTTGTGTCATTGGATTGACATTTAGGTCATTTTCGTCCACTCTAGGGTTATTTATGTCCAATTAGGGTTTTTAACCTATCTTGTGCATCGAACAAGTTCATTTGTGTCATTGGATTAACATTTAGGTCATTTTCGTCCTCTCTAGGGTTATTTATGTGCAATTAGGGTTTTTTAACCAATCTTGTGCATCCAATAAGTTCATTTGTGTCGTTGGATTAACATTTAGGTCATTTTCGGGCTCCCTAGGCTTATTCTTGTGCAATTAGGGTTTTTAACCAATCTTGTGCATCCAATAAATTCATTTGTGTCATCGGATTAACATTTTGGTCATTTTCGTCCTCCCTAGGCTTATTTATGTGCAATTAGGGTTTTTAACCAATCTTGTGCATCCAATAAGTTCATTTGTGTCATCGGATTAACATTTTGGTCATTTTCGTCCTCCCTAGGCTTATTTATGTGCAATTAGGGTTTTTAACCAATCTTGTGCATCCAATAAGTTCATTTGTGTCATTGGATTAACATTTAGGTCATTTTCGTCCTCTCTAGGGTTATTTGTGTGCAATTAGGGTTTTTAACGAATCTTGTGCATCCAATAAGTTCATTTGTGTCATTGGATTAACATTTAGGTCATTTTCGTCCATCCTAGGCTTATTCTTGTGCAATTAGGGTTTTTAACCAATCTTGTGCATCCAATAAGTTAATTTGTGTCATTGGATTAACATTTTGGTCATTTTCGTCCTCTCTAGGGTTATTTGTGTGCAATTAGGGTTTTTAACCAATCTTGTGCATCCAATAAGTTCATTTGTGTCATTGGATTAACATTTAGGTCATTTTCGTCCTCCCTAGGCTTATTCTTGTGCAATTAGGGCTTTTAACCAATCTTGTGCATCCAATAAGTTCATTTGTGTCATTGGATTGACATTTAGGTCATTTTTGTCCACTCTAGGGTTATTTATGTCCAAATAGGGTTTTTAACCTATCTTGTGCATCGAACAAGTTCATTTGTGTCATTGGATTAACATTTAGGTCATTTTCGTCCTCTCTAGGGTTATTTATGTGCAATTAGGGTTTTTTAACCAATCTTGTGCATCCAATAAGTTCATTTGTGTCGTTGGATTAACATTTAGGTCATTTTCGGGCTCCCTAGGCTTATTCTTGTGCAATTAGGGTTTTTAACCAATCTTGTGCATCCAATAAGTTAATTTGTGTCATTGGATTAACATTTTGGTCATTTTCGTCCTCCCTAGGCTTATTCTTGTGCAATTAGGGCTTTTAACCAATCTTGTGCATCCAAAAAGTTCATTTGTGTCTTTGAATTGACATTTAGGTCATTTTCGTCCTCTCTAGGGTATTTATGTCAAATTAGGGTTTTTAGCCTATCTTGTGCATCGAACAAGTTCATTTGTGTCGTTGGATTAACATTTAGGTCATTTCCGTCCTCCCTAGGCTTATTCTTGTCCAATTAGGGTTTTTAACCAATCTTGTGCATCCAATAAGTTCATTTGTGTCATTGGATTAACATTTAGGTCATTTTCGTCCACCCTAGGGTTATTCTTGTGAAATTAGGGTTTTTAACCAATCTTGTGCATCCAATAAGTTAATTTGTGTCATTGGATTAACATTTTGGTCATTTTCGTTCTCCCTAGGCTTATTCTAGTGCAATTAGGGTTTTTAACTAATCTTGTGTATCCAATAAGTTCATTTGTTTCATTGGATTAACATTTAGGTCATTTTCGTCCTCCCTAGGCTTATTTATGTGCAATTAGGGTTTTTAACCAATCTTGTGCATCCAATAAGTTTATTTGTGTCATTGGATTAACATTTAGGTCATTTTCGTCCTCCCTAGGGTTATTTATGGGCAATTAGGGTTTTTAACCAATCTTGTGCATCCAATAAGTTCATTCGTGTCATTGGATTAACATTTAGGTCATTTTCGTCGTCTCTAGTGTTATTTATGTGCAATTAGGGTTTTTAACCAATCTTGTGCATCCAAAAAGTTCATTTGTGTCTTTGAATTGGCATTTAGGTCATTTTCGTCCTCTCTAGGGTTATTTTTGTCCAATTACGGTTTTTAACCTATCTTGTGCATCGAACAAGTTCATTTGTGTCATTGGATTAACATTTAGGTCATTTTCGTCCTCTCTAGGGTTATTTATGTGCAATTATGGTTTTTAACCAATCTTGAGCATCCAATAAGTTCATTTGTGTCATTGGATTAACATTTAGGTCATTTTCGTGCTCCCTAGGCTTATTCTTGTGCAATTAGGGTTTTTAACGAATCTTGTGCATCCAATAAGTTAATTTGTGTCATTGGATTAACATTTTGGTCATTTTCGTCCTCTCTAGGGTTATTTATGTGCAATTATGGTTTTTAACCAATCTTGTGCATCCATAAAGTTCATTTGTGTCATTGGATTAACATTTATGTCATTTTCGTCCTCCCTAGGCTTACTCTTTTGCAATTAGGGTTTTTAACCAATCTTGTGCATCCAATAAGTTCATTTGTGTCATTGGATTAACATTTAGGTCATTTTCGTCCTCCTTAGGCTTATTCTTGTGCAATTAGGGTTTTTAACCAATCTTGTGCATCCAATAAGTTCATTTGTGTCATTGGATTAACATTTGGGTCATTTTCGTCCTCCCTAGGGTTATTTAGGGGCAATTAGGGTTTTTAACCAATCTTGTGCATCCAAAAAGTTCATTTGTGTCATTGGATTAACATTTAGGTCATTTTCGTCCTCCGTAGGGTTATTTGTGGGCAATTAGGGTTTGTCACCAATCTTGTGCATCCAATAAGTTCATTTGTGTCATTGGATTAAGATTTAGGTCATTTTCATCCTCTCTAGGGTTATTTATGGGCAATTAGGGTTTTTAACTAATCTTGTGCATCCAATAAGTTCATTTGTGTCATTGGATTAACATTTAGGTCATTTTCGTCATCCCTATGCTTATTCTTGTGCAATTAGGGTTTTTAACCAATCTTGTGCATCCAATAAGTTCATTTGTGTCATTGGATTAACATTTTGGTCATTTTTGTCCTCTTTAGGGTTATTTATGTGCAATTAGGGTTTTTAACCAATCTTGTGCATCCAATAAATTCATTTGTGTCATTGGATTAACATTTAGGTCATTTTCGTCCTACCTAGGCTTATTCTTGTCTAATTAGGGTTTTTAACTAATCTTGTGCATCCAATAAGTTCATTTGTGTCATTGGATTAACATTTTGGTCATTTTCGTCCTCCCTAGGCTTATTGATGTGCAATTAGGGTTTTTAACCAATCTTGTGCATCCAATAAGTTCATTTGTGTCATTGGATTAACATTTTGGTCATTTTCGTCCTCCCTAGGCTTATTCTTGTGCAATTAGGGTTTTTAACCAATCTTGTGCATCCAATAAGTTCATTTGTGTCATTGGATTAACATTTAGGTCATTTTCGTCCTCTCTAGGGTTATTTGTGAGCAATTAGGGTTTTTAACCAATCTTGTGCATCCAATAAGTTCATTTGTGTCATTGGATTAACATTTAGGTCATTTTCGTCCTCCCTAGGCTTATTCTTGTGCAATTAGGGCTATTAACCAATCTTGTGCATCCAATAAGTTAATTTGTGTCATTGGATTAACATTTTGGTCATTTTCATCCTCCCTAGGCTTATTCTTGTGCAATTACGGTTTTTAACCAATCTTGTGCATCCAAAAAGTTCATTTGTGTCTTTGAATTGGCATTTAGGTCATTCTCGTCCTCTCTAGGGTTATTTACGTCCAATTACGGTTTTTAACCTATCTTGTGCATCGAACAAGTTCATTTGTGTCATTGGATTAACATTTAGGTCATTTTCGTCCTCTCTAGGGTTATTTATGTGCAATTATGGTTTTTAACCAATCTTGAGCATCCAATAAGTTTATTTGTGTCATTGGATTAACATTTAGGTCATTTTCGTGCTCCCTAGGCTTATTCTTGTGCAATTAGGGTTTTTAACCAATCTTGTGCATCCAATAAGTTAATTTGTGTCATTGGATTAACATTTTGGTCATTTTCGTCCTCCCTAGGCTTATTCTAGTGCAATTAGGGTTTTTAACCAATCTTGTGCATCCAATAAATTCATTTGTGTCATCGGATTAACATTTTGGTCATTTTCGTCCTCCCTAGGCTTATTTATGTGCAATTAGGGTTTTTAACCAATCTTGTGCATCCAATAAGTTCATTTGTGTCATTGGATTAACATTTAGGTCATTTTCGTCCTCTCTAGGGTTATTTGTGAGCAATTAGGGTTTTTAACCAATCTTGTGCATCCAATAAGTTCATTTGTGTCATTGGATTAACATTTAGGTCATTTTCGTCCTCCCTAGGCTTATTCTTGTGCAATTAGGGCTTTTAACCAATCTTGTGCATCCAATAAGTTAATTTGTGTCATTGGATTAACATTTTGGTCATTTTCGTCCTCCCTAGGCTTATTCTTGTGCAATTAGGGTTTTTAACCAATCTTGTGCATCCAATAAGTTAATTTGTGTCATCGGATTAACATTTAGGTCATTTTCGTCCATCCTAGGCTTATTCTTGTGCAATTAGGGTTTTTAACCAATCTTGTGCATCCAATAAGTTAATTTGTGTCATTGGATTAACATTTTGGTCATTTTCGTCCTCCCTAGGCTTATTCTAGTGCAATTAGGGTTTTTAACCAATCTTGTGCATCCAATAAGTTCATTTGTGTCATTGGATTAACATTTAGGTCATTTTCGTCCTCCCTAGGCTTATTCTTGTGCAATTAGGGCTTTTAACCAATCTTGTGCATCCAATAAGTTCATTTGTGTCATTGGATTGACATTTAGGTCATTTTCGTCCACCCTAGGGTTATTTATGTCCAATTAGGGTTTTTAACCTATCTTGTGCATCGAACAAGTTCATTTGTGTCATTGGATTAACATTTAGGTCATTTTCGTCCTCTCTAGGGTTATTTATGTGCAATTAGGGTTTTTTAACCAATCTTGTGCATCCAATAAGTTCATTTGTGTCGTTGGATTAACATTTAGGTCATTTTCGGGCTCCCTAGGCTTATTCTTGTGCAATTAGGGTTTTTAACCAATCTTGTGCATCCAATAAATTCATTTGTGTCATCGGATTAACATTTTGGTCATTTTCGTCCTCCCTAGGCTTATTTATGTGCAATTAGGGTTTTTAACCAATCTTGTGCATCCAATAAGTTCATTTGTGTCATCGGATTAACATTTTGGTCATTTTCGTCCTCCCTAGGCTTATTTATGTGCAATTAGGGTTTTTAACCAATCTTGTGCATCCAATAAGTTAATTTGTGTCATCGGATTAACATTTTGGTCATTTTCGTCCTCCCTAGGCTTATTTATGTGCAATTAGGGTTTTTAACCAATCTTGTGCATCCATTAAGTTAATTTGTGTCATTGGATTAACATTTAGGTCATTTTCGTCCTCTCTAGGGTTATTTGTGTGCAATTAGGGTTTTTAACCAATCTTGTGCATCCAATAAGTTCATTTGTGTCATTGGATTAACATTTAGGTCATTTTCGTCCTCCCTAGGCTTATTCTTGTGCAATTAGGGCTTTTAACCAATCTTGTGCATCCAATAAGTTCATTTGTGTCATTGGATAGACATTTAGGTCATTTTCGTCCACTCTAGGGTTATTTATGTCCAATAAGGGTTTTTAACCTATCTTGTGCATCGAACAAGTTCATTTGTGTCATTGGATTAACATTTCGGTCATTTTCGTCCTCTCTAGGGTTATTTATGTGCAAGTAGGGTTTTTAACCAATCTTGTGCATCCAATAAGTTCATTTGTGTCGTTGGATTAACATTTAGGTCATTTTCGGGCTCCCTAGGCTTATTCTTGTGCAATTAGGGTTTTTAACCAATCTTGTGCATCCAAAAAGTTCATTTGTGTCATTGGATTAACATTTAGGTCATTTTCGTCCTCCCTAGTGTTATTTATTGGCAATTAGGGTTTTTAACTAATCTTGTGCATCCAATAAGTTCATTTGTGTCATTGGATTAACATTTAGGTCATTTTCGTCCTCTCTAGGGTTATTTGTGTGCAATTAGGGTTTTTAACCAATCTTGTGCATCCAATAAATTCATTTGTGTCATTGGATTAACATTTAGGTCATTTTCGTCCTCCCTAGTGTTATTTATTGGCAATTAGGGTTTTTAACCAATCTTGTGCATCCAATAAGTTCATTTGTGTCATTGGATTAACATTTAGGTCATTTTCGTCCTCTCTAGGGTTATTTGTGTGCAATTAGGGTTTTTAACCAATCTTGTGCATCCAATAAATTCATTTGTGTCATTGGATTAACATTTTGGTCATTTTCGTCCTCCCTAGGCTTATTCTTGTGCAATTAGGGTTTTTAACCAATCTTGTGCATCCAATAAGTTCATTTGTGTCATTGGATTAACATTTAGGTCATTTTCGTCCTCTCTAGGGTTATTTGTGTGCAATTAGGGTTTTTAACCAATCTTGTGCATCCAATAAGTTCATTTGTGTCGTTGGATTAACATTTAGGTCATTTTCGGGCTCCCTAGGCTTATTCTTGTGCAATTAGGGTTTTTAACCAATCTTGTGCATCCAATAAGTTAATTTGTGTCATTGGATTAACATTTTGGTCATTTTCGTCCTCCCTAGGCTTATTCTTGTGCAATTAGGGCTTTTAACCAATCTTGTGCATCCAATAAGTTCATTTGTGTCATTGGATTGACATTTAGGTCATTTTTGTCCACTCTAGGGTTATTTATGTCCAAATAGGGTTTTTAACCTATCTTGTGCATCGAACAAGTTCATTTGTGTCATTGGATTAACATTTAGGTCATTTTCGTCCTCTCTAGGGTTATTTATGTGCAATTAGGGTTTTTTAACCAATCTTGTGCATCCAATATGTTCATTTGTGTCGTTGGATTAACATTTAGGTCATTTTCGGGCTCCCTAGGCTTATTCTTGTGCAATTAGGGTTTTTAACCAATCTTGTGCATCCAATAAGTTAATTTGTGTCATTGGATTAACATTTTGGTCATTTTCGTCCTCCCTAGGCTTATTCTTGTGCAATTAGGGTTTTTAACCAATCTTGTGCATCCAATAAGTTCATTTGTGTCATTGAATTGACATTTAGGTCATTTTCGTCCACTCTAGGGTTATTTATGTCCAAATAGGGTTTTTAACCTATCTTGTGCATCGAACAAGTTCATTTGTGTCATTGGATTAACATTTAGGTCATTTTCGTCCTCCCTAGGCTTATTCTTGTGCAATTAGGGCTTTTAACCAATCTTGTGCATCCAATAAGTTCATTTGTGTCATTGGATTGACATTTAGGTCATTTTTGTCCACTCTAGGGTTATTTATGTCCAAATAGGGTTTTTAACCTATCTTGTGCATCGAACAAGTTCATTTGTGTCATTGGATTAACATTTAGGTCATTTTCGTCCTCTCTAGGGTTATTTATGTGCAATTAGGGTTTTTTAACCAATCTTGTGCATCCAATAAGTTCATTTGTGTCGTTGGATTAACATTTAGGTCATTTTCGGGCTCCCTAGGCTTATTCTTGTGCAATTAGGGTTTTTAACCAATCTTGTGCATCCAATAAGTTAATTTGTGTCATTGGATTAACATTTTGGTCATTTTCGTCCTCCCTAGGCTTATTCTTGTGCAATTAGGGTTTTTAACCAATCTTGTGCATCCAATAAGTTCATTTGTGTCATCGGATTAACATTTAGGTTATTTTCGTCCTCTCTAGGGTTATTTGTGTGCAATTAGGGTTTTTAACCAATCTTGTGCATCCAATAAGTTCATTTGTGTCATTGGATTAACATTTAGGTCATTTTCGTCCTCCCTAGGCTTATTCTTGTGCAATTAGGGCTTTTAACCAATCTTGTGCATCCAAAAAGTTCATTTGTGTCTTTGAATTGACATTTAGGTCATTTTCGTCCTCTCTAGGGTATTTATGTCAAATTAGGGTTTTTAGCCTATCTTGTGCATCGAACAAGTTCATTTGTGTCATTGGATTAACGTTTAGGTCATTTTCGTCCTCCCTAGGCTTATTCTTGTCCAATTAGGGTTTTTAACCAATCTTGTGCATCCAATAAGTTCATTTGTGTCATCGGATTAACATTTTGGTCATTTTCGTCCTCCCTAGGCTTATTTATGTGCAATTAGGGTTTTTAACCAATCTTGTGCATCCAATAAGTTCATTTGTGTCATTGGATTAACATTTAGGTCATTTTCGTCCTCTCTAGGGTTATTTGTGTGCAATTAGGGTTTTTAACCAATCTTGTGCATCCAATAAGTTCATTTGTGTCATTGGATTAACATTTAGGTCATTTTCGTCCTCCCTAGGGTTATTTATGTTCATTTAGGGTTTTTAACCTATCTTGTGCATCGAACAAGTTCATTTGTGTCATTGGATTAACATTTAGGTCATTTTCGTCCTCTCTAGGGTTATTTATGTGCAATTAGGGTTTTTAACCAATCTTGTGCATCCAATAAGTTCATTTGTGTCGTTGGATTAACATTTAGGTCATTTTCGGGCTCCCTAGGCTTATTCTTGTGCAATTAGGGTGTTTAACCAATCTTGGGCATCCAATAAGTTAATTTGTGTCATTGGATTAACATTTTGGTCATTTTCGTCCTCTCTAGGGTTATTTATGTTCAATTATGGTTTTTAACCAATCTTGTGCATCCAATAAGTTCATTTGTGTCATTGGATTAACATTTATGTCATTTTCGTCCTCCCTAGGCTTACTCTTGTGCAATTAGGGTTTTTAACCAATCTTGTGCATCCAAAAAGTTCATTTGTGTCATTGGATTAACATTTAGGACATTTTCGTCCTCCCTAGTGTTATTTATTGGCAATTAGGGTTTTTAACCAATCTTGTGCATCCAATAAGTTCATTTGTGTCATTGGATTAACATTTAGGTCATTTTCGTCCTCTCTAGGGTTATTTGTGTGCAATTAGGGTTTTTAACCAATCTTGTGCATCCAATAAGTTCATTTGTGTCATTGGATTAACATTTTGGTCATTTTCGTCCTCCCTAGGCTTATTCTTGTGCAATTAGGGTTTTTAACCAATCTTGTGCATCCAATAAGTTCATTTGTGTCATCGGATTAACATTTAGGTCATTTTCGTCCTCTCTAGGGTTATTTGTGTGCAATTAGGGTTTTTAACCAATCTTGTGCATCCAATAAGTTCATTTGTGTCATTGGATTAACATTTTGGTCATTTTCGTCCTCCCTAGGCTTATTCTTGTGCAATTAGGGTTTTTAACCAATCTTGTGCATCCAATAAGTTCATTTGTGTCATCGGATTAACATTTAGGTCATTTTCGTCCTCTCTAGGGTTATTTTTGTGCAATTAGGGTTTTTAACCAATCTTGTGCATCCAATAAGTTCATTTGTGTCATTGGATTAACATTTAGGTCATTTTCGTCCTCCCTAGGCTTATTCTTGTGCAATTAGGGCTTTTAACCAATCTTGTGCATCCAAAAAGTTCATTTGTGTCTTTGAATTGACATTTAGGTAATTTTCGTCATCTCTAGGGTATTTATGTCAAATTAGGGTTTTTAGCCTATCTTGTGCATCGAACAAGTTCATTTGTGTCATTGGATTAACATTTAGGTCATTTCCGTCCTCCCTATGCTTATTCTTGTCCAATTAGGGTTTTTAACCAATCTTGTGCATCCAATAAGTTCATTTGTGTCATTGGATTAACATTTAGGTCATTTTCGTCCTCTCTAGGGTTAATTGTGTGCAATTAGGGTTTTTAACCAATCTTGTGCATCCAATAAGTTAATTAGTGTCATTGGATTAACATTTTGGTCATTTTCGTCCTCTCTAGGGTTATTTATGTTCAATTATCGTTTTTAACCAATCTTGTGCATCCAATAAGTTCATTTGTGTCATTGGATTAACATTTATGTCATTTTCGTCCTCCCTAGGCTTACTCTTGTGCAATTAGGGTTTTTAACCAATCTTGTGCATCCAAAAAGTTCATTTGTGTCATTGGATTAACATTTAGGTCATTTTCGTCCTCCCTAGTGTTATTTATTGGCAATTAGGGTTTTTAACCAATCTTGTGCATCCAATAAGTTCATTTGTGTCATTGGATTAACATTTATGTCATTTTCGTCCTCCCTAGGCTTACTCTTGTGCAATTAGGGTTTTTAACCAATCTTGTGCATCCAAAAAGTTCATTTGTGTCATTGGATTAACATTTAGGTCATTTTCGTCCTCCCTTGTGTTATTTATTGGCAATTAGGGTTTTTAACCAATCTTGTGCATCCAATAAGTTCATTTGTGTCATTGGATTAACATTTAGGTCATTTTCGTCCTCTCTAGGGTTATTTGTGTGCAATTAGGGTTTTTAACCAATCTTGTGCATCCAATAAGTTCATTTGTGTCATTGGATTAACATTTTGGTCATTTTCGTCCTCCCTAGGGTTATTTGTGTGCAATTAGGGTTTTTAACCAATCTTGTGCATCCAATAAATTCATTTGTGTCATCGGATTAACATTTTGGTCATTTTCGTCCTCCCTAGGCTTATTTATGTGCAATTAGGGTTTTTAACCAATCTTGTGCATCCAATAAGTTAATTTGTGTCATCGGATTAACATTTTGGTCATTTTCGTCCTCCCTAGGCTTATTTATGTGCAATTAGGGTTTTTAACCAATCTTGTGCATCCATTAAGTTAATTTGTGTCATTGGATTAACATTTAGGTCATTTTCGTCCTCTCTAGGGTTATTTGTGTGCAATTAGGGTTTTTAACCAATCTTGTGCATCCAATAAGTTCATTTGTGTCATTGGATTAACATTTTGGTCATTTTCGTCCTCTCTAGGGTTATTTGTGTGCAATTAGGGTTTTTAACCAATCTTGTGCATCCAATAAGTTCATTTGTGTCATTGGATTAACATTTTGGTCATTTTCGTCCTCCCTAGGCTTATTCTTGTGCAATTAGGGTTTTTAACCAATCTTGTGCATCCAATAAGTTAATTTGTGTCATTGGATTAACATTTTGGTCATTTTCGTCCTCTCTAGGGTTATTTATGTTCAATTATGGTTTTTAACCAATCTTGTGCATCCACTAAGTTCATTTGTGTCATTGGATTAACATTTATGTCATTTTCGTCCTCCTTAGGCTTACTCTTGTGCAATTAGGGTTTTTAACCAATCTTGTGCATCCAAAAAGTTCATTTGTGTCATTGGATTAACATTTAGGTCATTTTCGTCCTCCCTAGTGTTATTTATTGGCAATTAGGGTTTTTAACGAATCTTGTGCATCCAATAAGTTCATTTGTGTCATTGGATTAACATTTAGGTCATTTTCGTCCTCCCTAGGCTTATTCTTGTGCAATTAGGGCTTTTAACCAATCTTGTGCATCCAATAAGTTCATTTGTGTCATTGGATTAACATTTTGGTCATTTTCGTCCTCCCTAGGCTTATTCTAGTGCAATTAGGGTTTTTAACCAATCTTGTGCATCCATTAAATTCATTTGTGTCATCGGATTAACATTTTGGTCATTTTCGTCCTCCCTAGGCTTATTTATGTGCAATTAGGGTTTTTAACCAATCTTGTGCATCCCATAAGTTCATTTGTGTCATTGGATAAACATTTAGGTCATTTTCGTCCTCTCTAGGGTTATTTGTGTGCAATTAGGGTTTTTAACCAATCTTGTGCAACCAATAAGTTCATTTGTGTCATTGGATTAACATTTAGGTCATTTTCGTCCTCCCTAGGCTTATTCTTGTGCAATTAGGGCTTTTAACCAATCTTGTGCATCCAATAAGTTCATTTGTGTCATTGGATTAACATTTAGGTCATTTTCGTCCTCCCTAGGCTTATTCTTGTGCAATTAGGGCTTTTAACCAATCTTGTGCATCCAATAAGTTCATTTGTGTCATTGGATTGACATTTAGGTCATTTTCGTCCA
Organism: Cicer pinnatifidum; assembly: GCA_037974775.1. Taxonomy (NCBI): domain Eukaryota; kingdom Viridiplantae; phylum Streptophyta; class Magnoliopsida; order Fabales; family Fabaceae; genus Cicer; species Cicer pinnatifidum. Next base: position 21,606,171 of record JBBPBR010000008.1, on the reverse strand, counting down.
CCCTAGGGTTATTTATGTCCAATTAGGGTTTTTAACCTATCTTGTGCATCGAACAAGTTCATTTGTGTCATTGGATTAACATTTAGGTCATTTTCGTCCTCTCTAGGGTTATTTATGTGCAATTAGGGTTTTTTAACCAATCTTGTGCATCCAATAAGTTCATTTGTGTCGTTGGATTAACATTTAGGTCATTTTCGGGCTCCCTAGGCTTATTCTTGTGCAATTAGGGTTTTTAACCAATCTTGTGCATCCAATAAATTCATTTGTGTCATCGGATTAACATTTTGGTCATTTTCGTCCTCCCTAGGCTTATTTATGTGCAATTAGGGTTTTTAACCAATCTTGTGCATCCAATAAGTTCATTTGTGTCATCGGATTAACATTTTGGTCATTTTCGTCCTCCCTAGGCTTATTTATGTGCAATTAGGGTTTTTAACCAATCTTGTGCATCCAATAAGTTCATTTGTGTCATTGGATTGACATTTAGGTCATTTTCGTCCACTCTAGGGTTATTTATGTCCAATTAGGGTTTTTAACCTATCTTGTGCATCGAACAAGTTCATTTGTGTCATTGGATTAACATTTAGGTCATTTTCGTCCTCTCTAGGGTTATTTATGTTCAATTATGGTTTTTAACCAATCTTGTGCATCCAATAAGTTCATTTGTGTCATTGGATTAACATTTATGTCATTTTCGTCCTCCCTAGGCTTACTCTTGTGCAATTAGGGTTTTTAACCAATCTTGTGCATCCAATAAGTTCATTTGTGTCATTGGATTAACATTTAGGTCATTTTCGTCCTCCCTTGTGTTATTTATTGGCAATTAGGGTTTTTAACCAATCTTGTGCATCCAATAAGTTCATTTGTGTCATTGGATTAACATTTAGGTCGTTTTCGTCCTCTCTAGGGTTATTTGTGTGCAATTAGGGTTTCTAACCAATCTTGTGCATCCAATAAGTTCATTTATGTCATTGGATTAACATTTTGGTCATTTTCGTCCTCCCTAGGCTTATTCTTGTGCAATTAGGGTTTTTAACCAATCTTGTGCATCCAATAAGTTCATTTGTGTCATCGGATTAACATTTAGGTCATTTTCGTCCTCTCTAGGGTTATTTGTGTGCAATTAGGGTTTTTAACCAATCTTGTGCATCCAATAAGTTCATTTGTGTCATTGGATTAACATTTAGGTCATTTTCGTCCTCCCTAGGCTTATTCTTGTGCAATTAGGGCTTTTAACCAATCTTGTGCATCCAAAAAGTTCATTTGTGTCTTTGAATTGACATTTAGGTCATTTTCGTCCTCTCTAGGGTATTTATGTCAAATTAGGGTTTTTAGCCTATCTTGTGCATCGAACAAGTTCATTTTTGTCATTGGATTAACATTTAGGTCATTTCCGTCCTCCCTAGGCTTATTCTTGTCCAATTAGGGTTTTTAACCAATCTTGTGCATCCAATAAGTTCATTTGTGTCATTGGATTAACATTTAGGTCATTTTCGTCCACCCTAGGCTTATTCTTGTGCAATTAGGGTTTTTAACCAATCTTGTGCATCCAATAAGTTAATTTGTGTCATTGGATTAACATTTTGGTCATTTTCGTTCTCCCTAGGCTTATTCTAGTGCAATTAGGGTTTTTTACTAATCTTGTGCATCCAATAAGTTCATTTGTGTCATTGGATTAACATTTTGGTCATTTTCGTCCTCCCTAGGCTTATTTATGTGCAATTAGGGTTTTTAACCAATCTTGTGCATCCAATAAGTTTATTTGTGTCATTGGATTAACATTTAGGTCATTTTCGTCCTCCCTAGGGTTATTTATGGGCAATTAGGGTTTTTAACCAATCTTGTGCATCCAATAAGTTCATTTGTGTCATTGGATTAACATTTAGGTAATTTTCGTCGTCTCTAGTGTTATTTATGTGCAATTAGGGTTTTTAACCAATCTTGTGCATCCAAAAAGTTCATTTGTGTCTTTGAATTGGCATTTAGGTCATTTTCGTCCTCTCTAGGGTTATTTATGTCCAATTACGGTTTTTAACCTATCTTGTGCATCGAACAAGTTCATTTGTGTCATTGGATTAACATTTAGGTCATTTTCGTCCTCTCTAGGGTTATTTATGTGCAATTATGATTTTTAACCAATCTTGAGCATCCAATAAGTTCATTTGTGTCATTGGATTAACATTTAGGTCATTTTCGTGCTCCCTAGGCTTATTCTTGTGCAATTAGGGTTTTTAACCAATCTTGTGCATCCAATAAGTTAATTTGTGTCATTGGATTAACGTTTTGGTCATTTTCGTCCTCTCTAGGGTTATTTATTTGCAATTATGGTTTTTAACCAATCTTGTGCATCCATAATGTTCATTTGTGTCATTGGATTAACATTTATGTCATTTTCGTCCTCCTTAGGCTTATTCTTGTGCAATTAGGGTTTTTAACCAATCTTGTGCATCCAATAAGTTCATTTGTGTCATTGGATTGACATTTAGGTCATTTTCGTCCACTCTAGGGTTATTTATGTCCATATAGGGTTTTTAACCTATCTTGTGCATCGAACAAGTTCATTTGTGTCATTGGATTAACATTTAGGTCATTTTCGTCCTCTCTAGGGTTATTTATGTGCAATTAGGGTTTTTAACCAATCTTGTGCATCCAATAAGTTCATTTGTGTCGTTGGATTAACATTTAGGTCATTTTCGGGCTCCATATGATTATTCTTGTGCAATTAGGGTTTTTAACCAATCTTGTGCATCCAATAAGTTAATTTGTGTCATTGGATTAACATTTTGGTCATTTTCGTCCTCTCTAGGGTTATTTGTGTTCAATTATGGTTTTTAAACAATCTTGTGCATCCAATAAGTTCATTTGTGTCATTGGATTAACATTTATGTCATTTTCGTCCTCCCTAGGCTTACTCTTGTGCAATTAGGGTTTTTAACCAATCTTGTGCATCCAAAAAGTTCATTTGTGTCATTGGATTAACATTTAGGTCATTTTCGTCCTCCCTTGTGTTATTTATTGGCAATTAGGGTTTTTAACCAATCTTGTGCATCCAATAAGTTCATTTGTGTCATTGGATTAACATTTAGGTCGTTTTCGTCCTCTCTAGGGTTATTTGTGTGCAATTAGGGTTTCTAACCAATCTTGTGCATCCAATAAGTTCATTTATGTCATTGGATTAACATTTTGGTCATTTTCGTCCTCCCTAGGCTTATTCTTGTGCAATTAGGGTTTTTAACCAATCTTGTGCATCCAATAAGTTCATTTGTGTCATCGGATTAACATTTAGGTCATTTTCGTCCTCTCTAGGGTTATTTGTGTGCAATTAGGGTTTTTAACCAATCTTGTGCATCCAATAAGTTCATTTGTGTCATTGGATTAACATTTAGGTCATTTTCGTCCTCCCTAGGCTTATTCTTGTGCAATTAGGGCTTTTAACCAATCTTGTGCATCCAAAAAGTTCATTTGTGTCTTTGAATTGACATTTAGGTCATTTTCGTCCTCTCTAGGGTATTTATGTCAAATTAGGGTTTTTAGCCTATCTTGTGCATCGAAAAAGTTCATTTGTGTCATTGGATTAACATTTAGGTCATTTCCGTCCTCCCTAGGCTTATTCTTGTCCAATTAGGGTTTTTAACCAATCTTGTGCATCCAATAAGTTCATTTGTGTCATCGGATTAACATTTAGGTCATTTTCGTCCTCTCTAGGGTTATTTGTGTGCAATTAGGGTTTTTAACCAATCTTGTGCATCCAATAAGTTCATTTGTGTCATTGGATTAACATTTAGGTCATTTTCGTCCTCCCTAGGCTTATTCTTGTGCAATTAGGGCTTTTAACCAATCTAGTGCATCCAATAACTTCATTTGTGTCATTGGATTGACATTTAGGTCATTTTCGTCCTCTCTTGGGTTATTTATGTCCAATTAGGGTTTTTAACCTATCTTGTGCATCGAACAAGTTCATTTGTGTCATTGGATTAACATTTAGGTCATTTTCGTCCTCTCTAGGGTTATTTATCTGCAATTAGGGTTTTTAACCAATCTTGTGCATCCAATAAGTTCATTTGTGTCATTGGATTAACATTTAAGTCATTTTCGGGCTCCCTAGGCTTATTCTTGTGCAATTAGGGTTTTTAACCAATCTTGTGCAACCAATAAGTTCATTTGTGTCATTGGATTAACATTTTGGTCATTTTCGTCCTCTCTAGGGTTATTTATGTTCAATTATGGTTTTTAACCAATCTTGTGCATCCAATAAGTTCATTTGTGTCATTGGATTAACATTTATGTCATTTTCGTCCTCCCTAGGCTTACTCTTGTGCAATTAGGGTTTTTAACCAATCTTGTGCATCCAAAAAGTTCATTTGTGTCATTGGATTAACATTTAGGTCATTTTCGTCCTCCCTAGTGTTATTTATTGGCAATTAGGGTTTTTAACCAATCATGTGCATCCAATAAGTTCATTTGTGTCATTGGATTAACATTTAGGTCATTTTCGTCCTCTCTAGGGTTATTTGTGTGCAATTAGGGTTTTTAACCAATCTTGTGCATCCAATAAGTTCATTTGTGTCATTGGATTAACATTTTGGTCATTTTCGTCCTCCCTAGGCTTATTCTTGTGCAATTAGGGTTTTTAACTAATCTTGTGCATCCAATAAGTTCATTTGTGTCATTGGATTAACATTTAGGTCATTTTCGTCCTCTCTAGGGTTATTTGTGTGCAATTAGGGTTTTTAACCAATTTTGTGCATCCAATAAATTCATTTGTGTCATCGGATTAACATTTTGGTCATTTTCGTCCTCCCTAGGCTTATTTATGTGCAATTAGGGTTTTTAACCAATCTTGTGCATCCAATAAGTTAATTTGTGTCATCGGATTAACATTTTGGTCATTTTCGTCCTCCCTAGGCTTATTTATGTGCAATTAGGGTTTTTAACCAATCTTGTGCATCCATTAAGTTAATTTGTGTCATTGGATTAACATTTAGGTCATTTTCGTCCTCTCTAGGGTTATTTGTGTGCAATTAGGGTTTTTAACCAATCTTGTGCATCCAATAAGTTCATTTGTGTCATTGGATTAACATTTAGGTCATTTTCGTCCTCCTTAGGCTTATTCTTGTGCAATTAGGGCTTTTAACCAATCTTGTGCATCCAATAAGTTCATTTGTGTCATTGGATTGACATTTAGGTCATTTTCGTCCACTCTAGGGTTATTTATGTCCAATTAGGGTTTTTAACCTATCTTGTGCATCGAACAAGTTCATTTGTGTCATTGGATTAACATTTAGGTCATTTTCGTCCTCTCTAGGGTTATTTATGTTCAATTATGGTTTTTAACCAATCTTGTGCATCCAATAAGTTCATTTGTGTCATTGGATTAACATTTATGTCATTTTCGTCCTCCCTAGGCTTACTCTTGTGCAATTAGGGTTTTTAACCAATCTTGTGCATCCAATAAGTTCATTTGTGTCATTGGATTAACATTTAGGTCATTTTCGTCCTCTCTAGGGTTATTTGTGTGCAATTAGGGTTTTTAACCAATCTTGTGCATCCAATAAGTTCATTTGTGTCATTGGATTAACATTTAGGTCATTTTCGTCCTCCCTAGGCTTATTCTTGTGCAATTAGGGCTTTTAACCAATCTTGTGCATCCAATAAGTTCATTTGTGTCATTGGATTGACATTTAGGTCATTTTCGTCCACTCTATGGTTATTTATGTCCAATTAGGGTTTTTAACCTATCTTGTGCATCGAACAAGTTCATTTGTGTCATTGGATTAACATTTAGGTCATTTTCGTCCTCTCTAGGGTTATTTATGTGCAATTAGGGTTTTTTAACCAATCTTGTGCATCCAATAAGTTCATTTGTGTCGTTGGATTAACATTTAGGTCATTTTCGGGCTCCCTAGGCTTATTCTTGTGCAATTAGGGTTTTTAACCAATCTTGTGCATCCAATAAATTCATTTGTGTCATCGGATTAACATTTTGGTCATTTTCGTCCTCCCTAGGCTTATTTATGTGCAATTAGGGTTTTTAACCAATCTTGTGCATCCAATAAGTTCATTTGTGTCATCGGATTAACATTTTGGTCATTTTCGTCCTCCCTAGGCTTATTTATGTGCAATTAGGGTTTTTAACCAATCTTGTGCATCCAATAAGTTCATTTGTGTCATTGGATTAACATATAGGTCATTTTCGTCCTCTCTAGGGTTATTTGTGTGCAATTAGGGTTTTTAACCAATCTTGTGCATCCAATAAGTTCATTTGTGTCATTGGATTAACATTTAGGTCATTTTCGTCCTCCCTAGGCTTATTCTTGTGCAATTAGGGTTTTTAACCAATCTTGTGCATCCAATAAGTTCATTTGTGTCATTGGATTGACATTTAGGTCATTTTCGTCCACTCTAGGGTTATTTATGTCCAATTAGGGTTTTTAACCTATCTTGTGCATCGAACAAGTTCATTTGTGTCATTGGAATAACATTTAGGTCATTTTCGTCCTCTCTAGGGTTATTTATGTGCAATTAGGGTTTTTTAACCAATCTTGTGCATCCAATAAGTTCATTTGTGTCGTTGGATTAACATTTAGGTCATTTTCGGGCTCCCTAGGCTTATTCTTGTGCAATTAGGGTTTTTAACCAATCTTGTGCATCCAATAAATTTATTTGTGTCATCGGATTAACATTTTGGTCATTTTCGTCCTCCCTAGGCTTATTTATGTGCAATTTGGGTTTTTAACCAATCTTGTGCATCCAATAAGTTCATTTGTGTCATCGGATTAACATTTTGGTCATTTTCGTCCTCCCTAGGCTTATTTATGTGCAATTAGGGTTTTTAACCAATCTTGTGCATCCAATAAGTTCATTTGTGTCATTGGATTAACATTTAGGTCATTTTCGTCCTCCCTAGGGTTATTTGTGTGCAATTAGGGTTTTTAACCAATCTTGTGCATCCAATAAGTTCATTTGTGTCATTGGATTAACATTTAGGTCATTTTCGTCCTCCCTAGGCTTATTCTTGTGCAATTAGGGCTTTTAACCAATCTTGTGCATCCAATAAGTTAATTTGTGTCATTGGATTAACATTTTGGTCATTTTCGTCCTCCCTAGGCTTATTCTAGTGCAATTAGGGTTTTTAACCAATCTTGTGTATCCAATAAATTCATTTGTGTCATCGGATTAACATTTTGGTCATTTTCGTCCTCCCTAGGCATATTTGTGTGCAATTAGGGTTTTTAACCAATCTTGTGCATCCAATAAGTTCATTTGTGTCGTTGGATTAACATTTAGGTCATTTTCGTCCTCTCTAGGGTTATTTGTGTGCAATTAGGGTTTTTAACCAATCTTGTGCATCCAATAAGTTCATTTGTGTCATTGGATTAACATTTAGGTCATTTTCGTCCTCCCTAGGCTTATTCTTGTGCAATTAGGGCTTTTAACCAATCTTGTGCATCCAATAAGTTCATTTGTGTCATTGGATTGACATTTAGGTCATTTTTGTCCACTCTAGGGTTATTTATGTCCAAATAGGGTTTTTAACCTATCTTGTGCATCGAACAAGTTCATTTGTGTCATTGGATTAACATTTAGGTCATTTTCGTCCTCTCTAGGGTTATTTATGTGCAATTAGGGTTTTTTAACCAATCTTGTGCATCCAATAAGTTCATTTGTGTCGTTGGATTAACATTTAGGTCATTTTCGGGCTCCCTAGGCTTATTCTTGTGCAATTAGGGTTTTTAACCAATCTTGTGCATCCAATAAGTTAATTTGTGTCATTGGATTAACATTTTGGTCATTTTCGTCCTCCCTAGGCTTATTCTTGTGCAATTAGGGCTTTTAACCAATCTTGTGCATCCAAAAAGTTCATTTGTGTCTTTGAATTGACATTTAGGTCATTTTCGTCCTCTCTAGGGTATTTATGTCAAATTAGGGTTTTTAGCCTATCTTGTGCATCGAACAAGTTCATTTGTGTCGTTGGATTAACATTTAGGTCATTTCCGTCCTCCCTAGGCTTATTCTTGTCCAATTAGGGTTTTTAACCAATCTTGTGCATCCAATAAGTTCATTTGTGTCATTGGATTAACATTTAGGTCATTTTCGTCCACCCTAGGGTTATTCTTGTGAAATTAGGGTTTTTAACCAATCTTGTGCATCCAATAAGTTAATTTGTGTCATTGGATTAACATTTTGGTCATTTTCGTTCTCCCTAGGCTTATTCTAGTGCAATTAGGGTTTTTAACTAATCTTGTGTATCCAATAAGTTCATTTGTTTCATTGGATTAACATTTAGGTCATTTTCGTCCTCCCTAGGCTTATTTATGTGCAATTAGGGTTTTTAACCAATCTTGTGCATCCAATAAGTTTATTTGTGTCATTGGATTAACATTTAGGTCATTTTCGTCCTCCCTAGGGTTATTTATGGGCAATTAGGGTTTTTAACCAATCTTGTGCATCCAATAAGTTCATTCGTGTCATTGGATTAACATTTAGGTCATTTTCGTCGTCTCTAGTGTTATTTATGTGCAATTAGGGTTTTTAACCAATCTTGTGCATCCAAAAAGTTCATTTGTGTCTTTGAATTGGCATTTAGGTCATTTTCGTCCTCTCTAGGGTTATTTTTGTCCAATTACGGTTTTTAACCTATCTTGTGCATCGAACAAGTTCATTTGTGTCATTGGATTAACATTTAGGTCATTTTCGTCCTCTCTAGGGTTATTTATGTGCAATTATGGTTTTTAACCAATCTTGAGCATCCAATAAGTTCATTTGTGTCATTGGATTAACATTTAGGTCATTTTCGTGCTCCCTAGGCTTATTCTTGTGTAATTAGGGTTTTTAACCAATCTTGTGCATCCAATAAGTTAATTTGTGTCATTGGATTAACATTTTGGTCATTTTCGTCCTCTCTAGGGTTATTTATGTGCAATTATGGTTTTTAACCAATCTTGTGCATCCATAAAGTTCATTTGTGTCATTGGATTAACATTTATGTCATTTTCGTCCTCCCTAGGCTTACTCTTTTGCAATTAGGGTTTTTAACCAATCTTGTGCATCCAATAAGTTCATTTCTGTCATTGGATTAACATTTAGGTCATTTTCGTCCTCCTTAGGCTTATTCTTGTGCAATTAGGGTTTTTAACAAATCTTGTGCATCCAATAAGTTTATTTGTGTCATTGGATTAACATTTTGGTCATTTTCATCCCCATAGGCTTATTCTTGTCCAATTAGGATTTTTAACCAATCTTGTGTATCCAATAAGTGTGTTTATGTCATTGGATGAACATTTAGGTCATTTTCGTCCTCCCTTGGCTTATTCTTGTCCAATTAGGGTTTTGAACCAATGTTGTGCATCCAATACGGTCATTTGTTTCATTGGATTAACATTTTGGTCATTTTCGTCCTCCTTAGGCTTATTCTTCTCCAATTAGGGTTGTTAACCAATCTTGTGCATCCAATAAGTTCATTTGTGTCATTGGATGAACATTTAGGTTATTTTCGTCCTCTTAAGGCTTATTCTTGTCGAATTATGCTTTTTAACCAATCTTGTGCATCCAATAGGTATGTTTGTGTCATTGGTTGAACATTTAGGTCATTTTCGTCCTCCCTAGGCTTATTCTTGTCCAATTAGGGTTTTTAACCAATCTTGTGCATCCAATAGGTGTGTTTATGTCATTGGATGAACATTTAGGTCATTTTCATCCTCCCTAGGCTTATTATTGTGCAATTATGGTTTCTAACCAATCTTGTGCAGCCAAAAAGTTCATTTGTGTCATTGGATTAACAATTAGGACATTTTCGTCCTCCCTAGGCTTATTTATGTGGATTTAGGGTTTTTAACCAATCTTGTGCATCCAATAAGTTCATTTGTTTCATTGGATTAACATTTAGGCCATTTTCATCCTCCCTAGGCTTATTCTTGTGCAATTAGGGTTTTTAACCATTCTTGTGCATCCAATAAATTCATTTTCTGTCATTGGATTAACATTTAGGTCATTTTCGTCCTCCCTAGGCTTAGTCTTGTGCAATTAGGGTTTTTAACAAATCTTGTGCATCCAATAAGTTTATTTGTGTCATTGGATTAACATTTTGGTCATTTTCATCCCCATAGGCTTATTCTTGTCCAATTAGGGTTTTCAACCAATCTTGTGCATCCAATAAGTGTGTTTATGTCATTGGATGAACATTTAGGTCATTTTCGTCCTCCCTAGGCTTATTCTTGTGCAATTAGGGTTTTTAACCAATCTTTTGCATCCAATAGTTGTGTTTATGTAATTGGATGAACATTTAGGTCATTTTCGTCCTCCCTAGTCTTATTATTATGCAATTAAGGTTTTTAACCAATCTTGTGCATCCAATAGGTGTGTTTATGTCATTGGATGAACATTTAGGTCATTTTCGTCATCCCTAGGTTTATTCTTGTGCAATTAGGGTTTTTAACGAATCTTGTGCATCCAATAGGTGTGTTTGTGTCATTGGAATAACAATTAGGTCATTTTCGTGCTCCCTAGGCTTATTTATGTGGAATTAGGGTTTTTAACCAATCTTGTGCATCCAATAAGTTAATTTGTGTCATTGGATTAACGTTTTGGTCATTTTCGTCCTCTCTAGGGTTATTTATTTGCAATTATGGTTTTTAACCAATCTTGTGCATCCATAATGTTCATTTGTGTCATTGGATTAACATTTATGTCATTTTC